>JAMWYP010000045.1:0-625602 GCA_025563575.1 Acacia pycnantha
AATCGTAGCATATATGATTCCGAAACAATTTTGTGAGTTTGGATTAATTGCTTCTTGGGATCGCTATCCAATTTTGAGGAAGATTGTATTTTCTTTTCCTTTTTCGTTGATTAAACAAGGCATCTGTATTCTTAATTTACCTATAAATGTTATGTGATCTGTGAAGTTGAGTAAAATAGTCAACACACACAAGGTCAGGGAAAAACACCAATATAGGAACTTTTTACAAAAATTATATACAATTAAAGCAGTTGGGAAAAGTTTTATCAAAATAATACGATTAAAGGCGTCGGTTGATTGACACCACTAAAGGCTTCAGATTTCTGACGCTACTGTAGAGTGGCATCCAATTATTAATGGACACCACCAGTGGCGTCCATCAATTGACGCCACAAGGCATCAATTGCCTTGTGGTGTCGCAATTGACGTCTTGTGGCGTCAATTGATGGACGCCACTGGCAATTGATGCCTTGTGGCGTCAATTGATGGACGCCACTGGTGGCATCCATTATTGGAGTGGCGTCAGAAATCTCGACACCACTGCGAGTGACGTCGAAATCTGACGCCTCACGATGGCGTCGATCCAATCGCACGCCTTTGACTACATTAGATTGGTAAAAATTTTCCCTACTGCTCTAATTTGGTACAATTATTGTAAAAAATTGCTATTTTGGTGCTTTTTCTCACAAGGTCATGACAGAAAAGCTAGGGAGCTCAGGAGCATGTGTTTGGATGGGAAAAAAAGAAGAAGCACTTTTTGAGTTTGAAAGGTTATCAAATTCACTATTTTGTCAGAATCTATTCTCTAAAATCATTTTTTCTTCATGAATTATTTTCTAAAAACTGATTCAAAGGGAAGATTCCAAATCTTGCTTATCCTCCAATAGATTCGTATTCTTCTTATTTCTTTTTTTTTTAAGTCCTTCATTGTCTGAAGTCGTGCCGTTCAAGTCCTCCGGGATCCTCTGTTTTTTGAAAGGACGATAAAATCCATTTCTTTTTCCAATTGAAAAGTTGACAGTGATCCTCTGATTCCGCCTAGCCATATGTCTATATCCTTCCCTTCAAGAATATTCACAGGTTTGACAAAGTGTAGTTTGGTGTGTCCAAAATCTATATTAATATTGGTCATCGTGCTAAGAAGATATTTTTGGTGTCAGTTTACACGGCGTGTGATATCGCTTTTAGGTAAAAGCTTCAATGAAGACATGTACTGATCGGGTTAGACCAAATCAAATGAAATCTATTATTTTAATACTGGAGGTTAGGTCAGAAAATAATAGAATAAAACAGAGAGACTCACGTCCTTGTTTGGATTTTTACATTTCTTTCTTTTGAAATGGGCCATTCATGGTATCATCCCCCGTCCTTCCTTCACTATTCAACTTGCTGATATACTAATACGCAGAGATTCAGAGATTTTTTTCCGTCTTTTCTTATATTTTTATTATAAACAACATTATATTGTGCCACGTTACGTTCTGCTTTCAAAGAGCTTGCTTTATATGCATAGAAATCAGAATATAGGCTGCATCCATTATAATCATATGTGAGGGGCGAGGGCAACAGCAGAAAAAACTTCCTCTTAATTTTCATTCAAATTCATTGTCACCTGCTGATAAACTATATTCGATTTCATTATGTAAAAGAATGATAATTGTTATGGTGGGTGACACGTTTAAAAATGATAAGCACCTATTCAAGTCCATGAAATGTTTGTGAAACAGAGATTCAGGTTGATTTGGAATACAGAGGCGAAACTCTCCAAGCTTCCAGTTATTGATTAGATCAAGATGAGAGATTTTTTACACGGTAACAAAATTTGAAACAAGACGAGTGAAATCATTATTCCCCCTTCCTGCGATGATCAGAACAATTATAGTGGTGGATATTAAGTTCTTGGTTTGGTTCCCTTTCAATGCAGACTAGTTTTGGACAGGTTTGAGATATATAGGCTGGTGGTAAGTGTTTTATTTTGTTTCCTTCCTTGGTTACATTGTTTTTTTATGGGATATATGTACTTTATTTTCTATACATCAATATGTGCAATGTTTATGGGATAAGTTCTTGTTGTGGTAATTAATTTGGGATAATTTTGTTTATCTGTTAGATGGGTTTTGAAGATGAATTTATGATACAATGGTTCCTAATGCGTCAAAGACTTGTATCCCACTTTGTTTGTCTTGTTGTCTAGTATTTTATGGTTCAGAAAGTAATAATAAGAAGAGAACAATTTACTATATATGATTATGCAAGAGAGAGGATACATGAAGAAGTGGTGTGTAGGATAACTGGTACTCCTAGTGAACGTGATATTGTTAGAATGGATTCTGAAGCTTTTTTTGGATTTTGTAATATGTTAGATAGAGATGGTGGCCTAAAGCCGACCTAATTCTCAAGTGTGGAAGAACAAGTTGCTAAAGCTTTTTACATCTTGTCACAAAAAACAAAAAACCATTTTTTTTAATTCAAAGAAACATTATCCAGAAGCAAATCCCTCGAGTCTGGCTGGCTTATGCATGTTTGGAAAACTCAATTTCAAAAGCACTTTTAAATAAGTCAAGACAAAACCCACCCTTTTTATTAGGAAATAGTTTAGGTAATTTGGGTCCCAAGAACCATTAGGGTATTTATGTCCCAAGCTCATACAGACCACGCCCATAGATAAAATCTTTACATTTTTTTAACTCACAACTTTATAGTTATAAGTCAACCGTTTTACCCGGTGAACTAACCTTAGTACATAAAAGCATCCTCTACTAACTCGCTTGAGGGTTTGGAAGCAGGTGGGCTTGAAAGAATCCTAAATATATTAGCTTGCATTTTCAGGAAAACCACACACAACAAAGCAGATCTGGTATATTAATATTTTACATCAGGACGTTTCTCCTGCTAAATAATTAATAACAGTTTAAACCAATGTTTCTAGACTGGATGGCTAAGAATTACATTATGAAGTTTCAATATTTTATGTATGTACTAGTGTTAAATTGAAGCCATCATCAACACTGGGAAGCTGTGAGGAGCATATACAAAGCCCCAGAGGTAATAAATGATTTATTCAGTTGCAGGCCCAAATATATACTTCTCTCGTCTATCTCCGGTTATCACCATATAAATTAACTGTTGCCATTTCATGCCACGTCAGCACTGCAGGAGAATCACATGCCTGTATTGCCTTCATGATTCAAGTGTCTGATTCTCTGCATGCAACACAAAATATAGGATAAGAATCATGCAGGCAATACTTTCAAGGATGATATAACCAAAAGTACAAGGCAAAAGTATACCTTCAGCTTTCTAACTTTATACAAGATTTCAGTTAAGACTAGTCTTAATTGTTCAGATCAGATATTTAGTGATTTGAAATCAGGTGTCTTGGTTGCAGCATATCTTATTAATCTTACTGACTTTTTTTTTTAATGGTGAAAATCTTAATAACGCCCTTTTTTTTTTTTTTGCATGAGCACCCGGTATCTTGGCCAACCCCCCTCAGGGAATTACAAACTAGACTAATCCAAATCGGGACATGGTAGGACCCATATGGGCAGCGACCCTACCACTTATGTTGTTGCATTCCCAAATGATCGAACCCGTGACCTTTGGTTAAGCTTGAACAACTCCTACCAGTTGTTCCAAGCCTTTGGTGGTTAATCTTGCATCTTTAGTTTATGAGAATTAAAATTCCCAAGTAGCTATTCCTACAACAGTCAAAAACTAGTTTCTAGACAATAAACAGGAATCCAACAGACACTCATCCTAATGAGAACGGGCAGGAAATTTAACGTTATATAACTGCAGCAAAAGAGAATCTTCAGATTCTCTGAGAGACTGATAATGTCCCACTAGTGAAAGATAACCTCAGTTCTGCCAATAAACCGATCCCGGGCATAATCTAGTAAATCAGTTGAAAAGGTGGTTTCACAGACTTGGAGGAAAAATAAGGCTGCCAGTCTCCCTGCCGCCCGTGACTCTTCCCCCATACCACCAATTACAAATACATGGCCATAAGCATGGCTAATTTATAATGAGAAGTGAAGCTGATGATTCAACATTGTTTCGTTTTTCAACACAAGGAAACAAGAACCTGCCTATTTAATTATATAATCACGAGTTCCATTTTCTTTATCTAAAAGAACCAGAATGTACTTTAACAAAAGCTTACCTTCTCCGAGCAATTGCTCCATTCGAGCCACAATGTGCTTTCCGTAAGTGTATTTCTTCAAAGCATGAGCATGAGCTTTTATACGAGACACTAAAACAGATCTTTGATTTTCAGAACACATCTCAATTATCTTCTGGACTACATAGTTTCCAAATTGGTCTTTCATCATTATCTGAAACGAATATCAAAACAAGATTAAGCAAAAGTATAAGTTACAAATTACATGTGTAATACATTATATAAATTGATTCAATTAGCTAGCATAAATCATGTCACATATAATACTGAAATTTATACCCTTGTACTAATTTGGAAAACCTAACTGTTATCCTCAGGCATTGTTGCAAAAAAATGGTTCGTGCAAAAATTGGACCAAAGTATAATTTTATGGATGAATGACATGATTAGGATGAAACTTGACAACTCAAACAACAAAATGGTATTGATAAAAGCTTCCCCAAATTAGACCCTAGCCACCTCAATCTTGTATTTCAGTTTATAAACCCCAGCCGCCATTTTCCATCAGGTAAATAGTCCCAAGGCCCAGCTTCAACAGCACTTAATCAGTTTGTACATTTAAACTTACCAACAAATTGTCACTTTCATCATCATGCCCAAGAATCTCAGTAATCAACAACTCCCGTTCAGCTGCATCACCATGCTTCAAACATTTCTCAACAACATTTGATGCAAACTTATGTTGGCTCAACTGCACAATATGTCCCGACAGCTTGCTTATAATTTGGCTCCTTTCCTGAGGCTTTCCTCTCTCCAACACATGCTGCAACAACACAAGAAACAAACTGTAGCCAAGCAAACGGAACAAAAATTTACATGGAAAAAAGTCAGAAAAATTATATTGTGTGCAGCGTATGAGTCATAAAAAGGATTGCAGGAATTAAGGAATGCAGGAAGATCAGTTGCAGTTAAATACAGTTGAGGTGCTACCCGAATAAAGCACAAGAAAAACACACAAATGAATTGGCCCCGTCAAAGGTTCTCTCAGTCTTGCACTATAAAAGTGATAAAAGTGAGGTAGCCTTTAGCCAGACACTGGTATGGCAACAACTTTGGTGTTTTGTGATTCATGCAAGGCTAACAGCTCAGGTGACTGAGGGAGAAAAGTGAGGCAGAAAGGGAAGAGATTGCATTAAAAGTCAAGCACAAGTACTTTATGAGTTATGACTAGATAATTATTAAACTTGAACCAAAATATTAGAGATTTCATTGGTGGATTTAATGATTACTATGACTTATCACTTGATTATTATGATTGAATAGTTAATTCAAGGGTTTGGCCCCCTATGAGTGCGTTCCTATTTGACTACCTTGCTCAGTAGATGGTACTTGGTAGCCATGAAACCATGATAGATAGGCACCAGAACTTTGATAGTGATGGAAACCACTTCAAGAATTGACATAAGTCACAGATAATAATCCAGAGTGTGGGTCTAATGGATTAAGCTACAAACAGTGAAAATAGAAATAACCAAAGTAACACAAGAACCTAAAACCGCCACTAGCATTCGAGAGGCTGGAGACTATCCCACGTACCACTCACATTCTGCTAGCTTACCCCCCGGCCCCCAACCGAAAAAAAAAAAAAAAACTACACTCCACAAGACATATAACTAATAGCCCTTATCTTTCTCTTAGCCATACACTTCATGTGACTTACTCTTCACCCATAAATACGAGCTCACTAGCCATAGGTCCAACAGATAGACATATGGGAAAAGCTCAAGCCTAGAAAACTCTCAAGGCTTACTCTTATTTCCCCCAAAGCTTTGATATTTGATCCTGTTAACAGGGAAAAAAACAGAGACAAATTTGGAACGCCTTGGTATAAAGGAGGCATGCGTTTATATATATATATATATATATATATATAGTGGAGACATACTAATGCTACATTCTAACTCTTCTATGCAGTTCAATGCAATTATTCGTGTGGTGATAGCATACATGGAAGAAGAGACACACATTACTAAGACAGAGAAAGTAAGACCAACCTGGGTGACGTAATTGCCATATTGATCTTGAGCAAGAGTGCAAACAGACTCCAAGATTTCATCCACAATAAACTGACACTGAGCCTCGTCTGTACAATGCTCTAGAACCCTCTACAAGAAACATTATTATAGAAATAAATGCGCTACCAAACAAAATTCAATTTACATGCTAGGAGAGGAGGGAGGAGGGAATAAAATGAACTTACCTGTATGACACGACAACCATAAGGATGCATAGAAAGAGTGGCAACTTGTCCCCGAAAAGCAGATATTATAAAGCTAATCCTTTTGGTTGGGATACATTCAATGCACTTCTGTATTACATGATTCCCATTTTGGTCACGAACACATTTCATAACACTTCCATCCAGCTCACGGACAAGCTGGGCCATTTGTCCAAGATCAATAACCTCAAGTGCCTACACAAGCATAAAATTAAAATAAATAATAATAGTAATGTCTTTAAATACAGTAAGTGTAGAAATTCAGTGTTCTCTTAATTTATCATAAGGAAGAACGTTACATTTATGGGGAATTAAATGGAAATCATACTCCGACTTAAACATGTAAATCTAGAAAGTAACACAACTTTATCCTCATCAAAATAGGATAACTCTATCCTGATTAAAATAGAACAGACTTTAGCTAATCTGAAATGCATAGAACCGTTATGAACAAAAACAACTACAAAAACAAATAAGGCTTACTTTTCTTTTTTTTTTGCGATCAAAAAATAAGCCTTAATTAACACAACACAAAAGGAGAGAGCAAACTGTTTGGGGGTAGGGTGGCGTGACACTGGTATATTTGACATAATAGAAAGCAGAGAGATCCAGATAACAGCCACTAAGATTCTTATAATAACTGACAATAAGCAATATAAATTTGCAATAATCTTTAGCCGGTGCTTATCTCAGATTTGTACACATCTGAAGCTTTATATCTATTGAAGTTCAGAGGCATAAGCACTCTGATAATATTGTTTAGAAGGTACAATATATAGGCTCAGGGAGAGATATTAGTTGAGAGAAATTAGGGATTACAATTAAGATTAGGAAATATAAAATCAGATCCTATAATCAACGGATCCTAAATATTCTAACAATCCTAATAATATTCTAACACTCCCCCTCAAGCTGGAGAGTATATGTCGATCATTTCTAGCTTGCCTCGAAATCCTTCAAACTTCATTCTTCCTAGTGATTTGGTCAAGATATCTGCAATCTAGTCTGCAGATCTTATGTAAGATAGAGTCATGATGCCTGCTTCAATCTTTTCTTTAATGAAGTGTCTGTCTATCTCAACATGCTTTATTCTATCATGATATACTGGGTTTTAAACCATTTCAATGCAGGCCTTGTTGTCACACCAGAGTTGCATTGGTCCCTCGTGTTGAATCCCTTACTCCTTCAGTAATCTTATAACCTAGATTCCTTCACATACTCATTTGTTAACAGCTCTCAGTTCTACTTCCGCACTACTTGTTGACACCATTGTCTATTTCTTGCTTCTCCATGTAACCAGATTTCCCCACACGTATACGCAGTACCACTAAGGTTGACCTCTTAATCTCTATATCCCTAGCATGGTGCGCATCGGTGAAGATTTTGATGTTTCTGGTAGTACCTTTCTTAAAGAATATTTCTCTTCCAGGATTAAGCTTCAAATAGCTCAAAATTTTGTATACAGCCTCCATGTGTTCTTCCTGTGACTAATGCATAAACTGACTTACTATTACAATTGCATAGCAAATATTAGGACGTGTGTGGGTTAAGTATATCAATTTCCCCACAAGTCTTCTATATCTTTCTGACTTAACTGGAAAACTTTGTGGCTTGATCTCTAAGTGGCATTCCTCTTCCATTGGTGTCCCCTCTAGTTGAGTACCCAACATTCTTGTCTCATGTAACAGGTCTAGTATATACTTTCGTTGAGATATATCGATACCCTCTTTAGTTCTTGCCACTTCCATGCCTAAGAAATACCTCATTTGTCCAAGGTCTTTCACCTGCAATTCAATTGACAACTCCTGTTTTAATTGAGCAATGGAGTCCTCATCATTTCTTGTAATGACTATGTCATCAACCAGACAATTAATATGGTGACTTTGCCATTAACACGTTTGATGAACAATCAACGATGTATCATTAACTCGTCCCCTGAGTATACCCAAGCCCTTTCTTTGCTTTGGTGAATCTACTAAACGATGCCACGGGAGATTGCTTAAGACGCACGACGACTTTCGAGTTTACGAGAGAGAGTTGTTAGGAGCTAAAAGCCATCCGAATCTCTATGTATACTTCTTCCGTGTCTCTATTAAGAAATGCATTCTTCACAACCGGTTGGTATAATGACCAATCCAAGTTATTGCAATTGATAATAGTACTTAGATGGTATTGAACTTGGCTACTGGAGCAAATGTCTCTTGATAGTTGATCTCATACATCTGAGTATATCCTTTTACAATAAGTCTCGCCTTGTATTTGTTGATACTACCATCTATATTGAACTTTGGGGTGAAGATCCACTTGCATCCTCTTGGTTTCTTTCCTTTAAGAAGAGTTGTGAATACCACATGAGACAAATCTTTGAATTGGATGTTGAGTATACGATCTTACCCCTTTTCTCAACGCAATAGGCCAACCCAGTAATTCAAGATTTGATCCCAAATTGGATTCATAGTTGTTCCTTTGAATGGGAGGGATAGTTCTACCAATGTCTAGTTCAACTTGAACTTGTAAGCTGGACTCTACCTCTTGTCGTTGTTCAACATCCATCCCTAAATTCATTTCAACATTTGTTTCCAATTCATTGGGTTCAGGTTGAGGTGGAATAGGCTGGTTTGTGGGAGCAAATAAGTCGAGTGGCTATAAGGTTTGGTTGCGGTGATGATGATGTATCGGGTGAGCTTTTGGGATTAGATGTTTGCAAGATTAGCAATTCAACGTCAGAATACTCTCCCTGAATGGGTAATTTGGGATAATATGCTTCTTTTTCAGAGAACACAGTATCCCGAGAGACTATGAGTTTCTTGGAAGAAAGACAATAGCATTTGTACCCTTTTTTAGTAGAGGAGTAGCTAAGGAATATACATTTTTCAGCTCGAGTACCAAATTTGTTGCCATCCTTTTTGTGAACAAATACAACACAATCAAACACCTTATAAGGTAATGAATTGATAAGAGGGCGGCAAGTTGGAAAGAGTCCAAGGAGTTTTTGAAATCGAGTGTCATAATTAATAAATTTTGAAGGCATGCCATTAATGAGATAAGCTACTATGAGGATGGCATAACCCCATAAAATGATAGGGACATTCCGCTTTATTAGCAAGGCTCAAGTTACTTCCAATAGGTGACGGTTTTTTCGCTCTTCCATTCCATTTTGTTGGGTATAAGGACAAGAAGTTTGGTGATAATTCCTTGATGATCAAGAAATTCTTTAAAGGTTGTACTCATGTATTCCTTGGCATTATCACTTCGTAGTACCTTAATGTAAGTGTTGAATTGGGTTCACACAAAGGCATAGAAGTGTTGAAATACTATGGCTACTTCAGATTTGTCTTTCATTAAATAAATTCTGAAAAACACACAAACCATCATAAAAAATCACTCGATACATTCGACCTCTAGTCAACTTGCTCACAGATATCAGGTTATAGGTGATTTCAGGTACAAACAGATTGCTAATTGATCAAACAATGTAACTGTGCCAATTCCCTCAACTCTTGGCTACTTTTACTGAGGTGTTCATGACGAGAATCTAAGGTTGTGGATAAAGTTTTGTTACCAGTCATATGATCCATAGCCCCTGAGTCAACAATCCATGTATCATCACCAGTCATCACAAAGTCGAGAGCTATAATAGAATTACCTAATTGTACCAGATTCACACTGGGAATAGAGTTTGACTTATTATGCTTGTCTAGTATCTTGCGAAGCATTTGTAATTCTTACTGACTCGAGCAATCGTCATTCTCTAGTCTCTACCTTCGGTTCATCATTGTCTGGTGACTTTGGAAGCTCGATTTTTCACTTGAAGGTTTTACATGAAGTTTCCGGCATTCTTCTCTATTATGGCCCTTTTTCTTGTAGTAGTTACACCATTTGGTAGTCTTTCGTTCCCCTTGTGATCCCTTGACTGCAAGAGCAGAGCTTTCAATTTGGATTGGGCCACTTTGGTTCAGGAGTTTTCTATTTTCCTCGAATTACACAAAGTTAACAACATCAAAGAGTTGTGGTAGTGGCTTCAACCCCTTGATTCTGCCCTTAATCTCTTCGAAAGAGTCATTCAGGCTGAGGAGGAAATCATGATCCTTCTTTCTTCCACAATCCTCTTGTACAATTGAGCAACATGTTACCTTCTCTTAAATCACAGAGTTGCCGCTTCAAGTGGATTAAGGTAGCAGTGTTATCAAGTGAGGAGTCGGTTCTTTGAGCTGCATCCCAGATTTCCTTTGTTGTGTGGGTAAGCAGATAGCCCTCACTAATCTCCAAAGTCATCGAGTTACACAACCAAATCATAACTTGGTTATTTTCAGCAAACCATGTGTCAAAAGTGGGGTCATTAGGGGCTGGTTTAGGGGCTGCCAGGAATATACCTCAGCACACTTTGTGACCACTGAAGATAATTTCTACCATTAAACCTATGGTTAATAATCATACTGTGATTTCCTGAGAAATCTGGTGCCATCTTTGTGGTTCTAGGGTACCATTTGGGTTTGTGGTTCTGAAGATGAAGAATCTTGAGTTTAAGAATTTGTACCGGACACAAAAGCCATATGATAGACTCCAAGTGTATTGAAATTTTGAGGTATTGAACCAAATAAAGGAGGAAAAACGGAAGGATCCATGGTTATGGTCAAAAAAGGCGCCGAAGGCCTCTGGGAACGACGGCATGCAGGCCTCACGTGCTGGTACTGTGGCGGCTCGTGGGCTTCACGCGCTTGAGATTGTGTTGGCATGTGGGCGTCACGCGCTGCTTAGTTGGCCGTCATTCCTCCGAGAATCGGTTGGTCGTGAGCTCTAACCGTGCGTGGCGGCAGTGGTGTGACATGCGCTCTCCTCTACCAAGTGCCAAAGATCGTGTTCGTCACTGCTTCTCTCTCTCTCTCTCTCGTGTGTTTCCCTCTCTCTCACTTTTGTGATCTCGCCTTTCTCTTGCCTCTGTGATTTTGCCTCTGTTGTGGAGATTTCTGACAACATCGAAGGTCTAGGTGATAGACCTCTGCTTCAATTTACTTTCAGTCTAGAAGTAGACATAGCTCTGATACCATATTGAAGTTTGAAGGCATAAACACTCTGATAATATTATTTAGATGGAGAAGGTACAATATATAGGCTCAAGAAGAGAGATTAGTTGAGAGAAATTAGGGATTACAGTTAAGATTAGGAAATATGAAACCAAATCCTAAAATCTAAGGGATCCTAAATATTCTAACAAATCTCCTAATTTATTTCCTAATATTCTAACAATATCTTTTGTAATGCTTGCTATGCATTCTCTATGATCACAAGGAAAAGAAAGCAAAAAAGCAGCACAAATTGCAACAGTCGTCAAGATATGCAATGAAAGATAAACGTATATTAACCAAACATGTTTTCCTGTGCATTGTGCAAAATTTAAAAAATGAGCTGCACTATTTGTAACTAGTAAATAGAGTAGCTATAGATATTATCATATTTATTGAATTATTGCTGTTTATTGGTTTATTGATTTCATAAACTTAAAAGGATATCAACTATATACCTTCTGTATTACTCGGCAGCCATACATTTGCAGACTTAAAGGCAATATCTGACCAGTCAGTTGATTTGCAAGTTCTTTCCTCTGCTCATGGCTTCCATGCTCAAAGAACTTAACACAGGGAAATCGGACAATTTAGAGCAGAACACGATTTGGAGAGCCAAAAAGTTGCTCACAAATGTTTAGCAGCGATTTAAATCAACTTGTGTACATACCTTTTGAATAACATAATTGCCAAATACATCAGTCATTAATTTGGCAGCGTGTGGAAGAATTTCTTTGAACACCAATGCCTTCTCTTCAACACCAGAACTTTCCAACTTCTGCTGAATAAATCGGCTCCCATGTTGATCAGAACTGGAGTAAGAAACCAAAGTAATCTTAATTTTCAAAGACAAGAAATTAACAATTTAAGATAGGTTGAAAGGTAATTGAGAAGATCACTTGCCTAAATTCAACAATATGTCCAATAATATCAGACAGCTCAAATCTACGACCTTTGCCAGACTTTAACTCCTCAAGAAAATTATCAATTTTGGGGTCATAACTGCTGTCAAATGATCTCTGACCTTGCCATCCAGAAAATATACCTCCATTTCTACCAGATGCTGGAGAAAATTTCATTTCATTTCTTCTTCCTGGATGGCCAGTCCCACCTTCTGGGAAACCTGATAATACCGGACTAGGAAGTGGAGAACTTGGATATTGCATCACAAAACCCATGTTTGGTGGATGTCCAAAATAACTAGGTATCATGAGCCCACCTCTTCTTGAGTCCACATTAACACCACTTCGCTGATGGTGTAACTTTTTATCATCCAAATAAGCAACACTACTAGCCCTCTTCGTGAATCAAAATGACCAATTTGGGCACCAGCACTTGCCCTAGAAGCCAGTTGATCATAATTACCAGAAAAACCATATCCCTCCACAAAGGGCTGTTGATGATACTGCATGTACATAGGATCACCAAAAGAGGATTGCAGTGGAAAACCAAATTGTCCTATAAATTTGTTTGCGTGGATCAATTCAGCTCCATGTGAAATGCTTCCCCCAGATGAAACTCCTGGTGAATGTGGAGTAAAACTTGAACTGGTAGCTCCATCAACAACAACTGGTACAGCACCATGGGGAGAGTATGCAGCAACATAAGGAGGAATAGGAGAGGGATTAAAAGTATATCCGCCTACATATTGAGGAGAATACATTCCTGAAGCCTGCAAATTTGAATAATAAGGATTCGCTGATGCCATATATCCTGCTGCTGTGGCATATAGTGGGGTGTAAACCCAGATGACTGCAGTAGCGGCTGGACATCAGAGGAAAACTTGCTGGGATTAAGAGGAGACTGTTCTATGCCAACATATGCACCATTTACTCCTTGAGGATTGGTACTGGGAACTTCATAAGGATTGTTTCGCTGCTGGTGTGTCTGGGGCTGAATCAAATTATTATGGTAGATGAGCTTCAATTTTTCTTCATAACTCTGGTTTTCTGAATTTGGTAGATTAGATATGTTAAGAACCTTAAGTTGAGAGTCAACAACAGAAACATCCAGATCATTAGAACCCATGCTACCAGTGGAAACAAGAGATGATGAGCTTGCAACAGGGGCAGAGGTATCAACAATTGACGACAGCCTCATATCCTCTGCATTTGCAATAAATTTAGCACCATCTACTGTGGTGACAAGGGGATCATGAGAGGAACTCGAACCAGCATCCAAGTCAATTGCTTCCTCCACCATTCCATGATTAGCTGAAATAGACTTGCTATATACAGGTGATGCAGTACGGGGAAAATCTTCCTGAAAGATTAAATTTTGAACCAAAAATTACGCATGCCCTATCTCATAATTACACTGATGGAGGCAAGAAAAGGTGAAATTATTGGTAAAAGTCAACTTTTGAACTCAATTACAAGCAAAAATGCAAAAGCAATCTCAAAATGGCATGGTTACCGCCCACTGCAGCAGGCAAAAGATAAGGAGAACTAAAAGGACTAAAATTGGAAGTATCAAAATATGATTTAAAAAAATGCGGATGAATATAGGTTAACATCTAAAACAATCACCTGTATCAAATCAACCATATTTTTGTGCTGAGATCCTATTGATGCTGCATCCGGTCTTTGCCAGACTCTGCTCATCTTGTCAAATTCATTATCATAAGGCTGTTGTGGTGATTGATCATCCTCAGACTCTTCCTTGTGTGTTGCAAGAGTGCCTCGTGGCAAATATAAAGAGCTTTTACCACTAGCATCTGCAAAAGAAAATCTCGAATTAATGCTAATACTGCAAATAAGATGTACAGATGGAAATTTTCCACGAGACAACTGGGGAGCAAGTTTAAGGTTCAGCTTGACATGGATCAGTAGTAATATGCCATAGATCAATATAAATGATTTTGGACTCACATATTTGCATGGGCCTGTTTAGAGTTTCCAAACTTGCACTCTGGGTGAAGTTCTGCTGAGATAATAGGTTTTCTATGGCTAAAAATGAACCTTCCATGTTGGGAGGTGCACTGCCACTTCGGTTGGGTATCACGTCCTTCCCGCCATTGTGGAACCTATGGCCCTTCAAAAGCATGCCCAAATCCTCTGCTGCCATATTGTGAGATGGCGGAGCAAAAGTTGCAGCTTCCTTAATGGAGGGCCATTTGCTCCCAGCTCCTGAGATTCTAATTGGACTCTCAGTTGCCATATGAGTCACACTGGTCTGTGCCTTCTTTTGCAATTAAATTGAGAAATGCCAGGTCGTCTCCTAAAGTGGGGCCATAAAATTTTCAATTGGCGTTAATGTTTAATGAGAAATGAATTTCTTACATCAGTACGGAAATTAATAAAACTTGCACTAAAAGACTGACAATAACAGCAATGACTTCGCATGAACCTGATGTATCACTTCAATTTTGATGTAGCCACATACCAATTTACATAGAATAAGTCATTATTATCCTTCTTCAATTCCTGTCTATACAAAGGCAATTTTTGGCATTAAACGCACACTGAATCAGAGATTTGATCATGATATTATACATTCATACTCACCTTTCATGCACCAGAGTTATAAGATTACATTTCAAATATGCTCAACGATATCAAGGCAATTTCACCCAAATTCAAATAAAAGAGATAGACATGATAAAGTGAATCTATGAAGATGAAGCATCATAAATAACCATATAGATAAGGAAATCAATTTTTAACAAAATAACTCAATTCATACTAAGCACAAAATATAATAGCTTCATGCGCACGGGAAAGTACCAAATGCGGTCACACCCTGTAATATAATCAAGTAAAAGCACAAACAGTGTGCGGAGATTCCACAAACCCTAACCGGTCAAACCAATTTACCCTCTTTCGTCCTTCTCAGAAAACAAAAAGGGAGAAAGTAATTCAGGTGAATTTTGACTAATTGATCCTTGGTAGAACACGATCAAAACAAAATATAATCAGCTCATCACCAAAGAAAAGCCAGCCAACCCAGCAACCCCATATCATTGACCAACTCATGTAAACAAGACAAAGCATCAGAATTCACAGTATGCGAACACTGAACAGTGAAACAACCAACCCGAACTCACAAAAGGGTCAAAGAAAACACCAACGAAGAATTCATACATGTAAACATGCTAATCAAAACAAGAAAGAAGTTGAAGCAATGAAAAAAAAAAAAGACAGAAACTCACATAGAGCTTAGGTGAGCTATCACCACAGCAAGCAAAAATAGAGCAAGTAGTCCAAAACCCTAGATTCTTTCCAAAAGGATACGCCTTTAGAGAGAAAGAAAAGCAGATGATGCTGATGATGACGACGACGACGACCCCGACTA
The DNA here is from genome assembly GCA_025563575.1 of Acacia pycnantha. Classification (NCBI taxonomy): domain Eukaryota; kingdom Viridiplantae; phylum Streptophyta; class Magnoliopsida; order Fabales; family Fabaceae; genus Acacia; species Acacia pycnantha. Next base: position 15,758 of record JAMWYP010000045.1, read on the forward strand.
TGAAAGGAATTGGGGAAGAGTAGTAAAAGAAGCTAATTCCAGACAGGGTTTTGCAAAGTCTCGGCTTTAAGAGGCACAACACAATGGGACAATTGTGGAAAGTGGCCAAAATAAATATGCGCTCTTATAAAAATGTGGAATTTGTTCAACGCACTCCTTTGTTTGACACGCGTGTGCACTACGGCGACACTACACAGTACACCCGTTCCGAGATTCGAATATATCCTCTTATGTATAATTGGGGCTTTGTTTAATCTTGTACGTTTCAACTTTGTATTAGAGAGTAAAGTAATAAAATTAAGAATGTTAACTTTATAGGTTTTATCGTCTTATTATTATATTATAAGAAAACAAAGTAACAAAAAAACCCTGTGATGGGACAATAATGTATTGCACTATAATGCCCGGTTTGGTACTAAGGAAATGGAGGTTGGAAAGTGGAAGTGGAACTCGTGTTTTTGTTTGTTTGGTATCACGGAAGCCAATTCCACATGGAACTCAATTCCATCAAAATCGATGGAAGTGAATTCCTTAGGTTTTATCGTCTTATTATTATATTATAAGAAAACAAGCAACAACAACAAAAACCTGTAATGGACGGTAATGCACTGCACTATAAGCTTTGTTTAGAGCATCTAGCTTTGTTGATGTTACACACTCATTTATTATAGAGATTAAAAAAAATAGTTAGATTAGTGGTTTAGGGGAAAAAATGTGTATTTGTTTTTTGGGTTAAGTACAAATTTTGCTCTGGAAGTATATTCCCAAGAGCAATTTTGTCCTAAAAGTTTTGGGAACAATTTAAAAAATGGAGCAATGTTACCCTCCCCTAACAATAATGCCTAATAGGGTTAGCTCACACTCGAGTGTGTACGGATTTTTTTTCACACTAAGTGTGCACACTTGAGTGTGCGAAAAAAAAATCCGTACACACTCAAGTCAAGTGTACGCTAACGCCGTCAGTGTCTACCGTTAGGGAATGACAACATTGCTCTCTTTTGATACTTCCGAGGCAAAATTGAACCCAAAAAAACTTTTAAGGCAAAAATGCTCTTGGGATATACTTCCGGGGCAAAATTGGTACTTAACCCTTGTTTTTTTATAAACTTAGAGTATCACCAAGTTACTTTGGACTTTAGATTAATCTATATCGGATAAAAAGTGTTAAGATTAAAGCTTTTCTAACAAGTGTGCTTCCTAATATTTAAAATTGTGTTTTTTCTTTTCTTGTGGAAGTGAAATTGCTTACTATTTCAACTAATAATGGTTATTTGTGTTATAAATTATTATGATGATGAAAACACTAGTTACTAGGTACAATCAATGAGGATAATTAAAAAATTTATAAAATTGTAAAACAAGGTGAATGAAGATCTTAAATTTAAAGCCAAAATAAACCTCTCTAGCCTTTACACTTATTATTAGAAAATGTATTTTTAAAATGAGTTATGTTATTAATTGAAGTTGACTCATCTGATTGTTTGGTAATGAAAATATTAATGATTCAAATACCTTTTAACATGATGGTGATTCCCTATTTTTCTTCAAGAGATCAAAGGATTGCTTCAGGACGGTAAAAGATGCTTAGATTTATAAACAAAACTTCTAATTCCAAGCCTTACACCTTGCACATATACTCTATCTGGTCCTTATTATAAGACACTAACTCACAATTCTCACAAATCAAGAAAAATAATTAAAGTAAATAAAGTTGCTACTTGGAAGACAAAATGGAGTAGTAAAATGGAGAATGGCTACTTGGAAGACAAAACTTCTATCCCAAGCCTTACACCTTGCACATATACTCTATCTCGGTCCTTATTATAAGACACTAACTCACAATTCTCACAAACCAAGAAAAATAATTAAAGTCAATAAAGTTGCCTTAGAATTACATAATTTTCAATATTACTCCTACTAATTACACTAAACTCTAATATAATATTAATTATTACTCTCACTTACTATCCTTATTAATTAGGGGCATACATGGAAAAAGATAATTAATGCTCCTTGGAAACAATCAAGTGCCTTATAAAAAAGATCAAATGTATTTACTAGTTGGTACCTTATAATAAGGACCAGAGGGAGTATCAAGTTAGTTTTCTGAACAGTCATATTGATCCTCATTGTGTTGATTTTTTTTTTTTGGGGCACAATGGGAAATATGAAAATGATTCTTCTTCTTTAAAAGGACATCTTAGTCCTGACCACCGAAGGAGACCTTGGCTTAAGAAATATACTACTAATTTGGTCAACCTCTCCTTATTAGCTAAGCAAATCTAGTGCATTTTGTCCTCTCATCCATCATCTCTTATGGGTTCTACTATAAAAAACAAGTATATTGACTTGTCTCCTGAAAACATAATTAAAAAGCCCTATAATTCATCTTAGCTCTGAAAGGCATCATTCAAAGTGTTGACGTGATCATAGCCAATCTATTGGAATGGAAAGTAGGTAATGACTCTTCAATTCCTTCCTATCAACACTTTTGGTGGCATGTGCAATCAGAATCACCAATGACAAATTGGGTTTATATCAATCATTTGCAGATCTCTTATTGCATAATCCCTATTCTTGGAACCTTATTCAATGGAATGCCCTCTAATTAGATCTTTGTAAGCACCCAACATTGCTAATCACATTCTGAATATTCCACTTTCCTTTTCTAATCTCAAGAGTTTACTCTGTTAAATCAAGTCATGCCTTCCTCATGAGAAATCATATGACATATCAACATGATGCTTTTTGGGAATTTATTTTGTCTACTGCCTTGCCATTCAAATATTTTGTTGATGATTTTGGAAATTTCTGCATCAAGCAATTCCTAGCCTGTGATATTCTTAAGAAACACCATCTAAACGCCAATGGATTATGCTTGTTTGGTTGTAATTGTGAAGAAACACTTTAACTCCAACAAGGCAGACCAATACATATAAAGAAGGATGATCAAATTTATAAAGATGATCAAAATGAATAGGTCTTAATTACTGCTTGATTGTTTGGATTTGCTTCCAAATTCAGCCAAAACAAAAATTCATTTGGAGGGAATTTGAACCATGGAAGCACTTTCTTCATCTGTAAATGCTTGAGAGCAAGCCTCAGATGGATCACTAATAACTTTGGAGAGCAAAATAATAATCTTTCCGGTCCTAAATATAAGATAAAATTGGCTTTTTTTTTTAGAGATAAAAAAAGTTAATTAAATTACTTTAAAGTATTTGTATTTTTTTCTTCAAATTAATTAGTTTAACTAATAAGCTAATATATAATCTAATAATACACAATATATGATATAACTAAGTAACTTATTTAACTTTCTTAATCTCTCTAAAAAAAAAAAGTCAACTTTGTATTACATTTAGGACCGGAGGGAGTATGAGTTGAAGCCGAAAGTGAAGATCGTACTTTATACTTATAAATCCATTTTCTTTCATGATTATCGCTTTTCTTTCTTTTTTATGAATTTCGTTTTTTATAAGATCATTAAATAGGATAAATAATTTTTTCTTTGTTATTAACTAGCAAAAGAAAATGTTGCATGAGATCTATGAAATATATAAAAGGAAAAAACTCTAACTTTCTATCCATCAATTATAATAAATAGGTTGGCAAAGTAGTTATAAGAAATAGACACAAGCACTCAATCGAAAAAAGAAATACACACAAGGAATATAATTTGGGATAAGGGTCTTATTGGTCCCGAAAGTTTTGGCTGACGAGCACTGGGTGGATGAAAGTTTTTTTTGGATCAAAATTACCACGAAAATTAACAAAATGTAGCAATTCTGCCATTCCGGTTAATTTTGACTGTTAAGTTTAACTTAGTGCATACGTGGCATGACATCTCATCAATCAAATAAGAGTTAACTATCATTTTTGCCCTGAAAGTTTTCTCTGAGGAGCAATTTTGCTCCAGAAGTTTACAAAACGTAGCAATTTTGCCCTTCTGTCCCGCAATATTAAATTTGACTATTAAATCAGTCAAAGAACACATGTCATGCTTTGAAAATGTCGAACTTGAAGTCAGAGAGGGAGATCCTTGAGATGTTGAGCTCAAGGCGACCGGAATTTGTGAAGCCGAACTGGTCAAAGGGATTGAAAGGTCTGTCGCAAAACCCAAAGGAAACATCACTTATGATCTAAGCAAATGAAACACAAACGAGAAATGAATTGTCCCAAAGGTTCAGTTTATGAATTGTCAAAAATTGGTTCAGTTTATGAATTGTCAAAAATTGGTTCAGTTTATGAATTGTCAAAAATTGGTTCAGTAAGCATCACTTAAAATCGCTCGAATTTTTAGGAGCAGTATATATTTACTTTGTGGGACAGGGTAGGTGGCCTAAATCAACTTATACAAAGGTAAATACTATCACTATTGATTTTGTCTTACTGAACCAATTTTTGAGACAATTCATTTCTCGTTTTGTGTTTCATTTGCTTAGATCATAAGTGATGCTTCCTCTGGGTTTTGTGATAGACCCTTTAATCCCTTTGACTAGTTTGGCTTCACAAATTCCGGTTGCCTTGAGCTCAACGTCTCAAGGATCTCCCTTTCTGACTTCAAGTTTAAGCTTTTCAATGCATGACATGTGTGTTCTTTGACTGATTTAGTAGTCAAATTTAATATTGGGGGACAGAAGGGAAAAATTGCTACGTTTTGCAAACTTCCGAGGCAAATTGCTCCTCAGCGAAAACTTTTGGGGCAAAAATGATACTTAATTCTTATTTGATTGATGAGGGGGCATGCTACGAATGCACTTAGTTAAACTTAACGGTCAAAATTAACGGAGGGGCAAAATTGGTAGGTTTTGTTAACTTCCGTGGCAATTTTGGTCCAAAAAAAACTTTCATCTACTCAGTGCTCCTCAGCTAAAACTTTCAAGGCAAATAAGACCCTTATCCCAATATAATTTTCTTACCTCCTTTTTAAATTTTTGTGAGGGAATCGTAATTTATGCTAGAGTATATTACAATATGTTTGGGCTAAGAATTGAAACACCTTTGCCAAAACAATAATATAATGATCAAATTCATATAATTTCAATAGCAAAAAAGAAAAATTCATATAATTTTCAATTTCTTATGTTATTTCTTTTCTACCCATCAAACATTTTTTTTTTCTTTTTTTACTTGATCAAGGGCTTTCTCTTTCAAGGTTTCAAGAATCCCAAAATAAGCGTGTTTCATGCTATTTAAAAATTACATTCTCCTCCTTGGGACCATTTAAGGGAGAAAAAAGGTCGTTCATATTTCTAATATGATGCCAAGAGTCGTTCATATTGTTTTTTGGTATCCCATCTGAATCACCGAAATCCTTAGTTTCAACTAATCTAGATTTCACTTTGTGTTGGTACCACAGTCGTTCATATTTCTTTTTTTTTTTGATAGAAAAAAGTTTTGGAGGGGTTCGACATCGCCCCCACTGAGGCGAGCAGCGGCACGGCCCGGGCTCATGAGTACTTACCTGGGACTTACGAGATCGCCTACCAAAGGAGTCCCAATGACGACAGAGGGTATCGAACCCACCACCCAGCGCCTAGTCCCGGATCCTCACTTCATCTTGCCAACTCACATTTGGCGTTGATATTTCTTTCTTACAAGAAGAACGAAAAGAAAGAATTAAACTTTTTTCAAAAAAAAAAAAGGCTCAATGGGCTTCATCAGGCCCATATTTCGTGAAACTACCAAAATGCCACGGACGAGAAGAAGCATTGGAACCCGGACACAGGAGACAATCCGCCGAAGAAAGAGCCACTGTTGACTGTCCTTTACCGCGGTCGCGAGACCCCTAAAACCTATAAACCCTATTGCCCAAAGCTCCTCTTTCAACAATTACTGTATTTTTTCCATCTTGATAAGTTGAATTCTATTCTTCTGCTTATTTTTGTGCATGGCGGAAACGAGTGAGAGAGTAAGAAACACCCTGGTTGTGAGGAAGCCCTGCTACGGCCTCCCAACTGGATGTCCTCAGTGCTTGTCTGCTTACATCTATCTCAAGTTGGCTCAAGTTCCCTTTGCCGTTGATTTCCATTTGAACTACCCTGATTCTGGTATTGCTTATTTCACGCTTGATTCTATTAGTTTTCTGCTCTCACCATTTGTATAACTCTAGTGGAGTATCAATTCGATGGCCCATTTGTTATTTGTAGCTTGTTTTTACTCACGAAATACCTTTATTGTAGATTATATTGCTATTCCACTTGCTCAATTAGGTAGGGCCTAGGGATTGTGGACATGCGCATTTGTTATTGTGTGTATAAATGTTTGCTTACTGAATTATGTTTCTGTGCATTTAAATGTTCAATGCTTACTGTGGTAATGGTTTCCTGGTATTGTGTTTTTTTTATAGATAAAATCCCTTACTTTGAGGCTGGTGATTATGTGGCGTATAATAATGAGAAGGGTGGGCTCATTGAGTGTTTGAAAAAAGATGTGGTTGATCTAGATCCCGGGCTTTCCTCCCTCGCGGATTGGACACCAATGAAAGTGATGCTTACTACATGGCTTGCTGATGCACTTGCATATGAATTATGGGTAGGAGGTGACAGTTCTTCTGCTTATAACATTTATTATTCTGGTCTTCCATGGCCTATAGGAAAGTTTCTGTTTTGGAAACAAGCTCACTTGCTAAAGCTGCAATATGGGGTAACTAAGGACAACGCTGAAGTAAAGGAGGAAGAGGTCAGTTTCTCTTGTGTGTTTGATACTTTATTTGAGAATACCTGAGGGGATGGAGAGTTTTCAAAGATCGTATCAGTGGTCTGCTTGTTAAATTGTGCATTTTTTGGGTATTTCTTTCCCCTCTTATGTCCAATACTTTCTATTTTTTTGAGTTTATTTTTTTCCCTTGATAAATATCGTTTTCTCTTGAATTTGGTTTTATATATGTAGCTTTTACTGAATGACAGATTTACTCTAGAGCTAATTCTGCTTACGATGCACTGTCCACATTTTTAGGGGGGCAAAACTATTTCTTTGAGAATAGGTGACTTTTCTGTCTTTTGCCTTAATGCAACCTCTACTTAGTTACACCATTATCTTGGAATATCATACTCCCTCCAGTCCACAATATAAGTCACTAGGAGAGCAATTGATTTTTTGTGTGTCAATTTTACCCCTGTAATTAATGGTTAAATATGCATTGTATTTCTCTCTCTCATTCAAAACTTCATTTAATATGGGTAAAGTTGTAAATTTTCTTCAATTTAGGACAAATTTAATAAGGTGGCTACCATTTCTTGTTTATGATGAATTGGTTAAAGTGGCTTATAGTGTGGATTGGAAGGAGTAGTTTTTTTATTTATTTGCAAGCAAGTCTCAGTTTGGGCCTCCTGATCATGCATTCACATGCCATATTCTATTTATGCAGGCCATCAAGCTTGGATGCTATTTTTCTTGCACATGCTCTTGTCGTTTTACAAACTTTGCCTGTAAGTTATATTGTCAAATGTACCATTATTTTGATACGTTACTCTTTAAAAGTAATACTGGATATTCATTTTACATGGACATCGAGACTCACCAAGCCTAAAAATTGTTGGACTTGACATGTGTTTGTACTATATATGCTGAGCAAAGAGTAAACCATATTGTTTCAAAATTTACAGTATCATAAAATATGTGATGTGCTAGGATTTGCTATTTTGTAAGCCCCTCCTCTCCTCATTGTTGTTACTGCCTTCATAGTCATAGATGATACTCTCCAACTCTGGTTAATCATGAGAAAGATTGCCAACTTCAAGGATTCCTTCATCATAATAAATTGGTTTTAACTCATAACCTTTATATCCTGCATCTTAGTTCCCTTGTCTTGTGGAATTTTTCTTGGAAGGTGACAGACAGGAATGAATATATGATAATTTCTCACTTTTATCTTGCTTCTTTTAAGAAAATAAATACCACTTCTTCCACAAGATGAAGATGATTGTGGTTGCCTAAGTAACTTGAGCACTCTTTTGAAGGATTGGATCATAAACACTGTGAACTAGCCATGAAGAGTTTGCATTCATGACACCTCTATGATTTAAACGGTCACATTTGTCAAACCCTTCTCTACCATCCAAAAGTTTTCCAATCTTCTGCATTAGGAAGATACCTCTTCAGCCATTTTACTCTCTAATAAGTGAGATCTTCATCTTGATACAGAGAATTGGAGCCTTTACTTTGCTATTCATGGCTATAGCACTCATAAAATTGCAAAGAGGAAAATAGCATAAGTTAATTATATATAATTGTGTAAGAAGTATGACTTGAATCAATCACTTTGGGTTCATTGAGTATACCAAATAATGAAGTGTAATCAATATTATGTGCGCAACATTGTAAAGGTTGATGGTTCCCTTTGATACACCAGATGAAGAGGATCGGTTCTGAGAGCATCATAGATAGGATTAGTGAATGAAACGAAGGAGCCAATCTTTTGCCACTAACTATGATTCAATAGCTTTTCACTTCTATAAAATTAGCATTCTCTAGCTTTCACGTCTAAGACTATTTGCAGGAGCTTCTGCTGAACAGAAATTTTGAATTAAATAGATATGGTAAAATAAAACTTTCAATGGACAATGTAGCTTCATTGTCTAAAGCTTAGAAGCTGCAATGCTTCCACGAAATCTGATTCCTTTCCCCTTAGTTTTAGAAAAGTACTGGAACCTCTAGTCATTAGGCTTTCTTCAAACTTCAAATTCATCGTTCTTTTTTTTGGTTACATGATGTGAAACTGGAGAATAGAGATATCTTGATCTGTTCCATTTAGACACTATCATATGCTTATACTTTTGTTTTTTTTTTTCTTTTGTGCATCATGCTTATACTTTTGATTTGAGTACACGCCACTAGTAATTTGAAGTAAATATCAAATGAAAGGGTGCTTGGTAGAAAACTTGAGACATTTGCTTCTACCACTGGGATGACTTACAAAATTGGGGATCAATGATCTTTGGCTCCTGCTTTTCTTATGGAGAATTATCAATTTTGTTATACTAGAGGCATAATTTGATATAGGAAAATAATTTTGAACAGGGAAACTCATGAAGTTACATGTCTTCTCAACTGTTCTTATATGAAAATCTTATATCGCCTTTTTAGTTTAAAAATTATATTTTAAATAATTTTGTCATAGCTCTAGTTTTTTGAGTGTTCCATGGTTAAAAATAACGTTTTCGAGCATTATGCTTGTGTGGTGGGCTATAATCTGGATGAGATTTAGCTTTATAAAAGTTTTATAACTTTCCTTTTTCTTTTTTGCTTTTATGTACCATCAGGAAACATCAGTGCTACGGACCAAGCTTCTGGAACATGCTGATTTAGTGAGATATTTGCAAAAATGTAAGACAGAGCTCATAGATGCTGATCCATTTCCATCCTCTGATCCGCCTTTCCACAGCGATGCATCATCATCAGCTTCAAGAGCCCATTCAAATTGGAGTAAGATTTTTTCAGGACCTTGGTAATTCATACTTTCATTTTGATTTATTTGAGGAACGATTGAATCATATGCTTGATTTATGATCTCTGATTGGATTACAATGGTCTTGTCAGTTGTCGCTAGATCTGTACTAAGCATCATGAAACTGGAAGTTAGGGCTAGTAGCCTGAATGGTGACAGGGACCCTACTATAATTAGCAATGAGCAAAACGGATAGGTATTGCCTTTAAGTTAGTCAGAGGAGAGAGAATATTAAGGTGAAGTGTCCAGGTAGTGGGTATAGTTGTTGTATTCCTCTTTTGCATTTTGTCAAATGAATCATTCATTATTCCCTCTGCTTATATCATCAAGGTATTATAGACTTTCTACGGTGAATGGCACTGCCTAAGACTCGATCATGTGAGCATCTTGGGGACTTGGAGCTCCACCTGGAGCTTCAAGATACAATGCTTGAAATTGTAAATGCTCACATGGACTATAACACTCGAGATTTTAATGACCTTAAACATGATGCTGCTTCTTACTCTATATCCACTCAACAGAGCCTTGTTGAGTTTCCAAAGTTTGATGGCTCTGACTTTCAAGGATGGGTGTATTGATGCTGTCAATTCTTTGAGCGTCAAGATGGTTTTGTTGCTGAATATAAGAAGAGAATCGATGACTTGCTGACATATTCTGCTCTTTGTATCACACACACACTGAATTCTACAAAAGCCTTCTGATGAAGTACTCTAAAAAGTAGTGACCCTAGGTTAGCTCACGTAGTTAATGCCCAAACTTCTTTTGATGTGGGAAAATGGAAGATACTCAGAATTCTCACATTTCTAGTTAGGCTAGGAGGTGAATTAGTTTAGAGGAGGACAAAAAATGATATGAGCTGGTACTAACTTTAACGACTCTGCTGTAATTATCTATAATTATGAAGAAAAAAAATTGCAAATCTCTAAATATGATCACGAAAAAATTTACACAGCAGAAACAATATACTATTCCCTTCTCCCTTTTATCCTTAATACAAGACCCAGTTGACATTTTTTGAAGAAATTAAGGAAGTTAAATAAGTAACTTAATCATAGTATATGTTGTATATTATATATTATATATTAATTCATAATTCAGGCAAACTAGTTTGGTATAAAAACGATAAATATAAATAATTTAAAGTAATTCATTCAACTTCTTTGATTTATCAAAAAAGTCAATTGGATCTTGTATTAAGGACTGAAGGTAGTATTATGATTGACCCCTTTTGTTCTACATCAGGCTTTTGTGATTTTCCTTGTGGTTGTCTGTGTTGCCAATGTCAGTTAGGGAGATAAGGCTTGTTCTTCTTGTTACGACTGTCCATCTGCATATTTGTAATGTTCATGTTTATTTACCAGGTTCAAACCCTAAGACGAGGAAACCGAAGAGGGAGAAAACAAAGGAGGAGAAAACCTTCAGAAGAAGGGCCAAATTCTTTTTAGTGGCACAGGCGGTCGCTGTTCTTCTTTTCCTCACGCACATTTCTGGAAGATATGAAGCTGAAGCAGAGCTAGATGATGACTATGAAGGTTCTGGCTATGATGAATGAATCTTGTTATCTTGCAAATTTGAAATTTGAAAATTTATAATAGTCAGTCTTTTTTTTTTTTTTTGTCTGAGTTAAGTCTCATTTTCGGAGTGTAGTATCTTTTTAATATTAATTTTGCATTTAATATGATCCTGAATGTTATTCAAAATAAGTTGTTAGAAAAAAATCTTGTATCATTTCATTAATTGAGAGTTATTTCATGACAATATATTCGGTTACCTTCAGGTTTCTTAATTATTGCCTTTATGCTTTTTCATCATTGACTTCAATTTATTACTTTCTTGAAAGAAAAACTTTTATATACCACAAATTATATCCATTTCATCAATCCAAAAGAAACAAATTTCTCTTCAATATCATCTGCGCTTAATGTATTTTTTTTATTTGAATAGTATGAATTTTAATTTATTTAAGAATTAAAATATTCTTTATAAATAACTGTATTCAAAGTTTTCTCAATTAAAAAGATTCTTAAATTTATTAAAAATAATTTTTAATAAAATATTTAATATTAAGCCAAAATATGATGTAATTGAATTGAGATTTGAGCAATTTTAATAAAGAAAAGGTGTAAATTAGAAGATTAAGAAATTAATTATAACTTTTTAACTCTACCACTTCAATTTTATTTTTTTAAAATCAACCTATAAATAAATATTTTTGCGCCTTCCAGGATAAGACTCTTCTAGCATATTATTTACCTTATATAACATAAAATTACTTAATAAACAAAGGAGGGAAAAAGAATTTATCAAATGGCAGTAAATATTTGATTATTCTAAATTGTAGTGTGAATGCATTTCCTCCCTGGTGAATTTCCTCCTCTTCAATTCTAAATCGGTGAAATCATTAATATTAGAGTAAATACCCTTTTTGGTCCCTAAAATAACACGCGCTACCCATTTTGGTCCCTGAGTAAAAAAAAATGTCATCTTTAGTCCTTAAACAGTAAAAAAAAGGGTCCCTTTTAGTCCTTCTAGTCATTTTTTTGTGGGCATTTTAATCCCTCACAAATTCCCAAAAAATTCTTTTTAGTCCCTAAAAAGGACCAAAATGACATTTTTTTTACTTAGGGACTAAAATGGGCACCGCGTGTTTTTCCAGGGACCCAAAATGGTATTTACTCTTAATATTATCTCCAGAATGCACCCCCCTCTAAAGCTTCTTTGATTGCTTCACTTGGAGAGCTGTAAAAGATGCTTGCTTCTCTGTCAAATCAGCTTATCACTACCTTTCCGATCGAGGAGGAGCAAACATTAACTACTTCTGGGCCCATATGTGGAAATGACAACTACTTTTTTTTTTTGCAACTACTTGAGAAAGTAAAATTTTTCATGTGGCAGGTTGGCCATAAGAGACTTGTCACCAACTCCCTCAGAGCCAGAAGAGGTCTTACAAATGAGAGCTTTTGTCCTTTCCAGTGCCATAATGAGGAAAGTGTGATTCATATAATTAGAGATTGCGAGAGGGCAAAAAACTTTTGGAAACAAATTTTAAAGCCTAACTAATTTTCTTAGTTTTTCGCAGGTAATTTACAGGTTTGGCTTAGTTGGAATACCAACCACAACCCTAGAAAAAGAAGATTTCAAAACTTCTCTTGGCCAAGAGTGTTTAGTCTGGGGTGATGGATCCTTTGGACTACCAGATGCAAATTCCTATTCCAAGGCATATAAGCACAGATACCAGGGAGATGCTATACTTGTGCAACTATCTTCTTAGGGAAAATACAGCTAATCAACACCTAACTCACCAGATTTTCCAGCTTGACAAGATTGAGGAGGAGTCTTGGACCCCGCTCTTGCTAATGCGGTTCGCATTGATGTGGATGGATTAGTATGTCACCAACACCAAGCGGCTTACGGAGGAGTGATAAGAAATTCTCAGGGTCATTGGTTGATGGAGTTCTACAAATCCCTTGGCCTCCATACTGTTATTGAAGCAGAAATCTACGCTATCATGACAGGATTACAAATTGGCCGTCAGATGGGCTTACAAAGAATAATTCTTTATTCTGATTCTCTTGATGCCATCAACATCCTTATGAGAGACTGCTGCCCTGACCATCCCCTAAGGGACATTATTGGGGAGACTAGAGACCTTCTCTTTCAGGACTGGAATGTGGAATTACATCATACTCCAAGGGGAAACATCTCATGTGCTGACTATATGGCCAATGAAGGTCATGATGCTCCTTTGGATACTGACGTGGTTCTGATTCCAACAATTTCTAATGGGTGCCTTGATATGGTTTTGAAGGACTAACTAGTCTGTCACTACTAGCTTATTTATTAGTTTGTTGTATTATGGCTAGATTTTCATATTCTAGCCCCTATACCCCTTCTTCAAACTTCGGCTTGCCTTTATTACTTAAAAGAAAAGAAAAGAATGAGAGCAAAAGACGAGACCAAGGTAAATGCATTCAATATTTGATTATTCTAAATAATGGTAGTATGTGGGATTGAACTCACAAGACACTTACGAGAGACCACGGTGAATGATGGTAGAAGAGACGACGGCGACCCACGAAGATGACAAAGTTCCGATGAGTCAAAAGTTTGGGACTTTGTTCGAATGCCTTCCCATTTTCACTACTCAGAACTCACAGAGCCACAAATGAGATACCACCAGAACCACAACCGGCAACGACAAAAGAAGGACGAAGACTGGAAAGGATGTGCTATGAAGATGGAGAAGTTGTAATCGGAGCACGATGAGGGAGAGATATCGGAGGGTGAGAGAGCTCGATGAAGATGACGATTGATGAGTCCTAAATCTCTTACTTTTGATTTTAAATAAATGAGGGCAAAATAGTATTTTCACATTAGAATTAATATCACCCACATTTCATTACACTTTATTGCAATTACTTCTATTATTGGGACATGTATCATATCTTTTTTTTCTTGGCTAGATGCATGCATATCTTACTTATTAGGGAAAATCCCTTTAAGCTCCCAAGGTAAGAAAAATTATAAAAAAGTCTCAAAAATTCTCCTCTAAAAAAAGTCTCAAGGGGCTGAACTGTGATTAATTAAGAAGATGAAATGACGTTGTTGCCCTCAAGCAATAAAAAAGGAAAGGAACGGTAGGAAGACTTAGCGCGCTCTACTTCTGATCAATGAGAAATGAAAAACAGAGAATGCGATGGTGGATGATCAAGGTTGAATGTCCAACGTTGAAGGCAAGTAAGAGCTGAATTGACTTGGAGTTTGCAATTTTCATCAACTATGTTAGAGGCTGAATTGACTTTTTTTTTTGGTGCTGTGTATGTTTGGTTTGTTCAGATTGAAGGGTGATTGGTTGAAAGGTTGGAGCTTGGGCTCATGAGGAGACTATCGGCTGAGAACTAGGTAAGTAATGCTAAGATTTTGATAACGATATCATCTTCATCATTGTACTTGGTGTTTAATCGTGGTTGGGTAGGGTTAATAAAATGTTTATGTTTTTCAGCATGGTAATAGAGGGATTGTTCTGTTTTAAACAGGAATTGTTGAATGTGATGAAGATATTTTTGCTGTCAAAACGCTGAAATGAGATAACAAAAAAATGTGTTGTTGATACGTACATTTGTAGTTGTTAATATAATTGTTTAAGTTGTTAATACTAAGTGGGTGTTGCAGATCATCATGAAAGATGACTAGTACTTCAGGAAGAATCTGTTATGTTTCTTTCTTTGGGGGAGTTTGTAAATGGTGGAGGAAATGAAAGTTAGTATGTTGGTGGTTTGGTAAGAACCAGATGCATAAAGGAAGATACAATCTATGAGGAGTTTCAAAGAAGGATTAAGGTGCAGATTTGCCAACCAACTATTATCCGAGGAGCATCTGGCACAAAAAACAATTGAGGAGACCAAAATTACCAATCAACACTTAAAAAGTGAAAAAAACACAATTCGGTGTAGATTCGCCAACGAACTATTACCCCATCACTGTCTTGGCGTCTCCGTCTTCCATTTACTGTCACAGTGTTGTCGACGTCGGCGTCTCCAAAGCTTCCATTGTTGTTGGGTGTTCCACTCACCCTCTTGAACTCATCCAGCAGTCCACAGTTTTCGACTGGCACGCGCCTTGCACCCTGATTCCATCCCTCCGATGCCACAAGCAGCACCCGTCGTTGCCATAGCGCCTGCTCCCATGGATCCTATCTTTGTTGGTGTTTGCCTTATCCAACAAGAAGGCTTAACCGCTCTTTTCTCCAATTCTCCACCATCGTCCTGCACCAGTGCCTCATATTTTAACTTAATTGTTAATTGTGATAGTTGTTTTTTTTTTAATAGTTATTTGGTGTTTTTTTTTTTTCACTTTTTAACTGTTGATTGGTAATTTTGATCCCCTCAATTGTTTTTTGTGCCAAATGCTCCTCGGGTAATAGTTGGTTGGCAAATCTGCACCTTAACCCTTCAAAAAGTCATATAATTTATAATTGGAAAAGAAAGTAATGAAATTTGTTTAAAATTCAAAGTTAGCCTTGATACATCTACATTTGTGGATCTTGTAGACGATGAATGGGTGGATTATTTAACATTGTTTAATGAAGAATATGGTCATGTTTACATTGAAGAAAATGAGAATAATGACAATAGACTATCAGAAATGAATGGTCAAAACCCAACAAAAGGAGTTGTCAAAACGTGGAGATGAAGTTGTCAATACCCAGAGAAGGGGTTGTCAAAACCCAACAGAAGGAGTTGTCAAAACCCAAAGATGAAGTTAAAATGTAGAGATGGAGTTGTCAAAACCCAACAAAAGGAGTTGTCAAAATGTGGAAATGGAGTTGTTAAACCGTTGTGATAGAGTTGTTAAAACGTTGTGGTGGAATTGTTAAGACTTTGAGATGGAATTGTTAAAAACTTGGACATGGACTTGTTAACTCTTGGATATTCACCTGACAAAAGCAGTCCATGTAGTTGTCAAAAACCTGAACATCGACATCACACCATTTTGTATACATATCATTGACAAAAATCAAGTCAATACAAATGCAGCTTTACACAAATACAAATTGTCAACAACATTGTAATCAATACAAATGCCCTTTTACATATAAATGCAGCGATCAAAACGTGTCTGCTAGATATAATCAGTAAGTTATCTGTCATCACAAGTCATCCTAGCTACTAAAAGAGTTAGTTGACTATTTGTTGCTCTACCTCTGGTGGGGCTTCTTGAGCAAAGATAAAACTTTTTCTCGATGTATGTTGTGAGGATGAGTGACAAGCCATCACAAGAACCCGACCTTCATATCATGAAGTTCTTCCATAGAATAGTACGACATGGTGTAACCGTCTTCATTTTTGTTAATTCTTCTTTTGTGACAGCATTATCCTTCTCCCTCTAGTGTACCTTGAAAAAAAAATTGAAGCATAAATAATTTAGGCTTTATCATTATTATAAAAACAAGACTCCTGAAGCACAATGAATAAAAACAATTGGGCCCCTTTGATTTTCAGATTAGCAAATTTTCAGTCATCGGTAAAACAATGTTAATACACATGAGGTTAAACGCATATGGGGAGAATAATAATACAGACAAGCAACAAGTTAGCAAACAACATCCAATCCTTTAAAAAAAATCCAATGGAGAAGTTTCATATTTGGTAACATCATAATGATGTCAGCTTTTTCTTTTCAAATAATCTTTACATCACTTAGCCACAAAAACTTGTAAGCAAAGCAGAAGAGGAAGACTTCAGAGATTTCCAAATTATTGACACAAAGCTGCATCCTAAAGACCTCAAGACTCATATCAGTTGGACTTGGAAAAAGCCACTCTATAATAAAGGATCATAACTAGACATATACTTGAATAAATATTTCAATGAGCGCGAGGAAGAAGTGACAGTCTTATATATCATAATATTAAGATACAATTTATTTTAATTTCTATGCCCCATAATTGAATAATGAGTTGAAATCCTGTGATTGATACAATCAAAAGGATAAATTAGTTAACAACATAGAGCAACCTTTAAAATCTATTGCAAATTGAAATTTAATGAATATATTTCATTATCAACAAGATGAAACAATCTGAAACCAAACAAACAAATAAAGATATAATTCACCTGATTAACAGAAGAAAAAAAATACAAAACACAAGTTTTAACCATGATTCTCAGACCCGAACCGAACCGGGAACCGGTGGGTAAACCGGTCCGGTCAGGGGTCAAACCGTTTTTTTTATTTATTTTATTTTATTTTAAATTTTTAAATTTTCTTTAGAATTTCATACTAATAACTCTAAAATCTTCTTCTTTTTTTTCACCGGTTTGACCCCGGTTTAGCTCCGGTTTGACCCACTAACCCTTGACCCAGTACCTGGACTGATCTAGTGGCCGGTCCGGATTTCAGAACCTTGGTTTTAACTAGCTATTTTTTAACTTTACTCTTCCAAAGTAAATTAATGGGACACTATAGCGAGAGATGATATAGGCTCATTAAAGTACACAGGCAGACAAACTCGAGTGAGATCCTTACTCACGTTGTCCTTAATTATTGCCAAGGCACTTCCATATTTATCATAAGATAAACATTTCACATTTGTAGATGGAAATAGTGAAGGAGAAGAGATCCATACCATGAAATTGGCTACAAAATTTTTAAACCTATGTTCATAGCTAAAAAGACAAACAAGCCAGAACCTCAAGTCTATAAAGGAATTACATTACATATTAGCGAAAATTACGCGTAGGTCCCAAAGAACAAAAACAATTACAAAAAGTCCATTGAAATCACAAAATTACATAGAAGTCCCAATGGACTTTTTTAATATTATTTGTATTAATAACAGGAAATGTCATATTTACAACAGGAAATGACTATATTTACAACAATATTGAAACACCTGACTATTTACAACAGAAAAACCATATTTATAACAAGAAATGCCCATATTTACAACAACATTTAAACATCTGGATTTTGAACGTAGAAAGGTCATTTACAACAGAAAAAGGCTAGATTTACAACAGAAGTCTTTGTATTTACAACAAAATTTAAAATCTTGAAATTTACAAAGAAAAAACCATATTTACAACAGAAATGCCTATATTTATAACAACATTTAAACACCTGGATTTTGAACGTAGAGAGGTCATTTATAACAGAAAAATGCAAGATTTACAACAGGAAGTGCTATATTTACAACAAAATTTAAAATCTAGTCATTTACAACAGAAAAAGCCATATTTACAATAGGAAATGCATATATTTACAACAACATTTAAAAACCTAGATTTTATTTTCATACAAATAATATCAAAAAAGTCCCTTGAGACTTTTGTGTAATTTGGTGATTTCAAGGGACTTTTTTGTTGGGGCAATAAAAAGGATTTTTTTTTTTTGTAATTATTTTTATTTCCTGGGACCTACGTGTAATTTTCCCTACATATTATTGTAACACATTGGAAGATGCCAACAAATAGAGGCATATGAGCCTCGATCTACCAGCAATGTTAATTAAACCAAAACATAGACAGTGGAGGAACCTAGTTCATTAGGTGGACAGTGTTTAAGTCATAAACAATCCATCACAAGAATATTATTCTTGTTCAAGTAAAACAGGAGCATAGCAACCATTTGTAACACATGTTGGGATCCGTACACGCAGTGGAGTAAAAACTTTACGAATCCCATTGGAGGATCACTCAACGACATTTAAATCAAGGTTTAGGGTTCGAATCATACCTATGCCGAACTATTTGAACTGGTGGGCTACCTTCTCGATCAGCAGAAGCCGACTCTTTAGAATCGCCTTCCTCTACCGGTATCCACACGAATAGCCTCGAACACAGACGGCAGCGTGCTAGCGCCTCTGAACTGTGCGTCTTTCTATTCTCTATCTAGGGTTTCTCGCGGCTTTTCTAATACGCTTGCTTTCTATCTCGTAGGTTTTTCTAAACCTAGTAGGCTTATTATATTCAAAACAAATTTTGAATCTGGATTAAAAAATATATTAATTAAATCTATATGATAGATCTAATCTAATTTATTTATTTAATCCAAATTAAAAGCCTTCTGATTTAATTTATCTCTATAAATTAAATCCGAGAAATGATATCTATCCATTTAATTATATCTGAGATACTATATCTCAATTTAAATTAAATGATATCTTTATTCGAAAATTAAATCTGAGATACAATATCTCAATTTATTATGGTTATTTAATTTATCAAATAAATTAAATACTATATATAATAATATTATTATCTATAAATAATATTATTATTATTATTTCAAATTTAATATATATATATATATCCTAAATTAAATACAGTATTCATTAAATCTTAGACGTATATATGATTCAATGAATCTGGACACTTTTGCTTGTGTTGGGCTATTCTTGTGTGTGACCCTGCAGGCCCACATGAGATTGATAGTGGGTCAATACTTGTAATACCCTAAAAATCACACTTAGGGTAAATACCAAAATTGGGAAATATACCTATTGAAAATAGGTGAATATGAGGTTTCAAACACCTTGTATTAAGTTTACCTTGTTGTTAGGGTAATTTCCCTTGAAATTAGATAATTTGCAATTAGGTCCCTATGACGTTTGAAAATTTGCAAATAGGTCCCTAAATATATTATGGGTTATAAATACCCTGTGAAAGCTATAAAGGAGGCAAGTAAAAATATATTTGAAATAGGGAAGGATATTGTCCCTAATTCAGGTAATTTATTAAGTTACAAACTTGGAGAAATTGTAGAAGAATATTCAAAAAGTAATAAAAAGACCATAATACCCTTGTAAGTTCTAAAAATGCTAGAGGCATGAAAATATCAATGTTAATACAAGAGTATGAAGGTAATGAGGCATTGTAATTAAGAAAATTATCAACAAGTGATAATAAAGTAATTAGGTAATTTTGGCTAATTACTTAAGCATAAACGAAGGAAAATTCAGAGATAATTATGTAGAGCTCAAAAATTAGTGGAAATTAGTTGAAAATTAGTAAAAATGTATTTACTAATTAAATTGGAAATTTTTGAGAAAAATAGTTGAGTTTAGGTATTTTTAAGCCTAAATGCAAGAATGGACCAATAAGAAAATTTTGTAAAAAAATTATGTGAAAATAATTATTTAATTAATTAAATAATTAATTAAATAATTAATAAAAAAATATAATAAATAAAAAAAACGAAAATGAAAGGCAGAAAAAAAAAATGAAAAGGAAAAAGAGAAAAAAAATAATATATATGTATAAAAGAATTTTGCAACTTGCTATTAAAATATAATATAATTAATTAAAGTGAAAAAGGGTGAATAGTAAAATGGGAATTAGGAAACGGATCCTATCTAGAGATCTAGGAATGGGATTCCCAAAGTCAAGGTAAAATATTAATCAGTGGGATTTTATCTTCCGTTAAACTCTTGCGGAAGTTAATTCTGAAGCCGTTTGTGCTTTTTCCTAATAAGACGAAATAGGGAAATTCTGAGAAAAGGCCAGATAGCCAAGAGGACGAAAAGGTTATGTTGTGACATTTGGAAAAGAATTGGGAATTTTCATGGACATATTTGGAATCAGTGAAGTTTTCTCTAGAGATTGATGATTCCGAAAACAAGTGTCGTGACCGGACCCGTACGGACACGTTTTTCGAGAAACTTCGGCTGAACACGGAATGCCCTAGATGGAATCAAGATTTAGATTAGAATAGACATTTCTAGTAAGTGAGAACTTGTCTTCAAAGTTGTAAAACCAGAATTTTGAGATTTCTCCGAGATAACGCGATTCGAGCACCGATCGGGAACTTATGGTAGGAAACTTCTCAAACAAGTAGATGACATCACCACCATGACATCATGGCTTTAAATGATGATGTCAGCTGCCAAGTGGCCCGGTGAGGATCGTGACATGTGGCAAAGTGCGATCCGGCGGCCGATATCCAATATGAAAAAGTAGTGAATAGTGTCACATTTTCTTCTATAAATAGCCATTTTGAAGAGCAAAACCGATTCTACTGTAGGACTTTTGTACGTTTCTCCGTAGAAAGTACGTTTTCCGCTGGTAGTACCTAACGTTGCCAACGAAGGTACGTTCGCGTACTGTAACACTAATCTGTTAGGGGTCACCGAGATATATTCACGGTTAGAGACTCTGTTCAGGGTTACCGATTATTCATACAGTTTCACACGGGTTATAGAGATATTAATACCGTTAGAGTTTTCCTAGCGCTGAGGACACGACAGTACATCGTGGCACTGGTTTTTGTGCGAGCTATTATTGTGTAGGACTTATACATACCGCTTTAACGCTTATGTTCTATACGTGTCACAATCATGCAATCATGCATCTCGCTATATGCATAAGTGATATCTTCTTTGTTATGTTTTGAATATCGTCATCCGTATACTTGTTTTATTTGAGCATAAGGTTAACGTTACTCCGAGATTCAATTCGATAAATTGAATCTCGGCTATAGCTTCAGGGTCAGGAGGACCACGGATCGGAGATCGAGGCAAGCTACACGAGTAAGCTCATAGTTGGAGGGCATGTAGCACGAGTGAGCTCTGAGACGGAGTTGTCACTTTATCGTTTTACGTAATTACCTATGAGAACAATAGGATGCTGTATCAACACTGTATTACACTCTGGTTATCGTTTTAATGGTAATCAGTTACTCTTACGCTCCAAGGCTCTACTCTGATTTAAAAAAAATTTCCGCTTAGAAATTGGGATGTTACAATACTGTACCAGCCCACAAGTTGCAAGTGGCCTCTAGCAAGACATTGCGACTACCCAATTCATATGGGGGTCGATGATACGATACAACCTATCGTACAACCATGTCACGTCCCTTTTGTCACGTGATAATTTGGTCAAGGATGAGGCATGGAGAATGTCAACTTCCTGTTCTTGACCATTACTTTCTTGATTCTTGAGTAGTCTAACAATTGAAATGGAAACTCCTTTCCATCGTAGTATGGTCATACATTTCTTAGACTCACTCATCGATGGGCCCAATATTATCTCTCTATAAATGTGAGGGACAAATTTCATCTTGACAATTCACATTCCTCTGCATGAAAACCACTGATCCCGATCCAAGCCTTTATCATCACCCGTTCAAAGGTGACTTTTGACTAGGTCAAAGACCAGCGACTCATCATGTAGGAATCCATGATGATCTCAGGTCAAAGGGCGTTGTGACGCGGTTATACATGAGAAAAGCTTATGACTTTTTTAATGCAGCTTTCTCATAGTGGGTCGATCCAACACCTTGTACTCTTACAAGTGCCTATGACTTTGACTCGTATCTCCATACTTATCAAAGTCATACTTGGTCTTATTTCATCTTCACTCCCGCGGAGATGACCGACCAGTGACATTTAGGATAATCTATAAGATATATCCAAGGATCAGTTATCACTATAAACACGCAAATTAAATGATAACTAAAGGAGAATACTTTAAATAACATTAACGTTTAAAGTACAATGACTTGCCCCTAGAGCATAATTTCCAACAACACATTGTTAATTGCAAACATGCCATAAAACAAGAGAAAAGCTACTATCTAACTAAATGGCATGCTCGACAATTGGCATTACATTAAAAAAAAAAAGTTTACAAAAGGGAAGGAAATGATTTCATCAAAACCCCTACTGGAACACCATGGCATAAGATTACACACACAAAATCAAGGTCATACCATCACAAACTGTAATACCCTAAAAATCTCTATCATAAATTGATAATAGTATACCTATAGAAAATAGGTGAATATGAGGTTTCAAACATCTTGTATTGAGTTTACCTTGTTGTTAGGGTAATCTCCCTTGAAATTAGATAATTTGCAATTAGGTCCCTAAAACGTTTGGACATTTGCAAATAGGTCCCTAAGCACATTGTGGGTTATAAATACCCTGTGAAAGCTATAAAGGAGGCAAGTAAAAATCTATTTGAAATAGGGAAGGATGTTGTCCCTAATTTAGGTAATTTATTAAGTTAGAAACTTGGAGAAATTGAAGAAGAATACTCAAAAAGTATTGAAAAGACCAAAAGGCCCCCGTAAACTCTAAAATTATGCGGGAGTCATGAAATTCTAATGTTAATACAAAAGTTTGAAGATGAAGAGTTATCTTAATTAAGGAAATTAACCACAAGTGATAAGAAAGTAATTAGGTAATTATTGGCTAATTACTTAAGTTTAAGCGAAGGAAATTCAAAGATAATTGTGTAGAACCCTAAAATTAGTGGTTTTTGGCTTAAAATTAGTAAAAATATATTTACTAATTAATTGGAAATTTTTTAGAAAAATAGATGAGTTTAAGTATTTTTAAGCCTAAATGCAAGAATGAGCCAATTAGGTAATTTTGTGAAATTTTTGGGAAAATTGGAATAAATAAATAATTAAATAATTAATTAATTAAAAAATAAATATATATTATAATTAAAATTTGGGCCAGCCGAAATTGCAAAGGAGATTGAAGATAAGAATTTGGAAAAAAATATCATGATATTTCATACAACTTGCAATATTTTAATATATAATTAATTAAAGTGAATAGTAAATTAATAAATAGGAAACGGATCCTATCTAGAGATCTAGGAATGGGATTTCCAGAGTCAGGGTAGAATATTGATCAGTGGAATTTTATCTTCCGTTAGGCTTTTCCGGAAGTTAATTCTGAAGCCGATTGTGCTTTTTCCTAATAAAACGAAATAGGGAAAAATGCAGATAGGCAGATTTTTGGATCTGAAGAAAATAAATTCTAACTCAATATCTAGGAATGAGTTTGAATTTACATGGACATATTTGGAATCAGTGAATTTTTCTGAAGAAGTTGATGATTCCAGAAATGCATTCTGAAACCGGACGCGTTCGGACACGTTTCGAGAAAACTTCAACCTGGATTATTGGAACCCTGTAAGAGACCGAAATCTAAGTTAAATTAGATATTATTGATAAGAAAGAGAAGATCTTCAAAGTTGTAAATCCAGAATTTTGAGATTTTTCCGAAATTACGCGAATCGGGTACCGATCGGAGAAATTCATCCGGAGGAGCTTCTGGAAGGGACACATGGCCACCTCCCATTGGCCAATCCCTTGGCTGTTGGAGCTTGGGCAGGTCGGCAAGGAGTAAGGAAGAATAAAGAAATTTTTTGAAAAAGTTAAGTTTTGGACGGTCCAGATCGATTCTCACAAAGTTGATCCGACGGCCGAAATCCTACACCTTTTTCTATAAATACCCACCCCTCCCCTTTGGTTTTTCTCACATTTGAGAAGCAAGAGCTGATTTAGAGAGAGAAAGAAGAGAGAGGAGCTCTGGGAAATTCTGCAGCGAAGCTCTGGGTAAGTTTTCCGGTACCGAGCTTTTAGTGTTCGTAGTTCTGTCGGTAGTTAGTAGAATTGTTAGATAGATTTAGTAAGTAGGGAGTGAGATTCCTACTATTGTTTTTAGGCCTCATTGCATTGAAAAATGCCTGACGAGGTAAAGACTTGGTAGGGATCGAGTTCCTGAAAAGTTGGAGATTTAAGTAGCGAAGTGCTGGCGAAATTCCGCCAATTAGGGGTAGAAGGGCAAAATGGTAATTTTTACCCAAAATGCCAGATATAGTATCAAATCACTAATAAAAGTGATATTACTCTTATAGGACATCATAAACCTTGATCTACTGCCGTTACGCTGTCCGACGAGCCGCTGTTGGACGTTTACCGTTTTCCGTAAACGTCGTTTCGCGAATTGCCGACGTTCGTCAACGGAGGTACGTTCGCGTACTGTAACACTAATCGATGATTATTGAATGATTATATGTGATAATATGTTGTGTGAATAGTTTGGTGCCGAAGGCAAGGCTAGTCCATGTGGGTAAGCCATTTAGTCGCCGTATAAGTCGGTGAGGCCCCATGATAGACACTTACCCGACCATTACATTCGGTGCTAGATGCACCGTATCTATGGAACCGTACTTAGATACCCCGTGTCTAAGGAATCGTACTTAGATACTCCGTGTCTATGGAACCGTACTTAGATACCCCGTGTCTATGGAACCGTACTTAGATACTCCGTGCCTATGGAACCGTACTTAGACACACTGTGATTAAGGAATCGTACTTAGATCACTATTACAGTTTTATGTTGTTGTACTGGCTTGATCAATGCCGTTAAGACTAGGAATACCTGTTGTACATATATTGTTTATAAGCATGAGGTTAACCGTTACCTGAGATTCAATACGCTAAATTGGATCTCAGCTATAGCTTCAGGGTCCGGAGGACCGAGGACCGAGGGCCGAGGAGAGAAGCAAGCAGGCCACATAGATCGAGGACAAAGGTAGGGAGCTAGCATGAAGATCAGATGGAGACGCTTTAGTTTTGTTGTACTTACGTTAGATGTAAACACTCGGAGGAATGTACGGCCTTATGAACAGCCAGATACACTGTTATCAATGTTATTCAGTTACTCTTTATTATGAAAAAAAAAAAATTTGTCGCTCAAAACTCTGATCGAAATGCTATGAAAACAGTTGTGAAAACCGGGATGTTACACAAACTCGAATCTGATCGTCATCAGTTGATATGCTCTCTCTTTTTTGCCGATTTTTTTTTTTTCTGCATAAAAACGGGAAACAAATATATAAGGGTACAGAGTTAATAATGGTTCAAAATGTGTTGTACATTTCTTGTTGGACAATGGCCACAGGCAAACCAACGACGGTGATGACCATATCAGCTTGTGTGGGTTGACGAAGTTTTGGTGTTTATTGGATGGTGAAATGCGACTCCAACGCCACGACTTTCTTTCAACCCATCACAATGAAGCACCACAAGAGCAATGAGGTAATGGCGACACATGATGGGACTCAAACACACATGGCGACGACGACAGTTTTGGCTTCGGTGGATTTAGGGTTTTATGGTTTCGGGGGGTTTTTTTTTTGGTCAAAGGATATATATATTAATACTGCAAACCGGTATAATACATAAAGATAAATACAAACACAACTAAACCAAATACAACAAAATAAACTAGATACAATATTAACCGAACACCGTACATTAAATATATAAGAATAGAAGTAGAATCATGGACAAAATCGGCCTCCTCGATATCCAAGGTTAGAAGTGAAAAGTAAGAAAGTGTTGGTTGGAAAACCCACCCAAGCAATAGCTGCAATTAAGTCAGCTAAATAGGTACCCCATCATGGGGTAAAGAGTACAGAAAACCCAACCTCAAAAGAAAGAAGACCCTTGATGTCTTGAAGAACACTTCTACTTCTCTGAACAAACATATCCGGGGACCTCGACCACACAACAAACAACACCTCTTTAGATCTTCCCCCAAACGTAGATCTGAGCTACCAAATGATAATCAGATCTCATAACGTTCAAACAGCCAACCAACCAAGAGGATTTGAACGTAGATCTGACATATCTGTTTATTTCCTGAGCCAAAACACCTCCACAAAACCCAGTAACACAAAAAAAGAAACACAAAACAGATAAATCTCACATCTACAGATCAGATCTGGAGAAGGAGAGGAGAGGACTCGCCACAAGGATGAGAGAAGGCCACATCTGACAAAATTCCGAGGGAGAGGACCATAGCTCAAAGATCTGGACTCAAACACCAGGAGCGCAGATCCAAGATCTGGACACCAAACTACCACTTGGACTTGTCTATGGCAAAAAACGATGCTCATCGGCGGCTTGTGTGTAAGGCGCAAATCGCCGGCGAGGGAGCATAAGATGCGGGACGGGAAGTGCAGAGAGGAAAGAGGTTGGAGAAAAGAGAGGAGAGAGGTTGGCGTTTTTTACAGGATTATGGTTTCGGGTTTTGAGAAAAGACACAGTCGACAAAAGAAAACATGATTTCAAATTGATTGTCTCCATATTTCATACATTCAATAAGGGTGTTTACGTCATTTCATAATTGATTCTATGACACATACAAGGGACTTGGCAGCAATTCCGATTTTTACAGGGACTTTTTTGTAATTTTTTTCCTACCTTAAGACCTTAAAAGGATTTTTCCTACTTATTATACATTCAAAATAAATAAATACATACATACATACATATATATTGTTTTATATAACAAAAATTGTACTAGTAACATTAATTATTATTTTATTTAACCCTCAGTTTTAATATTTATGACAATGATAAGCACTAAGAGTTTTTCACTATAATGAAATACACATAGTCTAAATAAAATTTTAAGTTTTAGATTTAAGATTTTTTAACTAATAATTTTTTTATTTTAAAATTATTTTTTAAAAAACTGACAGTTGAAATATTGTTTTTATTTTAGATTTTTATTAAAATATTTTTTGGAAAAAAAAGCAAAAAAAAAAAAAAAAAATTCAATTTAAACCTTTTAAATCGGTAGTGATGAATATCTCTTCATACTTGCTATCAGCCCTAAATTCTAAAGCAACTATATTGAAAACAAATGGAAAAGAAAAACCCAACGTCGAAGCCAAATCTCCAATAGAAGCAACCTCTCAGCTCTCACAGTCTCACTTCACTTCTCCCCAATGCTTCACAAGTTCATCGTATCCCTTTGAAGAATCACTAGCAAACTCTGCAAGTGAGCTCATAGCAACTGCCATTCCATTATAAATAATCATAATCTCATCTTCAACCATTGTCTCTGCAACCACAGATTCTCCTCCTCCTCCTCCTTCTTTCGCACACAAGGCCCTCACGCTATCTGTAAAATACTCTATTCCTTCAACAACTGAAGCTTCGTGGATCGCATCTAACTGCCTTGACCATTCCACGCACAATCCAATCACTGGATGGGTTTCGTCACAGGATCGACCAGGCGAAGCATCGTCGGTAGCGTCGGATCTGACGCAACTGAGTAACCAGCCGGTTAGCGCCTGAACGTAGGATCTCTGAGATGCGATCCATGAATGGAATCTGGCTTGCCAGTTCTTCAGTTCGGTTTCGAAGTATGAGGATAAGCGGGCTGGCCTGTGCGGAAAGGGTGATGAAATTGATGGCTGTTTTCTGGGTAGGCGGGTCATGGCTTCTTCTAGAATTCTCCTCTGTGCCCAATGACACTCTGCCATCACTTTCCACATCCTTGCAAGGCTGCCGGAGATGTTCAATTGCAGAATCAGCAAGATGTATTATGCAGGTATGAACATTTATGGCATTGCATAGCATATACCTAAGGGACAAGATTTTGGTAAAAACTACAAATAGCTCTTTACTCTGTGTATCAGTGTTACATTATTGAATTTTTCAAATGAGAATTTTGTATATTCGGTTTTAGTTAGATTATTTAATCTCAAACACACAGATTTTAACTCAATGCAAGTTTTTTTATTTTTTTGCCAGTAATTCAATACAAGTTGAAGCATTATATGCGGAGCTTGTGTAGGCGAGATATGCATAATAAACAGAGTATTTTATAGATAAATAGTAACTTCATGTTTCTTCATCATGTTGATTTCTCACAAATATCTTCCGTAAATTGAGTTTTTCTAAACACTTTTTGTTATATGTTAGTATCATTATTGCTATGGTGTTTCCAATAAGGAAAATCAATTTCTATAGAGAATGATAAGAGAATAGGAGCTGTGTGATTGAAAGGATTCAATGTTCGTAAAAGCATGTTTAAAGTTTATCTGTAAAACAAAATTGTATGGGAATAAAGATTATCACTCGTACCCTTTCACCAACCGAAGCAGTTGAAGATGCAACTCGTTATCCCTTAGAGTTTCGATTCTATTGGAAATTACATCAATTGAGTGCATCGAAACCATCATCTTGGTATGTAGATCTCTAATGGTCATCCTTGTTTTCTCCACAGAAGAGGGATCATCTCCTTTTACATCATGATCCCTGAATAGCATACAATTCTTCTCATATGCAATTCGAACCCGTTCTCCACACTGTTAAGAAAAAGTACAGGCTTATCAGTTAGAGATACATTTTAATTCTTCATATGTTCTTTAAGCTGGAGCTCTTGCTTGATCTCATCAGGGCTTAGGAACATTAGAATGTTCTAAGGTAATCAGCTCTAGAAATAATCATTAATAATTCAGTAACGCACTACAACATCTTTTTTTTGGTGACATACATATTTTGCTAATACTTCCCTTTGCACTAGTGCTGAAAGTGTTGCCTAATGTGTGAATAAGCAACAGTTTTTTGTGTTGCTACCGATTTCCACTTTAAGTAACAAATATTTGGTAACATGAGAACATGTACCCTAAAATGGAACCAGTTGTTAAGAAATAAAATTTTCAGATAAGCGACGGATAAGTTGTTGCTTATAAAACTACTTCTATTACAACATTTGAAGTGTTCTTTGCTCTAGTAGAGGTGAAAGTTCAGTAACATACCCTGACTTCCTTGTATAGTTTCTTCTCCCATTCATATAATCTCTCCAATGTCGATTGATGACTACCATCAGAAAACATGGAGGGGTCTTCTGGGATATCATTAATGCTATCGTAAGCTTTGTCTCTATCTCCAGTGCTTGAAGAATTCAATACATACTGAGTTTTCTCACCTTGTAACAAATGTGATAGATCATTTGCTGCGTTGCAGACTACTTTGAATTGGGACTCAAGATCCCAGATTACTTCTGCCATGCTTGAGGGCCTTCGGTCTACACAGACAGGAAAACCTGAAGTTTCTTCATTACCATCTTGATCATCGATTTCCATTATATTATCTCTAGATTCAACATGACCTGTAGCTAGATTATTTGACACATCTAAACTTGCTCTGACATGGCCTTCTTCTGAGTATTCCACTTCATCTTCATCATCATAATAGTATTCTTCGACCGCGGCTTCCATGGAGGAATTGATACCAAAATCTGTTCTTTCTTCTGCAAAATATCTCTTCCCAGTAAACTCATCTGGTTCAGTCTCATACTCTTCCAAGTCAGGTATTCCCTCTCCTTCTCTGGTTTCATCATCCACAAGTGCTTGGTCAAGGTTCCTTCTAGTGGGGTAGCCATAGT
Source organism: Acacia pycnantha (assembly GCA_025563575.1). Classification (NCBI taxonomy): domain Eukaryota; kingdom Viridiplantae; phylum Streptophyta; class Magnoliopsida; order Fabales; family Fabaceae; genus Acacia; species Acacia pycnantha. Next base: position 45,700 of record JAMWYP010000045.1, read on the forward strand.
AGTCCAATGATGAAAATGGGTTCCAGTAGAAATCCCATTGCGAAGCTTGAGGTCTGTTATTGGGAGAATAATAAGAACAGAATGAAGAATCCATAACAGATAAACCATCAATACCAAACTTGTTCTTCGGAGAACATGCCTCAACTTGAACCATCTCTGGAGACTGAATCCTCTCTTCAACTGAAACTACTGGGTTGCCACTTGGCCTAAGATAGTTCAGCTTCATGGCCACTGAACCTGAGAACTCATGAGGTTCATGATCTTCTTCAATGTAATCATGAAGAGCAGCTGAAACTTTTTGCAGAGAGTGGATGTAGGCTATGTTTCCAGAAGCAAAGCGGGTTTGTTGCTGTACAGCTTGTTTTATGAATTCTTTTCTGTGTTTGCAAAGCTGAACTGCTTCTTCATCATCTAGCCTTGATTGAGAACATCCCATACCTTACTGGAGATTTGCTTCCCTTTGATTCTATCAATAATGAGTGTCGCAAGCTTATTTTAATAAAACGTTAGATTCATATAGAATTCATGTACTTGTTGAGTGCTGGCTGATATAAGTATATAGAAGGTGAATATATTACGAAATAACATCAAACATGAATAGATAAAGAGATTTAGTATTGTATTTGAAGTTTGAACTAAAGAAACTTGTGAATATTGATAGGCAGGATGCTTTTCTTTGTTTTTAAGTTAGAAGGAGGGAATTTTAATTTCAGACTTGAAACATTGTGAGCAAGTAATGGAGATTCTTGAAGTTCTTCTCTATATTTTCTAGTATCTGAATGTGTGCGAAGAAAGCATTTAGCTTTGCATCTGGGAATTTTTTTAAGAAAAATATCTCAAAATGAGATAATTTTATCACAAATTCCAGTTAGGTAGTTGAACTTGCTGGACTAATGTTTTTTGGGAAAATCCGTACTAGGGCCCTTTTAATCCAAAAAATCCCAGTTAAGGCCCCAAGACTCTGACATTTCCAGAAGAGGCCCCAGGGCCATTTTTGACATTTGAATGTTAAATGAAAAGACAAAAATACCCTCAGTTTGGTTTCACTTTCCTCTTTCCTCTTTCCTCTCTCCACACTTCATCGGTGTTCTTCATCAGGCTCTTCTTAGAATCGCCGTGACTTAGCTTTTCCACTCTTTGCCAACCGACATGGATACGATGCGAAGCCTTTTCTCCGCCGCCGTCGATACTGGGGGAGGAGGAGAGTCCCTTCTGGGCTCTATCAAAATCGTGGTGTTGCCTATAGCTAAAGTATTTACTATGTGTTTTCTGGGTTTCCTCATGGCTTCCAAGTTTGTTAACATTTTGCCAGCTAACGGAAGAAAGCTTTTGAATGGAGTATGCACTTCTTTTTCTCCATCTTTTGGTAAATTTTAATTCCTTCACTTTTCTTTCTTTGGTTCTTGACCGTTTCTTGGACCGTCTCATACAGTTGGTTTTTTCACTTTTGTTACCTTGCTTGATATTTTCTCAACTTGGGCAAGCCATCACCTTAGAGAAAATGCTTCAATGGTAATTACTTTACTCATGAACCTTTCCTCATTTTCTTAATTGGGTTTTTTTTTATAAGAGATATCCGATACGTAGCATTTACATCGACAGTTTTGTATCTGTCAATTTTACTAGTTCTAACTTCTATTCTGTCTTGGCAGATGGGCTTTCCTTATGAATTCTTTACAAAACTCTACTGCTATGACAAAGTGGAGCTATACCCGTTTGGCCTTACAAACTGCGGGAACAGGTGTTGGAGAGTTCTTCGCTTTTCCATTTTTGGTACATTGTGATGTTACTTTCATGTTTAGAAAGAGAGTGAGAGGAAGGAGGAAAGGAGATCGATAGGAGTCTGATTCTACCCTATTTTAAAGGTGTCATGTTTTTATGTTTTCCTGAATGCCCTCTTGCAAAATATAGTCCTTGAAATATAAGGTATGATGAGTGTGATACTTGGGTGGAAGAATTTGTGCAAGTATGCCTTGAGGAAATTTGTGGGAACATATTTTTGAAATGTGGTATTTCTTTGTGGCAAATTGCTTCGATTGTTGTAAAAGAGAATCCGGTGGTCTCTTCTTTGGTATTTAGTGTTGGCATCTATATTGTGTTTTTATGAGGTTAAAAGGGGAGACAACGGTGTCGGTTTGCATATTGATATTTTTCCCTAAAAATATTTCTTTGCTGATAATATGAGTTCTGCAGCTGTTATGCTAATGCTGTACTCTAGTGCCTGGCGTATACTCGGCCATTAACTTCCTATTTCTTTCATGGCCTACATTCCAAACAATGCAAGTTCCCCTTTCTTGATCGAGGAGCATCTTAACTAGAACATTTATTTTGAGTTTTAATTAATTTATTTTTACAATGTTTGCCTTAGGTCAGAAGAAGGGATGGTGTTTTATCTGTGAATTTGAATACTTAATTCAGAAGGCCAAAGAAGGGACTAATCCACTTTCCCCCATTGGGATATTATCTAAAATACACAAGATTGGTAGCCGTCTTGGACATGGAAAAGAGGAAGATGCCCATGAATTTTTTAGGTGAGCCAAATAATTGCTTCAACTGATTTTTTCCCATATTCCCCTTGGCCTGCAAGAAAAATGCCTCTTTTGCTCTACAATTGATAATGTCCATGTTAAATGAATCAGGCTGTTAACACCTCTGTAAATTTCTTGTTTTCAGGGACTCATATGGTGTTCATGTCGTTTCGTGGTTGCAAATGTGGGATGCCACTGAGCAAGAGGATGGATATTGTTAACACTCTTTTGATGTATATGTCTTTACAGAGAAATCCACACCCATATTGTTTTTGGAGATGGTGTGTGATTTTGTTATTATGAATTTGTACATGCATTTGGTGTTGTAAATGAATGTTAGATATTGTTGTCAAAATTGTATCCAAGTGTCATTTATGTACACATTTTCATATTGTAAGACAACTGTAAATGATGTTGACAAATATATGTTAAGGGTCTATGATTTCGTTGTTAAAGGGTTGATATGGTTGTTAATGGGGGCTGATGTTGTTGTTAATGGTTGCTGATCATGTTGTTAGTGAGGGCTGATGATGTTGTCAGTGAGGCTGATTATGTTGTCAGTGGGGACTGATCATGTTGTCAGTGGTGATGATGTTGTTAGTGGGGACCGATCATGTTGTCGGTGAGGGCGATGATGTTGTCGGTGGGGACCGATCATGTTGTCGGAGGGCGATGATGTTGTCGGTGGGACCGATCATGTTGTTAGTGAGGGCGATGATGTTGTCGGTGGGGCCGACGTTGTTGACATTTGTTTCGATATAGTTGGGGTTGATATGATTACGCATTTTTGTGATATGGTTCTTTTTTTTTCGATGTTGATATTAAAGGGGTGATGATGTTGTTAGTGAGGGTGATGATGTTGTTAGTTTGAGTGATGATGTTGTTAGTGAGGGCTGATGATGTTGTTAGTGAGGACTGATGATGTTGTTAGTGGGGGCTGATCATGTTGTTAGTGGGGGCTGATCATGTTGTCAAAGGGGGCTAATCATGTTGTTAGTGGGGGCTGATCACGTTGTCAGTGAGGGCTGATCATGTTGTCAGTTTTTTCTGATATGGTGTTTAATTGGGGTTCATATAGTTGTGCATTTTTTTTTTCTGATGTGGTTCTTTTTTTCTGATGTTGATATTAAAGGGGGCTGATGATGTTGTTAGTGAGGGCTGATGATGTTGTTAGTGGGGGCTAATCATGTTGTCAAAGGGGGCTGATCATGTTGTTAGTGGGGGCTGATCATGTTGTCAGTGAGGGCTGATGTTGTTGACATTTGTTTCTGACATAGTTGGGGTTGATATAGTTCTGCATTTTTTTCTGATATGGTTGTTCTTTTTGCTGATGTTTATGTTAAAGGGTCTGATTTGGTTGTCAATGGGGCTGATGTTGTTGTTAATGGGGTGATCATGTTGTCGGTGGGGGTGATCATGTTGTTAAAGAGGGTGATCATGTTGTTAAAGAGAGTGATCATGTTGTTGGCTGATGATGTTGTTAGTTTTTCCTGATAATGTTGGTAAATGGGTACCTTATTATATCCTATTTTGCAGCATCTGTATACAAACTAACAATGACAGAGATGAAAGAAACAATTGTCTTTGTCATTCATATATATAATGTCATGTCACATACATCATAAAAGTTACTAAACTTTGTTATGAATATGAACTCAAGTGTTCTCCACAATTGTTTGTAATAAAATCTGTCATACAACCGATGAGACGTATATACACTTAAAACGAAGTCAGCCTAACTAAATTAAACGATTGCTTCCTAGCTTCTCATCTTCCGCTTGTGGGAGTCCTCGATCATTGACAACACTTTGTCTCGATGCGTGTTGTTTCGATGGTGACCAACCTTTTCCATGCTTGTCTCATTTGTTGACTTAAGTCACTATGTCATTGGAGAGGTGTGACACGGAGAGAACCAAGCTTCCAATGTGGCAGAAAATTTACATTTCCACATATGGAATAGCGGCCAACTGCAAAATAGAAATGCAAAACCAAATGGCCACTTTTGCCCCATAACAAGACATAGAGAACAACAAAATGTACCATTTGCAAGCCCTTCAGCTGCTGCTTTTATCTTCTTCGGATTAATAGGCGTGGGGTGCCTGTCTTGATTCAATTCATTAGCAGTTGAGCTGAGACCAAGTTTGACATTTCAGGCAATTCCCATATGCAACCATTAAGTTACAAAACATTGTTAGCAACTCTCATTTAAAACCAAAAACAAAAAAGAGCCTTCACCACTTGAAGAACATAAAAAGAAAAGAGAGCCTAGAAAATGAGTAAAGCACTAAAGGAAACAAATTAAACATGTAAGCAAGTCTATGAAAACAGAATGTTAGAGACTTCAAGTTTTGGTTTAACCATGTTGAAAAGAAATGACAATAAACGTTGAAGAACCATCAACAACAATCAGAATTCCTTCTACAACAGGGCAAAACAAAGTCACAGCAAAGACACTGATATGCATGTAAATGAGCACCAATAACGGATATGTATTCTCCCAATTTCCTGAGAAATTGATGGTTTCTATCAATTACAATGCGTGCAAATCAACACACCAATTGTAGAATTCGCCATTTAAATGACTCCATACATGCTTTGGATATATTTCTCTCGGAAATTCACACTTCAAATAGTCAAATGTAGAAGAAATTCAAAGCATCAAATCCAGAAAAAATGGATCACTACCCAAGATTTCCCTTTTAACCCTAAACAAACCCAGAATCAAGATCAAATTCTAGAATATAAAGCAACTGAAAATATAATTACGAACTACAAAATGTTTCCTAATTCCCATACTACCACATAACCTAAACAGGAGGGGGGAGAACCTTTTGGGGCCGAACGTGACTTGAGGGAGAGAAACATAAGCTCGGAGAGGATTGAGAGCATCGGGACACACAGAAGAAGCAGATTTGGATTGGGAAGGAAGGACCCATTTGGAGGGATTGACAAGGGAAGAGGAGGATTCCAAAACGGCATCGCTTCTGAAGACCTTGGAGGGCAAGGAGTGTCTGAGGACCTCAGGAAGCACGTCAGCTTGATGTTGGACTTCGTGCTCCGCCGAAGAAGTGACAGCGTCGAGGCTTTTATTGGCGTTGGGATTTTTCTGCACTAATTTTCCCACCACTTGTTTCGATTCCTGGAAAAAATAAGCTCCCTCCTTCCCTGCTAACCTTCCCGCGAGATATATCAGGTCAAAAGAATTTATCCATTCCCCATGTGTTCGTATAATATGCGTGGATACCAAGCTCCTTGAAAGGTTCTACCCTTTCCTCCTTCTTTGGAAAACAGATCCCTCCTCCATTGCCAGAAAACAGAGAGAATATTGATATTTAGATGTCAAAAACGGAGGAGAGAGGGAAGAGGAAAGTGAAACTAAACTAAGGGTGTTTTTGTCTTTTCATTTAATATTCAAATGTCAAAAAGGGCCCTGGGGCCTCTTTTGGGAATGTCAGAGTCTTAGGGCCTTTTTTGGGATTTCTTAGATTAAAAGGGCCCTGATACAGATTTTCCCATGTTTTTTTTGGGTTGTGGACTGGACCAACTTAACATTATTTATTTATATGTTGCATCTATTATTAATCTAATATATGCAAAAATGTCAAGAATAGGGAGTTAATACGAAATTTGGTCCTTATAGTTAATACACAAAGTATACCATCAATAAATGATTTGTATTATGAATCAAGAATTTGTTCAAGGTAATTTAAATGTTGGACAGGAGAGGGCACAGTTTAGAAAGTGAAGCAAATAATGTCCAGAGCAGTTTGAGGTGTTCGAAATGTTTGACATAAATATCTGAGTCATTCCTTGTAGAAACAACGGGAGAAAAAAAGTATCCTACTCCCTTAAGTTCAAAATAATCGCTATTTTGGACTTGTGTATGCATATTAAAATTTAAAACAAACTAATAGATAGCCTAAATTTTGACAAAACATAGTGATATTTTATTTACCTTTATATGTCTTTTAAGAAAATTTTATCTACTGAAAGGTACAAAAATTAAAAAGTTCTTGAATACGTAAAGCCACAATTATTTTGAAACAAAGTTAAACCTTAAAATATCAAAAGAGTTGGGTCTAGCAGAAGAAATTAGTCCCTTATAATGTAGTGAATCAAGGTTCGATTCTTCGTTAAGAGATATACCTACATTTAGTAAGCAATAGTGCCTCCAATAAGATTGTTCTAAATTGTTAAACCTCAAAATGACAATAATTTATAGATGATGGAAGTAGTTAGATGATTAGAATTAAAAAAAATTAGAGTTGGAAAAAATGAAAATATATATTACATAACATATATGTATCCTTAATCAAATCAAATCTTATATTCTATTTGGTCCTTAATATAAAATATATTTACCTAATTTGATTATATTAAGGAAGTAGATTAATGTAATTGATATTATATTTATTTTTTAAAACACCCATAGTCATCTTCCTTAATTATCTCTTTTTCTCTCCTCTTTGATTATTGTTGAGCAAAAATCAATAGGGGTAAATTAGAAAAAATTGACATACTCCCTCTGGTCCTAATTATAAAAGCAAGTTTTAACTTTTGTCAATTTTTTCCTATAATACCCCTATTTATACTTTCTCAATAATAATTAAAGACAATAATAATTTAATACTCCCTCCGGTCCTAATTATAGGAACACATTTTGGAGTTGGTCTTGGTCCTAATTATAAGATCAAGTTTAATTTTTTGTCAATTTCTTCATAAAATATCTTTATTGATATTTTCTCAATAATAATTAAACATAAGAATAATTTAATAATGTATCCTATTATCTGCCCAAACATTAGTAATTTCTCATCTATTTATGATTTTAAAAGTATTTATTTCAATTTATATATTCAATTGTGCGAGCTATTTTAATTAGAAATGTTAGGTCTTGTAACAAAAAAAAAGGTATTAGAAATGAATATTGATTTAATTGGTTAATAATTAGAATTAGAATTAGGTATTAAAACGAACCGGAGCACAACGGCAATGACAAATTAGAGCACAGAGGATGCCAAGACAGTGAAGCGCATGGGGATAGAGAGACATGTTAGAGATGTGGTTCCTCCATGTAACTATCATTAAATTTTAAGTAAAGGTATTTTAGGAAAATAAATATAATAAACTAATTTAACTCCTCTCCTTAATCTCTCCAAATTCTGGTAAATAGCTCTTATAATTAGGACCGGAGGGAATATATGATAACTATGTTTTATATTTGAGACTAAGATCAACTTTCCAATATGTCTTATATTACGGACTAAAGGGAGTACTTAAAATAACAAGACTGATTTTATAATAAGACTTCCTTCCGTATTTAATATGAGACATATTTATCAAATTTGATTAAATTAAGAGAGTTAGTTGACTTAGTTAATATGACATATATTTTCCTAAAATGCCTTAGTCATTTTCCTTAATTTTGACATTCACTCTCCTACTTGATTATTATTAAAGGAGTATCAATATGGGTAAATTAAAAAAAGATTGATAAATACAACAATTAATTAAATATGTCTTATATTAAGGACATAATGATCAATTGAATAGTTTTTGCGAGTGCTTAGAAACAGGATTGGCAAATTGTTAATGCTCGCCCCACCCACCCAAACCACGCACACATATTTGGTAGTAGGTAATGCTCCTATATAATGATTAGTTCATAATATGCTGAAAATGGCATTGGTAGTTTGAAATATAGAAATTTATGGAGTAATAAAGGAATTTGAGAAATTCTTAATTGTTTTTATTACTCTATAAATTGGTCAATAAAAGTTTATCCAATTTGAAATAACTTGATTGATCATAATTTATAAGATTATATGAGTTCAAATTTCATTACTAATATGAAAATATTATTGATGAGCGATCTATAAGTATCTCATCAAGTCTAGAGACATGTTTTAGTCTTACTGAACCCTTAGAACCCAACTCACCTTATTTTTTTTAGCTAAAAAAAAAAAGATCTTCAAAAATTAGAGATTTGAAGGAGAGGCTTTGTGATTTTTTCTTATGATGAGAGCATCCAAAACTGTCATTATCGCATTTTTCAAATTTCAAAGTATGCAATTATTGCAAACCCTTTTTGAGTTTGAAAAGGATAAGACAGTGGATAAGGCAAAGAATGAAGAACAAAGAGGAATAATACAGAAGTGGGATCTCCCTCTCTTGAGTCTCCACCACAAGTTAGTTTATTAATTGGATCACTGTGAATAGTGTCCTTAAAATAAATGATTAATTATTTAACTGTTTGTGTTGACTGAGTAACGAAAACTACAAGATACTGTCTCCAACTTCAACTGTCCCAAAATCAGATCTCTTTGATTCAGCAAACTCATCCGATCCATTTCACGTCTGCGGTTCAAACCTCCCCATACATCAATTTCCATTCCTTTGACTTTAAATTGTAGGCCCTTCTTCTTCTTCTTGTTTTTTTTTTTTTTAATTTATTAAAACGAGATAAAATGTTATTACATCTTAGTGAGCATATTGTTAGGGGGACCAAAGCTAGAAAACATACCACTCTGGTCCTATTTATAAGTCCAGTTTCATGTAATAAATGAGATTGTGACAATTTTACCCATATTAATTATACCCATGAAGATAGAGAAAGAAGAAACAATTGAAAAACATCCAATCATAAATGAGGGCAAAATTGAAAATTTACCCCCATAATCATTGTGTCAACTACCTCTCCTTGGTATGTGAGATTTGATCAAACTGGACTTATAAATGAGATCAGAGTGGTAAGACAAAAGATAAATGCAAACAAAACAACTAAGTGAATATGTCTGCGAGCCCCATTCAATAGCAGCTTTCGAATCTTGAGCAAGGGATGAATCAGAGATGAAGAGGCAACGGCCAACGGAGAAATAGAAGGTCCTTCTATTCACCACCTCAATACTCCCTCACTCCCTTGCTTTTTATTGGATTAATATCTTCTATGGGGTGGTCTTAAATATAAGGAACACATCATTTTTGTCTAAAATTTTAAGCCGGTCTTTCCATTTTTAGTTACATTAATTAAATATACTATGGTTCTTTTTATAAGTTCAATTTACCTAATTTTCGCATACCAAGAAAACTTAAATACCCCTTCTAGTTTTTATTGTAAGACATCAACTAATAATCATATTTAGTTATCTTTATAAGGCACTTACTTGTCTCCAAGAGAATTGAATATTTTTTTTTTCATGTATGCCTATAAATAATAACGTAGTGGATTAAAGTAATAATTAATATGATGTTAGTTTTTTGTGCAATTAGTAGAGATAATATTGAAAATTAATTAAAAATTTAGGAAAAATTTAATGATTTTAACTGTTTTTTATTGGTTTGTGAGAATTGTTAGTTGATATCTTATAATAAGAATTAGAGGGAGTATATCCTAAATTGATACATTTTCTCAATTTTACCCTCATTTATTAATGATATTATCAACCTTCACTCTCATTTTTCTCTCTTTCCGACATGAATTAACTCTTATAAGTTAAGATGAAAGAAGAAAATATAGGCTAATAAGATATTTGGTCCTTATAATTTGTCCTTATTTTGATTTTGATCTATATAGTTTCAAACTATAAATTTTGATTTTTCAATTTTTTTTTTTTCCGTTTAAAGTGTTAGTCCTGCAAGTTAATAAGAACTAGAACTATTTTGCCCATTAAGGAACCAAAATTTATGATTTTTTTTATTAGGGGAAAAACTTATGGTTTGAGACTATAGAAACCAAAATTAAACTAAACGAAAACTATGAGACCAGACATTATATTAACCCAGAAAATATCTTAAAATTTAATATGGGCTTAGTTTATACATTAAAATTCATAATTCCGGTGGCTTAGTTTTTTTGAATCATTTTTACCGTGGTAGTTTGTTCACCTTAACTTCACAGTAGACCAATAATTTTTCTCCACGCGGCAAACATCCGTTGGAACTACGTGAGGTTATTATATACTCTTTGTTTATTACTGTAAGTCATTTTTAACTCTCAGCCTGATACAAGTAGACAGTGTCTCCAAAAACATTTCAATATTTTCAAATATACCCTTAATTAAATACAATTAACTCTTTTAATGATGAATGAACAAAATTAATGGGGTCCAAGTGATCACCTCAAACATTTTTTTTAATAAATATAATAATTACTCTAAACATTCCATAAAATGCATTATAAATTGAAACATAAAACCTTATCCTGGATTTATTAATATAGCTTTTTTATATAATAATAATAATATTATTATTATTATATAATGAATTTCTTACAAGGGGAGTTTTAAAGTTCTCATTTTTTGTGTGATAAATTTATCATTGTTCCCGTGTACAGGGACAGAACTTGAGATAAATATTTGGGGGGCCAAATGTATATATATAACTAATTAAATTTTTTTTGATTATATAATATTTTTAAAATATTCAGATTTATAATAAAAGTATTGAGCTATTCAGAGATTTTATCGCTTTCCAAATAATCTATAAACAATTTAAACAATATAATTAACTATTATCTTGCTAAATATAAATATAGAAAAAAAAACTCATTTTTCAACCTCTTTGGTATTAAAATACAGAAGTTCGGTATGTATGTTCAATGACAATTGATAGTTTTGACAAAAATGACAATTGAAAGGAGACGATGTCATTATCAAATACATGGATGCAACTATGTAAAGTTTGTACATAAGTATAAAAAAGCATTCATTGAGTTTTTACTTATAAAAAAAATCTGAACATTTTTTTTGGGGGGGCTATGGCCCCCCTTGTATTGTCCAAGGTCCGTCTATGCCCGTGTAGGCTAATGACATTTCGGTGTTGCATGCTAATACACATATACCCATCGTTGTTGCGGCTCAGATGTGGGATGAGGTCATTGGTGATCCACTCTATAAGGTAACTTCTCAAAATCTCCTGGGTGTCCAGTGTTCCTAAGGCAAAACTTTCGGGGTAAAAATAATACTTTATCCAAATTTATAATACTGTTATCTAATATAATTTTCACTATATATTTATAATTGAGTTAACCAGCAAATCCGTCCCGGAAGTATAGACCCAGAAGTAATGTTGTCCTTGAAGTTTTTTTTTTGGTTTCAATGTTACCTCAAAAGTTTCAAAACGTAGCAATATTGTCCTATTCCGTTAAAAAACTGACATTGACCATTAACTTTTTAACGGAAATAGGTAACGTACATTGCTACGTTTTGAAACTTTTGGGACAACATTGAAATAAGGAAAAATTTTAGGATAATATTGCTCTTTAACGAAAACTTTCGAGACAAATTTGCTTCTTAACCCTATATATAATTCAGGTCATGAGGCAGGAATTTGTAAGTCAAAAGGTCTTAAAAGGGGAATCTTTGTGCGTGGATTGATGACAAATGAGCACTATCCATTGTTTGGCAATTATCAGATTCCCCATTTAATATTTAGTGCTTTTTGAAATCATGTCTCACCAATGACTGCTCAAATCTTGCAATCCTTGGCATGCATATCTAATTATTATTTCACATCATAATCAAAGAAATTAAATTCCACAAATATATAGATATATATTACAATTATTCACCAATATTCTTTAATCAATGGTATATTTTTTTTCTAATGCTTTATCTTTGGACATTCGCAATTTTATACCTGCTAAGGTCATATTTAGTATAAATTAAAGATATTTTAAGGAAGGAATATGCGAAGAGAATACCTTACATGCAATATTTAGTATTCCCTCTTGTCTTAACTATAATAAAAATTATTAATTTTTTAGTCTTAATTATAAGCAAACATTATCCAAATTTAAACACAATTAATAAATGTTTCCAATTTGTTCTCTTCATTAAAAAATTAGAAGAGACGAGAATAGAAGCATTTGGGGAAAAAGAATTCAACTTCATATATATAATTAAGATGAATAATTAATTTATACATTGTGAAAATGTTTCTTTTACTTATAATTAAGGTCAAAGGGAGTATATATTTTTTGAAGTTAGGAAAACATATATGCTTAGCTGGTGCAAAAAAAAAAAAAAAGTTAGCCCCTCTTCTCATAAGTTAAGGGAAAGTGCTTCTTACCCAAAAAAAAAAAGGCCAATATTGCCCTAAATTATAAAAGCATCTTGACTATCATGTCCTTCATAATTCAAAATATTTTAATGTTCAATTATTATTAATAAGTATTATTTCACATAAATCATTAAATTCTATTTCTCTTAAAAATATTCTCCTTCTATTTTATTTTTGAAATAATGAAGAATATTCATTTCATTGCCTCGATCTAACTCATTTTCTCTTCTTTGTTGATTCATACCGAACATTAAATGCAAAAAATAAAAAATAAATAAAAATCAATAGTTTTTTCTACCCACTAAGTACTAAACGTATTTATATTTATCACCCAAAAACCTTTTTTTTAATGAATTCCCCCTCCCTTACTCCATTTTCATTTCCCAAAAGAAAAACAAAAGACTCATTATCTTTAATAATCATTACTAATATTTCTAATGCTTTATCTATGTGATTCCACAATTTCATGCACACTAAGCTTATTTCAAAAGGCATGTTCTGGGTATCATTCCTTTCTCTAGTGCCTTATTCCCACCTTTTGTTCAAAATGGAATAAGATATAGGCTCTTGCTTCCTTCATTTTCTTTCTCTAAATCAAGCCCATATTAATTCATCAAAATAACAATTGAACAAAAAAGAGATATGTCTAAAAATAATAATTCATGAAGATAATACTAATAATATATTAAACTTTTTGAGTGAAATACTCTTACCTTTTTTAGGAAAATTAAAATAAAGGACCCAGAGAAAACAATATTTATAATAAAGGACCATAAAAATTGTAATTATTTAGAAGGACCAAAGATCCTAATATAAATTCAAAATCACTAAATCGTCTCTAACCAAACCTCCTATATTATCTATTGTATTCATAATTAAAAAAATAAATAAAAATAAAACTAAAATCGCCCATCATGATATAATATATTACTTATATCATTAAGTTAGTAGATTTATATTATCAATTAAGATCTTTTTATAAAAATAAGGATTAAGGTGCAAATTGGCCAATAAAGTGTTACACCAGGAACACCCAACACAAAAAAGTTTTAAGTTGACCATAATTGCCAAAAAATAATTAAAAAGTACAAAATATCACAATGCTGTTAAAACTAAAGTAACGACCGTTTAAAAAAAGGGTTAAGTTTTGAACGGACTAAAAGTATCAATAAACAATTAAAATGGGTAACTAGCACAATCAATAATTAAAAATAGGTAACTAGTACAATGGGACCCGGCTACCGTCCTCTGCCCTTTTTTACATTGAATTTACACCGCATGCGGTAATTTTTTTAAAAAAATTTCCACCGTTCAGATCTTCATTCAACGGCTCAGATGAGGAAGAGGATGGGAAGAGAAGAGGATGGAAGCCAGATCCAGTACAATGACGTTAAAATCAAGCTAATGACCCTTTGGTATTAGGCTAACCTTCAATAGAGTTTGGTGGCTAAATTTTCAACACAAACAAATCAGAGAAAGCCACGACATAGGACAATCGAAAACCAAAGAAGAAAACTGGATCTACTTGAAATTCGTCGATGAAAGGCTGTGAAGAACAGAGAACAAGCCAGTGTTGGTAGATATTGATTGAGCAGAGGACATCAGGTTCGCTTTCGACCCAGTTGGAGTGCCCTCAGGTTCTTGTTCCCTTGGTTCTTGAGTCGCATGTCAAAGGCAGAAATCTAAGGCTAAGGGATAAGTCTGTGCGAAGAACTAGATCTATATCATCTTAACACTTTTACCATCCAACTGCACAACATTCATTTTGTACCAAACAGCTGTTAGCTTGATTTTAACATCATTGTGCTAGTTACATATTTTTAATTGTTTATTGTGCTAGTTACCCATTTTTAAATGTTGATTGGTACTTTTGGTCCCTTCAAAACTTATTTGTGCTAGGTGCTCATAGTGTAACACTTTGTTGGTCAATTTGCACCTGGAAAATAACTGCTGTTACTTTTGTTCTAACAACATTGTGATATTTTGCACTTTTTAATTGTTTTTTGGTAGTTATGGTCCACTTAAAACTTTGTTGTGCTGGGTGCTCATGGCGCAACACTTTATTGGCCAATCTGCACCTTAACTCTAAAAATAAAAGGTAAATTCATTTCATATTGTTCAAGATATAATAGATTAATTACATTTTTTTAAAAAAATTTATTAACATTAAATGAATTTTTTAACCAACATAAATTTCTTCAAAAACAAAAATAAATCATATAAACTTTCTTGTATAAATGTTAAATTATAAAATAGCTTGAGTTTTATTAAAATTATATAATTCTATTTTTAATTAAAAAATTTGTTGATTTTAAGAAAATTATAATTCTTACAAAATTGAAGAATGTGTAATTTTGTTTGGAGATATATGTGCAAGTGTTGAAAAATAAAAATCGAGAAAATTGTTATTTATTTTAGTGAAACTTAGAATTTTGTATTAGATTTAAAAGTAGAATGTAGGAGATAATATAGGAGGAAATGCAAAAAATTTGGTTAGGTGTATTTTAGCATTTTTCATTTTATATTATTGTATTTGGTCTTCCTAAATAATTACAATTTTTATAGTTCTTCTTTATAAATATTTTTTCTCTCAGGTCCTTCATTCTAATTTTCCTTTTTCTTGTTTTTTTCTTTTTATCTAAACATAAGCATGATTTTTTTAACTCAAAAGTATTATAAAAACTTTTCCTATATTTTTAGAGGAAGCCAATTCTCTCATTAGCTCTTTTTATTATAATCCCTTATAAGCCTATTTGGTTCATTGATCGATTGGGAATATGAGAAAAAAAAATCAAAGTAGTATTGTGACATTTTCGATTGATTAAACGGACATGATTTAGAGATTATGAGGGATAATGAGAGAAACCAAACCCATTTTTAAATTATATTTGCATCCTCATATCCTAGCTATTAATTCACTATTAACTCACAAAATTTGATTTTTTTACAAAAAATATTCTTCCTTCACACGAATAATAGTTTAATAATATTTTAAACACATTTTTTAAACTTTCCATTTGACATATTCGTTATCTTCTTGTATATTTTACTTATTTTTAATTTAATAATTTCAAAATAATAAAAAGTATTTCAGAATCTTTAACAAAATATTTTTATTCATATGAAAGATTGGTCTAAAATGTAGATTCTTAATAGAACGAAAAGTGGTGTAGATTTTTAACAATTGGAATGTTTATTAATTATAATAAAAGAATATATTTCATTTCAAAGTTAATTTTAACTAGAAAAGTGTAATACCCTAAAAACCTGTATCATAATTGGGTAAAATTATACCTATAAAAAGTAGGTGAATATGAGGTGTCAAACACTAGGTTATAATTATTTTATTTTCTAAGGAAAAGTCTCTAAGAAATTAGAGAATTTAAGGGCCAAAGTGCCAAAATGACCAAAATACCCCTGGGAAGGGTAAATAACTTAGGAAAATTGTGAAAAATCCTAAAAAGCAGTAAATGACCAAGTGAATTAGGAGGATATATTATCCCTAATTATGGTAATTTGATAAATTATGAACTTGGAGAAATTGTATAAGAATGTCCAAAAGGTAATAAAAGACCAAAATACCCTTACAAATTATAGAATAATGTAAGAGGCATGGAAATACTAAGGTTAATGCAAGAGTATGAAGGTAATGAGGCATTGTAATTAAGAAAATTATCAACAAGTGATAATTAAGTAATTAAGTAATATTGGGCTAATTACTTAAGTATAAGCAAAGGAAATTCAGAGATAATTATGTAAAGCTCAAAAATTAGTAGAAAATGGTTGAAAATTAGTAAAAGTATATTTACTAATTAATTGGAAATTTTTAGAAAAATAGTTGAGTTTAGGTATTTTTAAGCCTAAATACAAGTTTGGACCAATAGGAAAATTATGTAAGAAATTATATAAAATAATTATTAAATAATTATTTTATATTAAATAAAATATAAAACAAAAATAAAAAAAATGGATCAGAATGTTGACCGAAATTGGGCTAAGGAAAAAAGAGGAAATATATATATATATATATATATATATATGTATAAGTTTGCAACTTGATAATATTATATTAATATAATTAATTAAAGTAAAATTTGATGAATAGTAAATTAAAAATTAGGAAACGGATCCTATCTAGAGATCTAGGAATGAGATTTCCAAAGTCAAGGTAAAATATTGATCAGTGAGTTTTTACCTTCAAGTGACCTCTTAGGAAGTTAATTAGAAGTAGTTTGTGCATTCTCCTAATAAGACGAAATAGGGAAAAATGCGAGATAGGCATACTTTTGGATATAAAGAAAATAAATTATAACTCAACATCTAGGAATGAGTTTGAATTTATCTAGACATATTTGGAATCGGTGAATTTTTAGAAGAAGATGATGTTTCGAAATACGTTACGAAACAGGACGCGTTTGGACACGTTTTGAGAAAACTTCAACTGGACGATTGGAGCCCTATATGGGATCAAAATTTAGGTTAACTTGGACATTTCTAGTAAGTAAAGAAATGGTTTCAAAGTTGTAAATCCAGAAGTTTGAGATTTTCCGAAATCACGCGAATCGGGTGCCGATCGGGAAAACAGTTAGGCAGGGCATAAAGCAAGCTCATTTAATCACTCTTGGACCAATTGAATGCTGCCAAATCAGCCCTTGTATGTCGACCAAAAGCCCTTGGACATGAAATAAACACCATTACATGTATAATTTTTCATGGTTTAGACAATTTTGAAAATGCCCAAAATACCCTTTCAAATTTCTATAAATAAGAGGCCTTGCCTCTTGAAATCTTCACACCAAAAGTTGAGATCCTAGAGAGAGGTTAGAGAGAGAAGCTCGGGGGAGGAGTGCAGGGAAATTCGCGGCGAAGCTCTGGGTAAGTTTTTCGATGCAGAGCTTTAAGCTTAGTAGTTCTTTCGATAGTTAGAGTAGTAATGTTAGATTAGTATTTAATCTTTCAAGTATGATTGGGTATCATATGGGAGGGCTATTTTAGTCTTTATTTTCGAAAATCAAAATGGCGTCGAAGTTCTGGCGAAATTTTGGGAAGAAAAGTAGTCAGAGTAACGAAGTGCTGGCGAAATTCCGCCAATTAGGGCATAGGGGCAAAATGGTAATTTTTACCTAAAATGCCGATTATAATGCCAAATCACTAATGAAAGTGGTATTACTCTTATAGGACGTCGAAATCCTAGTTTGCTGCCGTTACGCTGTCCAACGTGCCATTGTCGGACAAACCATTTGTTTCCGTCGAAAGTACGATTTCGCGAAACATCTACGTACATCAACGAAGGTACGTTCGCGTCTTGTAACACTAATCTAGTGCTGCTCATATACATATATGTGATAGGTACATTCACGGATAGAGATTTGTTAGGGTCACCGAGATACATTCACGGTTAGAGACTCATTCGGGGTTCTGGATTATTCATACAGTTTCACACGGGTTATAGAGATATTAATACCGTTAGAGTTTTCCTAGCGGCGAGGACACGACCGTACATCGTGGCACTGGTTTTGTGCAGGCTATTATTGTGTAGGACTTATACATACGCTTTAACGCTTATGTTACATACGTGTCACAATCATGCAATCATGCATCCGCTATATGCATAAGAGATATCTTCTTTGTTATGTTTTGAATATCGTCATCCGTATACTGTTTTATTTGAGCATAAGGTTAACCGTTACCTGAGATTCAATTCGATAAATTGAATCTCAGCTATAGCTTCAGGGTTAGGAGGACCACGGATCGGAGATCGAGGCAAGCTGCACGAGTAAGCTCATAGTTGGAGGGCATGTAGCACGAGTGAGCTCTGAGACGGAGTTGTCACTTTATCGTTTTACGTAATTACCTATGAGAACAATAGGATGCTGTATCAACACTGTATTACACTCTGGTTATCGTTTTAATGGGAATCAGTTACTCTTACGCTCCAAGGCTCGACTCTGATTTTTTTTTAAAAAAATTTGGCTCTGGAATTGGGATGTTACAATTATGGTATCAGAGCAATCTTTCTGGCAAGTATTTAACTATGTTACCATGAACGGTTTGGTGCCGAAGGCAAGGCTAGTCTACGTGGGTGTGCCAATCAGTCGCCGTATAAGTCGGTGAGGCCCCCATGGTAGACACTTACAGCCATTCTGTTCGGATAACGGAGTTAGGTTCTTAAGCCTTTTAACTTTGAGCACGTTTTAAAAATGAGTACTGATATGACCCTGGTGTAATATGTAGTGATGGACAGAAAAGAAAATTCGTATACCCTCTATCCCGTAATAATAAGACATAATGCTCGTAGATCTGTAATTCCAGAGACGGCGGAATGAAGACAAAACCCTGATATTTCTGATGACCCCAAACCGAAATATGATCCTGACTCAGGGTAGAGTCAGTGGCTAGTATGCCTTTAGAGCCGGAGAAACCTGTTGGCTCAGATCATTCATCTGATGACGACAACGTGGGATTTACGATTTAACCACCGGTCATAAACCAATTTGGATGATGTAATATACATTAGCATGTACATTACATCTAATATGAAAATATATATGACTTGATGCCATGTGTGGTGTTATTGTTCTGACACTTATCCGTTATTTGATATAAAGGAAAAGTTAAAACATGGTCATCATAAGAGGTGCCGGTGCACCAAGAAGTAGGGGCCGAGGCAGAGGTCGAGGTCGAGGCAGAGGCAGGCAGCCTCAAATGGACGCAATACCCGAACAAAATATTATACCCAACCAACCCGAACAAAACGAGATTCAGGAGATGAGGAGAACTCTACAGGAGCAGAGAGCTCTCATTAACGCGCTCGTAGAGAGACAGAACCAACAAGATCTGGAAGCTGAAAGACAACTAGCAGAACGGAGGGTGGAGGAAGAAAGAAGAAATGTTGAAGAAGAAAGACAAAATGCCGAGGACGAATTAAATGATGATGAGGATGAGGAAAACGCTGAAGAAGATGAGGAAGATAATGAGTCTGAGAGATCCCGATCACCTCCACGACACAGGAGAGGAGAGAAAAACACTCAATACTGGGTTAACCAGTTCTGTAAGCTGAAACCACCAGCTTTCCAAGGAAAACTAGACTTGGCAGAGGATTGGCTGAAAAGATTGGAGAAAGTATTCAAGGTGATTGACTGCCTTGAAAATCAGAAAGCCCAACTAGCGATTTACCGGCTCGAAGGAGATGCAGACCGTTGGTGGGAGGTCACAGAGAAACTTTGCGGACCCATTACCGATCCGTGACATGGGAGAAATTTCTAGAGAAATTTCATGAGCGATATTTTCCTCCTTCGTGCAAATGAACAAGGAGTCGGAATTTCTCCATATCCGAAGCAGGGACAGGAGGAATCTTTCGACGATTACTACGCACGATTCACCAATTTATCCCGATACTCACCACACTTGCGGAAGGGAAATGATGCGAGAAGTATGGTGAACATACTAGTTCACGGACTGAAATATGAGATTGGTGAAAGACTCATGTCCCAACGATTCCTGGATTTGACAAGCGCGGTGGAAACTTGTCGGATGACTGAGCGTAATCTGAAAGGATTCCAGAGATCCAGAAACTTCAACAACAACAATAGTAATACAGGACGTGGTAGTTTTAGCAACGGAAACTCCTCACGAAAAAGAAGGTGCCTTGGGACAACTCCGGTGGTGGAAACAAGAGGCCAGTCCAAACTGAGCAACACAACTATCCCAAGCTGGCGGAATCTCAATCTTGTCCAAAGTGTAAGAAGTACCATCCAGAGTCAAGCTGCGATGGGAAACGAATCATTACAGATGTCGAAGCGGGACACATCACTTGGAATTGCCCCGAGAAGGCTCTTTGAGACAAGACTACGAGAACTCGGGACGAATCTTTGCGCTAACCAATATGGAGGTGGCGAATCCTCAGGAAAGGACCGAGATACTATCGAATAGTACAAGTCCATGTTAGTTGTAAACCGACTCGGGTGTTAGACCAATCAATTTCTTTTGATACTTGTACGGATCCTTTTGGGATGCATACTTATGTAGTAGCTACACCATTAGGTGTAAGCTTTTAGCTTGTAAAGCATGTTTTGAACCAAGTTGTGGGTTAATATAAATCTTCTTACTACTTCATAGCGTCAATAACATTCTCAATGGTGTTAAGCTAACGGTGATGTAGAAAGTAAGTAACAAGCGGATAGAGGCTGTTTAATGTCACCGACTCGGATGGAGGCTCTGTTTAGGGTCACCGACTCGGATAGAGATTCTGTTAGGGTCACCAATTATACATAACGGATAGAGACATCGTTTAGGGTCACCAATTATACATGTTGTTCTACACTTAAGTTGCTCAACGGAATTTCCGGAGCAGAAATTTTCTAGACCGGATATGATCAATCACATTTCATGGTTTGTACAAGACAAAAAGGAACGTTAGAGTCTTTTGGGGATCTTGTGGTGATCATATATCCTTGAAGCCGGTGTCAATAGAACACTTCAAGGGCGAATGTAGTTCGCATTTCGTGAGATCATTTCAGGAGATCATTCAAGTATTCGTTGAAAACAAACCAGTCACTATTAGATAGCCTTATTCTCGAACATGGTTAGACTTCCAGAACGTTTTCTCAAGTTATATTCGACCGTGATCAAGTCATTATGTAGGAGATATCTTATGTTACCATGGGGCATAGGAACCATGGGGACATTTTTGGTATCCATTTTGGTATTTGTAGTGTTAACCGCGGTGTGTGGGAACCACGGGGAAACATTATATATCAAAGTACGAAATGATAAGATCTTTATGGACGAACCAAGGCGAATTCCCGATCACCAAGAAGGGCGGCTAGCAGACAAAGTGAAGATCCGACGCGTATAGTCCAAGTCCGAGTGGGACGGAGGTTAGATAGTACAAAGTTTAGATGGTTGAGTACAAATTTCGAGACGAAATTTTGTTTAAGGGGGGAAGAAATGTAATACCCTAAAAATCTGTATCATAATTGGGTAAAATTATACCTATAAAAAGTAGGTGAATATGAGGTGTCAAACACTAGGTTATAATTATTTTATTTTCTAAGGAAAAATCTCTAAGAAATTAGAGAATTTAAGGGCCAAAGTGCCAAAATGACCAAAATACCCCTGGGAAGGGTAAATAACTTAGGAAAATTATGAAAAATCCTAAAAAGCAGTAAATGACCAAGTGAATTAGGAGGATATATTATCCCTAATTATGGTAATTTGATAAATTATGAACTTGGAGAAATTGTATAAGAATGTCCAAAAGGTAATAAAAGACCAAAATACCCTTACAAATTATAGAATAATGTAAGAGGCATGGAAATACTAAGGTTAATGCAAGAGTATGAAGGTAATGAGGCATTGTAATTAAGAAAATTATCAACAAGTGATAATTAAGTAATTAAGTAATATTGGGCTAATTACTTAAGCATAAGCAAAGGAAATTCGAGATAATTATGTAAAGCTCAAAAATTAGTAGAAAATGGTTGAAAATTAGTAAAAGTATATTTACTAATTAATTGGAAATTTTGTGAAGAATAGTTGAGTTTAGGTATTTTTAAGCCTAAATACAAGTTTGGACCAATAGGAAAATTATGTAAGAAATTATATAAAATAATTATTAAATAATTATTTTATATTAAATAAAATATAAAAAAAAAAAAAAAAAATGGATCAGAATGTTGACCGAAATTGGACTAAGGAAAAAGAGGAAAAAAAATATATATATATATATATATATATATATATATATATATATATATATATATATATATATATATATATATGTATAAGTTTGCAACTTGATAATATTATATTAATATAATTAATTAAAGTAAAATTTGATGAATAGTAAATTAAAAATTAGGAAACGGATCCTATCTAGAGATCTAGGAATGAGATTTCCAAAGTCAAGGTAAAATATTGATCAGTGAGTTTTTACCTTCAAGTGACCTCTTCCGGAAGTTAATTCCGAGGCCGTTTGTGCATTCTCCTAATAAGACGAAATAGGGAAAAATGCAGATAGGCATACTTTTGGATATAAAGAAAATAAATTCTAACTCAACATCTAGGAATGAGTTTGAATTTATCTAGACATATTTGGAATCAGTGAATTTTTCGAAGAAGATGATGTTTCGAAATACGTTACGAAACAGGACGCGTTTGGACACGTTTTTCGAGAAAACTTCAACTGGACAGTTGGAGCCCTATATGGGATCAAAATTTAGGTTAACTTGGACATTTCTAGTAAGTAAAGAAATGGTTTCAAAGTTGTAAATCCAGAAGTTTGAGATTTTTCCGAAATCACGCGAATCGGGTACCGATCGGGGAAAACGGTTAGACCGGGCATAAAGCAAGCTCATTTAATCACTCTTGGACCAATTGAATGCTGCCAAATCAGCCCTTGTTTGTCGACCAAAATCCCTTGGACATGAAATAAACACCATTACATGTATAATTTTCCATGGTTTAGACAATTTTGAAAATGCCCAAAATACCCTTTCAAATTTCTATAAATAAGAGGCCTTGCCTCTTGAAATCTTCACACCAAAAGTTGAGATCCTAGAGAGAGGTTAGAGAGAGAAGCTGGGGGAGGAGTGCTGGGAAATTCGCAGCGAAGCTCGGGTAAGTTTTTGATGCAGAGCTTTAAGCTTAGTAGTTCTTTCGATAGTTAGAGTAGTAATGTTAGATTAGTATTTAATCTTTCAAGTATGATTGGGTATCATATGGGAGGGCTATTTTAGTCTTTATTTTCGAAAATCAAAATGGCGTCGAAGTTCTGGCGAAATTTTGGGAAGAAAAGTAGTCAGAGTAACGAAGTGCTGGCGAAATTCCGCCAATTAGGGGCATAGGGGCAAAATGGTAATTTTTACCTAAAATGCCAGTTATAATGCCAAATCACTAATGAAAGTGGTATTACTCTTATAGGACGTCAGAAATCCTAGTTTCTTTGCCGTTACGCTGTCCAACGTGCATTGTCGGACAAACCGTTTTCCGTCAGAAAGTACAGTTTCCGCCAGAAACATCTACATACATCAACGAAGGTACGTTCGCGTACTGTAACACTAATCTAGTGCTGCTCATATACATATATGTGATAGGTACATTCACGGATAGAGATTCTCTTAGGGGTCACCGAGATACATTCACGGTTAGAGACTCTGTTCAGGGTTACCGATTATTCATACAGTTTCACACGGGTTATAGAGATATTAATACCGTTAGAGTTTTCCTAGCGCTGAGGACACGACAGTACATCGTGGCACTGGTTTTTGTGCATGCTATTATTGTGTAGGACTTATACATACCTGCTTTAACGCTTATGTTCATGCGTGTCACAATCATGCAATCATGCATCCGCTATATGCATAAGAGATATCTTCTTTGTTATGTTTTGAATATCTCGTCATCCGTATCTTGTTTTATTTGAGCATAAGGTTAACTGTTACTCGAGATTCAATTCGATAAATTGAATCTCGGCTATAGCTTCAGGGTTAGGAGGACCACGGATCGGAGATCGAGGCAAGCTGCACGAGTAAGCTCATAGTTGGAGGGCATGTAGCACGAGTGAGCTCTGAGACGGAGTTGTCACTTTATCGTTTTACGTAATTACCTATGAGAACAATAGGATGTTGTATCAACACTGTATTACACTCTGGTTATCGTTTTAATGGGAATCAGTTACTCTTACGCTCCAAGGCTCGACTCTGATTTTTTTTTAAAAAAAATTTGGCTCTGGAATTTGGATGTTACAAAAAGTAGTGTCAAATCTTTCTATATATTTTATGCTCACAATTTTCAATTAAAAAATTAGGCCAAAAAAGCATTCAATTAAATATAAGGCTTTTAATTTCCAATATGCAACCACCATGGCATCTAAAACTTTTAACTTTCTTAGAATTCTAACACTACTCATAAAATATAAACGTGTAATAAATTAAAATCAATCCCACCTCACTTTTATATGTTCCATTTAAACAAAGCGATTTATTGAGCCACGTAACAAAAGCAAAAGCAGGATGAAACTTATTTCCACGATCTAAGTTAAATTAATCGCATATGAAGTTAGGTTTAGAATCAATACCACATTAAGTAGTTAGTTAATTGGATAAAATGGTAATTTTATCCTCAAAGTTCTAATAATACAAATTTCTTCTTTGTTAGTGGTTGATTAGGGCTTTCCATTGGAGATGTCGTGTTTCAAACACTAATTATTTCATAAATAGACTTTACGTTTTTCTGCTCCCTGCCACATCGAACATCACTTGCCAATGTTACATTTTCCTAGCCAAAATTTTTGAACTAACAGTCAACGTTAACTAGATGTTAGAATAGAGTGACATTAGATCGTTTCAAGATCATGAAGTATTTTTTCAGTACTGTTCAGTATCCTAAAGTATCTTTTTAGTATCAGTCAGTACCCTGAAATATTTTTTTAAAAAAAGGGGGCACAACTGCCCTACTTTACTCCAAAACGGCGCCGTTTTGGCTTAAAGAATTGCAATAGACAGTTGCTGCAAAGGAGCAAAGCCGGGTTCGTTTTTCATACTCTTAGGCTGACATTAATTACGTCGAATGAAACTTTCGAGTATATTCACACCAGATACTCTAACACAGATACCTTTCTAAAAATAATTTTCCGTTAACCCTAGTTTAAAGTTCATTGCATGTATCATATATATATAATGAATATTTCTTTAAGTCATCGTGATGTATTATATAATAAGATTAATATGCTCTTATCTCTTTCTTTTTTCTTGCTTTGTTCGCAAGCACAAACACATGTCCCTTTATTCCATTAATTAAATAAAGTGCCATTTGGTTGCACCAC
The DNA here is from genome assembly GCA_025563575.1 of Acacia pycnantha. NCBI lineage: Eukaryota > Viridiplantae > Streptophyta > Magnoliopsida > Fabales > Fabaceae > Acacia > Acacia pycnantha. The sequence continues at coordinate 71,113 of JAMWYP010000045.1, forward strand.
TAACTTTCAAAGTGCGATCTTATTAAAAAAAGTAGAGAGAAAGATATAATATAAAATCGAAATATATATATTAATACATGATTATGTGTTTGGCAAAAGTTCACACATAATGTTGATTTGTTGCAATCGTGCAGGCAGGAAAGCAAATAAGAATTCATATAAGGTAAGCATTTGTATTACATAAAGCTCTTTTATGTTGCATCTTATGAGACATAATATATATAAGGGACTTTACTTATCTACAATATTTTTCTTGATTTTGTGATAGCTTATCTAGGTTTTTATATGAGGTCACCTTTAAGATATATGACATCTGGTTTTTAATATAAGATCTATTTGACTAATATGGTGATTAAGAAAATTAATTAAATTAGTTATTTGTCAACAATATGTGTATTGGTTTCTCTAAAATACCCTTATTAAATTATTTGTATTGAAACTACCCGTGATGTTAACTCTCCTTTATATAAGATCTCCGCTTTTTTAACCTCGATGAGGAAGTAGTTGAAAATATGATTTCCTTTCCTTGATAAGTATTTTAGTATGAAAAACAATTTTTGTCATAAATATGTAGTTGAATAATTTTATTAAAAAGTATTTTAAGAAGATGATTGAATCTAATAATTATTGCTAGGATTTCTAAAACGATAATTTGGAAAAAAGAATAGTGTTATAAATAGGGTTGGGTACTGATCGAAGAGAACCAATACCCTATAAATAGGGTATCGAGTCCGAATATTATCAATGAGAAGCTTTAGCTCTAGCCGAAAACAGTTATATATGATCTTTTAAGTATAAGGTCTCATATTTGAATCTCTCTGTATGCATAAAACATCTTTAAAACATAATCATCATAATTTAAAATAAATTAATACTTCATCCGGTCCTAATTATAGGACCAAGTTTGTAGTGTAATTTACACTACAAACGTAATTTTATAATTAGGACCGAAGATAGTATCATATCTATTATGTATTCTAAACAAGCCTTTAAGTAAGAGTTTAAATTGGAGATACCAAACGCACCCTTAATCTTATTATTGTTTATATGTACTTCCCTTTCTATATATAATATAGTTATTTTATCAAAAAAAAAAAAAAAAAATATATATATATATATATATATATATATATATAACTGCTTTTGGTTGGGTAAATTAATGTGACCAATTGATCAATAATGTGGTGTGAGTCATAACGCATATATGTGACAAAGATCAATCAGGAACGTTTGCACATAATTGAAAGATAACTCGCTCCAACATGATGAACATCACTACTACATAGGACCTATCTATTTTTAATTATTATTATTTTTGTGGCTTTGAGTAATGGAAGAATTAATGGGATCATAATTTTTAAACTGTTATTTTATTAGAGTCTACCCTATATTATCGATCCCACACACCCCTCAAATCATATATTGATATATTCCCAAACAAATGATAGTGGATTGCTTATGAAAGCCCACTATATAACATGATATGAAAAATAATAGGATAAAATGTTAATTAATGCTTTCTATATCTGTCGCATGCTATGCCAAAAGGTGTTTTGTCCCATTAATTCTCAAGTTATGTTTTATTAGAAAGATATTAAATAAAAGTATATTTAGATTTAGAGGAATACTTACATACTCCAGAGGAGCGCACCTCATATGTATTCTGACTAATTGAAATACAACAATTCATCTTATTTTGATCTCACATGGCTAATGAATCATCTGGAGAAATTCAAATTTTATGATTTTGAAAAATAATAACTTAAAGGAGGGAATTGCATTTTTTTTGTTTTTCTAAATTATCAAGTTTATGTTTAAAATCATAAAATTTGAATTCTTTCAAATGACTCATCAGCCATGTGGGATTAAAATGAGATGATTTGTTGTATTTTAATTTGTCAGAATATAAATGAGGTGACGCTCTTAAAGTATGTAAGTATTTCTTCCTTTGGTTCAAAGTGTATATGGAGAATGAGTCACACTGCTTGTTTATTGCATGGTATAATAATTATTGAGATTTCTTTGATAAGAGACCACAAATATATTCTATGCAAAGGAAAGATTTTTTTTTTTCACAGTACTAAAAATAAATAATACTCTTCTAGTCCTTAAAATAAGACATATTTAAAGAGTTGTTCTTGGTCCTAAATATAAAGCAAATTTTTCATATTTGTTAACATTTTCCTAATTTACCCCTATCGATGCTCTCTTTATAATAATTAAGGAGGAGGGAGTGAGAGAATTAAGGAATACGGCTATAGGGCCCGTTTGGTAGGCTGATTTGGGGCGAGGAAAGGGAAAATCACTATCTTCCCACGGCCAAAAGCAGTTTGGCGCGCCCCTCTCCTGGGAAATTGATCTCCCGCCAGGTTCGATCTTGCCTCAAGGGTGGGAAAATTCAATCCCTAAAAAATGGCGGGATAGTGATTTGGTTCCCGGGAGAACGATTTTGACGGACAAAAAAGCCCCTAGGTCAACAGTGGAGCTAAAAACCAAATCGAGCCTGGAGCTGAACGAAGCACACGAAGCTCAAATCGACCTGACGAGCTGAACGAAGATTGTCCACTTGAAATCGACGACAAGCCAGTCGGAGACGCAACACAAGTTCAACGCCGGTGGAAATACAAGTGAGTTGCGATGGGTTTGAGTTTTGTGTCTCATCTCTTGCCTGATGCCCTGTTTTAATTACTTGGTGGCATTTAACTCCTTCCTTTGTTGGTTAATGTGAGTGAAATGAGAGAAGCAGCTTCCTCTACATGCGTCTCTGTTATTGATGAGTGTGTTCAATTAATGTGGTCATTAACGCCTTGTGTGTTATAAATGAAATGGGTGGGTATGCACGTTAATGTGGTGTGTGTTATAAATGAAACTGACTTGTGTGTGGGTAAGGCATTCTCTGTATAGCTAACAATTAACCATGTTTGCTAACCTCTGAATTAGAAAGCTGACATAGTTGAATTATAGAATTCATGTCAGTTTATTTTAGTGAGTGTGATGTGTATTGTTGGGTCATAAGTGCTGGTATGAAATTACTGGGTTGGCTGAAAAGTTATGTTTGGATGTAAATAGTGGTTGTTTGTAAAAGAGGAGTAGTAGATTATAATGAAAAGGAAATGGGTGTGCACAAAAATTGTGTAGGTATGGAGCCACACTCTCGGCAAATGGTTGCAATGTTGGCGGGGTGTCTAGCTTTGCTTCTAGCAGTGAGGAGGTTGATTGTCATTATGATAGTGGCAGGGGGAGGAGGTCGACCAAGGCACTTACCGGAGAGGTCATTTAGATTAGATTTTCATGTGAAGAGAGCGAATTTAAGGGCGATGATATATAGTAGCGACACCACTTACTTCAACCAAGTTAGGATGTACCAGGCGACGTTTGATAAATTGTGTTACATGTTAGACACAATTGGTGGATTGAAAGCAACTAAACATATGCTAGTTGATGAGCAAGTGGCAATGTTCCTTCACATCTTGGAGCATCATGTGAAGAATAGAGTAATTCAGTTTGAGTTTGGAAGGTCAGGGGAAACAATTAGAAGATACTTTAAATTGGTGCTCAATGCCACCATCAAATTAATATCATTTCTCCTGAAGAAACCGGAGCCCATTCCCGAGGACTCAAATGATCACCGTTGGAAGTGGTTCAAGGTATGTAGAATATGTTAATGTGTGACTCGTTTATTTCACAATAAGTAAACAAATTGTGGTTTAACCTAAAGGTGATGATGTCGTTGTTTTTTCAGGGGTGCCTTGGTGCATTAGATGGCACTGACATACGCGTACAAGTACCTGCAGCTCTCAAGGGTAGATACCGAAATAGGAAAGGAGAGATAACAACCAATGTCCTTGGTGTATGCTCACAGGATGGTCAATTTATTTACGTCTTCCCTGGGTGGGAAGGGTCAGCTGCAGATGGGAGGGTGTTGAATGATGCCATAAGGAGACCACATGGCTTACGAGTAGCGCAAGGTATGAGTTAATAATGTGGTTTGAAATGCTGAAATGGTTTTGTACATGTGTCCTTCATAGGAAAAACGAATTAACTGATATACTCTTTTGTACTAGGAAACTACTACTTGGTTGATGCGGGGTACACGAATTGCCAGGGTTTTTTGGCGCCATATAGAGGGCAACGGTACCACCTTAATGAGTGGAGACAAGGATACCAACCCCAATCTGCGTGTGAGTGCTTCAATATGCGACATTCAGCTGCGCGGAATGTTATTGAAAGGTGCTTTGACATACTGAAGTTGGGTGGGCCATCCTGAGGAGCACGTCGTACTACCCTGTGAAGATCCAAAACTAATACATCGTCGTATGTTGTTTGCTTCACAACTTGATTCGTCGAGAGAATGTTCAAGATCCCCTCGATGAGCAGCTTGATTCGTTTGAACTTGCAAATGCCACAAATGACAATACTCCCATTATGCCCATGGAAACGAATGACTTGTGGACTAATTTTAGGGAGCATGTTGCAAATGACATGTTCGCTGCTTTTCTGGCGCATAGGGAGAATTGATTATGTACCAAACAATTATTGCTTCTTTGTAGACAATGGCCTTCCAATTAGTGTGAGGCAAAAACAATTTTATTGCTTGTTTGTAGTCACATATGACATTCAGTGATATTGGTTTAGTTGTTTTTTTTACCTGGAATGCTTGTTACATGAATGCTTTTTATTATCCTTTCCTTTATTTCTTATTTTGTAAAACCTATTGTACCTTAACTTGTTTTGTGTGCATGAGTTTTGTTTTAGATTGAGTCGTCTAACCAAGCGTCTAGGGGAGGATGAAAATGTGGTCAGCCGAGGAGGACAAAGTGCTGATTGACTGCTTACTCACTCTGAAGGTGGAGCAAAAATGGATGGTGACAATGGCTTCAAAGCGGATTTGCCAATGCCCTGCAATCGATGATGGAACAGAAGCTACCAGGCTGTGGCATAAAAGCCACTCCACATATTACATCGAGAATAAAGACATTGAAATGCCTATGGCAAATGGCTTATGACATGGTCTATGGTCCCAACACCTCTGGATTTGGTTGGGACCCGGACACCAAATTTGTCACTGTAGAGCCAGCGGTTTGGGAAGAGTATCTGAAGGCATGTCAAAGCACTCATGTGTTTATGTTAGCTTACTTTACAAACTGATATGCATGACTATTCATGTGTACTAACATGATCCCTGTTTTTTGTAGGCTCATCCAAGGGCTTGTCATTTTCGCACCAAGACCATACCGAACTTTGACGCTCTTTGCATCGTTTGGGGAAAGGACAGGGCCATCGGTGACGAAGGAAGATCCCCTGGTGGTATGGACGAGGATGTCAATCTTGAAGATGATGATCTTCCCGAAACACCTACTACAGTTGCTGCTGATTCTGAGTTCTCACCAACACTTGCGACATTGGTTTCACACAAATCCCTCCAACCGATGCCTCGGTATGTCCAAGGAAGAAGCGCCGCCTGAACCATTCAGAAATCATGGCTGAAGCCCTGCACGATACAGTAGCTTCGCTTGACAAAACCATCGTGAGTGTATTTGAGAAACTGGGGAATCAGATATCCACACAAGAGAGGGAAGCAGAACTTGATGCGAGAGGGGATGACCTATTCATGGATCTACTAGAACTTGAGGATCTCACATTTAATGAGAGAAACTTGGCTCATATCAAGATACTAGCAAGTGACAAGTACCTGCGTGCATTTTCCAAGATGCCAACATGTTATAGGACTTCATGGGTCCAAACCCTTCTGCAGCAGTAGATTGTGTAATTAACTTAGGAATGGACAACTGGTTTTTTGTGTATAGCCATATATTATGCAGCTGTGTCGTTAGTGTATGGACACAAGCATGCCTTTTGTTGGTTCATGACGACAAACTGTACACCATGTTCAGAAATGTTGGGTAATTGTAGGTGGAGATGGGATACAGTTTGTGAGTTAGGACCATGTTAGTGCAAGGTTGTATGTGTGGAGCAATCTTTGCTTGTTATTTTGTGGTTTACACCAGGTGGTTGTAAGTACATACACAACTATATTTTGTAAAGTCCATGACCCTATGTTATGTAAATTTAGAAACAATAGTGCTATGGCAATCCTTGTTCTTATGGTTAATGTAACTTGTGTAGCTCAGTTCATATTAATGGAAACAAATTTATTACTCTGGCATTACGGTGGTATCATTTCTGGTCCTGCATTTACTGATGTGAACATACTGATGCAAGTGTGCAAGTTTGTTCGTTCGAACACCGCCGGTTTTATGAGTGTTACGTTCGAACGTTTGGTGTTACGTTCGAACGTTACCCAAACGTTTGAACGTTAACAAGCGTATTTACAGGGATTGTTGTGTCTGGTTTTTAATGTAGTTGCTGTGATTCTCTGTTGGATTACAGGCGGTGGTAAGCTTATATCTACAATGGTACTTTTATATTTAAATGCTGCCAAGTCTCTGGTTTGTGATGCAATTTGGAATAATGTTTGAAGTCCCCCTTTCAATCTATATCCCTTTTTCAGTCACTCCTTTTTTCATCTATAAGAACAATATGGTTTAATTTCTTTTGTGTATGGTTTGATTTTATTCTTTGATAGGGTTTAGGTTGATTGGACATGCCCCCTTTCAATTAACTCCATACAAATACTTACATATCTGCAGAACTGGAGACAATATGGCATCTCCATTTTCAATAATTCTCCCTTATTTTTTTGGTTATAGTTATTTCATTTATGAGTGTTACGTTCGAACTTTACCCAAACGTGCGAACGTTAATAAGCGACTTCACAGTTAACGCAATTGACCTGTTCTTTTTTTGAATATGTAACGTCTAGCAATAAATGAGATGAACTCTCCCAACAACCCACTCCCCATCAACTTCTCCCTCATTCCTCGACACTTTCCCAAAAAACCCACAATTCGCACAACACTCTGCTTTCCTGTTTCCCCAAAACCTACTGGACTCCAACCGTTCGCCTTCCTCATTGACAAAACCACCTCAACACCATTTTGCCCTAAACCAGTTGGCGAAATCGATTGCCAATCACAAAGGGCTAGGGAAAAAATGACAGAGGACCGAATGCGTGAGATGGGAATCACAATGGATGACGTGAAGAACTACAGAAAATACAGGGCAAGCTTGCGGAGGTGTGGACGTCGTCGGCAGTCGAAGTACACAAGCAAAAATGATTGGTATGACGATTATGCAGAAGCTGCGAAGTGGAAACGCGACCTTGCGGCAAAGGAAGAGAAGAAACAAAAGAGGGCTGGAAAGAGGAAGGACTCAACTAGGCATTCCACAAAAGGGTCGAAACCCTCGACAATGCAAGTGATGATGAACTTGAAAACTCCCCCAATCGAAAAAAACAGAGACGCGATGAGGTTCGGAAGGGGAAGGCTGTGGTGAGTGAAAGCTCTACTGAGGAAGAGGAAGGAGACGAAAGCGATGACTCAGGACAGGGGTCGTCGGCATCGAAAGATGAAGATGAAGGAGACCAGAGCGATGACTCAGGCCAGGGGTTGTCATCATCGAAAGAGGAAGAGAAAGGAGACCACACCGATGACTCAGGACAGGGGTCTGGGGCATCGAAAGAGGAAAAATATGATAGTGATGGGGCAGATGGGGTGAGGAAGAAATTGTACAAAAAACTTCGCAAGAAACAGAGACCAAGTGTCATCTCAGAAGCCAAGGCAGATTACAACCAACAGAAACTTGAGGATTACGACATGCGGTTAGTAGGGAAAAGCTTATGCAAAATGAGTAGGATTAATTTTGACACTTTCGACAGTGACTTCAATTTTGCTCTCGTTGACATTCTTCGGCCATTCAAGGGCCTGCTGGAGTTATCACTTCCATACTGTGAATCTGTGGTAAAAGTTTTTTACTCAAACCTTAAAATGTCTAGAGCTGGTGTTGTGTCTACATGTGTTAGAGGGAAGACCATTGAGATCAAAGAGCAACAGATCCTTCAATGGTTAAATATAACGACATCACAAGCTAAGGACACACGGTATACGGGAGAACAAATGGACGCCATATTGCTTGAGGGTCACTCAACTGAGGATGCCTCTGCTCTGTATAGACCAAAACAGCTCCCTGATAGGTACATAGTACTGCATTACCTGTACAGTCGCAATTTTGTGAATAAGGGCAGACACTTTGCAACCATGAGCAGTGATGACAAATTGATCCTGACATATCTGATAAAGGGCAAGCCCTTTAAGTTGGGGAAGAGTATAGTTGACACCATGCTAAGGGCATCCACATTGACTAGGAAAAACTCTGAATTGCCTTACCCGTCGCTCGTGTCATTGATATTGGACAAGAACAAGGTCTGGTATCTTGAAGAAGATGAAGCTCCTATGTGGACGCTAAATTTTGATGACGAGGCCTTGAACCGAATGCGAATTCGTGTTCCTGCCAGGTAGGCTTCCACATCATGCAGTGAGGTGAGAAGGTGCCTCCATCTACCACTCGAACCGGAAGGACCTCATACCCGCGCACCGAAGCAGAACCATTTCTGCCCAACCATATGGTGACATAGCAGCAATGTTGGGTCAAATTGTGGAGGAGAAAGTAGTGCCATTGAAGACAACGCTTGTGATGTGGTTGGTCAATTGGCAAAGATGGAGACTCGAATGACCACCATTGCTCTTGACTTGGATGTGCTAAGGCAATTCATACATCTATATGCCACTGACTTCAAGGATTTTGCTGCCTTCTTGTCATCACAGAAGCAACCTGCAGGACCTTCAAACCGAGCTGCAAATGGAAACCAATCCCCTAACCATGCACCTCCACTTAGTTCCAAATCATGTGACCCTCATGGAGGAGGAGCAAGGCAGTTTGCTCATGGCAGTCCTGAAGCCTCTCAACTGTCATGCCACAACTCACCACAGGCCACTGAGCGTCCAGAGGAACATGTTCCTCATTGCAAGGATGGTGAAGAACATCCGGAGCTTCATGACAGTAGAGCACCATCCCCACTGTGCTCCAATCCATCCCCTACAAGTCACAGTGAACACCAGGACCTTTTGCCTCAGTCGATGGCCCCTGAACAGAGTCACCCTGATGAAGAGACAGCTGATCCTAAACCATCTTCCCATAATGAATCCCCAACTACTAATGCCACTCATACAGACGATGTGCCTCAATCCCCCCATACTGATGCCCGTCATGAAGACAACGTGCCTCAAGCCAACTCCCCTACTAACAATGATGAGCTTAACCTAATCACGCCTCTGTCCATTGTGCCTCTCCCTCAGCCTATAAACCCTCCTCCTGCGCCTTTGAGGACAATAGCTGCGCCTGTCCCTACCTGCATCCTCATTCAAAACAGGGCTTGCAGCTGAGAATTTTCCCCATATATTCTCTGCTCCCACACCGGATCCTTCTCCTTCTCTAAGGTCTTTAACCCCATTATTCATCCTTGTCAACCTCCCTGGTTCACGCTCAACACCACCAAGGCGGTCCGCTCCTGTTATGTGTGGTAATTCTAAGTATGCTTGACCTTATTTCTTATTTCAGCATGGCATGTGTTAATGCCTATCGATGGTCTTCAAACTTGTGTAGTAGTAGAGCAATTGTTTACATGTCTTTTATGTTTTGGTTAATATTGGATATGTTTCCCCCTACATTGCAGCAAACCAATTGACTGATATACCATTTTATTTTGTACTGTCAAAGAACATTGCTTGTTTATTGTCCAATAATAATTTCCATCCCTGAGCATGTAGTAGACCATTTGCTGAAAATGAGCATCATATTGCTTCAATTTGTATGAATTAGCCATTTTATGCATCATGCAGACATTGCCTTCCATGTTTACAGGCATTTGAGCTACCCAAAGTTCATTATGTTCTTTCATTCAATGTCTCATACTCTGTCTCAATCAGCCATCTGTCTTGTATTCCACCACTGCCTTCCTTGTTTTTTAGCATTTGAGAATACCAAATTCCGTAATGTTCACTGCTTCAATCAGTCTCAATTAGCATTTTCAGTTTTTATCCAATTTTGCTTCAATCTGTCTAAATTTCACTCACTTTGCTTTTCCTTTATGCTGATATATGTCTAACCTATATGCTCATGTGCATCTTTCATCACTCATTCTGTGCCCAATTCACGCAACACCTGTCACTCTCCTTGTTCTGATGTGGACTTATTAACTGTGCTCATGAATTATTTAAATTAAGCAATCATATGTTTTCCTGGTTTTCCTTCACCTCTGTTTTCCCAAACGATCGATGTCCTTTTTTCTCATGGACTTGACACTTGGAACTGGTTTTTGTCGGTCCTAATTTCATTTGTGCGACATTCTCTACAAATGCATCAACTGGGTTCAAAGGTTACTCGTTTTTTGCCCTGTTCATCTGTTCATATTTTTTCACTGCGGGTTTCATCGTTTGGTGTTCTCACCTTCTAATCCATCTGCCTCCTCCTTCTCGCATCCCAAATCTACTCGTCCTCGCAATTTCATCTACCATCGACATCTACTTCTGATTTACATATGCAGATTCACGCAATCTGGGATTAGGGTTCATTCTTCTCCGTTTCTGAACACGAAGGTCTTCTTGCCAGGATTTTTTTTTTTTTAATTAGGGGCCATTTTGGAATTTCACATCACATTCCCACTTAACCAATACCCAATTCTTCATACCAAACAATTCATTTTCCATCAAGTTAGGTTCCATTCCCTAGTTTACCAAACAGTTCACATTTTAAACTTCCCTCTAAATTTTCCCTTCCTTTCCTTCACTTCCATTCCTTTCCTTTCCCTCCTTAAATCTTCCCTGTACCAAACGGGCCCATAGTGTTTTAGAAAATATAATGTTATATTAGCTAATATAAGAAATTTTCTTAATTTAATCAAATTTGATAAACATATTTTATATTAAGGACATGATGAGTAGTTTCTTCTCATTTAAATTTAAGGTTAAGATTCACCTATATCATCTTGAAATATTTTTCTAGATATGTCTAGCACCTTAAAGTATTATATGGTTCATTCATCACCGTATGTTCAATATACACCCTAGAAAAATATGGCATTGAAAAAATAATTTAGGATACTGAATGCATATTCAATTGATGGACTTTTTGAAGAGTTAACAACAAGGTCAAAATTGCTTTGGAAAAAAAAATTGATGACAAAATTTCTTTTAAAAGAATTAATAGTTTAAGGACAAAGTTATACAACAAAATACTTTAGAGTACTAGACACACTTGAAAAAATATTTTGAAGTTCATGAACCACAAAATACTTTACTTTAAGATGTTAGACACATCTAAACAAATACTTGAGGATGCTGGAACAACTTTAACCCGTCAGATTTATTTTATACACAAAAATTATGGAAACTGTAAATGGAGGAAATCACCAAGAGGGCGTGAATTGAAGATTTTAAAAATTCTTTTCAAACACCCAGGGTAAAACAGAGGAGAGAAGAAAAGCTTGACACAACAGGATTTATACTGGTTCGGTCTAAATCCTTGACCTACGTCCAGTCCCCAAACATTTTGGGATTTTCACTATCACTCAAATCAGTTACACACTTTGTACTTGAAGTTATCCTCTCACTAGGATACACTCCCCCTTACAAGTTGTAAATTGATAAACCCAATCTCAAAGTCCCACAACTTTGAGATTCTTACAATGATTGATAATCAATGATAAACTCTCTTAAAGAGCAGATATAATAAACACTGAAGTTCAATGTATCAAAAGATACTTTACAAGTAGGTAGAAAACACTAAATGCAAATAACACTTGATAACTTTTCGTTTTCTGAATGTTGGTTGTTGTAGAAACTTGAATGCTACAGACTTATATATGAAGAGAGCATTAAATGACCGTTGGAAACATTAATGTAACCGTTGGAGACATTGATGGTGAAGTTAGGTTGTAACTTGGTTCATTCTCTCTCTTGCTTGTGTTAATCCAAGTGCTCAGTTAATCTTATTGACTTTCCTTGAAATAAATCTGTTGGATGATGTGGCTTCCATAGAGGGAAAGAAAAACATTTAAACTTTTACAAAGTTCAGGGAATGATTTGCCAAAAGGATGCTTAGTTTTTTGGACCAGTAATAAATGTTCTGACATCACCTTTTGCTTTAACCTTAATCTTCAATCTAATACTCGTTTAATAATCTAAAACTCACTAAAAAACTGATTAGACATAGTTAAGAATAGTAATAAGTGATGATAAGAAGTATCTAGATCATACATGAAGATTTAGCAAATTCGAGAAAGCTGATTTTCAAATAGAGCGTCTTAAACTAGAGTTTGTTCAAGCAAACTGGAATTTACAATATTTTCTCAAAGGACAAACTCGAGTTTAGTTCTTCTTGAAGATGAACATCGCAATTGAGATTTGAAGAACATTTTGAAATAGGAGCAAACTCGAGTTATTAAATGACAAACTCAAGTTTGAGACTTTTTGAAATAAAAATAAGATTAAGTCCACAAAGCTCAAACTGAAGTTTCTAAATACAAACTCGAGTTTTCTTAAGTTCAAAATAGTGAGAAGCTCTCGGCTTGCCATAAACTAGAGTTTAATAAAACAAATTCGAGTTTCCTTAAAAGAGTATAAACTTTGAAAAACTCTCGGCCAAGTGCAAACTGGAGTTTACTATGATAAATTCGAGTTTGCTTAAAAGATGAAAAACTTTAAAAGCTCTCGGCCAAGCATTAACTCGAGTTTGATATACTAAACTCAAGTTTAGTTAAGTTCATAAAACTTTGAAAGCTCTCTGTCTAACACAAATTCGAGTTTGTCATAGCTAACTCGAGTTTGCTTTAACTTGAAAAACTTATAATGCTCTTTGTATGACATAAACTTGAGTTTACCAATACAAACTCGAGTTTGTCTAAGTTTAAATAATTTGAGCTACTCTCTATCAAGTGCAAACTCAAGTTTGACAACTGCAAACTCGAGTTTTCCTTTGACAGTAAGTTTTTCAATTTAACAAAGACAAACTATATTTCAAGTTTACAATTGTCAGTTATCATTAAAACACGTAGAGAACTAACAAAAACCACAAAAAAAAAAAAACCCCACATTCAACTATGTTGTTAAGTTGATAGATTTAATATAAACATATATATTAACTAAACTTCAAAATAGCAATAAAATATTGTAAACATATTCAAAATATCATTAAATTAAACACATACTAATTATGAAAGTTGTGTGTGTATGTTAATTTAATTTAACATGGACAAGGAAACTAAATGCTCCAATGCAAATTAGGGGGGACCTTGATGTGGATTGTGTTATCTTTACTTATTATCATTGATTTTAGATATCAGGACTTGAAATTAACATAGGAATTACTCCTCCGGTCCTAAATATATAACATAGTTTGTAGTAATTATGTCTTATATTTAGGATTGGACGTAGTACTATTTTCTCTTCAATTGTGAGATGTTATTTTTGATAAGGAGGGGCTGGCATATAAATTCAATTTTTTGTCGTAAAATCATATATATGCATACACACACATATACATAATATATATATATATGTGTGTGTGTGTGTGTGTGTGTGTGTGTGTGTGTGTGTGTGTGTGTGTGTGTGTGTGTGTGTGTGTGTGTGTGTGTGTGTGATACTTTATCCATTTGTTGAATTTGGCAAACCCTAATCAATTATTTAATCTCTGTATCTTTTTAAACGCATTATAAACCACTACAAAAAAAATCAGTTTTTGCGATGGACAAAATCTGTTGCAAAAAAGGGCTTTTCCGTCGCAAAATCCCTTGTCGCAATTGCGACGGATTAAAAAATCCGTCGCAATTGTGACGGATTATTTTATCCGTCGCAATTTACGACGGATATAAAAATCCGTCGCAAATTTTCCTAATATCCGTCGCAAATAAATTTTTTTTAAAAAAAAAATAAAATTATTATTTTTAAATAAATTTTTTTAGAATTAATTTTTTTTTTTGAAAACTAACTGTGTTCCATAAAAATATATATATAAAATAAGAATCAAGCATAAAGATTTTTTACATAGATAAGCCATGTGAAATGAAATAAATATGTTGATGTCTGAAACAAAGAATAAATGCAATATAAATATCTCACCGCTACTTGCTGCGCCTTGGCGTTAATCCAGCGCGGCTCACTCCCTTCAGATTGCTGGGAATGGGTACGCTCAAAGGCAATCCAGTCAACATCTTCTGGAGCAACATCATCAAACAGTGCCTGCAAACACAAATGATGACCGTTAATTAATTGTTTTAAAGAACAAAATATTGAATACTTAAATACAAAATAACGTGTACTCACAATTTTTCGTTTATGCTCACTTATTGGAATGGAGCCGCAAAAAAAAAAAAAAAAAAAAAAATCCTCAACCACAAAACTTATGTGTATATCCATATTTCTATAACCGTATGAAAATAAATGAAAAACCCATATTGATAGATACTTTCTTTTTTAAAATAATAATGAATAAATAAAAAAGATAAATCTATCCATATTTCTTTCTTGTGAACATTGTTTTATGCAAACTGCAAATTAAGATTCATACTTGGAATACATATATGTGTGTGTATATGCTTTAATTCATTAGAAAATAAATTATCTATTCATTTAAACCTCACAATTCTATAGTACTCTTGACTAAATCATTACATAAAATTTGTAACAATTTAATTTAAGTATACATCTATATTTTTCTAACACATCCTGACTAATCCTCAAGTCAAACCCCAGCCTATCGCACTTCACTATATATAATTTATGTCTAATATTGTTCACATTCTTTTATCAACTCAACTATATACTTGAATATGTGAAATTTCAACTTCAACCGAATTGAAGAACAATGATTTTCAATCCAACAATTATACCACACAATAAGAAATCCAACTATCAGACCACACATGGATTCTTCTATATCATCATTGTTCTAACTTCCCATCTTATCCATTTTGCTCCGCAAGAATACATATTTCCTCTTTAAAATGTAATACTTTTCATCACATACGGCCAAAGATTTTTTTTGTTAAAAGAAAAACATGCTACGTATTGTATTTCTAGATTTTTCACCCTCTCTTCCCTCCTAAGGATGCAACCAACCAAGAAACAAAACGTCTAAAATGTAAAGAGACTAATAATATAGTAAAGGGGAAGAACATGTGTAACTAATGTATATTACCAATTCAACGGCGGCGACTGGAAGGAGGAGCGGCGGCGGTGACCGGAAGGAGGAGCGACGGCGGCGACTGGAACAACGAACGACGGTGGCCGGAAGGGAGACGAGCAGCGACGAGGTGGGAGAAGAAGCAGATTTTGCGAAGTGAGAGACGGAGGAAATGTCCCCAAATTTGGACTTAAAGAAATTTTGCGACGGAAATAAAGTTCCGTCGCAAAAAGCAATTTTTTTTTTTTTTTTTGCGACGGAACCTCAATTCCGTCGCAAAAAGGGGGACCGATTTTTGCGACGGAAATGAAAATCTGTCGCAAAATGTTGCGACGGAAAAAAAAAAATCCGTCGCAAATTGCGACGGAATTCAAAATCCGTCGCAAAAAGTTGCGACGGAATTGGAATCCGTCACAAATTGCGACGGATTTCCAACTCCGTCGCAAAATTTAGCGACGGAAATACATATCCGTCGCAAATTGCGACGGATTTCAATTCCATCACTATTTTGACATTTTCTAGTAGTGAACTTCTTTTTAAAATAAAAAATTAAAGTTATGTTAGGCAGAGATACAATTAATGTTTCTGGAGAATATTGAAATACAAAGCAAGATTTGATGAGTGAATATATTCCAAGAATAATATATATATTTCTAATTTTTATTCTCTTAGCTGGGGATACATTCTCTATTCTCATAGTAATATTCAATAGGACATGAACCTAAAAACTAAAGAATAACGTGAGTACGTGACAAGACATTATGCGTATCTCTTCCTTATTATTCTGATTAATAAATAATAACGTTGAACAATCAAGTTTATCCATTCGTCCCCCTCAATTCTTATTCGCGAATTCTAAATTATAATATAATTGCTTTTTTTTTTTAAATATATATTAATCTCAGCTGGCTTGAATGTTAAAATAAATGGTTAATATAATCTTTGGTCCATCAAATTTTAAATTATAGGTTTTTTTCTCCCAACTTTTATTTTATTTAAAACATTGGTCCTTATAATCTAATAAAAACTTCAACCATTTTGTCATTACAGAGACCAAAACAAATGGTTTGAAACTTGAGGTGCTAAAATGAGGCAAGTTTAATAGACCAAAGATAATATTAACCCTAAAATAAATTAGATATATTTGTGTGTATATGCATTTGAAGGTTTTAAAATTCATAATAAATTCTGAAGTTATAAAATTGGATTGATTTGAGGCGATGCCCTCGGGATTCCTAGGACTCAACTTACCTAAATTTTTAGATTATTATTTTTCAAATAAAAAAATAGGGAATCCTTTGATTACTTTTGCAACAAAACTAATTTCTCTTTAAATAAAAAATGTAAATTATTTAAAGCACATGGGGGCCGAAAATGCCAACTATTTCTAACTAACTAGATTTGCTTTACACATATAGAAATGCATTTTTATCATGGTCAATGTTTAAATTTGTTTCTGAAAGTTTTCACTGAGAATCAATATTATTCTAAAGTTTTTTCAAGTTCAATGTACTTCAAAAAATTTTAAAATGTAGCAATGTTTCTTTATACTATTAAAAATCTAAGTTGACTGGTAAAAAGTTAATGTTGACGATCAATTAACTTTTTAGCGGTAAGGGACAACTCCTTGTAAGACAACATTAAACCTAAAAAAACTTTTAGAAAAACTTTAATCCTCACATACCTTAACCCATTTCAATATTCATATAACAAAGATAAAGGGGGAAAAAAGCAGACCCAGCAGCCTTTAAACATTTAGTGCATACAAGAATACAAAGAACTTTCTCCCCAAAAAAAATGCAAAGAGCTTGGCAAAGATTCGATCTACCTTGTATGTTGTACAACACTACTATTCAGGGATGGACCCAACAATTGTAAATAGGAGGGGCGAAAATTACATAAACGAACCCATAGTTTCAGGAAATCACATTTTAACCTCATAAAAATATTAATATTTTTACTTTAGTCCCTCTATGAAACTATTAGGGGAGGACTAAAGTGAAAAAACTGAAATTTTTATAAGGTTGAACTGTGATTTCCTAAAACTTTGGGTTCTTTTCTATAATTTTACGGGGGGCGGGGCCACCCCTAAACCCCCATATAGGTCAGTCCCTGCTACTATTATTTGACAATTTTTAAAAAAGGAATTGAAGAAAAGCCCACCATGATTCCAGATCCCAGTGGCAGTCGGTGCTTTTTTTGATTTTTTGTTTTGGCATTGTGGAATCAAAAGTATTCTCCACTTGAAGGAGAAACTTTTGTCAACTGTAATTAGATCAAGTAGAACAAATTTAATCTTTTTATTTTTATTTTTTATGGTTAAAGTCTTTAACCATGAAAAATTTCACCAATATATAATTCAAAAAAAAAAAAAAAATTCGCATGTGAATAGATGGTAATCGTAAATTTACAATAACTTATATTTTTTTTGCCATAAAAATTCTATTTTATTTTAACATATCCTCCCTCTTTATCTTATTTATCTTGTTATAAGGAATTTTTTTTTGTACCTGAGATCTTGTTATAAGGTGTTTGTACTTGTTTTATAATATATAACATATTTTATCAAGTATTAATTATTCCATTTAAGTGAGTATCCTTTACTAATTATAAAAATTAATTAAATTATTTGTTCTAGAAACTATACATACTTATTAAGTGCACATAGACATAGGAAGGAGGTTTCAAGTAAAGTGGGACTGAATGCAAATAATGACAAAAACGGATTACTTTTAAGAAAATTGAGATATATTTGTTTTTTTCCCCAAAATAATTAATTTAGCTCATTTTCTTAATCCTTACAAATTAGTTACAAATCTCTTGAATTAAGGATGTGAGAGAATATCAACTTTAGTTAGTATCTTACATAATTGATCTTTTTATAAAGAGTCAAAATACAAATTTGTCCCGAATTTTTTTACTAAGAAGTAATTCTATTTTGAAAGTTTTTTTAGGTCTAATGTTAGTTGCCTCGAAAGTGTTAAAATGAAGCAATATTGCTTTTATAGTTAAAAAGTTAACGATCAACATCAATTTTTTAATCATCAACGTTAGTTTCTTAATAGTATAGAGCACCATCACTACGTTTTAGAACTCCTGGGGTAACACTAAACTTGAATTATTAGGCAACTTTACTCTTGAACGAAAACTTTTAGAACAAATTTACATACTAACCGTTTTATAAAAAGGGAGAGAATATCAACTTTAATTAGTGTCTCATATAATTGATATTTTTATAAAAAGCGGCCTAGTACATAAAGGTGCTACCAAGTGGGATCTGAAGGCAAACAGAGACAGAGAAGCTGTTTTCAATATTTGAACCGATAACCTTCAAATGCCGCAATCTTACCCATGCCATGCATTAAGACTCATCCTCTTTGATATATATATATATATATATATATATATTTTTTTTTTTTTTTTTAAAACAAAAAAAAAGGCTCAGCGGCCCCCCCTCATTCCCTACTTATAAAGGCACCAGCACTCCTGAAGCTGCTTCATCAATAACTTTGGCTAGTTCCTCCTGCTTTTCTTCTCTCATTCCCGCTTTTCCGATTTAGAGATTCTTGCGAAGGAGGTTCAATCAATGGCTGCCGACGGAAAGGAGAATGTAGTGAAGAAATTGCAGAAAAGCTACTTCGATGTTCTCGGACTATGCTGTTCTTCAGAGGTACCTCTCATCGAGAACATTCTAAAAGCTCTCGACGGAATCAAGGAGTTCTCCATCATCGTGCCGTCCAGAACCGTCATCGTCATCCATGATAGTCTCGTAATCTCACAAGCTCAAATCGGTAAGATTTTTCTCCCCAAAATTCTCTCTGGAACAGAGTAAGCAAAATCTAAATCTCTCTGGACTCTGTTGATTGTTTCATCCATTAGTTCATCTTTCAAACCAAACAAATTGTGTGAGAATCGCACTTGAATTCTCCATTTCTGAGCTTCATGATTGTGTGCCGGTGCGTCCCACGTGTTAGAATGCACAAAACCATGATGTAATCGAGAAATGGTAGTTTTTAACTGACATGGATCATACCTTTCCACACTAGAGTTATTAAAAGAACAATTCAGGTCCATATTTATTAATTTTTTTTTGCTTTATAAATAACGGGATTGCTTTTTTTTTTAAAAAAAAAAAAAAAATTGAAGTTGATTAAGTTTAATATTTTCTAAGATTTAATTTAGATAATAGGTGATTGGTTATTGTTGCTGTCGTTGTTCTTATTACTACTTGTGCTGCACTCTAGAGTAATTTTATTATTTGACACTAAATTTCGTATAGTAAATTTATGTAAATATAATTTCGTATACTTGTGCACACATTTCTACACGATAATGTTGCACTTGCACCGGAAGTTTCAAAACACAGCAATGTTGTCCTATTCCGTTAAGAAATTACGTTGACCATCAAAAAATTGACATTAATTGTTAACTTTTTAATAGAAATGAACAATATAATATTGTTGCGTCTTGGAACTTCCGGGGTAATATTGAGACAAAAAAAACTTATAAGGCAATATTGCTTCTTAGTGAAACTTCCGGGACAAATTTGCTACTTAATCCTAACTAAAAAGTCACCGAGCAGAAAAAATCTATTAGTCATTTTGTGTATAAAAACTTGTTAATACATAGTTTTTAGTTGTTAAAAGATTTGTGGGCGAGTAAATCCCTTTCTTAGGATCTTATAGTAATTTTTCTAAGTTTATTGGTACGGAAATGAAAGAGCAAAGCCAATAATAATGCTTTGTAGCTTAGTAATATAAAATATTTTCTATAAGTTTGAAGTTTCGATTTTGATTCCGCATATAAACCATAAAGACAGTTTCATGTTTGTCCCATTATATCTTTTCTTTTTTAAAAGAGAGATAGAGAAAAGGAAAGAAGAGCACGCAAACCATAAAAAGGGCAAAAAAAAAGTTTGAAGCAACCCCTTTGGCGTTCTCGTTTTGGGGTTTCCACGCCATTTTCACAAACTTTATGTTATATTTTATGCGAAAGACACATTGCTGATGCCAACCCAAAGTGCCCTGTTTTATTTGGTCACTCTCTAATAAAGGTAGAGGTTGAGTTAGTATAACTCTCCTTTTGCTTTATAACCCATTCACTACTTTAGATTGCTTAATTAACTTTACTTTATATACATATATATACTTCATCTGTCTTTAATATAAGATATATTGGGATACAGTCGAATTTAGTTATAAATATACGACATAGTTTTTTATATTAACGACAAGAGGGAGTATTATACTCTCTCCGGTTCTAATTATAGAAACATTTTTGTAATGCAAAAGTGTTTTTATAATTAGGATCAGATGTGGTACGTACTTGCTATTTGCTTAATTGGGTGGCTAATGGGAAAACTTGTTGGGGGTGACAGTGAAGGCACTGAATCAGGCAAGATTTGAAGCGAATATCAGAACAGTGACAGAGAAAGTGGGAAGGAGAATGCCAAGCCCATTTGCGATTGCATGTGGAGTATTGCTTTTGCTTTCCTTTCTGAAGTATGTGTATCGTCCTTTGCAATATCTGGCCCTCGTTGCTGTAGCTGCTGGTGCTTACCCCATTGTTTTGAAAGCTATAGCCTCCATTCGCAACCTTAGGATTGACATCAATATTCTCATGCTCACTGCAGGTATATTTATATTTATTTTGCATTATTTTTTTTCATTACAGTTAAGTTTATTCTAAGTTGCTCATTATAAATTTACTCTTTTTTTTTTTTTTTTGGTATTATAGTTTCAAACCATATATGTTTTGATTTCTCGTTTTCTTTTCTATCTAAAATGTTAATCCCTATATTTTTAATAAAAAAATTGTACCATTTTTCCCTTTGAGGTGGGAAGTAAGCTTTTTCAATTATGGACTATAGTAGTGCATGGCATGTGCCATGTGGGGTGAATTAGTTGATATTTCTCCGCAGAAGAAAGTTCTTAAAATGAAATAAAAATAAAAATGATTTTGTTTTGTTTTCAATTGAATATTTCCTTCTTTGAACGTGGTGACAATTAGGGGGAAAAAAAGAAAAGTTTGCTTGTTTAATTTTATTTTTAAAAACAAAACAACTTGTTTGAAAAATTGTTTTCATTAAGTTGTTTTTAAAAAAAATTAAAAGTATTTTTTTTTTTTGAGGTCACTATCTATTTCGTATCGACAGTATACTACCAACGGTGACCCCGTCTTGTCACTTTAAAAACAGATTTCTTGAAACAACTATCCAAATATATATTTTTATTTTCAACACTTATTTTCAAAAACAGCTTTTTAAAAATGTTTTGAGGCAAAAAAAAAATAGAGAATAGA
The DNA here is from genome assembly GCA_025563575.1 of Acacia pycnantha. Lineage (NCBI taxonomy): Eukaryota > Viridiplantae > Streptophyta > Magnoliopsida > Fabales > Fabaceae > Acacia > Acacia pycnantha. The sequence continues at coordinate 92,548 of JAMWYP010000045.1, forward strand.
ATCAAACAATATGTATAATCTTCTTCCCTTTTACTATATGTTCAAATTTAGAACTGAGGTTGAACCCTTTTTTTTTTTTTTGGGTATGAATGACAGTTATTGGGACAATTGCTATGAACGATTATTTGGAAGCTGGCACCATAGTGTTTTTATCTTCAATCGCAGAGTGGCTACAATCAAGCGCAAGCCACAGGGTAAATCAAATCTCTCGATTTTCGTTTTTCTTTTAAATACGAATCCCTCAATCCCAACTCCCAACTCATAAGAGTTTATTTTTACTGTTAAATATGTATTAATAGTGTATAATAAATAATTAAAATATAAAAATATGACAATAATTTAATTTAAATATATTTTAAATCCAAATAATTAAAATTAAATCCATCAATATTCAAAATTTATCATATTTAACAAAGAAATTTATATAAAAATCACATATTCCGAGCAAAAAAAAATAAAAAAATTAAAAAATAAAAATCACATATAAAGCTGTTGAATATGATCAAATAAAAAAAAGTTAATATGAGCTTAAGGGTAAGTTAACACGGTTTTGTAAGTTTGAAAGGTAAAAACGGTAATTAAATTAGGTATATAAACTCGTAAGTTTAACTGAGTTTACAACGGTCATGAGTTTATAGTGACTCGACTCGATTTGATAAACTAGAAACGTAAAAACCATGGTAGTGAAAATATAGATTTTACCTGAAAACGAAAGGAGAATGAAAAATCGTAAAACGTAAAATCGTAACGTAGTAAAAACGTAAAAAAATCGTAAAAACACAAAAGCTTTTGGAAAATTAGTAAAATCGTTTTAATGAAAAAAAAATCGTAAAAACGTAAAATCGTAGTGATAAAACGAGTTTTTAACTACCATGGTAAAAACTATAAACTTGAAGAGTTTAACTTGTGAGTTTGACAATAATGATTAGAACAACGGCACATATTTTTTGACATTTTTTCCCACATATATTTGAAATTCTAACTCAAATCTTTTTATTAACAAATACACGTTGTGATTATTTCAGACATTTAAATTATAATAATGTTACAAATTATTAAATAACTGCTATCTCTCTTAAGTTAGAAAATTTATTTTTATTTTTAAAATTTATCTTATGGAACATTCGCTTTCCTAAAGGTAATTCTTAATATAAGAAAAAACTACCTTCTACCTAAATTTTAAATTGATTTTTCTATTTTTTCTCTTATTAAATATATGTAACTCATTATCCATCTGTAATAATTTTTCACCTGTTATTTTTAATCTGTAATAAATTTTCACTCATTTTTTTCATATACCTTACAATTATAAAAAAAATTTATAATTAGAAAGAAAAATATAGTTGGGTGTTGGATTAAGGCTCTAATCAATAAAGGATTAGCTCAATCATTTTCTAGTAATAAGGTGGTGGCGGGATTGACAGTTGACGATTCAACCATTAATTAATATACAAAAGACCAAAAAAATAAAAATTAATTAATATACAACTGACGAAAAATCATGGTCAAAAGAAACAGACAAAAAAAATTATTCGTTGTCTGTAATTGTAAAAATAATTAAATCCCTCAGAAAGCACCCTAAAAATTTAAAATTTGCAAATGTGTCCCTGTGTTGCAGTCGAGCGCAGCGATGTCGTCGCTGACGAACATAGCCCCTCAAAAAGCAGTGATAGCAGAAACCGGAGAAGCGGTCGACACCGATGAGGTGAAAGTGAACACCATTATAGCTGTTAAAGCAGGCGAAGTGATACCCATTGATGGGATTGTTGTAGAAGGCAGCTGCGAAGTTGATGAGAAGACATTGACTGGGGAGTCATACCCTGTCCTCAAACAGAAGGACTCTTATGTGTGGACTGGTACAATCAACTTAAACGGTAACCTCTTTCTCACTCCATTTTGCTCCCCACTGATGATTATTAGATAGATCATTCCATTTTAGGCGCACTTTTGAACATTTAAGAATCTTTTGAAAAATCAATCGTGTTCATGTGTTCATTTTCGAAATGCATAGACCCGTAATCTAGTTTTCTTAGTACATTGTGTTTATTGATGAAGCCAACAGCAAAACTTTAAAACTTTACTTTTTAAGTTTAACCCATTTTACATTTCTTGTATTTAGAAGTCTTATTAGGTGTAATGTTAGTGCTGGTATGGGCAGACTGTTAAGAGAAAATAACTGCGAAGTGCAATTTTGTTTGGACTGAGTATTATTGTGTTTGGTTGGTTTGTTAAAGGTTACATTGATGTGAAGACTACTGCACTTTCGGAGGATAGTGTGGTGGCCAAAATGGCGAAGCTTGTAGAAGAAGCTCAAAACAGCAAAACCAGCACCCAGAGATTGATTGATAAATTTGCCAAATTTTACACCCCAGGTCAGTCAAAATTTCCTGTATTTTTTTCAATGGCTCCTGAAAGTTAAAAGCAGATAATGCAGAGTATTACTCCATGTTTTTTAAAAGTTGACTTTAGTGGCTAACAGTTCATTTTCACTTCCATTCCTTACCTTCCATTTACATTTTTTCACATGCTTTCTCTTAAACATTAAGTCTGTTACCCAAAGCCTTGGCAAGTCCAGAAATTAGATCAAAGATAAGTGGACTTATATTATTTAAAATACTCCACAAAGTTTGATGATGGTAAATTTGTTCATCCATAAACATAAATTGACGCCTAAGCATGGACCAGCACTGACCTGGATCTAGTGAAACAGAAGTAAGACATTGGTATGTGTTAAAAGAGAATCATATAAGTAGTTGCGCATATATAAAGAGTGTAAACATCTGGTATATTTGAGCATGACCAGAATCTGTTAGAACATGTCTAGTGAGTATCAAACAAATTTCTAATAGAAAATTCTAATACGGTTGTCCTTGTGAGTTCAAGAATCCATGGCATAGTTAGATTGTGCCAAGCATCTGTTTGAATACTACTTTTTACAGTGTTCATGCTTCACAACATAAACCCTGAGTTTGTAATTCATTAGCATCCTAAATGCATTCTGTTCTGTTTACTAATATTTTAATTTTATGTCATTTCTTATTTTCCTACATACAATATCATAGGAGGCCTTATTTCTTGCTGGTAATAATTTTCAGCTGTTGTGGCCATATCAGCTCTTATAGCGGTGATTCCACTTGTGTTAAGAGTAAATAATGAGAGACATTGGTTTCACTTTGCCTTGGTTGTTTTAGTAAGTGCATGTCCTTGTGCACTTATCCTTTCTACGCCAGTTGCAACTTTCTGTGCCTATACCAAAGCAGCTAAATCTGGTCTTCTCATCAAAGGGGGTGATTGTCTTGAAACCCTTGCAAAAATTAAGGTGATGGCTTTTGACAAAACGGGTACTATCACAAGGGGGGAATTTTTGGTGTCAAATTTCCAGTCTCTTTGTGATGACATCGATATGAACACATTACTACAATGGTAGGAATTTGCTCCTCTGCCTGTTATTTGATCCCTAACTATCAAGAAAACAACATATATTATCAAAAAAAAAAAAAAAGATGTTATGTCTTTTGCATTACATATCAGAAAATGTAGTTTTTATATTTCATCAGAAAAAGACCAAGAGCTGGGAATATGGACCTAACTTGTTAAGTTGGCCTACTTAACCCACCAGAAAAGGGTGGGTTGGGTTGTGAAAATTGCAACCCATTTGAAAAACCAATTTTAGCCCAACCCCCTTAACTCAAGGATTAAGTGGGTTGGCCTTTTTTAATTTGTATTTCTTAATAAAATTTGGAGTTCATGATATAAAAATCTTTTGTCATTTCTATATGTAAAATTTTAAATTATTTTATTATATAATTATTACTTTAATGATTTTTACGTTTATTTTATTTTCTTTTATTAATAACATATTAATATTTTGTCATCTATGCTATATTATTTATTTTATTTTGTGGATCTGGATATAGTTAATTGCATTCTTTAAATTTGTATTAAGTTATTGAAAATTTATGGTGGGTTGACCCGTCCAATCCGCCAACTCATTTAGTGGGTTGAAGTGATAAAATCTCAACCTATTCTTGGTTGTGGACCAATCCATAAAAGTTGGGTGGGTTCACATGACTGGTTTTGTCCTTTGTGTAAGGCTATATAGATAGTTTTGGGATCATTTTGTTCAACTTCCAGGGTCACAAGTATTGAAAGCAAGTCAAGCCATCCGATTGCAGCAGCAATTGTGGACTATGGAAGGTCACTCTCCATTGAACCAAAGCCCGAAAAGGTGACTGAATTTGAAAATTTTCCTGGAGAGGGTGTTCATGGAAAAATTGATGGGAGAGATATTTACATTGGAAATAGAAAAATTGTCTCTAGAGTTGGGTCTGAAACAGGTAAATGCCTTTCTCATGTTTAGTGTGAAATTACTATTTTGAGACAAATGAAGTGTATCATGGTTATTTTGAAAATAAAACAAGATTTTCATATCTTGTATATTTTTTAGCCAATACACCAATGATCTATTATATATTTAATTTTTAATTCTTGGGACTAAGTAAATTGATAATTTGAATTGCTTGAATTTGAAGTTCCTGCCTTACAAGGTGACATTCTGGTAGGCAAAACTACTGCCTACATCTACTCTGGAGCAACGCCTATTGGATTTTCTCTGTGACCGATGCTTGCCGATCTGGCGCCCGGGAGGCAATAGGGAAGCTGAAGTCATTGAGCATCAAAACCTCAATGCTCACAGGAGATAGTCAAGCAGCTGCCATGCAAGCGCATGACCAGGTGTGTGCATTTAATAACAATTTATTTAAATGAGTGTCTTGAGCTTAAATATTCTTTAATTCCTATGCATTATTGGGACATAAGTTTAGGGTGTTCTCAAAACTATGGTGTTTGCACGTGTTTGTCATGTGATTAAAATGTATATATGTGAATTGGTCTAAATGTATTCATTTAGTGTCCTTGGGTTGAATACTTTTCATGTCCTCATACTCTTTTGTTACACCATTTTAAGCTTGGATAGCCTGTTAGTCTGCAACCATAGCTGCAAATTCAGAACTTTGAAGCACAGATTGATGGTCCATAATGAATATGCAGTGGGAGCTGGAGCTATTTACATTTCGTTATTAATCTTTCTTTCTGGTCTAAATATAGGATCTAGTTTGTAGTACCATTACTAGGTCCTCCATTTAGGACTGGAGGTAGTATATGGCTATATTATATCTATCTACTAGTTGTCTCCATATAGATTGATATCAAAATTAACGTAATTATATGCTCTAACAGATGAACCAAACATATTTTAAGTTCATAAATGTCTGAATATGTTCTAATCTTAACAACAGTACTTTATCTACAGCTAGAGCATGTTCTGGAGATAGTCCATGCAGAACTTTTACCTGAAGACAAAGCAAAAATCATAAAAAAATTCAAGAAGGAAGGACCAACAGCCATGGTTGGAGATGGCATAAACGACGCACCTGCACTGGCTTTAGCGGATATTGGCATCTCAATGGGGATTTCAGGTTCTGCACTAGCAAGTGAGACAGGCAATATAATTCTTATGTCAAATGATCTGAGGAAGATACCTCAAGCCATCAAGCTTGCTAGAAAATCTCACAGGAAAGTAATAGAAAACATTATCTTGTCAGTAATTACTAAAGGCGCGATTATTGGGTTGGCCATATGGGGTCATCCACTTGTCTGGGCCGCAGTTCTTGCCGATGTAGGAACATGCGTGTTGGTGATCTTAAACAGCATGCTACTTTTGAATGGCTCATCCAAGCATAAAAGAAAATGTTGGAGACCTTCCTCTGGACTGCACATCCATAAACATGGATGCAAGGCACATAATGACAAGTTCCCTCATCATCATCATGAACATAAACATCAGCATCAGAACGATCACCATTGTTGCTCAGACAAGAAGAAAGTGATCTCTCAACCTCATAAATGCGCCTCCCTGATTACTGTCTCGAAGTGCCAGTCTAGCCCTGCAATTTCAGGCATGTGTGGACATGCTATGCATGGTAATATCATGGATAGCCATGCTCAACGTAAAGTCAATGATGAGTTCCATGAACCCAAACATTGCCATCAAGGAAGCTGTGACAAGAATCAAGATGGAGTCCATTTGCACGACGTGAAAAATCTATGTTCTCTGGGTTCGCACAATCTGGATCTGCCTGCAGAAGAGAAACACACAACTGCATTAAACAGCATTGGTAATTGTTCGGAATACAGCATGTCACATGAAACAGTACACTGCCATAATGGAAACTGTGACATGGGAACTCATGGTAGACCATCGCCCATTTCTCCTTGCCATCTCAATTCTTCTGCTTCAAAAGATGGCCAGAAATTTGGTAGTAACCATTGCCACTTGATCTCTGGTTGTGAAAATACAAAATGTCATTCTACTGGGCTTCAATACCCAGAGTCTCATTCTGAACCTGCCAAAAAGCACCAGGAAGATCACGTATGTGTTGACATTGGCGATGAGTTTTTGAAAGAGAAAGAAACAGGGTTCTGTCACAAGGGCTCTACGGAAGAATGTGAAACATCCACAGTTGTGTGCACTTGTGAGAGTTCAAAAGACAGAAAAGTTGGTGCATGTTGCATAGGCGAGATTAACTCTTCAAAGAAATCCACAGATTTCACAGTTGTGCATGCTTGTGTGAGTCTAGACAAGAGAGAGAGCGGTTCATGTTGTAAGAGCCACACCATGAAGGAATGCTGTGGCAATTCTGAACATTTACATGCTGGTTTTGTAGGAGGCTTATCAGATATTATCATTGAGTAGGTTTTTGCTGATGTCGGCATAAGCAACATAGATGTCGGCATGTCTTACTAATTATACAAGTCATCGGTACGTAGAAAACCATGCTGTATTGTGTCCTGTCCCATAATTGCTTGTGTGAGACACAATGCGACACTTCAAAATTTATATATTATATATATTTATTCCTGCTTCGTAGCTTGCAAATGCCAAATAGATATTTAGAAGATTTCCCTGCACCTCATGAATTGAGGAAATTTTCCATTGGAAATACATGTATGGTATCACTCTTATATGTAATTTGAAGATGATGTGATGTGTAAGCATTAGAAAAATGGATCTTGGGGGTAATGGCTCTAAAGTTATCTAGAAAGACATTTATATACCAACCACAAGTATCCTTGCTGACAACAAAACTGAACTATGCCTTTGTGAAGTAGAGGAATCAGTCCTTGATTACTACTCTTCCTATCCAAAATATAGGATATAGTTTGTAGTACAAATTGCACTACAAACTATGTCCTATATTTAGGACTGGAGGTAATAATTACTACTACTTAAGCAATTTTGTTCAAAGATATTAATGAGTGGTCAAAATATGGAATGGCCAAGGGTGACTTAACCTATAAGCTAAATTAAGGAAATAATACTTCTCTTTAGAGTAGTCAAAACAGGCTAAAATAAGCCGAATGAGCTTAAACTTATAAACTTGGATGTCTCAAACTAAGTTCCAAAGTCTAAACTAGATAAGTTTTAGTTTTAGGTCATGCTCAGAAAAAGTGAGTGGATAGGGTTGCTCCCCTTTTTGGAGTCTTTCCTTCTCCCTCATGAGAAGCTTCTTCCCTTAGGGCTTGTTTGTTGCAAAGAAGATTAGAGAAGGAAAGGGAAGATCTCAAAATTCCCATGGTTTTTGGGTGTTTAGTAGATGAAAGATCCAATCAGTATCTTCCGATGAGTGCTCATCTTCCCATATTTGAGGGAAGATGCTTTCCATCCGAAAATAGAGGGAAAGCTGCAATCTTCCCAGGAAAGTGTTTTTTTCCTTCCAAAATTGGCTCTGGTTCTTCTTTTTCCCCCTTAACAAACACCAAATTCTTCATATCAAACATCTTTTTTTCCCTCAACTTAAGTTTCATTCCCTTGTATACTAAACGACTCACATTTTTAAAGTTCTTTCTCAATCTTCCTTTCCATTCCTTTTCTTTCTTTTAAGTTCATTTCCCTCTTTAAATCTTCTCCATAACAAACAAACGGGGCCTTAGTGTTGGTGGTGCCAGCGCCTCTTCTGTTAGACCCAACGATCCAGAATATCAACGTTGACCATTCTTCTTCTTAATTATTTATACTACTGAAAACCATGAGAAACAAACGTCTACAACATTACAAATTAGTAACTCCCTAATGTTCATGTAGTAATCTCCAAGGCCCAAAAACGTTTTCATGTTAGGCTTTGTGTTTGTTTCTTTCTCTGTTTTCTCATTATGTTTGGTCTAAGCCCATCTACTTCTAACTAGGTTAGTCTTGCATTTTTGTTGTACTCACTTTATTATTAACATAATTTGATCTTTTATTAAAAAATAATAGGAAAGTAAAACTGACCTGAATTTTAGATAGAAAAGTTACTTTTACTTATTGTCACAATTTTTTGATGATCACATTAATTCTTTCATTGAAGTCTCATAGTGATTTTACCAAATTCTAAAGCTCAAACCATGGTTTAGAGAAGCACACAAATCCAACTTTTGGCAAAAATTATTCTTCTAATCAATTTCCCCCCAAAAAGTAATCCAAACACACTCAAAGTATATATAAAAAAACTTGGTGGGAATTGGGAAATAGAATATTTATGTGATTGTTGATTGGTTATTTCATGTTTCAAATGTGATATTGTCTATCAATGAGAATTCGTTCTAAGAGAAGATAGAGAACTTAATCAAACAGATTTTGACATTTAGTTTATTATGTTCCATGCCAATGAAAATATAAATGACCAGGCATGCTTCTTTCTTTTACTATTTAGGATTAAGAGGCAAAAATACATATGTATTTTTTTTGGAGGAGCGCCCAACACTAAGTATTTTTTTTAAGCGTAAAAGTGACTACGTTGTTATAAATTAGGTGCAAAAATACCGTTTGACTGTTAAGCTTGATTTTTTTTGCTGACTGGAGGATGGCGTGGCTTTTAAGGTGCAAAAATACACATGTGGTTTGTTCAAAAGAGCGCCCAACACAAAGTACTTTTTTTTGTGCAAAATATCGTTTGACTGTTAAATTTGATTTTTGTGTGTGGAAAAAATAGTACCAGTCAGTACCCTGAAATGTAGGATTTTGAAAAAATATTTCAAGATGCTAACTGGTACTGAAAAAATACTTCATGATCTTTAAAAATTATTTTAGGATCTTGAAAAATATTTCAGGATACTGATTGGTACTAAAAAAATATTTAAAGATAAATGTAGGTACTAAAAAGATACTTTATGATACTAATTGGTATTGAAAAAATACTTCGTAAATATTATTTTAGGATCCTGAAAATATATTCCAGGGTACTGACTAGTACTAAAAAAATACTTAAGATATTGACCGTTGCTAAAAATATACTTCAGGGTATTGACTGATACAAAAAATATACTTCAGGATATTGACTGGTACTAAAAAGATAATTCAGGATACTAAGCGATCTTGAAAAATAATTTCGATGTTGAAAAATATTTTAAGGTCTTGAATGATACTAAAAAAAAATACTTGAAGTCTTGGACGATCTTGAAAAAAATACTTCATGATCTTGAAAAATTATTTCATTGTACTGACTAGTACTAAAAAAGATTAAAAAAAAGTCAAACAAACAGCCAAACGGTATTTTTGCACCTAAAAAAACACTTGGTGTTGGATGCTCTTTTGACCAAACCACATGTGTATTTTTGCACTTTGAAAGCCAAATCATCGTTCATTTTTACACCTTGAAACCTATGTCATCGTCCAGTCAGTAAAAAAAGTTAAACTTAACAGTCAAACGGTATGTTTGCACCTAATTTGTAACTACATAGTCACTTTTATACCTAAAAAAAAAGGGAGAATTACGCATAGGTCCCGAGGAAAAGACTTTATCACAATAAAGTCCATTGAAATCATGAAATTACACAGAAGTCCCTAGGGTTTTTTTTTATATTAATTCTAATTGTTAGATGACTATTTTGCCCTCTTTCTTCTTCATCTTTCATTTTACTCTTCCAGCACCGACACTCGCCTTACCCGCTCTCTTGCGATCGTCTCCACTCTTCTTCTCTCCCGTCGGCCATCCCAGATCCCAATCCCATTTGCATCTCGCTAGTTTTCGCTTAGCCTCTTAGGTAACTCTGCCCTTTTTCTTTCCTCACACCACACAAACTAAAAATTGGTTTTGGTTCAGTCTGTCAGAATTCTTTTTCCTTTCATATTCTCCTCACAACACAGTGTATTTTGTATGGGAATCATGTTCGCTCTCACTTTTCAAGTATTCTCTTTCATTTTTCTTCAAATGCGTGTTTATATCATGAGATTTGATACCTTTATTTCTTGCCTTCAGTTTTCGAATTCTTTGCGGTATGAACAAAACTAGTCCCAGTGATCTGCGTTTAAAACCCCTTTTTTTCTTATTTAGTCTGGTCTTAGATTCTCTGTCTCAATCTCTCACTCACGGGCCACTACAGGTATCCTTCAAGTGCTCAACTCTAAATCTCCCACTCTCATTCAACCACAAGTATCTTTTCCTTTTTTATAAACTTAAAAATCATTTTATTATATTGCGTGAAATCCTAGTCACTTTGACCATTAATATTCTAATGTAAATTAAAGGCTTTGTGCTATGTTGATGGTCTGGGACGTCTTTGAGCACTTGAAGGATACCTCCTCCAGTGGCCCGTGCAATGTTTGCTTTAACACAGCCAAGGAAATTGAGTGCTTCATCGGTTTTGACTAAAATATATACCACTAATGGCTGCAGGGAATTGGAGGAATTAGTATTTGTGGCTCTAGTTTTGAAGATGAGAGTTTTGCCTGTATGTTCCATCTACTGTCTGGATGATAATGAAAATGTGTTGCTCCAATTTTCTTGGATTGCTCAATCTTTTGTTAGAACTGTAATACCCTAAAATCTGACTTAGGGTAAATATCAAAAATTGGGAAATGTACCTATTGAAAATAGGTGAATATGAGGTCTCAAACACCTTGTATTGAGTTTACATTGTTGTTAGGGTAATTTCCCTTGAAATTATATAATTTGCAATTAGGTCCCTAAAACGTTTGAAAATTTGCAAATAGGTCCCTAAATACATTATGGGTTATAAATACCCTATGAAAGCTACAAAAGAGGAAAGTAAATATCTATTTGAAATAGGGAAGGATATTGTCCCTGATTTAGGTAATTTATTAAATTACAAACTTGGAGAAATTGTATAAGAATGTCCAAAAAGTATTGAAATGACCTAAATACCTCCGTAAGTGCTAAGATAATGCAGAAGACATGAAAACAAAGATGTCAGGGCCAAAGTTATGAGATAATGAGGCATTCTAATTAAGAAAATTATCAACTATTGATAAGAAAGTAATTAGGTAATTATTGGCTAATTACTTAAGCCTAAGCAAAGGAAATTCGTGAATAATTATGTAAAACCCTAAAATTAGTGGTTTTTGGCTTAAAATTAGTAAAAACATATTTTTTAATTAATTGGAAATTTTGGGGAAAAATAGATGAGATTAGGTATTTTTAGGCCTAAATGCAAGATTGAACCAATAGGAAGATTTTGTGAAAATTATATAAAATATTAAAATAATTATTTTATATTAATTAATTAATTAATAAATTAAATAAATATATATATAAATACATATATGGCTGCCGAATTTGACCAAGGAAAGAGAGATAAGAATTTGAGAAAAATGTGATAACTTAGTTTACAAGTTTTTATTATTTTAATATATAATTAATTATAGTGAATAGTAACAAAATAAATAGGAAACGGATCCTATCTAGAAATTCAGGAATAGGATTTCCAAAGTTAAGGTAAAATATTGATCAGTGGGTTTTTACCTTCTGTTAGACTTTTCCTAAGTCAATTAGAAGTAGGTAGAGCATTTTCCTAATAAAACAAAATAGGGAAAAATGCGAGATAGAAACATTTTTGGATCGAAGAAAATAAATTCTAACTCAACATCTAGGAATGAGTTTGAAATTATCTGGACATATTTGGAATCAGTGAATTATTATCCAGAGGTTGATGATTCCGAAAACGAGTTCCGGCACCGGACGCGTTCGGACACGCTTTTCGAGGAACTTCAGACTGACTGTTGGAGCCCTATATGGAATCAAAATTAAGGTTAACTTGGACATTTCTAATGAGTGAGAAGATGTCTTCAAAGTTGTAAATCCAGAATTTTGAGATTTTTCCGAGATTACGTGATTCGGACACCGATCGTGATTTTATCGGTATAACTCCTTCTTAAACAAGTTGATTACATCATCAAGGATGATGCAATTCTTCTGCCACCTCTTCATGTATGTCGACCAAGTGTGTTCAAGGGTCAAGATGTTGCCTTATCAAACAAGTTTAATCCAAGGGCTAAGATTAAATGCAAAAAAGACCATTATGCCCTTCATTTTTTTCTATAAATAGGCAAGAGCTCTTGACATAATTCTTCACACCATTTCCTTTGTGAAATCTGAAATTAGAGAGAGGTTTTAGAGAGAGAAGCTCTGGGGGAAATCTGCAGCGAAGCTCTGGGTAAGTTTTTCGGTACCGAGTTTCAAGTTCTAGTTTTGTTCGGTAGATAGGGTAGAAATGCTAGTTTAGTCTTTAATCTTCCAAGTATGATTAGATATCATATGTTAGGGGTATTTTAGTCATTATTTCGAAAATATTGGTAGGGTCGAAGTTCTGGCAAAATTTTGGAAGATTAGAGTTAAAATAGCGAAGCTCTGCGAAATTCCACCGACTAGTAAGGGTAGGGGCAAAATGGTAATTTTTACCAAAAATGCATGTTATGATGTGAATCATTAATTAATATGATTTATGTTTTGAAAATTATGTTGGAGGAGGAGTTATGTTGAAATTTTGGAAGATTAAGGTCAAAGTAACGAAGTGCTGGCGAAATTCCGCCAATTAGGGGGTCAGGGGTAAAATGGTCATTTTGACTAAAAATGTCCGTCGTAATAATAGATCCTTAACAAATACGTTGTTATGTTGATAGGATATCCCTGATTTCGTTCTGACCTACTGTCGTGCCGTTTACCGACAAAAATACCGATATCGTCAACGAAGGTACGTTCGCGTACTGGTAACCTTAACTCTGATATTTATGGTATGCGTGTATGTGCTATGTGAATTATATGTTATGTACTGTTGTTATGATTGGAGGACCGAGGGCCGAGGAGAAGAGTAAGCAGATCCGCGTAGAAGTTCCGGTGACGATTTCCTTTTGTTGTTCCGGAGAAGCTTTCCTTTGTGTTGTATCTCACTTTTGAACCACGCGGTTCTTGTCTCATTGTTGTAATTAGCCAGACTTACGGCGTTTTATATATACATATTAGTTACTCAATCGCTCCGGTGCTCTACTCTGATGATTTTAAAAAAAAAGTTTATACTGCTTTTGAAAAGTTGGGGTGTTACAAGAACTGTGAAAATTTGATGCATGTGCACTTAGTACTATCATTAGTACAAGTTTGTTGTGGTGATTGCTTATTTTGCACTGAAAAAAAAACAGAAAAAAAAGAGAGAAGGCAAACCAAAGTTATTTTCATTGAAAACAAATCTGATTTTCTGCATAGTTTTTTGAGTTTCAATCTCTATTTATTACCACTCATTGCTACATAATCCTTTGAGTAGTTTGTGTTGTAAATTGGTGCATGTGCTGAGCTCATGTGTTTTGGCAAGTCTTTGCAGAGCAAAGATTTTCGTTCGAGTTGGTGTGGGCAATTTGCTGATGTTCGGCTTTTCAAATCTTTTATGTTTCTTTGCAAATAATTCTTCAATCTATGAAAATGTTGAGTAAATTGAAATTCTCTGTCAATCTACCCAAACATTTCAATGTTCAGTGTATGTAATCTACTAAACTTCTGTGTAAATTCGGTGCATACGCGCGATCAGAGTGAAAGGAGACTGATTTCCTCTTCCCAGGCTAAAATCCATGATTTTCATTATTAAAGTGATTATGTAGGAAGCAGAATTAGCCAAGGAGAAAATACACGGCAAGTTAGCTTGTAAATAGCCTCTGGAAGTCAGACATGAAAGATTGACATTTTGAAATTTTGTTGTAAATATATACTTTGTCTGTTGTAAATCAATACTTTTCCTGTTGTAAATAGCCTCTGGAAGTCAGACATGAAAGGTTGATGTTTTGAAATTTTGTTGTAAATATATACTTTGTCTGTTGTAAATTTATATTTTTCCTGTTTTAAATAGCCTCTGGAAGTCAGAAATGGAAAAAACCCTGGTTTTGAAATTTTGTTGTAAATATATACTTTGTCTGTTGTAAATCAATACTTTTCCTGTTGTAAATAGCCTCTAGAAGTCAGAAATGGAAAAAAATCCTGGTTTTGAAATTTTGTTGTAAATATATACTTTGTCTATTGTAAATCAATACTTTTCCTGTTGTAAATAGCCTCTAGAAGTCAGAAATGGAAAAAACCTTGGTTTTGAAACTTTGTTGTAAATATATACTTTGTCTGTTGTAAATCAATACTTTTCCTGTTGTAAATAGCCTTTGGAAGTCAGAAATGGAAAAAATCCTGGTTTTGAAATTTTGTTGTAAATATATAATTTGTCTGTTGTAAATCAATACTTTTCCCGTTGTAAATAGCCTCTGGAAGTCAGAAATGGAAAAAATCCTGGTTTTGAAATTTTGTTGTAAATATATACTTTGTCTGTTGTAAATTTATACTTTTCCTGTTGTAAATAGCCCCTGGAAGTCAGAAATGGAAAAAACCCAAGTTTGAAAGTTTGTTGTAAATATATACTTCGTCTGTTGTAAATTTATATTTTTCCTGTTGTAAATAGTTTCTAGGAGTCAGAAATGGAAAAAACCATGGTTTTGAAACTTTGTTGTAAATATATACTTTGTCTATTGTAAATCAATACTTTTCCTGTTGTAAATAGCCTCTGGGCAATAAGGTCTTTTACTAATATGAATTAATTACACAGAAGTCCCTAGGGACTTCTGTGTAATTTCATGATTTCAAGGGACTTTATTGTAATAAAGTCTCTTCCTTAGGACCTGTGCGTAATTCTCCCTAAAAAAAACACTTAATGTTGAGTGGTCTTCTAAAAAAAACTCATGTATATTTTTGGCCATTAACCCTATTATTTAATTTGCTTTCGTTGTGTGTACGTGCCATGCCTTCAAAGATGTACTGTATGTTTTCTTTTTAAAGATTCTTTAATCCTAGACATTCTTCTTTTTGTAAAATATTTTCTTTTCCTTCTCTTCATAATTTTAAATTGCATCTTGTTAGGAAACATCATAACTTAATTAATCATCAAGTATGAAAGATTCCACTTAAAAACTATTTGTATCGGGGTTTAGTAACTGTTTTTTAAGTCTAGAGATATACCCAGATTTTAGTGAGCTCTTAGACCCACCTCACATAAACTTTAGATTATATAAAAAAAAACACATTTAAAAAAAAAAATCATTTAACTGTCATTAATTTAATAAGGAAAAACACATAATGCTTTATAAATATGAAGATCACTACAAACAAATGCCACTTTGTGGCGGTCAAAATAAACCGCTACAAATATGTGAATTTGTAGCGGTTTATCCCGAAACCGCTACAAATTTGTAGCGGTATGACTCGAGCCAAGTGGCGCGCTGGTTCATGAACGACATTTGTAGCGGTTATCATAAACTAACCGCTACAAAATATGGCGCGAGTTGGCGCCAAATTTGTAGCGGTTATTTTGTAGCGGTTTATTTATACAAACCGCTACAAATATGGCGCCGCTTGGCGCCTTATGGTGCGCCATTAGTAGCGGTTTTGAAACCGTTACAAAACGCAAAAAAACCGCTACAAATGTGAACCGCTACAAAAACTGTTACATCAACCGCTACAAAGTGTGTAATATTGAAATTTGAATATTTCGAATCCCGCCAAGTTTATTTTAAAAAAAAAATATGTTCATATTTGTAGCGGTTGTTAGTGTAACCGCTACAAAATGTGATATTATGAAAAAATTTTAAAAAATACCAATGAATTTTTGTAGAGGTTTTGAAACCGCTACAAAACGCAAAAAACCGTTACAAATGTGAACCGTTACAAAATCGTTACATCAACCGCTAGAAAGTGTATAATATTGAAATTTCAATATTTCGAATCCCGCCAAGTTTATTTTTTTAAAAATATGTTCATATTTGTAGTTACATCAACCGCTACAAAGTGTATAATATTGAAATTTCAATATTTCGAATCCCGCCAAGTTTATTTTTTTTAAAAAAATATGTTCATATTTGTAGCGGTTGTTAGTATAACCGCTACAAAATGTGATATTTTGAAATTTATTTATTTTTTTTAAAAATACCAATGAATTTTTGTAACGGTTTTGTAATCGCTACAAAGGGAAACCGATACTAAAACAGTCACATAAACCGCTAAAAACTGTTTTGTAGCGGTTATTGTCGCGGTTAAAAACCGCTACAAATCCGTTACATCAACCGCGACAAATGTTACGTATATCTCTATAAATATCTCCACCACACCACATCCCATACACTTCTTCATTTCTTCCCACCCCCTTCTCTCTCGTTTTTCTCATTTCTTCCCAACCCTTCCAAAATCTTTCATTTCAATGTTTTATTTTTTCCTTCTTATAATATTGATACTATGTTTTTTTCCTTATCCGTAACTTTAAGTATATTTCCTCAATATTCATTCTATCATCATCAACTTTCTTTAGATAATCAAATATCATCTAATGTACAACATAATTTTTTTGCTCGACGTGGACAACACAATAAATCCTTATTATCTCTGATTCTCAATATCATACCTACATAATATTTACACTTATCTAACTTAAGTTAATCAGTTTTTTTAAATATTAACTATTATCATTTAATTTGTCACTTAAATAATAAAAATATTCAACATAATATTATAACAATGGATACAAATTATGATTTTTTTTTTCAATTTTGCAATATTTTGTAGCGGTTGTAAAACCGCTACAAATTTTAATTTAAATTCGGATTAAATATTTGTAGCAGTTTTACAACCGCTACAAAATTTGAGCGCCAATTTTTTTGAAATTCGTCATCTTGTAGCGGTGATTCAAAACCGCTACTAATACAGTAGCGGATTTATTACATGAGTAGCGGTTTTAGCAACCGCTACAAATCAGCTTGTTACAGTGGATTTTGTTGCGGTTGCTCTAACAGCTACAAATGTCATTAGTTGCACCTAAAACCGCTACAAATAGGTCATTTTAACCGCTACTAATGGTCGTTTTTTTGTAGTGGATGATCGATATTATTGGACAACTCCTCAAACATAAGCAGCACTCACCCAGCAGTTTGAGTTTTGATAAGCATTATTGTTCTTAGAATTGAAGTATTGTAGTGTCGATAATATAAGTACACATAGCCAGCACATATATGATAGGAACCTCTCTCCCTCACATAGACACAAGTGCGCACACATAACAGAAAGATATGTTAAAATAAAATCAGGTTTACACCATGTCTTAGTGAAATGAACTATCCTCAATTAATACAGATGATAATGCTCAAATCCAACTCAGTCAGACAACCATATAAAAAAAATACAAAATGCCTTTTTATTTAAGATTACGTGCAAGAACTTAATTTTATGAATAAGAGTAGTGTCTTGAATTTGAACTTAATTATTTTAGTATATATATTCCAAAAAACCACACTAAGAGAGAGCTTTCAATTATAAAATATAACCCGACTCAAAATTAGATTAATTACTTAATGATATGAAATAGAAGTGAACGGTTGAAGCTCTAAAAGAGGCTTATATGAAAGAGGAAAGAGAGCAAACTTGGCTCAAGGATGACAAGCCAACAATACTCTCTCTCAGAGAGAGAGAGAGAGAGAGAGAGAGAGAGAGAGAGAGAGAGAGAGAGAGAGAGAGAGAGAGAGAGAGAGAGAGAGAGGGAGAGGGAGAGGGAGAGGGAGAGAGGGAGAGGGAGAGGGAGAGGGAGAGGGAGAGGGAGAGGGAGAGGGAGAGGGAGAGGGAGAGAGGGAGAGAGGGAGAGAGGGAGGGAGAGAGGGAGAGAGGGGGAGAGAGAGAGAGAGAGAGAGAGAGAGATGCCGGCAAGTCATCCTTGGCTCAAATATACTAACCTCCTCTTCATCCAAGCCTTTTTGAGCATGTTATAATAATAATACTGATTTAATCTTAATTTGCTCATCTTTGAGCCTCATATTGAAGCCTATTTATAAGGTGGTAGAAATAGAATAATTAAAATCTTATTCTCACTAGCAATAGTGATGTGTTGATACGTCAGGATTGTTCGTACTGAGTAGTTGACTAATATATATGCTCTTATTGCGGGAATAGAATGATTCTATAATGTTATTTCTTTACGACATGTCTGGCATTTAAATTTGTCAATCAATAATGGCAATTTATTCTTGCCAAGAAGGGCGAGGCAAGAAAAAGGAAAATGATTTCCCCCCCCCATAGATTATAGATGTAAGAAATTAATTAAAGAGAGGGTGAGTGTGGGCGCAGCGGTAAGATTGTTGTCATATGACCTAAGTACCGGGTTCAAATCGTGAAAATAATCTCTCCGGCCACTTGCGAGAGAGCAAAGCTGCATATATCTACCCTTCCCTAGACCCCATCTGTTGGGAGTCATGTGCACTGAGATATGCTCTTATGGATAGATGTAAGAAAGAGTGGTCATAAAACCATTATATATAAACTATCAATACACACACATATGGGAAGTCTTATTGTTTACAAAGTTATAGTGAATATATACTACTTTGGTCCTATTTATAAGTCTAAAATAGGGAAAAAATTTGGTCTTGGTTGTAAGTCCAATTTTAGATTAATAAATGAGATTGTTACAATTTTGTTCCTATTAAAGGCATAGAAAGAAGAAAGATGTGAAAATACTCATTCATATATTAGGGCATAATTGGAAATCTAGTCTATAATTATTGAGTTAACTAACTTTTTCTGATATGTGAGAATTACTTAACTTGGAGTTATATAAATAGGATCAGAGTAAGAGAATAACTTTCATATCTGGTTACTACAAAAAAACCTGAAATTACCCACGGAATTTGACGAATTAATTCCGTCGCTAATTAGACACGGATTACCCACGGAAAGTCATGGGAAAAATTAAAAAATATATATATTTTTAAAAATATTACCCATGGAATTCTGTGGGAAAATTCTATGGGTGATATTACCCACGAAATTCCGTGGGTAAATTAACGGTTTTTGTTTAAAAAAATAAGAAATAATTACCCACGAAATTTCGTGGGAAATTCCGTGGGTAAACCTAAATACAATTGGAGCTCCCCATTTTCATTTTCCAGCGCCACTCTCGTTTTCAGTCCCTCGTGCGAATTGCCTCTTTCCCTCCCGTGCGAATTGCCTCTTTCCCTAAATAATCGAAACATTTTTTGCCCAAACTAATCCCTAACCTTCTAGTTCTCCTACAACCCTTTCCTCTGCCGGGGACTTCCACGAAATGAAAACGTGAAGCCGTGAATCCCTGAACCGTGAATGATAGTCCACTTCTTTGTGCTCACTCTCATATCTCGCTCGTTGTCACTCTCTCACTCAGATCTCTGCTCGCCGTCGTTCTCACACTCAAATGTCTGCGCTCCCTCATTCTCGGTGATCTTTTAACCTCAGATCCTTCGATAATCTGCTCTAATCATTTATCGCTTTCATCAGTTTCTCTTTCCAGTAAATGAATTTGACATCTAATTTCCTTGTTTTCCCTGCAAATTTTTGGTCTTATTTTTTGCTATCTAGGGTTAGAAGCTTGTTCTATTGAATTTGAGCAACTTGCTCGCTTATACAAGGAGAAAAAAAGAGGAATCGAACCGTGGGCAGAAATGAATAATAATATATCGAAATTGGTTTAAACAAAGAGTCGAGGGAGAGGAATATGTTTCTGATACAATCAAATGGTTAGCACGTGGTCTTGAGGTTGATGTCATAAGTTGGAATTCGTATGTGATCAATGGTTATCCATTTTACACGAAGTCCCTAGATAATAGGAGCACCGTCCAGAACATCGATGTTATGTTAGAGGCTGAATCTATGCACTTCTCCAGTTCGAAAGACAAGAGGCCTAAATTGACAATCATGCCTTATTATGGGGTTATTGAAGAGATTTGGGAGGTGGACTATGTTAAAATTAGATTTTCCATTTTCAAATGCAAGTGGGTTAATGTCAATAATGGTGTTCAGATCGATCAGCTAGGATTTACATTAGTCGATATCGATAGTAGAAGTTTTGGAGATGAACATTTTATTATGGCAGACCAAGCGAAACAAGTGTTCTATATCACCGATCAGGAAAATAAAACGTGATCTGTAGCTCTCCAAGGAAAAAGGGTAATGGATATTGATGAGGAAATTCATTCAAATTATGGTCTTCCTGAGAATACTCATTTTTCAAGGGGTCTACCGGGCATGAACGAAGAAGATGAAGCGGATAATGAACCCGTCATAAGAAATGATCATCAAGAAGGGATATGGGAGGATATCCCTTTATAAAAGAGTCAATTCATAAGGTAATATTCATATGTAGAATTATTTGAAAACTTTAAGGTTTTGACTATATTCCTTCTATGTTCTTAAACAATGCCATTGACTGTGAAGCTTTTGTTCTTGTTTTATTTTTGTGGCAGGATCCGATCGAAAGGGGCATGTTATAAAAGAGGATGTTACGTTGGGTGGGAATCAGATGAAGGCATGGTGAATATTATATTAGGCATGTATGTTGATTGACGTGGTGTATTTGTAACTCATTGTATTTGTAAGTTATCTTATTGTATATATTCATTTAGGTGTTGTACTGTCATAGTATAATAATTAATTAAAAGGTCACATAACTCATGGTGGATAATATTCGTATTTTTTTCCCAATTCAATTTATTCAATGCATAGCTTGTAGCTTAAAGTATCGACTTTTATGTGCTGGATTAGGTGGTGGATGTGTGTATAATATATGATCAAGAAGAACTGAATAACAGGGAAAAACTTCGGGAAAATTCAGATCGAAAATAAATACGCCGGTCTTAAAAGTTCAAATTTTAAGACCGGATGTATTTATATGTCTAGTCTTAAAAGTCATACTTTAAGACAGGTGTACATATTAGGTCGGTCTTAAAAGTTGATCTTTTAAGACCGGTGTATTAATCCATCCGGTCTAAAAAGTTCAATTTTTAAGACCGGATGTATTTATTATCCAATCTTAAAAGTAGGTATTTTAAGACCGGTCTATTTAGTCGTCTGGTCTTAGAATTCAGTATTTTTTAGATTGGATTTTATTTGTTCGGTCTTAAAGTGTCGATTTATTTAGACCAGTGATCGAACCTTATTTTTATATGATTTTTTCATGATTAAATTGGGGTTCTTAATGCATTTTCTGGGACATTATTGCATGATTAAACACTAATTTGAACCAGGGACATTTGTATTGAATTAGGTGAAATTAGGGGCAAAATGATCATAATTTATTAATTATTCATGCAAATGATTCTTGGACTTTTGATGCTACATTGTGTTTAATCTTGCATTGTAGGTGTTTAAGAAGGAAAATGGAGATTTTTGAGGGTCAGAATTAATGTCAGAGAAGGACCAGAATACCAGAATTACTGTCAGAGAAGGCCCTAAATTACTGTCAGAGAAGGCCCTAAATTTGAAAGTATATCAGAGAAGGCCCGCGCGAAAACTGCAGCGTTTTTGATTAAATGAATTTAGGTCTTCTTTATTGATTGACAAAAAGGAGTGCCGCGAGAACAGTGGGTGGAAAAAAAACGAGCGCTGCGAGAAACTAGAACCGAAGACCCAACGTTCCTTCGACCTTCCCTCCATTTTTGCGATATTCGGCCAGAATCATCACCGACCTTCCTCCACCGTGCACGGTCCTTCATCATCACCGACAACTATCTCTGTCACCACCCAACATCTTCTTTATCCGGTCGCCGGACTAAACCAGGCCGTGAGCTGGGTCATTGTTTGTGTAACATCCCATGTTTGAAATGCAGATTTTTTTTTTTTCAAACAAACAATCAGAGTAGAGCAATAGAGCGAAAGAGCATTTGGATTCTTAGCCAAAACATCAACCATTGTGTAACATTGTATAGATTACAGTAGTCCTATGGTTTAGAAAGGAACAACAGATAGAAACAGAAGCGGAAAGGAAATGCGTAAAGCGATAAAGATAGAAAATGGGTCTTCACCGCATGCCTACTCCGGTATTTGCCTCGATTCACGATCCGTGGTCCACTCCGACTGAAGCTACAAATGAGATTCAATTCACCATATTGAATCTCGTGTAACGGTTAACCTCATACCCAAACAATACAAGATACTGACAATGATATTTCTAGAGCTAATACAACAAGATATCATAAGCATACTAGAGATGCATGATCATTATGCCGACAAAACATAAGCACGGAGCAATATGTAAAGCCCCATAAGGTAAATAACAACAACAAACTGCACTATTCACCAAGTGCCACGATAATTAGTCGTGTCCTCGCGCTAGGAAAACAAAACGGTGTTATCAAAACTATAACCCGTATAACTGTCAGTATAACGGTCTCACGAACATATCATTGACATATAAGTATTTAAGATGTGCAAGATTAGTGTTACAAGACGCGTCCGTACCTTCGTTGGCAACGTTAGGTACTACCGCGGAAAACGTACTTTCTACGGAGAAACGTGCAAGAATCCTACGGCGGCACGTCGGGCAACGTAACGGCAGCAGTAATCAACGTTTCAGATATCCTATGAGAATAATGTCACTTCCATTAGTAATTTGACATTATAATCGGCATTTTAGGTAAAAATTACCATTTTGCCCCTATACCCCTACTTGGCGGAATTTCGCCGGCGCTTCGCTACATAGGCTATTTTCTTCCCAAAATTTCGCGTAACTTCGACGCATTTATGATTCTTGAAAATAAAGACTAAAATAGCCCTCCCATATGATACCCAAATCATAAAAATAAAGACTACTCTAGCCTTACTAACTATTGAACTAAAGACTAAAAACTAAAGACCGAAAGACTTACCCGTTGAAGACTTCGGCAGAACTTCCCCCAGAACTTCTCTCTCTTCTTTCTCTCCCTAGGATTTCGCCAAAGGAAGAGGATTTTGGTGTGAAGAAAATGTGAAGAGCTCTTGGCTATTTATAGAGGATTTTAGGGACATGGTTGGCATTTTTCAAAAGGATACAAATGGAATAATCAAAGTTGTTTCTACCCTTTTGGTCCAACTTTTCACCAAACTTTTTGCCCTTCATTTTCACCCCTTGGCCGACATCCATGGGTGATGTGGCAGCCCTTGGTTGGTCCAAAATGGTGACTAGGCTTGCTTTATGCCCTAGTCTAATCGTTTTCCCCGATCGGTACCCGATTCGCGTGATTTCGGAAAAATCTCAAAATTCTGGATTTACAACTTCGCAAACATGTTCTCACTTAGTAGAAATGTCCAAGTCAACCTTTATTTTGATTCCATATAGGCCTTCAACAGTCCAGTTGAAGTTTCGAAAACGTGTCCGATCGCGTCCGGTTTCAGAACGCATTTCTGAGAATGCCAACTTCTTCAGAAAAATTCACTGATTCCAAATATGTCAAAATAAATTCAAACCCATTCCTAAATGTTGAGTTAGAATTTATTTTCCTCTTTTCTAAAATTATGCCTATATGCATTTTTCCCTATTTTGTTTTATTAGGAAAATGCACAAACTACTTTAATTAACTTAGGAAGAGGTCACTTAAAGGTAAAAACTCACTGATCAATATTTTACCTTGACCTTGGGATTCCTATTCCTAGATCTCTAGATAGGATCCGTTTCCTAATTTAAATATTACTATTCATACTTTTTGCTTTAATTTAATTATATTATTTTTTTAATGTCAACTTGCATATGTACAAATATATTCATTTATCATTTTTTTTCTTTACTTGGAGCATAATTCGGCTGCCCCCTTTCAATTTTAATAAATATTTATTTTTTAATTTATTTAATTATTTAATGATTTATTTAATTAATTTTTCCAAAAATTTCACAAAATTACCTAATTGGTCCATTCTTGTATTTAGGCCTAAAAATACCTAAACTCAATGATTTTTCATAAAAATTTCCAATTAATTAGTAAATACATTTTTACTAATTTTAAAACAAAACCACTAATTTTAGGGTTTCATATAATTATTTGTGAATTTCCTTCACTTATGCTTAAGTAATTAGCCCAATATTACTTAATTACTTAATTATCATAACTTGATAATTTTCTTAATTACAATGTCTCATTATCTTCATACTCATGTATTAACATTAGTATTTTCATGCCTCTTGCATTATTCCATAATTACAAGGGTATTTTGGTCTTTTACTTCTTTTTGAACACTCTTATACAATTTTCCCAAGTTCATATTTTATTAAATTACCATAATTATGGATAATATACTCTCCTAATTCACTTGGTCATTTTACTGCCTTTTGGTATTTTTCCCATAATTTCCTAAGTTGATTACCCTTTCAGGGCATTTTGGTCATTTTGGCTCTTTGGCCCTTAAATTCCCTAATTTCTTGTAGAAATTCTACCTAGAAAATATGCTATAATTATACAAGACTGAAGATTGAATTTTCACTTATCAGAATTATCCAACTTTTATTTATAATATGCCAGATAAATATCCGGGTATTACAGTTTGGAGAACAGGGGCCTCGAATCATCTTCTTCCTCCTTCGTTTCATCAACTTCCATTCACCCTTCATTGTCATCCTTATTTTCCGGCGAGGGTCTGAACTTCCAGCGAGAGTTTGAGTTTTCCGGCGTCTCTTTTCCAGATTCCGGCGACCCTTTCCTAGATTCCGGCGAGTGTTCTGATTGCTATGGGTGGCTGATTCCCTGGCTTCTTGGTGATGAAGAATAATGCTTGAGCTCACATGTGCTTTCATAGGGGAGTTTTATCTATCATTCTATTAGTCTAGAATTATGTATTTGAATTTGTTAATTTTTATATATGATTCTGGAACTGAGATTAATGGTAATTATCTTTGTTAGTTTGATATTTGTTTTGGGATTGGATATTGTGATTTGAAGATTATATACGTATGAATTTCTTTGTGGTTGCAATGAAGCTATTTTGATTAGCATGATATTGTCTAGTTAATGTTGTTGAATTGTAACGTTGAGGGGCTGGTTAGCACTCAAATTAAGAAGACTCAAATTGCATTATTCCAATTTCAATTGCACATTAAGTGGTTTCTAACAATATCTCAAGAGGTGGTAGTTAGCTACGGTAGTAGGAGCTACTATTAATTGGGAATATTGGACTCAAGTGGTATCTTGAGGTTTTTCTTATTAAGACTTGATGAAGCTTTGACTCCCATATTTTTGAGCGATGATAGCTATTTTCTTCGTTACCAAGAGCATCCATCATTAAACCCCTTTTTAATCCAAAACATTCTTCATTATTTGTCAAAAATACCAAAAGAATAGAATTAGTTTCTTTATATTTTTATGAATTTTAGTTTAGAGAAAATCAATTTTCAAAACCCCTTTCTAACCATGTTTTTAGCACTTAGTTTAACCTAGGGAATTCAAAATAAAAGGCTCCTTGATAAGAGAACGATCCCGAGTTGTTTGCACTATATTGCATTTTTAATTCGTGGTGAATTGTGATTTGACCCTGAGGCGACTAAGGTTTTTCCGTCAAATCAATGGCGTCGTTGCCGGGGAGTCAATTTTGACTCCTTTGGTTTTCTAAGTGTCAATTGGTTTAGATTGACCGGGGTTTGCCCTTTTGAGCATATTAGGTTTTCTTTCAATTTTTCATAATTTTCAAAAATTTTCATAGCTTGTTTTCTTGCATCAAATTTTTTTTTTTGAGAAAAACAATTAAATATCTTGATTTTCTTTGTTTTTGCATTTGCATTCTAGCATTTCTACTTATCCATACACATCATACATACTCACATACACTTCTACTCCTTCCATCTTGCACATTTTCTTGCTTGAATTTGTGTGCAAGGCAGTTTTGGTACTCTATTGTTTCATTGCTTGCTTGACAGCTTTATATGTCCGACCTATTTGAGGGGGAATCTAATCATTCTTTTAATCTTGATTTTTTCATTGACTTAAGTGTTTGTGCTTCACAAGGTACAATTATGGAAGGTGATAACAATGCTCAACCAAGGAGAACTATTAGGGATGTAACAAGATCGGATGTCACTCATGATCCTTTCAACATTGCATGCCCTAACCTTGAGGTCAATTTTGAGCTTAAAGGTCCTTTGCTTAATTCACTACCTCATTTCCATGGACTTGAAAAGGAAGACCCTTACAGCCATCTCAATGCTTTGCACGTGGCTTGCTCAAATATGAAGCTTGTTGGTGCTCGCCTAGATGATGTGAAATTAAAGGTGTTCTATTTTACGTTGGAGGGAAAAGCTAAAGAGTGGTATATGATGCTTCCTAGGCATGTTAATGATGCTCTTCATTCATGGGTTAATTTGAAGAAAGCTTTCTTGGAAAAGTACTTTCCTGATTCAAGGATTGGAGAGCTTAAAAAAGAGATTTTCTCTATCAGACAAGACCCTTTAGAATCCTTCTATGAATATTGGAGTCGTTTTCAGGAGCTTTTAGCTGAGTGTCCACACCATCAAATCATTGATGAACAGTTGATTACATACTTTCGTGAAGGTCTTCTGCCTAATGAGAAAGGGATTCTAGATGCTTCAGCTGGAGGTTCTTTGGAAGATTGCACTTCTGAAGAGGCATGTGCTCAAATTCGAATGAGAGCTAGAAATACTCAACAATATAATGTGAGAGAGATAAGAGGAGTTTGTGATATCGGTTCCAACCAAAGGATGGTCTCACTTGAGTCAAAGATGGATACAGTCACTTCACAACTTTCTTTAATCACATCTGAGCTTCATAATCTGAGTATTCAACAAACAACTCATTCTCTTACTTCTCAAGCCCTTGTTGCACCTAGTTGTGATGGTTGTGGTTCAATGATGCACATTACAAGTTCATGCCCTAATCACCATGAGGAAGTTAATGCTATGTATCAAGGAAGGTTTAATCAACAACAGAAAAGATGGGATTCTAACACTACCATCTACAATGAAGGTAGAAGACCTAATTCTAATTTTGGTTGGAGAAATCAAGAAGGTTCATCATATCAAGTCCAACCATATGGGTCAAACCGTGGGCAAATGGTTCCTATTCAAGAGTCTAAGGGCGATGAGAACAATCAATTGTTGAAGAGTATGGTTTCTCAACTTACTAGTATGAACAACAGGATGATGGAAGATAAAGCTGTGAATGAGAGTCAATTCTCTTCTATTTCTAATACCCTACAAAAGCTACAAGGTGATAGGGCAAGTGATAGTAATCAAATGGCTTATATGTGCAAGAAGTTGGAAGAATTGGAGTTGAAGAACAACACTGTGCAATCTCACTTAACTCAACTCTCTAATTCAGTGAGTGATGTGCATGCTAAGACAAGTGGTTCTATTCCTTCAAATACTGTCATCAATCCTAAATCACTCAATGCTATTGAGTTAAGGAGTGGTAAGAAGGTACATTTCCCTGAAGAGGTTGACAATGAGGTGGATGAGGAAATAGAGGTTGAAAGTCCACCATTAAGCCCAATAAAGCTACCTGATTCGAAAGCTTGAAAGAGAAGGCTATCCTTGAGAAGAAGAATGGCAAAGCAGTTGAGCAATCTCAAGTGAAACAACAACCACTTCTGAGAGAGGTTGGCTCCAAGGAAAGAAGCACTTATGAGAAGGGTGAGGCAAGCGAGCAAGGCATCTTACCTAGTACTAAAGGTAAGGAGGTAAAAATTTCTCAACTCCCTTTTCCTAAAGCTTACTTTCAAGGGAAGAAAATGCATGAGGAACAAAATGAGAAAGAAATGTATGATTTGTTTAGCAAGCTACATATCAATGTTCATTTCTTTCAACTTGTTAAGTCTATGCCTAGTTATTGCAAATTCTTGAAAGAGCTTTGTACTAACAAGAGGAAATTTAGGCCTAATGAGAGAGTGCAAATTAGCTCTAATGTGTCTGCCCTTTTCAAACCCCTACTCCCTGTTAAGTGCAAGGATCCCGGCTCATTCACTATACCTTGTACCATAGGTAATGTGAATGTAGCTCAAGCCTTGTTAGATTTAGGTGAAGCCATTAATGTCATGCCTAGTGCCATTTTTAAATCTCTTGGTGTCAAGGACCTAAAGAGGACTAGTGTGGTTCTCCAATTAGCTTATAGGAGCATTAGGCACCCACTAGGCATCATTGAGGATTTGCTCGTTAAAGTCAAAGACTTGGTTTTCCCCGCTGACTTCTATGTGTTAGACATGTCTCATGAGTCAAGTGAATCAACCATTATCTTAGGGAGACCCTTTATGAGAATAGCTAGTACCTTGATAGACATGAGAGATGGTTCAATCACTATGGAAGTGGGTAACAATAAGCTAAGTTTTAATATGTATGAAGCCATGAAACATCCTTTCGAAGATTACTCTTTATTAGGTTTGAATTCAATTGATTTAGCCATTGATGATGTGGTTGATGAATATGAGCTTAATTTGCACACTGATAATTGTGATCTTGAATGTGGTATTTCATTGGATTCATGTGATGATAAATTTCCCTCTCCTTCTGTTGATAATTTTGATTCACTTGGGAGTGAGATTTCCAACCTTAACTCATCGATGTTTGATTGTTGGTTATCATCCCTTGATGATTTTTATCTTACTTCCCTTAGTTCATTTGAGCTTAATTCTTCCAATGATTCATTATCCAAGAATGATGCTTGTGAGGAAGGTGTTTTTCTCAATGTTTCGGTCACAAACTGGTGGAGGAAGCTGAGTTTGAAGTCGGTAGCCAAGACTTGGATGATTTGTTCTCCAAGGGGATAACCCTTACACCGACGAAGACATCCTCTCATGTGACTCACTTTGGACCTAAACACAATGTGGTTAAAGGGCCACTTCCTAACTCATTGCTTAATCATAGAACTAAGATCACTCCTCATACCTTGAGATTTTTGAATGAACTAATCACTCCTTGTGAATTAGGTATGAAGGAGACTACTTTCCCCAAGCATGTTGCTGCTGTAAGCCAACCTAGTGTTGGTTCAACACTTGGGAAGACCAATGAACAAGTGGTAGAGTCCATGGAGCTTAGTACAAGTCATGCACCTCCTAAGCTTGCAAAGGGGAGTATTCCTACTACCCTTGATCTTCCTCGACTAATTCTCTCTATTATCCAACCTCCTGATTTAGATCTTAAACCTCTCCCCTCTAATTTGAAATATGCTTTCCTTACTGCTGATGGAAAATTGCCTGTTATTATTTCAAATTCTTTGTCTGTGAGTGAGGAGGAGAGATTGCTTGATGTTTTGAGTAGAAATAGAAAGGCTATAGGTTGGACTTTAGCTGACATTCCTGGGATTAGTTCGGCTATTTGTACCCATAAGATCCTTTTGCATGAGGAATCCAAACCCCTTAGGCAACCCCAAAGGAGACTCAACCCCCTAATTCTAGATGTGGTTAAGAAAGAAGTAACCAAGCTATTGAGTGCGGGTATTATCTACCCAATTTCTGATAGTGAGTGGGTTAGTCCGGTGCATGTAGTGCCTAAGAATAGTGGGATAACCGTGGTGAAGAATGAAAATGATGAGTTGATACCTACTAGGGTGCAAAATGCTTGGAGAGTGTGCATAGACTATAGGAAATTGAATGAAGCATCTAGGAAAGATCATTTTCCCTTACCTTTCATAGATCAAATGCTTGAAAGGCTGGCAGGTAAGAGCTACTATTGTTTCCTAGATGGTTATTCAGGATATTTTCAAATCTCACTTGCTCCTGAAGATCAGGAAAAGACCACTTTTACTTGTCCATTTGGTACCTATGCATATAGGAGAATGCCGTTCGGATTGTGCAATGCACCTAGCACTTTCCAACGTTGCATGATGTCACTGTTCTTTGATTTTCTTGAAAATTGCATGGAAGTTTTTATGGATGATTTTACAGTGTATGACAATTCATTTGATGCTTGTTTAGATAGTTTGGACAATGTTCTTGCTAGATGCATTGAGAAAAATTTGGTTTTAAACTATGAGAAGTGTCATTTCATGGTTGATCATGGAATAGTACTTGGTTACTTGATATCTAGCAAGGGCATTGAGGTTGATAGAGCTAAAATTGAGGTGATTTCATCCTTGCCCTACCCCACTAATATTAAAACACTTTGTTCTTTCTTAGGGCATGTGGGTTTTTACTAGAGATTCATAAAAGATTTTAGCAATATAGCTCTAATTTTATCTAAACTATTGCAAAAAGATGTTGATTTTGTCTTTGATACTTCTTGCAAACAAGCATTTGATGAGTTAAAAGCACACTTGATATCTCCTCCCATTTTAAATGCACCAGATTGGTCTTTGCCTTTTGAACTAGCATGCGATGCCTCTAATTTTGCTGTGGGGGTCATGTTAGGACAAAAGCATAGCAAGTTACCCCATGTGATTGCTTATGCATAAAAAACCTTGGATAGTGCACAAAAGAATTACACTACCACTGAAAAGGAACTGTTTGCTGTAATATTTGCATTAGATAAGTTCAGACAATACCTAATCAATTCTAAAGTGGTTGTGTATACAGATCATGCAGCTGCGAAGTTTCTCTTCACCAAGCCTCAGTCAAAACCAATGCTCATTAGATGGATTTTATTGCTACAAGAGTTCGATATGAGCATTAAGGATAGACTTGGAACTACGAACCTTGTAGCAGATCACTTGAGTAGACTACCGGATGGTACCAGGGATGTACTTGACTCTAACCTTATTTGTGATGATTTCCTTGATGCGTCCCTTATGTCTATCTCTCTCTATGTACCTTGGTTTGCTAATCTAGTGAATTATATTGTGACTGGTCTCATTCCTGAGCATATGTCTTCCTTTCAGGCTCAAAAACTTAAAAGAGAAGCTGAACACTACATTTGGGATGAGCCCTATTTGTGGAGACTATGTAATGACCAAGTTATCAGGAGGTGTATTTCAGAGACCAAGTCCAAGGACATACTTTCTGCTTGTCATTCAATGGTTTGTGGTGGACATTTTAGTGCTCATAAAACCTCTAGGAAAGTGTTAGATGCCGGATTTTACTGGCTTACCCTGTTTAAGGATGCATATTTGTATTGTAAGGGATGTGATAAATGCCAAAGGTTTGGGGGGTTAGGTAAACGGCATGAGATGCCACAACAACCCATGCTCTTTTGTGAGATATTTGATGTTTGGGGTATCGATTTTATGGGTCCTTTTCCACCATCATCTGGATTTACCTATACCCTGTTAGCCATGGATTACCTTTCTAGGTGGGTAGAAGCCATTCCTACTAGGAAAGATGATGCCCAAACGGTTTCTAAGTTTCTCAAGTCTAACATCTTTTTATAGATTTGGAGTACCGAGGGCTATAGTAAGTGATAGAGGTTCCCATTTTAACAATAAGGTTATTGATAACATACTTGTTAAGCTTGGGGTAACCCACAAAATGTCCACCTCTTATCATCCACAGACGAATGGGCAAGCGGAAGTATCCAACCGAGAGATCAAACACATATTGGAAAAGATAGTCAAGCCTTCAAGAAAGGATTGGAGCTCAAGGTTGGAGGAAGCACTATGGGCCTATAGAACTGCCTTTAAGACACCAATAGGAATGTCTCCTTATCGGATTATCTATGGTAAAGCATGTCATATTCCGGTAGAATTGGAGCATAAAACCTATTGGGCTGTGAAAATGTGCAATATGGATGTGGAAGAAGCTGGCTTGGAAAGGAAGTTACAAATGCAAGAACTTGAGAAAATGCGATTAGAAGCTTATGAGAGCTCCCGCATTTACAAAGAAAAGACCAAGCTACTTCATGATAAGAAGACTATACGAAAGGATTTCAAAGTTGGTGATCATGTTTTGCTATATAAGGCCCGATTCAAGTTGTTGAGCGGGAAGCTTAAAACTAACTGGTATAGGCCTTTCACTATCACCAAAGTACATTCATTTGGCATGGTAAAGCTGATTGATGAGACTACTGGAATGGAATTTCAAGTCAATGGACATCTGCTCAAACTCTACCATGATTCATCATCAAAGCCTCCTTAAGGCCAGGTTGTCTCTTCCCTTCACTTACATTTGCTATTTTGAATTGTTTGATTCTATTGTGACTCTGAATGCTTGAAATAAGTGTTGGGGAGGGACCATCCCAGTAGAAACGTAGAAGTAGGATAGTTTAGTAATCAGAATAAGAACTCCCAATGTATGCTTTACATTTTGGCCACTACCTTACTTAATTGCCATTGTGCCTCTTCATTCTAATTCTCTCTGTTATTATGACTTGTTTCTTGTTTCTTCTCTCTTTAAATGATGTTGACGTGTTGTGCTCCAATTGCAATTGGACTTCACAACTTTCCACTTCATTGAGGAACAAGTTAGAATAATAGAATTGCTTTACAAACATTGAGGACAATGTGTTGAATAAGTGTGGGGGAGGGAAATACATTTTAAGTCCCAATTAAATGGTTGTTTTTAAATGAGAAAATGCCTAAAACTAGAAAAAATTTCAAAAATTTTTGTAGAATGACTTGCTTAATGCATGTCCTAAGTGGTAAAGGGTCGCATTTGCCACTTTGGAAGTGTATAATTTGTGGGAAATTCTTTGAGCTTTCATAAGATCTAGTGTTTTGGAAACTTTATCAAACCATGTTTTTTTTTTTTCAAGTGAATGGGAAGAGAAGTGAAAACAATTGGATTTTTGCTTACTCCTCATTTTGAAAAAGAGAGTTTATATATCATTTGTGCATTTAAGAGTTGATCATTATTTTAACTGATTGCAATGTTTTGATTGGTTGTGTTTGTAAGGTTAGCACTTGGAATAGTTAAGTAGATGTTTTGTGGTTAGTTTACCATGCAATTGATTGTGTTAGAGTGAGCATTGGAGAAAAACCTTGTTGGAAGGATATTTGAGCCTTAAATTCTTTCCATGTGTGCATGTTCACTTGATTTTTCACCTTCTAGAACTTGTTTCCACTCTTTTTCGAAACGATATTTGCGTTATTGTAATGAAAATGAAAGAGGCATTCAATTCTAAACCATTTTCACCCAAACACAAACCTACATTCATCTACCATTAGCTTCCCTTTTTGAGCCATTCCTATGTTGTATGCATGTCATTACTCATAGTGTTTATAGTATTCTAAAAATCAAAAGAGAATTGCCAATAAAAATTTGAAATGCCATGTATATGAAAAGAATGAAAAAAAAGAAAGAAAAAAAAAAGAGAAAGAAAAAAAAAGAGAAAAATAAATGAAGAAGGCATTTTGTTCATGAATTTTCAAAATAATTGGCAAAAGTTTGTAAAGTTATTTAGATGCTATGAACTTGGTTATAAACTGTGACTTGTATATAAACTATTTTCTTTTTCTCATTAATTCATTCCATTTAGCCTTCATCCAACATTACAAGCCTTTAAAGTCCTCTTGATTCATTTCATTAATTGCTATTAGCAGTGGGGATATTAGAGTTGTTACAAGCTTATGGTAAGGTGTTGATTAAGTGAGCTAGAGTGAAATTATTCCAATGAGATGGGATGAGTAAAACACTGATAATACCTAGAGAGTTCTCTTGTGCTTCATTTTAATATTTTGGATTGTATGGTTAGCTAATCTCTTTACATCGTTTGATTATGACTAGTGTTGACCTGATGAATTTGATTAATTAATTTATTGCTTTCTAATTATGATATTACTCATCTTTCAAATGCATTAGTGATTTGGACTTGGAATTTTGTAGTCAATTGCCTTTATTCAGGAGTACAAAGGTCTAAGTGTGGGGGAATTGATCGAACCTTATTTTTATATGATTTTTTCATGATTAAATTGGGGTTCTTAATGCATTTTCTGGGACATTATTACATGATTAAACACTAATTTGAACCAGGGACATTTGTATTGAATTAGGTGAAATTAGGGGCAAAATGGTCATAATTTATTAATTATTCATGCAAATGATTCTTGAACTTTTGATGCTACATTGTGTTTAATCTTGCATTGTAGGTGTTTAAGAAGGAAAATGGAGATTTTTGAGGATCAGAATTAATGTCAGAGAAGGACCAGAATACCAGAATTACTGTCAGAGAAGGCCCTAAATTTAAAAGTATATCAGAGAAGGCCCGCGTGAAAACTACAGCATTTTTGATTAAATGAATTTAGGTCTTCTTTATTGATTGACAAAAAGGAGTGCCGCGAGAACAGTGGGTGGAAAAAAAACGAGCACCGCGAGAAACCAGAACCGGAGACCCAACGTTCCTTCGACCTTCCCTCCATTTTTGCGATATTCGGCTAGAATCATCACCGACCTTCCTCCACCGTGCACGGTCCTTCATCATCACCGACACCTATCTCCGTCACCACCCAGCATCTTCTTTATCCGGTCGCCGGACTGAACCAGGCCGTGAGCTGGGTCCTTGTTTGGAGAACGGGGGCCTCGAATCATCTTCCTCCTCCTTCGTTTCATCAACTTCCATTCACCCTTCATTGTCTTCCTCATTTTCCGGCGAGGGTCTGAACTTCCAGCGAGAGTTTGAGTTTTCCGGCGTCTCTTTTCCAGATTCTGGCGACCCTTTCCCAGATTCCGGCGAGTGTTCTGATTGCTATGGGTGGCTGATTCCCTGACTTCTTGGTGATGAAGAATAATGCTTGAGCTCACATGTGCTTTCATAGGGGAGTTTTATCTATCATTCTATTAGTCTAGAATTATGTATTTGAATTTGTTAATTTTTATATATGATTATGGAACTGAGATTAATGGTAATTATCTCTGTTAGTTTGATATTTGTTTTGGGATTGGATATTGTGATTTGAAGATTATATATGTAAAACACTAAAAATCTCAGTAAGTAATGCCTAGTAAAAATAGATGAATATGAGGTCTCAAACACCTTGTATTGAATTTAACTTGCTATTAGGGTAATTTCTCTTGAAATTAGATAATCTGCAGTTAGGTCCCTAAAACGTTTGAAAATTTGCAAATAGGTCCCTAAAATATTTATGGGTTATAAAATACTCTGAAAATATTATAAAGAGGCAAATAAATATTTATTTGAAATAGGGAAGAATATTGTCCCTAATTTTGGTAATTTATTAAATTATTACCTTGGAAAAATTAAAGGAGAAAAATCAAAAAGTATTGTGGGGCCATAATTGACCCCATGATTTTTAATATTTTACATGGAGCGTGAAATACCAATGTCAGTAAAAAGTTTGTGAGATAATGATTAATTCTAAGTAAGAAAATTATCCACAATTAGTAAGTGATTAATTAAATAATTATTGGCTAATTATTTGAGCTTAAACAAAGGAAAATCCAAAGATATTTATGTAAAACATTATAATTAGTGGTTTATGGCTAAAATTAGCATAAAATATATTTGCTAATTCATTGGAAAATATGAATAAAAATATGAAAGATTAAGTAATTTTAAGCCTAAAAACATGTATGGACCAATAGAAAAATTTTGTAAAAAAAATATATAAAAAAATTATTAAAAAATTATTTTATATAATATTAATTAATTAAATAATTAAAAAACGAAAAATAATTAAAAAAAGACCAGATTGTTTGACCGAAAAATGAAGCTATGTTGATTAGCGTGGTATTGTCTAGTTAATGTTGTTGAATTGTAACCTTGAGGGGCTGGTTAGCACTCAAATTAAGAAGACTCAAATTGCATTATTCCAATTTCAATTGCACATTAAGTGGTTTCTAACAATATCTCAAGAGGTGGTAGTTAGCTACGGTAGTAGGAGCTACTATTAATTGAGAATATTGGACTCAAGTGGTATCTTGAGGTTTTTCTTATTAAGACTTGATGAAGCTTTGACTCCCACATTTTTGAGCGATGATAGCTATTTTCTTCGTTACCAAGAGCATCCATCATTAAACCCCTTTTTAATCCAAAACATTCTTCATTATTTGTCACAAATACCAAAAAGAATAGAATTAGTTTCTTTATATTTTTATGAATTTTAGTTTAGAGAAAATCAATTTTCAAAACCCCTTTCTAACCATGTTTTTAGCACTTAGTTTAACCTAGGGAATTCAAAATAAAAGGCTCCTTGATAAGAGAGCGATCCCGAGTTGTTTGCATTATATTGCATTTTTAATTCGTGGTGAATTGTGATTTGACCCTGAGGCGACTAAGGTTTTTCCGTCAAATCAATGACCGATCTATTTGTTTGTCCGGTCTTAAAAGTTGAGTTTCAGGACCGAACAAAATATATATTAGGTTTATATAGTAAGACTTTTAAGACCTAATGTTTTAAATGTCTGGTCTAAAAAAGTTTTTTTAAGACCGGTTTGAGTTCGGTCTTAAAAGTTACAGACTTTTAATATTGTCTGGAATAAGACAGGTCGCGGGTCCAGTCTTACGGTGCCTCTTTTGTGCGGTCTTAAAAGCCTTTTTTGTACCCGTGTATATTATTTGGGGTCTTGAATTCAAGTTATAAATGAGACACTTATGTTAGGAGAGACAATCATGAATACCAAACCAAACACCAGACAATAATATAAAAAAAACACAGTATGAAACATATTGTTATTTTCTACATTAAAATTTATCATTGCTTATTACTTATGTGAAATTTTTTTATAAGTACGTTCCTTCCTTAGAATTTTATAGTGATTTTCTCAATAAATTTTAGATTTTAATGAGTGGTTGGCTAATTTACCAAGAAATTGTGGCTTGGATTAAAAAATGCTTTTGGCATCTAATATCCAAACACACACGTTCAACAATTTAGGTGCCTTGTAATTAGGGGAAAAAGTCCCACATATAATAATAAGAATGTAGATTATGAATACATAAAATTTGGGATGTACCTAACTCAGTGACTCAAGGTATTTCAATAATTTAAACAAACTTCAAGTATAGTTAATAAGAAGAGTTTGACAAGTTGGTCACTAGTACAGTGGCTCCTAAAATATTTCGTTATTCTCTTTTTTCGAAAAAGAAAAACAAAATTCGTTCTCCAATTCCATACAGTGGCATGAGAGAGACAATTCATTGCTGGTCAAACAAAAAGAAGGGAGAGAGACGCTTCATTAAAAAGTTAATGCGTATCCCAATTCAAAATCATGATGATGTAATCACACCATAATTTGGTGTTTAATTTTATTCTAATTATAATATGTGCTCTGTACTTTTTGGCTGTGCATGACAACCATTCTATTCCTCAGCACGGTTTCTGAGATGGAACAGTTTTTTCTGATTCTGTGCCTGGGAAGAGTTCTGAGAATCAGAATTACGTTTGTTAACTTATTTTATTTTTACTCTGAGAATCAGAATTACGTTTGTTAACACAATTTTTTTTTTCATTCCGATAATCAGAATTACATTTGTTAACACATTTTATTTTTATTTCTGTAATTTTTATATTCAAAAAATTATTTATGTGGTAGTGGCGGTGGTGGTGGTAGTGGCGGTGGGGGTGGCGGCGACGGTGGTGGCGGCGACGACGGTGTTGGTCGTGGGGACGATGGCGGTGGCAGCGGCGGTCGTGGTGGTGGCGGTGGTGGCGGTGGCAGCGGTGGTGGCGATGAGGTGGGGGTGGCGGTAGCGAGTGGCGGCGGTGGTGGCAGTGACGGTCGTGGTGGCGGCGGCGGTGGCAGTGGTGGTAGTGGTGGCGGCGGTCGTGGTGGTGGCAGTGGCGGTGAGGTGGCGGTGGCGGTGGCAGCAGCGGTGACGATCGTGGTGGTGGCAATGGTGGCGATGAGGCGGCGGCGGCGGCGAGGTGGTGGTGGCGGTGGGGGTGGTGGTCGTGGTGGCGGTGGGGGTGGTGGTGGTAAGGTGGGGGTGGTGGCGGCGGCGGTGGTTGTGGGGGTGGTGGCGGCGGCGGTGGTAGTGGCGGTGAGGTGAGGGCGGCAGCGGCGGCGGCGGCGGCGACGACGGTGGTGCGGTGGGGGTGGTGGTGGTGGTGGCGGCGGCGGTGCGGTGGGGGTGGTGGCGGCGGTGGGGGTGGGGAGGGTAGTTGACACTGCGAAATGTTTTCGAGAGAAATAAGAGAGGTTGTAGGTTGAGGAATAAATTCTGATTTTGTGCCAAGAAATAGAAAAGCATGAATTTTCTGCTTTTTTTCTATTCCCCAGCACAAAAATTGAACCGGTTCATCCCGGGAACAAAAAAAAAAAAACCGGATTTACCAAACAGATTTCTCATCCATTTGTGTTCCGGGGAACAGAAATTAACAAAAAACACATTCTGGGAGCGTTACCATGCACACCCTTTACCCCCTTCTTCCACAATATATAAATGATCATTCCAAAAGAATAACATTCCAATTTCCAGTAGCATTGCATTGTCTTTAAAGGAACACAACACACACACACACTGTTCATGTATGATCAAAATGTCATCTGGACCATCCAAAATTAAGCTTCTGAAGTTGAATATAAAATACCATGGTCTTCTAGATTATTTCTTCATTTACTTAGAATTTATATATGACAGAAAGTACTGATAATTTTGCATATGATCAACTTCATTAATTTTAAAGACTCTTAACTTTGGAGGATATATATAGAATTCATCAAAATCTCATTGTCAGTTATATATTAAGAGCAGGAAAGAAGCAGGAAAGCAAGACAGCAGAAACCTATAGTTTGAATGAACTAATGAAGGGACTTGATTCCTTCTAAACAAGGCTGCATGGGGATCAAAAAATAGGTTAAGAAAGCTATCTCTAATTGAACTTGACTATTCATTAGTCAAAGGGTTGGACAAGCTCCTTAAGGATATGTTTAGTTTGAAAGGAGGGGAGGGAAGGGCAGGGGAGGGAGGGAAATATGTAATGGAGAGGAAAACTTTGTAGGCCCCACTACACTAAATGTTCCCAGCATTTTCTCCTCCCCTCCTTTTTTTCTCTCCCCTCCAACCATGCACACCCTAAGGGAGCGAGTTTGATTCTTAAGGTCATTGTAGTGCTGGGGAGACGTCCTTTTTTTAAAAAAAAAAAAAAAAATTATTGTTGACGTTGGGGAGACGTCTTTGTAGTCAAGTGAAGCACTTTGTAAGTGGACACCGCCTGGACCCATACTTCATTCACAAAAAAGAAAAAAACGTGATACTTATTAATTAAGATTGACTTTTGAAGAAAAAAAAAACTGATTGACTATTATTTAGTGTCGAGTAGGAGATTTGCGTTGAGTTGATTTTGTAATTAATAGGGAGATTATCTCGTTTATATATTGTCACTACTCACTATAAATAGGATCCTGGTAGGTCGAAATTCACTCATTACATTTCACATTCTCTTAGTTTTTTCCACCGTGCCACGTATGTCTTCTTGTCTTTCTTATAAAAGTAAAGTGCATTAATAACTGAAAAGTTTTTACATAATTGCATCAGATGTCGAATATCATATAGTAATAAAGTTTAGTAAATGTAAAAACCTACCCTCTAAACTATTGAATGCTAAAATACCATTAAAAGTAAAATGATTAAGAAGAATGCTAATATTCTAATAAACAATATCTGTAGACCTATATTTTTCTCTTTTAGGAGGAAGGAACTATCTTTTTAGGCAAAAACTTGCAGCTTCTCCTTGATCAAGAGATGCAGTAGTGATCCAATTCAACAGTGCTCTAAAAATAGCATATCAAAGGAAGCCTTTGATGTTCTCCATCTAAAAGATTGCAATGACTCTGCTTGAAATCCTATATATGTTGGCTTCAATAGCTTTTAATATTGCATTAAGAATAGAACTTGTACTTTTTATAAGTTTGATATGAACTAAATACATCAGTACATAAATTCTCAGTTCCACCATTAGAAAGTTCCACATATATTAATGCCAATTCATCCAATATATTTTTTTTGGGCAGATCCCATATTCATCCTGTTGAAAAATAGCCTAGTCCACTCTTGGTGGATTAGGCCCATGCCAAATAAGATTGGGGTCAAAGTATAAATAATAGAAAATTTTGTGTTGATATATGTGATATTTCCCAATTATCATAACCAATATAATATGACTCTACCAGGGATATTATTTCACCGATACATTATGTCTCTTTATGTAAAGGATATATTGTCGGTATGAGGAAACAATATGTACGTAGAGAGGAAGGGGTATGTAGATCACTATAAATATGAGTAAGGGGATCAATTGTGAATCAGTTGAATAGAGATGTTCAGATGCTAATTCCTCTTTTCTCTACTATTGTAATACCCTAAAAATCATATTTATGATAAATATCATAAATTAGGAAATAATACCTATTGAAAATAGGTAAATATGTGGTTTCAAAAAGAATGTTAAATTTATCTTAATTTCTAA
This sequence comes from Acacia pycnantha, assembly GCA_025563575.1. Classification (NCBI taxonomy): domain Eukaryota; kingdom Viridiplantae; phylum Streptophyta; class Magnoliopsida; order Fabales; family Fabaceae; genus Acacia; species Acacia pycnantha. Next base: position 132,890 of record JAMWYP010000045.1, read on the forward strand.
AGGAAAATTTCTTGGAAATTAGGAAAAATTAATAATGTGTCAGTAATGACCAAAATGCCCTTGTGGAGCATAAAGTGACTTAAGGATATTATGAAAAATCCTTAGAGGCAATAAAATAATTATTAAAAATTAGAGAGTATGTTTTCTCTAATTTAGACAATTTTTGGGATTTATTTCCTTGAAAAATAGTGAGGGAAAAATTAAAAAGTATTCGGGGATCATTATTGACCCCGTAATTATAGATATTTTATGTAAAGCATAAAATACCAATGTAAGTGCAAAAGTTGTGAGAAAATGAGTTACTCTAAACAAGAAAATTATCAACAATTAGTGAGTAATTAATTAAATAATTATTGGCTAATTATTTGGGCTTAAACAAAGGAAAATCCAAAGATAATTATGTAAAACCCTATAATTAGTGGTTTATGGCTAAAATTAGCATAAAATATATTTTCTAATTAATTGAAAAATATGAAGAAAAATTGGTGAGGTTAAGTAATTTTAAGCCTAAATCAAAGTATGGACCAATAGGAAACTTTGTGGAAAAATTATGAAAAATAATTATTAAATAATTAAAAAATATATATTATTAATTAAATAATTAAATAAAAAACGAAAATAAAAAGAAAAAGGGCAGAAGTTGACCGAAATTTTGGAGCTCAAATGGATAAGAATTGGTTGAAAAAAAATCATGATATTATGGTAGCAAGTTGAAATAAAATATTAATAAAAAGGAATATTCTATGGAATATTCTGTGAAAAAACAAATAGGATAAATGACCACCGATAGAGATTAAATCCTATCTAGAAAACCAAGAACAAGGTTTCTAAGGTCAGAGTATTTTATAGACAAGTGAATTTTTATCTCGGAGTGAGTTTGTCTCCAAGTCATTTCCAAACCGACGGAACAATAAGGGAATAAGACGAAAAGGACAAGGGAGCGATTGAGGAAATGAAAACCTATAGAAAATAAATCCTAACTCAATATCTGGGAATGAGTTGGTAAACAACTGGACATATTCGAATCGGTTGATTTTTGTCCGAAGTTGATGATTAGGAAGTTATTTCCGTAATCGACGCGCGTTTTTAGTAAATCTTCGGCAAGACCGGAGAAGATCTGAAAGGGATCAAAAATTTAGTTAACCCAGACATTTCTAATGAGTAGGAAAAGAACTTCAAAGTTGTGATTCCAGATTTTTGAGATTTTACAAGATTTCGCGATTAGGACACCGAACAGGGACTTTATCGGTATAAAACTTATTGAGGAAGTAAGTGACATCATCAAAGTACATGGGTGACATCATGGGCATGACATCATGGTCTTGAAGAGTGATGTAAGAAGGTGGATTGGATGGCCAAGATTGTGCCACTTTACCAAAGTGCGATCCTAGGTCCAGAATCCGTCTGACAAAGCATGAATAGTAACCAGAAATCTTCTATAAATACCCAAGCCCTCTCTTCACATTTTTCACACTAAAACACCTTGCTTAGTTCGAAATTTTGAGAAGGAAGAGAGAAGGAAGGAGTCCGGGGAAATTTTTAGCGAAGCTCTGGGTAAGTTTTTCGGTACCGAGTCTTAAGTTCTAGTTTTCAATTTGGTAGTTATAGTAGAGATGTTGTTTTGGTCTTTAATCTTCCAAGTATGATTAGATATCATATGTTAGGGGTATTTTAGTCATTAATTTCGAAATTCATGATGGGGTCGGAGTTATGGCAAAATTTTGGAAGATTAGAGTCAAAGTAACGAAGTGCTGGCGAAATTTCGCCGATTAGGGGGTCAGGGGTAAAATGGTCATTTTGACTAAAAATATCCGTCGTAATGATAGATCCTTAACAAGTACGTTGTTATATTGATAGGATATCTCTGATAAGGTTCTGACTCTTTGTCGCATCAGTATTCCGCTAGAAATACCGACGACCGTCAACAAAGGTACGTTCGCGTATTGTAACACTAACTCGGATGTTTATTGTATGCATATATGTATATTCTGTACTCCGACTGTACTATTGTCTGTCATGCCTATTGTCTGTCATGCCTGTACTCTGACTGTACTATTGTCTATCATGCCTATTGTCTGTCATGCTTGTACTCCGACTGTACTACTGTCTGTACTCCGACTGTACTAATGTCTGTACTCCGACTGTACTATTTTCTGTCATCCGACCGTATTGTTATTGCCATACATATCTGATATGTATACCTTATGTCTGACCGTAGTAAATGTTGCCAAAATTCTATGAATGTCTATCTTACATATATGATGTATGTAATCATGAGGTTAACCGTTACCTAGGGTTCGATGCATGGACCTCAGCTCTTAACTTAGCTTCAGGGTTGGAAGGACTGAGGACCGATGATAGAGGCAAGCAGGCCGCATAGAAGACCCGGCTGAAGACTTCTTCCTGTTGTTATATATTACTTTAGAAACACTCTTGTACCGCTGTTTAAATAGCAAGACATGCTACCGTGGGTATTTTAATATGTCAGTTACTCAATCGCTCTGGTGCTCTACTCTGATGAAAAAAATTTATACTGCTTGTAAAAATGGGATGTTACAACTATAACTCTTATTCTTCCTTTCTATGCGGTATATTTGTCATCATAATCACTTCCGCAATTTTGATTCGATTAGAGTGTGTATTAGAGATTAGCAGCCACACTCCTGGTACTCTCTCTATGTTCTTACACATCAAAATCATAAATTATGCTAAATGAATTATATAAATTATTGAAGGAAACATCACATATAGGGTAAGAAAATAAAATCTCATGGTCACATCACCATATATTTGGGTAAAATAATAATTTCAAATTTTTTTGTTATATATATATATATATATATATATAATGCTTAATTATACTTTAAAAAATATTGATTTTTTATGTAATCATAAAATCACATAACCAGACGAGAGAGAGTAACGAAACAAAAAAAAAAATTGAAACACACATATATCAATTTTGTCCTTTAACATTTTATATTATATCCATATTAAATCATTTTAATAAACTTGAGTGGGTTAAAAGTCCAAAAGAAACGAAAGAAGCACATAAACTTTAAAAGAAAAATTCCTAGCGACAATCTATTTTAAAGGTCAAACTTATATATATGTGTGTGTGTGAGAAACAACATTATCTGGAGTTATATAATTAAAAACTTATGGTTTTTCAATATAGAAATATAACACTGCGCGAGACTCTTGAAAGGAAATAATAACTATTTTTTAAGAAAAAGCATGTCTATTGTCTTCATCGAACTGAATAATATCAATGGAGTCATGACGTTTTCAATAAGTTGATTGCTTTTCTATAATGACCAGATGCACTTTGAACTAATAATAGAAGAAAAAGCAAATATATTATTTTCTTAAAGGGAAGAAAAATATTGGAGGAACAAGAATCTATATAAATAAAGTATATAGTACATATTTCAAGGATTGTAATGTACACAAGCCAAAAGTAACATAGCTTGTCTGGTCACATTTTCATTGGTATGGAACCCAATTAACTAAGTCAAACTCTGATTGATTAAATTCTATCAATTTGTACATAAGAACAAATTCTCATTGATTGACAAATGTCACAACCAATTTAATTAATAATTCAACTCACAAATATTCTATTTCCACAGTGAGTCAACTATTTACTTGTTCTCAATTATTGAAGCGACACGTATAGCTACATGAATAAACATTAATGGGTTCCAAACATAGAAAAGGGGTTTTAGACAAGAATTATTCATATTCCAATATAAGTTGTTGTGATGATGGGCTTATAAATAGGGTTAAGTATTGAGGCTTTTAATAAGAGCATTGTTCCGAGCAAAAAAGAAAAAGAAAAGAGCATTGTAAGTGCGTCGTGTGTTTGCTCAAAATGGATTGCATGAAGAGGAAGAGAGTGTATTTGAGCCAAGGATGACTTGCCGGCTTCTTCTGAATCTTGTGGATATTGCTGGTAAGTCATCCTTGGCCAAGTTTGTTCTCTTCATCTCTCATATGATCCATTTTAAGTGTTTCTGATTTTGTACAAGAAAACTTGCTACTCTTCATCGCTATTTGCTTATATATAGTAATAAATTGTTGCGTTAATGATCATTACCATTTGCTTATATAGTCAGGTTAATAACGTGATTTATTTGGATAAGAATTAGCAGATAGCACAAAGAAGTTCTTTGCTATGTGGAGCCATGCTTAATTAGCTTTGAGAGAAAGAATTACCAAGGGAATAAACTTTAATTTTCAAATATATATATATAAGCTACCTGTAGTTATTCTTGGCTCGAGTTTGTTCTCTTTGGCTAATAATCTTGTAGTGGCATCAAAATTTTCTTATAATATACTTCCTCTGCTTCTTAATGTAGGACCTAATTAATTAGGGAGTTGTTGTTGGTCCTAAATGTAAGACCCATTTTACAATTTTATCCTTTTTTATTTATTTTTCAAATTAACTTTATTGATATTCCCTCAATAATAATTAAACAAGAGAGGGAGAAAATTAAGGAAGACGATTAGGAAGCCTTAGTAAAAAATCATATTAAATAACTTAATTAATCTACTCAAGTTAGTTAATTATATTTACATCAAGAACTAGAGTTGTACTAAAGCGAGAAACTCTTGGTTTCGATCCCATCACTTATAACTTCATGTGGTTAGTTAGTATATATCTGCTATCTAAATAAAAGAAAGAAAAAAGTTTGCTCTCTTTCCTCCCATACGAGACTATGAACGAGCTTTTGGTTATTGTGCCTGCATATATAATTGTTATGTCTACACTTATAAGTATATTGTTATAGAAAATCTTGCCAATAAAATGGTGTTAGAGATGTGATAGAAGAATATATTTCAAAATATTATATGTATGATGAGAATCTATCATATATGATTTCGCTAAAAAAAAAATGCTTGAAAAGTATTGACAATTATCACAAACACTTCCTAAAACTTAACCAACCTACGCTAATCATTCTATTCCCACACCACAGCCGTCATATAGAAAAGGAAAAACGAGTTCAGTCAACTATTATCAGGACTGAAAAATCAAGAACAGCCAATGCTTATAAAGTGTAGACATTGCAATTATATATGCAGGAAAGTGTTTTATTTTTTATTTTTCCTTAGGTTGTCCAGCCTCTCTCTCTCTCAACCACTTTAGCTTCGTACTTTTCTGTGCTGATTCGGATCATCTCAATTTGGGTCCGTAGTTCCAGTTAAGCATTCAAAATCTGAATTTTGTTGCTAAGTTGAGCTGTTCCTTGCAAAAAAGATCTCAGCTTTCTGATTAATCCTTTTGTTTGTTGTGTAACCGGTGAATATGAATGGTCTGATGTTAACAATGATTTCATTGTAAGTGTTTATGTGACTGTATAAACATATGATTTGAATGTGATTAATAAACAAATTGATGATAATTTGGACGAGGGATCTGTAAATGCATAGTAGAAGGAGAAGCAGAGATGGTAAAGAGAATGAATGAGCCGTCATTGCGGAAGCCCAAGAAAAAGGAGGAAGCATGTGAGAAGTAAAGTGACTAGGGGAGTAAATTAAATGAGGGTATTAAAGTAAAATTATCAAATTCTGAAATCCTATTTTAGGATGTTTTGGCTCAATTTAGAATTTATTAAATTTAATGACCCAATTTAAAATTTGGATAGTTTGACTGACTTTCAAAGGAATATTCTCTATACAATTTCATGTGTGTAAATAGGCTTCAATGAGTCTCTATCAGTGAAGATTGCAATGTTTGCTCAAAGAGGCTTGCATGAAGAGGAAGTTATACTCCCTCCAATCCTTAAAATAATTAATATTTAGAAATTTAATATTGATTCTAAATATAAGACATAGTTTTCATATTTGTCAGAGAGTATTTGGATTAACTTTTAGAAAATAACTTTGGAAGAAAAAGTGACTTTAGGGAATAGATTTTGAGCAGAATAGATTATGTGAAAAAAAGTGATTTTGATAAACGTTAGTGTTTGTATATTGTTATGGGAATCACATTTTTCATGTTCAAATTACCAAAAAGGACGTTAGCTTTTGTGATAATTGCATATAAATATAAGATTTTATTTTGAATTTTTAACATTAAATTTCATAATAAATACCAAAAATTAATAAATTTGTTTACAAAATTAAAATTATAACATTAGTCAATTATATAACATAATAAAAAATAGCTCAAACATAGATGTATTAGTAAATTGTATAGACTAAAAGCATTTCTAAATAATAATTATTAAAAAATACTATATTTTATATTGAAATACGTAATAAATTTTGGCATTTTTTTTTTTTCCAATACATATCTGCATCCATATGATGCCAGCACGCAGAAAAGAGATTCTGACCAAAAAACGAACAAATAAGACACATCGTGAGGAAGAAGAAGGAGAAGAAAGGAAAGAGAGAGAAAAAGAGGAGAGAGAAAGGACTGGTGGGAGAAATTATGATGCCACACTTAGACTTGGGAATCAGGGCCGGCCTTTAATTTGATGGGCTAGGCTCAAAAGGGCCGGCCCTTTTAGGCTCGGAGTAAGAAAAATATTTGATTTTTAAGGCTCGACTTGTGAGCGTACTGGCCAGGGCTGGAAGCCATTTTTCTAAATTTTAATCATGGCTAAGCAACAAATTTGTCGCGGAAGTTTTTACTGAGGAGCAATATTGTCCCAAAAGTTTTTTCAGGTTCAATGTCACCCCGGAAGTATTAAAACATAGCATTATTGCCCAAAACCGTTAAAAAACTAATGTTATTGTTAAAAAATTGACGTTGACCGTTAACTTTTTAATGGAAAAGGGCAACATTACTATGTTTTAAAACTTTTGGGGTGACATTGAACCTGAAAAAATTTCCAGGGCAATATTGCTCTTAGGAGTATACTTCCGGGGCGGATTTTCTACTTAACCCTTTTAACTATTTTTCCTACGTTTTTTTTTTTCAAGGAAATATAATTATTAAATTACAACAATTAAAATTCTAATTTAATAAATAAATGTTGTCAATGTTAAGGTATGAAAAACATGCATTATTCAACAAACAAACATAGTCACTAAGTCACAATCAAAGATAAAGTATTGTACGTCCACATACCACAATTACATATAATTAATGAGAAAACTTAACAAAATTAAAAATACTTCTTATAAATATGTCTTGAAAAGTGTAAGTAGCCAACAAAATAAACAACACAAGATATGAACAAAACAATCACTAGAAAATAAGTCAAAAAATACAAAATTAGAAAGAATACTTATGAAATAAGCAATATCTTTTATAAGTTTTTAATTTGTAGGATTCTTAATACAAGATGTTCTTATGAAACTTAATTCTAAAAAGATTACAACAACTAAATATTTGCTACATCATCAACAAAGTATAAAAAATCAATAATATTATTATCATATAAATAATTTAAAATATATATATATATGGTCGGCCATTTTAGGCCTGCTTTAACTTTTGAGACAAAAATCTTAAACCCGACCCTTGTAAATTCAAGGCCTAAATGGGCTAGCTCGACGGGCTTGACCCGTTTTCCCGGCTCTAGCCACACTTGAAAAGGTGATAAAAATGAGCTTGTTCAAAACTATGGTTTTGGAGAAAAAAACACACTACTACAAAATAGGGTTACGGCGTCCTATTTTTAGCACATTTAACGTCCTTTTTCCACGGGACGTCTATTTGGGGGGCGCAGTAGGTGAAACTTACGACGTCTAATTTTAAAACTTAGACGCCGTAAGTTCAGAGTTACGGCGTCTAATTTTAGGAATTAGACGCCGTAAGTATGGCAGAAATGCACTTAAAAGACCATACTTACGGCGTCTAATTCCTAAAATTAGACGCCGTAACTCTGAACTTACGGCGTCTAAGTTTTAAAATTAGACGCCGTAAGTTCAGACTTACGGCGTCTAATTTTAAAACTTAGACGCCGTAAGTGTTTTTTTTTTTAATATTTTGCTTCATATGACTGCCCACTCTTACAAAAACCTTCTTACACAAATCAGCAGGCAATCACCACAATGTGACAAAATAAAGCAACAACCTAGTGCTAGAAAGGTTAACTCAACCAACCTTATACAGAATACATGCATGTATATATAACAAATATCCCAAGACACGGTTCATATGATGAATTGGACATTGAGGTAGCAAAGTAGTAACAACAAAGTTTAAGTAGTTAACTTCAATTCATCTTAACCAATTTGCTCTAATAATTCAAGTGGTAACTACTACTACTTCTTCTATGTACAACAATCACCACAAAGCGTCAAAAAATTGTCTAGCTACCTCCTACTAATTATGCAATATAAAGACTAACTTCAATCATCGATGTGTTGAAGAAGATGTTCAGCCAACAGGTTTCGAACCAAAACGATTTCTTCCTTCGAGTAGGCATCCTTAGTACCAAAATCTGTAAAATGAAAAACAAGGTATAAGATAAAATGAATCAAGTGAATGAATTAATTACACAACTAAAGTACAACTTCAACAAAAGTGAGTTATGGGGGGGGGGGGGAAATTCTTCATTTAGAAACCTTACATTATTCCATAAAACAATATGTAGAGAATCTAGTTTTATCGGATGATCATTTTATATTTTTGCAAATAAAGTGATTGGGTGAGCATAAAATTTTAACAAGCCTCATTAACATGAACAACAAACTAAACTTTGATTGTAAGATTAATAAAAATAGGACAAATTGCTTTAAAGAAGAAAAGTCCTAGGACAAGTCACCAAGTAGTAACAACAAAGTGTAAGTGGCTAACTTCAAATCATATTGACCAATTTGCTCTAACTAATTCAAGTGGTAACTACTATACTACTACTATGTACAACAATCACAAGTGTCAAAAAGTTGTTTGGCTACCTACTACAAATTGAGCAATATAAAGACTAACTTCAATCATTTATGTATTGAAGAAGATATCCAGCCAACATGTTTCGAATCAAATCGATTTCTTCCTCAAAGTAGGCATCCACAATACCAAAAATCTGTAAAATGGAAAATAAGGTATAAGATAAATCAATCAACCTCAGGAATTTGTTACCTAATAAGTAAAGAGCACATCGTCGACCAACTTGAGCCTCTAAGTCTCTGCAGATTCAAAAATAATTAGATCGGCATAAAACACAAGGGGCAGAGGTATGATGAAATTATGCAATATTAGCAGAATCATACATGCACAAGGCTTACAAACAAGGTACATGTGCACACAAAAATGGCTCATAGTTATGAGCTAGAATTGGTAGATGGGTCATCTTTGTATCCCTTGGTGAGAAGATCATAGTTGATATAGATGCAAGCTAGGAGAGATTCTGAAAACCAAATGGAGACATTAGCACATGATAAGGTTTAATTAAGGATGAATCAACTTGGCATAAATTATAAGCAACAAAATATTAGCATGCTAGACAAGCAAAGGGAACAAATCTTAAGCTGACTCTCTCTGAAAGAATTCCATTCACAATATATGGCTTTACACTCAAGAAATCCCAGCTTCTTGTTGTGTACACACTTAGAACTCTGTTTGGAATTACACGAATAACTCCAAGAAAATCTGCATTGATTAAACTGTATTAAATTTGTTGGGAGAAAAGACCTTACATATTCTGTACTTAAAGATCGTCCAAGGAAGGAAATTCAAAGCACACCAGATCATTATTATAAAAAATTGAAGACTGCTACTTTAAAGGATGAAGGAATCATAGGCTTTAATGTAAGACTTTCAAATCTCCAACGTGGACCCCAAGACTTCACCAAACCATCAGAAAGTGTATTCAAGTGTTTTCCAAATATATGCAAAGCAAGCATATTTAGCCAAGGGGTTGCACACAAATGATGATAAGTAATAATACAACGCATATATGGAAAGAAGAACCATGATGCAAACATAATGAAAGTTGTACAAGTATCAGAAGATGGGAATATGAGGTCCAAGCTTAGCGACAAATAAACAAGCATATACAAGGATCAGCAACCTATTTCTCATAATGATACATACCGGTAAATGCAGGTCTGTCTGTAAATAACGAATGCATATCTCTCAAGTGCCAAAACAAAAACAAGGAAAACGCACCATATTCTCCGGAAAGTACAAGAAATATAGGTAATCCATGCGGGCACACCGAGCACATTCAACGGCCCTGTGTTGATCATTTCTTCAGTACACTGCAAGACAAGCTTGGTGAGTCGAATTGCATCTCAAGAATTATTCAGAGAAAACAAAATGAAAAAAAACAGCCAAAAACAATCTAAAACACAAGGATGAATGCCTGCACAAAAAGGTGCAAACCATGATATAGATCCCAGTGATAAAATTCGAGCTATACACAATGCCTCGATTTGATTAAAGTCAAGAAATTTAATGTACAGAGACACAAACCAACTCATTCAAAAACCACTAATGTAGTTTCTATATATAAGCAATGTTTATTAATTACAAACTATTAGTCATACAGAGCTCATAATTAATAAAACCAAATTCTAATGATGGCCATGTCCTAAGGCAAGAATCCTTAAACTTACATTCACTCTTAAGATGCAACTAGAAGTTCCCAAATGAAACTTTAAATATTCATTAGCCATGTTTCCATAAGAAAACTTGAAATCCAAGGACACGTGAAGCCTTACTTGTAAAGGAGTAAAATAAATTGGGACCGTAATCTATGAAAAGTGATTAATCCAACCAAGTTAAAACTTTAACGGACCTCATTCATATCATGTGCCATATTTTTCAACGTATCCAATCCTTCTGAGATCACCTCCAAACCTTGATCTTGAAGAAAGTTTCAGAGTTAAATTTGAAGACATTCTCAAAGTAACAATCAACATATATATCAATAAAAAGAAAAACAGGAAAATACTTTCACTTGCTACAATTGTGGAAACCAAAAAGTCACTTGCCTACTTCATCCTACGCATTTCATACTCCTGCCTAAATCCACTCGATTCCTCAGTTTGCTGGAAGTATTCACTGTCAAATTGCCCATCTGTAATCAACCAAAACCAAATTATCAGGTATTGCCCCTGAAGAAGAGAAGCCAAGAAGAACCAAGAAGAATCAACATACCCTAATCAGATCTACACAAAATCAGATCCAAAGACTCTTGGAAGGAAGATCGAGCAGACACAGATCAAAATGCAGATCAACGCAAAAATGAAGTTCTCACCATCGCAGTTCGCATACGTGACAGGGAATTTCAGATTTGAAAAAAAAATCCCACTCTTGCAGGCTAGTCGACTCCCAGAAAAGACCAAGAAGGAACGAGGAAATGAGTGACTGAACCCTAAACCTCACTTACAAAGAACAGAGCAAAGAGATAGAGACGGGCCCGACGCTGAAGAAACAAGAATGAAGCACGCGCAAAGAAAGGCAAGCTTCAATTGTACCACCAGATGCGGCAAACAGAAGAAGAAGTAAGAAGCAAACTGCTCACCCAACTTCACCATGGCAACGTCGCAAACATATGAAGATGCTAATACACACCGACGGCGGATCAAGAAGGACGGAGGAGGAAGATGGGATTGGAGAAAGAGGAAAAAGGTAAAGGCGATTTGTGTGGGGGTGGAGGGAGGGTGTTGGAGTGAGGGAAATTTTTTTTTGGAAGGGAAAACGCACGGATAGAGTCAATTTAAGCCAGGATTTGGTGTCTAAGTTTGAAACTTAGACGTGAAAAGCGAGATTTAGGCGTCTAAGTATCAAACTTAGACGCTAAAAGTGAGGTTTTTAGCGTCTAAGTATATAATTTAGACGTTAAAAGTATCACTTTTGACGTCTAAGTTAGAAAGTTAGACGTCAAAAGTTAACTTTTTTCACATATAATTACAAAAATGCCACCGCCTCTATTTTTTACTTCCCTTTTTTAAAAGAGGACGTATTTTTTGGACGTAAAAACCATCTTTTGTAGTAGTGACACTTTTGGAGTTTTTTCATGGGTTTGGGTAATCTTTTGTCAAACCATGGTTTTACCCCCTAAAAGTGCTTTTCTATTTTTATTCAAACACACAATCTTTTCCTAATTTACCCTTATTGACACTTTCTCAACAATAATCGAGGAGGAGAGAGAATGAGTGAATTAAGGAAGATAAATAGGGTGTTTTAGAAAATATATGTCATCTTAACTAATACAACTAACTTCCTTAATCTAATTAAATTAGGTAAATATGTCTTATATTAGGGATGTCCATGGACCAGACTGGACCGGGCTGGGGGTCCCCGAGGTATGGTCTAGGAGGGACCTCAGGCTGGACAAGCCAGCCCGAGGTCTGGTCCAGTTTGGCACCAGCCCGAGCTCGGGCTGGACCAGACCGGTCCAGTGGACTGCTTGGGTAGTCCGAGTAGTCCAGACCTATTTCATTTTTTTAACGTCTTTCCCACTTCTTTGGACCAATAATTAAACATGCAAACATCTTAAATCCAATCATACACAATTATACATATAAGAATCTCCAACAACATTGAACAAAAATACAAAATAACAACATTCTATTGGGCCAGACTGAAGAAGAAGACTGAAAAGGGAAAAAGACTCTGGATATTTTTTTGCCGAAGAAGAAGACTCACTAATGAGTGATGAAGAATCATAAAGAAAGACAATAAAGAAGGACAAAGGGTTAGGTTAAGTTGTGATATATATATATATATATATATATATATATATATATATATATTGGGCCGGACTGGACCAGTCCAGGGGGTCTTAGACCCTGGACCGAAGTCCGGTCTGACCCGAGCAGACCAGTCCGCCTCATATGGTCCTAGACCAAATTTTTTTTCCAGAGACCGGACTGGGTCGGACCGGACCACCTGGACTACCGGGTTTTTTGGACATCCCTATCTTATTTTAAGGATGAGAGGGAGTATATTTGAGCCAATGATGATTTGCCGGCATCTTCTCTTGAATATTGCTGGCCTGTCATCCTTGATCCAAATTTGCTTTCTTTCCTCTTTCATATGATACTCTTTTGGAGCTTCAACTATTTGATACTATCTGTATCATCAACTAATCTAAATTTGGATCGCGTTAATTGTATTCCATAAGGAAAAGTTTTTCTAGTTGTTGGAAACATGCAGCTGCAAAAATGTGCTTCAAGTCATGCTCAAAGACACACCATGCATCTTTAATGTGGTTATTTAGCCACGCACACCTTAAAACTATGGTAGCTTCTCAGAATTAACCAAATCCTTCTTGCGAAAAGCAGGAGAACAGAATAGTATTGATAAGTGCATATTTTATAATTAAATGAGTATCAATTCTGAGATATATATATTGGATTAAATTCATTACTATTGTATATATCTTGCAGGAGTTATTAGCTGATTGAGAAATGAGCAGAAAAAGGAAATCAATTTGAATTAATTGATTGATATGAGAGAGTGGATTACAAAATATTTGAAGGTGATTTGGAGATTTCAAAAGGATATTGCATATCTTTTATTTAAGGAAGGATCAGATTACGGCCCAAGTCAGCCTAAGGGAATTTCTATATAAAGAAGGAGGGAGATACACGCTAGGACCAGAGAGACAAGACGCGAAGCGTAAAATCACAAAAGAAAGAAAGAAACATCCTTATGCTCTCTAAATCTCGGTATTTACCAAAGGTTTAGAGAGAAAGGACGAAGAAAAGGAGGAAGACGGCTGAAGAAAGAAAGAAGGATCAAGAACAATTCTAATTTTCATCTCTTTTCTTTTATTTTGTTAACCTAGCCACGCTTGGCTAGTCTTCTGTAGTTAGGGCGAGGATGAACCCTATGTGAATTTGAGTATTTGTTTGGATTCTTGATTGAACGTTATTTACCATGATTGAATGAATTATCTTTGCTTAAAGCTTTCTTAAAGACTGATCACCTTTTAGACTGTTCATAGGTTGGTGTATGACAATAGAGATGTTGGTGCATTTAACTGGAACCGTTAATTCGTCATAGAGTTGCATGACCTAGACATAGGCTTACGAGTTTATGCGATCTCATAATTCGGTTTAAATACATTGATCTTTCTAAACAATACTAAGACATTAGGTTGTTTTTAAAGATAACGGGCTAAGGTAGCGTCAAGACATTGGGACTTAGTCTAATTTTAGAGAATTGATCGTCAATCATGGGAATAATAGTCAATTAAGGATTTAATTCAAATACTCGAAGGAACATAGGGGAATTCTATGCCCTAACTGCGTTTTTCTTGATTACTCATCTTTTCTAAAAACGTTGTTCTTGAAATTCTTAATCTTGAATGCTTTTTCTTTATTTAATTCTTTAAATTATGTTTGGTTACAACTCACTCCCTATTTCTCATTGATCCAACTAAAGCTGAAATAACTAATTAGTGGCTGGAGTACTATTCCTCGTGGGAACGATACTTTTCTTACCACTTTATTACTTATAACGATCGGTGCACTTGCCGAAGTCGCTATCAAGTATAAACAAAATTGTTCGAATGAAGGGACTTGATTTGTCTTAAATTAGGCTGCTTGTGATTCAAAAATTAGGTTACAGAAACTATCTCTAATTGAACATGACTATTCTTGAATATGACTCAATAGATAGGAACACATACTGATATATGTCTTGTCTTAAGAACTCAAATTAATATTGATTTAAACCGCAGCACAGTAGCGCAACTTGTGCCATATTCTCTGCACGAAGTGAATATTAAATTTGATTCCTATATTAACTAAGCGTGCAGAACACCAAACATTAAAAGAGTAATAATTTTTGTATTTTTTATGATAATTTTTTTTTTTTTAAAAAAAAAAGACAAACACAAACAAGATACGATAAATTTTCTTGAGGACTGATTGGCGGCTATCATAATTCAACAATAAATATGGAGTTATATAATTATTAAATAAATATATTAAACATTAACAAGTCGTTAAAGGTAAAATAAAACGTTATTCAAGAATCTATTTAAAAACCAGTTAGCATGTGATGAATTAAATTTTGAATTATAATTTGTTCCTTTCAAAATATAATTGTTCATAACATTTATAAATATTTAGTCATACAGATTATTCAATATATATATATATATTCATGACTGGTTCGTCAATTTATGGTTATATGACGTTTTGAATAAGTTGACTGCTTTCCCTTTAACCAGATGCTTTGAACTTATTAATGGAAGAAAAAGAAAATATGTTTTTTTATTTCTAAAGGTAACAACAAGAATGGACGATTAAGAATTTATATGAATAAAGTGCGTGTGTGTGTAGTACATATTTCAAGGAATGTCACGTACAAAAGCAAAAAGAATAGAAAGCCTGTGTGGTCTCATTTTCATTAGTATGGAACGCAACAAACTAAGTCAAAATCTGATTATTGATTAAGTTCTATCATTTGTACGTGAGAACAAGTTCTCATTGATTGATATATGTCATAACTAATTCAACAGTATAATATTCACAACACAAATATATTCTATTCCCAACAACGAGTCAACTATTTGCTTCTCAATTCTTGAAGCGACACGTAGAGCTACATGAATAAACATTAATGGGGTTCCCAACATTAGAAAAAAAAGGCTTAGATAAGAGTTATTCATATTCCAATCAAGGGCTTATAAATAGGGTTAAATATTGAGGGTTTCAAGAGCATATTGAGGTGTGTTGTGTTTTGCTCAAAATAGATTGCATGAAGAGGAAGATAGTAGATTTGAGCCAAGGATGACTTGCCGGCTTCTGAATTTGTGGTTTTTGCTGGCAAGTCATCCTTGTGCCAAGTTTGTTCTCTTCATCTTTCATATGATCCATTTTAAGAGTTTCTGATTTTGTTCTAGAAAACTTGCAAACTGTTCATCACGATTTGCTTATGATGTATATATAGTTCTGATAATATTACGTTAATGTCTTAATGATCATTACTATTTGCTTATAGTCAGGTTAATAATGTGCTTTGGATAAGAAGCATAGATCTTTGCTATATGGAGCCGTGCTCATGCTTAATTAACTTAGAAAGAATTCCCAATGGAATAAACTTTTCAAACTTGTATTTGAGAGCCTATATAGGAAGGGTAGAGAATGGATATGAGTCAAGCATGACTTGATGGTATTGGGATATTTCGCTCTCTTTCGTCAATGATCTTGCACTCTAGTGATTTAAAAGCGCTATATAACATGAGTGGAAAGTTTTGGGGTTGATCCCGTCACTTATAACCTCATGTTGTTAGTATCTATATCCTCTAAATTAAATAAACCAAGAAAAAAAAAATCTCCTCTCTTTAATTTCCTCCCATATGAGACTATATGAAGGAGCTATTAAATATTGTGCCTGTATATATAATTGCAACATTTACACTTATAATAAGTACTACCTCCTAACTGGTTTGGTTTGAGAAGATTAAAGAAACTAAATAAAATACTTAATGATATAATATGTTATATGATTCATCTAAAATATTTATTGTGCATCATTAGATTATATATATAAGTAAAGCAAATTAGTTTGAAGAAAAATGATAAATATAAATACTTTAAAGTCATTTATTTAGTTTCTTTAATTTTCACAAATTAGTCAACTAGGTTTTATATTAAAAGTTAGAAGTAATATATTATCGTAGAAAATCTTGCCAAGAAAATGGTGTTGGAGATGTATAGAAGAATATATTTCAAAATATTATATGATGACAATCTATCATGTATGATTTCTTCGCTGGAAAGAACAAAGATATGCTTGAAAAGTATTATTGACCAACTATCACAAACACTTCGCAAAACCAAAAGCAACGCTAATTATATAATCATTCCATTTGGGAACCAGTTTCACTGTCCATCACAATGATGAGTATTAAGAGCTTATCACTATCTATATATATATATATATATATATATATATATATATATATATATATATATATATATATATATATATATATATATATATATATAAAATGTCATCCTTGAAGCCATCTAAAAAACGGCTTATCTTTGGCTCTTCTCACATTTTACTGTTCATAAGCCAATCCCATTCTTGCATCGGCTGCGCTCATTCCCATGGCTCATTCACGGGATATCTTTCTCTGCCTTTTTCTCCTTATCATCCCTCTCACGCAATCTCCATGACCACTCTCTCACACGCACTCTTCCTCTCTCTCACGCTCCCTGAGATTCAAAATTCAAATTTTCAAAATCTTCTTCCTCAGTCATTAGAAGAAGTGGTATAAATTGTTAACCTAAAAGTGAATTGACAGTGTGGAAAGAGACGGCGAAGAAGCACCCTAAAGAGTGCGCCGCCCATTGTTATCCGCTCTCCGGCAAGCCTTGAAGACGGTTCGAACCCTAGGGGTCTGTCTTCTCACAAAATCCAGTGAGGTTGATTTGTTTAGTCTGGCTTTGGAGCATGTTGTACTAGCACCGTTTTTGCTTTGTCTTACATATTTCATTTTAATCTGGCTTTCGAACCTGGTAATATTTACAGATTGGTAATTTTTAGATGTAGTGACGGCGAAGAAGATCACTGAAGTGTGAGAATGGTAGGGAAATGCTCTCACATTTTTTGTCATATTTCTATTTTTCTTTATATTTTGATTTCTCTGGATCATCGACCATTTTTTATTTTCCTGGATATGTGAGCATCATTTTGTCCATTTACAGCCCATAAACACTCACCACCGTTCAGAGATGGTTCCAAATAAAAGAAGCGGTTCTAGTATTAAGAGCACCGGGAAGAAGACGGTAGGTAACTAGAGATGCTCTATTGAGCATCACCACGAACGCGAAGCTTCGGTTTAGCCCATTTTTTGCTACCTTGGCAGCAAACCCAACATTTCTTTCGGCCTTGTTTGCGTGGATAATAGCGCAATCGTTAAAGGTATTTCTGAACTTCTTCGTTGAACGGAAATGGGATTTGAGGCTATTGTTTGCTTCAGGGGGGATGCCTTCGTCGCACTCGGCATTTGCCATGGTGTGGCTGATTCGTTATTTCCTGTGTGTTTGGGGTTTAGTCTCATTGTTATGTATGATGCAATTGGTGTTCGGCGACATGCTGGCATGCAAGCTGAGGTAAATGTTTACATTTTGCTTCTTTATGTGAAATTGATGTCTCTCTTACAGCTTATCATTTCTTAAATATATTGATCGTTAAAATATTAGTACATTTGTATTGTTAACGATTCCTCATAAGAACCTGTTGAAGTTGTCCCTTTGTTGCATCCGTAGAAGAAAGGATATGGAAGTATGTTTAGGTTGTATTTAGGAGCAATGTGAAGTGTCAGATTGATATGGTTCCTGGAAGTAGCAGTGCTTCATAGCTTCTGTCACTTAATCATTGCAACACATTCTGATTATTGCTTGGTGTATTAGGGGACTGTTGAGTGAGAGGGATTTTGATTACATGTTCAATCTTTTAGTACTCATCAGTGCTGCTTAAATCTTTCTTCTATTTGTCTACCTTGGTGTTTTTTACTTGGTCAAATGTTTAACTCTGAATCCTTAAATCTCTCTACTTTTTGTCTAGCGCTCTTGCTTGGTGTATTTTACTTTTATAAAGCCTATTGTTTTCCAAAGTTGTGGCTTATAATATGAGACTTACTTTGTATGGACAAGGCTATTTTCTCCTTGGTATCTGGTGTTTGTATTGCAATATGAAAGGTCTTCGTCATAAATTTCTCATGTAGCTTTTTTAGCTATTCTTTTTAAGCAACATACCTGAAGTTTCATAAAAACACTGCATATCTTGCTCATGTCATCCTCATATGTACTCAGGGGCGGACCCAGGAATTTGAGTGACGGGGGGCGAATTTCATTTGGTTGATTTAAAGGATATTTCCATATTAGAAGGTGCAGTGTAGGATCTCTTTTTAATGAAACAAGATCAACTTCTTTAACTACCTCTTTATTTTCAATTCTATGAGACTTTGAGGAAGGAGTCTCAATATTTGATAATTCAACATTAGGAGAAGACGAGCGCAAAGACTAACTATTCTTTCTCTTAAAATAAATATCAATGGTAGCACTCTTCCTCGTAATATTACCTACAAAGAACATAAATTATTTCATGACCAATATAAATTTAAAAATATTATTAATAATAAAAGTAAACCGATTAAATAAACTATTAGTCATCATCTATATTCTCATAGCCATTTTTTTAAACAAAACTCAAACTTATCTAAAATCCTAACCCTAAAATATTCTCTAATCAAGATAAAAGTAGTATCATTATAAAGATAAAATTATATGTAATAAATTTTATGAAGGAAATTTAATGAAAATAAGTGATTTTCAATACCTTATTGATTCTCAAAATTTATTTTAAGCTATTGAAAAAAAATCAGACCAGCAGAGGGAGAAGAGACCAGCGTTTTCGTAAAAGAGCAAAACAAGGGTTCTAGATATATAATGTTGTGGACCCCACCTATTTAATAAATATAAAAGCAAAGGAAAGGCATGAGATGCGCTGATGGTTAATGGTTAATATATATATATATAGAAAGAAATCAAGAATGGTTGGACACTGGACTGATGCTTTTTTTTTTAAAAAAAAAACAAATTAGGGGGGCGGGGCCACCCCTCTCCCCCTCCTGTGTCCGCCCTTGTATGTACTCCGGTTCTTACTCGCATCCTGTCTCTGGTTTCTGGGACATAGCATCAGAAACAGTATTTTGGTTATCCTTGGATGCGACATTTGCTCCAGCAATTGCATCCAACATTGTTCGGTTATACTTATTTGCAGAACTGGAAGAATATGACATCTCCCTAAACAACTATTATTGTAACATCTCGTTTTTCAAAAGCAGTATATTTTTTTTTTCATTAGAGTAGAGCACCAGAGCGATTGAGTGTAACTGATATATATATCCAAAATGCCCACCGGCTAATTACAGAGACAGTACGATAACCGTGAGTTTTTAAAATAACAACAGAAGTGTCTCCCTGGCAGTCCCCATGCCGTGGCAACAAAAGATAGTCTGCAGCCGGATCTCTACGCTTGCTGCTTTCCTCTCTCCTCCGTCCTCGGTCCTTCTGACCTTGACGCTATGTTAAGAGCTGAGGTCCCATGCATACGGACCCCAGGTAACGGTTAACCTCATATTTACATATACAGTACATGGATCACAGATAATCATAACATAAACAAAGACATAATGACGTACCACACGGAGTGAAAGCAGAAATATCGTACGGAGTGAATGCAGATATATCGCACGGAGTGAATGTAGATGTACCACACGGAGTGCATAACAACACTTATAACATGTCAACAGACCATCAACAACATATACGCATCCAATACTCATAATACATACACGCATACAATAAATATCAGAGTTAGGGTTACTAGTACGCGAACGTACCTTCGTTGACGGTAAACGGTATTTCTGGCGGAATACGGTACGACAGGAGGTCAGAACGTAATCAGGGATATCCTATCAAGATAACAACGTATTTGTTAAGGATCTATCATTACGATGGACATTTTAGTCATAAATGACCATTTTACCCCTGACCCCCTAATTGGTGGAATTTCGCCAAAGACTTCGTTACTTTGACTTTAATCTTCCAAAATTTCAACATAACTCCTACTCCAACATGATTTTCGAAATATATACCATATTCAACCTTAAAACATGATATCTAAACTAACTTGGAAGATTAAAGATCTAAACAACATTTCTACTATAACTACCGAATCGAAAACTAAAACTTAAGACTCGGTACCGAAAAACTTACCCAGAGCTTCGCTACAATTTTCTCCGGACTCCTCCTTCTCTCTAAACTCTCTCTATGTTTCGAAATCCTCAAGAAAGGATGGTGTGAAAAACTCAATGGAAGGTGGCCAATTTATAGACTTTTTGTGAGGGCAAAATGGTCTTTTTCCAACTTTCTACTTCAATTTTGGACCACACATTCTAGGGTTTCTAGAAGCTTCATTCTTGGCCACACAATCCACCTCCTTACATCATCTTTCAACCAAGTGACATCATCAAGGTGATGTCACTCCCTTGCTCTAGAAGTTTTCTACCGATAAAGTCTCGGTTCAGTGTTCTAATCGCGTAATCTTGGAGAAACTCAAAAATCCGGCTACATAGCCCTGAAGATCTCTTCTTCCTCTTTCAGAATATTTGGGTTAACTAAATTTTTGATCCCATTCAGGATATTTCGTTGCCTGCCGAAGATTTTCGGATAAACGTCTTCGGCTACGGAAATTACTTCCGGAAACACCAACTTCTGGATAAAAATTCACTGATTCCTAATATATCCAGATGTTTTCTACTTATCTCAAGGATTTTGAGTTATGATTTATTTTCCATTGGTTTTCATTTCCTCAACTGCTCCTTTTTCTTTTTCGTCTTATTCCCTAATCGTTCCGCCGGTTACGGAAATGACTTCGGAGACAGTTCACTCCGGGATAAAATTACACTTATTCATAATATGTCCTGACCTTAGAAACCTAGTTCATGGTTTTCTAGATAGGATTTAATTTCTATCGGTGGTCACTTCTCCTATTTGCTTTTTACAAAATATCTCAATTTATATTATTATAATAATACAAAATATCAAGATATTATTTTGAAAAAATCTCCAACCCCTTTCACACCTAATATTTCGGCTGGCCCTTTTATTTTTTTTATTTTTTTTAATTAATTAATATTATATATATATTTTAATTATATTATATAATCCACAAAATTTTCCTATTGGTCCGTATATGGATTTAGGCTTAAAATTACTTAATCTTATATATTTTTCTTAATATTTTCCAATTAATTAGAAAATATATTTTATGCTAATTTTAGCCATAAACATTTACTTAAAGGGTTTTACATATTTACCCTTGGATTTTCTCTTGATTCATGCTTAAATAATTAGCTAATAATTATTTATTTAATACCTCACTAATTGTTGATAATTTTCTCATTTAGAATTAATCATTATCTCACAACTATTTTACTTACATTGGTATTTTATACTCCATGTAAAATATTAAAATCATTTGAGTCACTTAGGTACCCCAAAATAATATTTATTTTTGCCCATTATTTTCCAAGGAAATAAATACCAAAAATTACCTAAATTAGGGACAACATACTTTCTAATTTTTAATAATTATTTTATTGCCTCATAGGATTTATCACAGTATTTTATGGCTCTTAGTTCATTTTGGGCATTTTAGCACTTTAATTCCTCTAATTTCAACAGAAATTGCTCTAAAAATTATGATAAATCCCTTCCCATATTTGAGACCTTATATTCACCTATTTTCAATAGGTATATGATATGGATTTTTAGGGTATTACAATTTTCCCTTTTGTTTGGTTATACTTATTTATTTATGCAATCCAGAGTAGCCTCTATGCTGACCAAGTATCCCACTATACACACACATACTATTATACAACAAAACTGAGTATGTAAAATGTATACATTATGATTTAGCTTAAATGATATACATTTGACTTGCTTTTGAACTTGATCCATTGTGAATGTTGATAAGTGATAACTGAGTATCCCATGTTTACGTATCCTCTGTTTATTTGAATGTTGATTTTGTTTTTATCAGTGTATCATGCTGACAGTCTTTATGTACTGTCACTTAAACACACAAGACATTTGTGTAGATATCAAGGCTATATACCTATGATATTCTACTATATACGTGTGCTATTCTAATATATGTGTTTGTGGTTATGGTTTCCACAATTTACTGAAATATTTGATAGAGAAGTTATGCTTGCTGAAGACTTTCCACAAATCTACATCTACTTGAAGTCTTACATCTTTCATTTAAATTGGGAACAAGTTAAAATTACTTGATATTCGTTCATGTTTATATATTGTATGTAATTGTTATTGATTATAATGTCTCGGTGGGAATTTGGAATGATCTACATTGATTATAATGTCTCGGTGGGAATTTGGAATGATCTACAAAATTAATGTTTCCAATAGTTGATTCTAAAAGAGCAAAAAATAACCTGCAGCTTTGATCTTCACTACTAGAGGCTCCTGTGTAATATTTGGTTTAATCACGCTCAAGTGCTGCAGTTGTAAAGCAGATCCCAAATTAGGACATATCTGGACAAATGTTGCCAATGCATTTTCTCTGTGTGGTAATAATAGGAGTTCTAGCAAGACTCTAATCACCTGACCACGCACTCAAACTAATCAAATTTAATGTTTTCTTGTTTATGCGATGGAAAAAGAATATGGTTATTTGAATTGGTATCTATTTGTTATTAATCATCAATCACTTCAGATTTTCAGGTAAAAAAAATCATTCCAATAAAAGAGAAGATATGAAATCTAGTTAAAGGCAATTTAGTCTTTCAATTTTAATATTTTAATTTCTGGTTCTTCAAAATAATTACCATTTTTATGGTCATTCTTAATAAATATTATTTTTATTAGGTCTTTTATTATAATTTTCCCTTTTTTAAATATTATCTCAGTTTTTTTTAACTAAAAAATGATTTATTTAACATCTTAAAATCTCTTTGGAGTTTTTAGTGTTTTTAGGTTAAGATAAATCATTTTTCTTTTATTTTTTTACCCTAAAAAATTATTTTCTCATGAAGAAAAAAACCACAGAATTCAATTATATATTCATATATGTAAAAAATTAAATATATGTAAATTAAATAATTTGAAATAGATAATTATTATTCTATCTCATTTACTTACTTGCATATATTTAATTTTTAAATATTATCTCAGACTTTTTTGAAAAACTTAAAAAAAGATTTATTTATCAGCTTCTCAAAATCTCTTTAGAGTTTCTCGAGTTTAGGTTAAGAAAAATTATTTTCTAAAAAAGATTACTTAAAATAACTTTAATGTGAAAATTTATTTCACCTCAAGTTTAACCCTTTCCTTCACATGTGCCATGACATTACACCATCTCTTTCACCGTGTCTCTCACCCAAGTTAAACCTCTCATGTTCATTTTGCACAGAAAATGGAGCATTTTAAGAGCAACGGATGGTAGCAGGGAATAGTGGCAAAGGAGACAAGCTGATCCTTTCTGCTTCCACAAGACCAGTGACAACCATGATGTAACACATAGTTAATTCTTGAAGCTATTTGGCTGGATTTCTTTGACTTCTTATTTCAAGTTCTCCACTTATATCAATTGTTTTTAAAAAATGGTGAAGATCTGAAAATCAATTTTAAGGTTCCTTGGTGGTGATGTTTGGGGGAGATCTCTTTTAGTCCACACTGTATAATATTTAAAATACTTTAAAAAATTGTTTCTAATATGTAGTCATTTATTAATAGTGATGTTTTAATGTTCCTTAAGGACAAGAAATTTGTATTATTTATGAAGTAGAATATGATTAAATAACTCGTGAAATATTATCACCCCGTGCAACGCACGGGGAAGTATAAGCTCGTTCTAGATGGTATTATAGATCTTACTGAAGTGATGAGCACCAAGAACTCATCATTGTGATGAGCACTGAAATTAATTTTTCCCATACCACAACCGTTATATAAAAAAAGGGAAATACAAGCTCAATAAACTATCAGGACTGAAAAATCCTGACGTGTTAATACATTATAATGCTAAGAAAAAAGAAAATTAAAAAGATTTTAGATAAGAAAGAAAGGTATATCCTTTTATAGCTAGCTAATACTCCTCCATCCCTAATTATAGGAGCAAATTTTGGAGTTGGTTTTGGTCCAAATTATAAGAGTAAGTTTTAACTTTTGTCAATTTTTTTCCTATAATACCCCTATTTATACTTATTATTAGGAGCATTATATATATGTGTGTTTACATATATATGTATATTTGTGTTTATGTGTGTCAATATATATATATATGTGTAGATATATATGTGTGAACACACACACACATATAAACATATGTGTGTGTGTGCAGGGGCGGAGGCACACTTGTGCCAATGGGTGCAAGTGAACCCATAAAATTTTTTAAAAATATATACTTTGTGAAGGAATTATAATACAATAAATGTGATTAGATTAAGTGGTTAGGCTTCGGTGTTCATTATCAACAGGTCCCTGGTTCGAACGACTCTACCCCTTTTTTTTTTTTTTTTGCAATTTCATTTCCTTTATTCAGAGTGCACGACTCCCCTTTGGCCCTTTCCTCCCCTTTACGGCTTTACCCCCACCGGCCACCGCTCATCTCAACAGAGCACGACTCCCCTTTCCTCCCCTTTACCCCCACCGGCCACCGCTCATCTCAACGGACTTGGCTTCCTTCAGACTTCAGAGCACGACTCTCCTTTCCTCCCCTTTTCAAGACCCTAGTTCTTGAAATCCCACGGTTCCCACTTCCCTGTCGTCGCGCAGATTGAAGAACCCGATTGGAGAGCAAGTTTGAAGTTCCTTGCCGGTGGGAGCTTTGACCCGATTTAGGATTCAAATTGCCGTTCTTCAAATTGCTGCTCTCGACTTCGACACGCACGAATCGACTGGGCTTTTCAAGGTTCTTTTTCTGGTCGCCTGATTATGGTTTCGTTTTCATCGGCTTGATTCTGGTTTCCTTTTCTGGTTGGCTTTTCAGAACGTGGAGATTTCTGCTTCTTTTCGGCGAGCTTCTGGAGTTCTGGCCATCTGGGTAATTGAGTAATCTATGGATTCTTAGGAATTTAGATTCAGATTTCTGAACGTGCCTGATTTCTACTCAGACGAATGGGATTGATACTAATCATGATTTCTTCGATGTTTGTGGATTAGTTGTTTGCCAAGGAAAGCCAATTGTTAGTCATGCTGGCGATAAGGTTTTTAGGACTTAGATTTTACCTAGAATGTCAAATGATTCTAGGTTGTGGTGAGGGTGGAGGGTATGATAAATCACTTTGCTAAATATGTGGTTCATGAAGGACAGGACAGGACATTTGGGGAATGGTATTTTGTAAGAACTTGCTTAGGTTTTATGTTTTTGTGTAGTGCATTTGGCATGAATAGTTGAGTATGTGTCACATTTCACCTTAATGGCTAGACTGGTAACTATGACCAAAGATTGTAAAGGTGTTGACAATACACATAAAAAATAACTCTTTTTGCAAAGCTTCGGGAAGCTTTCGAAAATACAATGTGGATTTGACAGACAATAATCTGTGAAATTTCCTGAGTTCCCTTCTTAATTATGGTAGTTGTTAATGCTTAATATCTCTTTGTTGTTCATGTTTATTACAGAAGAATGGACTGGAGCAGTCAGTAATGGTCGCAACAAACGCAGAAGAAGTTCTTCAAACCCAACAATTATTAATCGTGATCTTTATGTAAACCTTGAAGCCGATGAAGTTCTATGGTAATCAATCCTTTACTTTATGTTACGTAGCCGTTTTCCAGATACATAACTTATGATTGTATTCTGTTTTCTTCTTGTGATATGTTGATTTTAATATCTCCTAATTGCCATTAAGCCTTGATCATTAGGATTCTAGTGTATGGTTTATTCTAATTGAAGTGCAGTCTGTTATTTTGTTTGTCTGCTACCCTCAACCTCTTTGTAACATTTTCATGTCATTGGTGCTGAAATTAATGCTTATCATCATATGTTCTGATTAATTAGAATCAATCCTAATAATATACAATGAAATCATATCAAGACAAATCATATCAGAATCAACAAGAAGAATTAAAATCCATAAAAAAAATTTTCGGGGGCGCTGCCCCCGAACCCCTACACTAATTATGCACCCATAAACTCTGATTCCTGGCTCCGCCACTGTGTGTGTGTGTGTAGATATATGGGTGTGTGTCTCTATGTATGTAGATAGATCTATATGTATACACATATATACACACACATATATGTATACACACGGCTATATAAAAAGCAACTAATATACATATATAAACTAATATGTCATGGATATCTAACGTAAGACAAATTAGAAACACTTATAATTAGGGCAACTTGTGTCATTTTAAATTTATATAAGGACATTTTAGGAAAATGAGTAAAATTAACTAATTTAACCCCTCTCCTTAATTCTCCCAAAATCGGTTAAATTGCTCCTATAATTAGGGATGGAGGTAGTAGTAATAAGCTTATTATTCTAAAAGGTCAGCAAAGATTGCAATGTTTGCTCAAAAAGGCTTGCATGAAGAGGTGGTTAGTAGATTAGAGCCAAGTTTGGTTCTTTCCTCTCTCTCATATTATGAGACTCTTTTAGAGCTTCAACTATTCGATACTATTTGATATCATTAACAAATCTAAATTTGGCTCGGGTTATATTCCATAACACTACAAAAAAACACCGCATTACCCACGGAAATTTCCCACGGAATTCCGTGGGTAATTTCCTTTGCCACGGAATTTTTCCACGGAATTCCGTGGCTAATGCAATTTGCGACGGAATTCCCACGGAATATAATCCGTCCCCAAAAAAACCGTGACAAATCCAATTACCCACGGAATATTTTTCCGTGGGAAAATTTCCCACGGAATTGGAGACGGAAATATTCCGTGGGTAATTTCCCACGAACATTCCCACGGAAGTTTCCGTGTGCAATTGCCCACGGAAAATTCCGTGGGAAAAGGCACACGGAATTTTAGGTAATACTTTCTAAAAGAATAACCATGATGCAGTTTTTACTGTTACTTTACCCTGAAGACCCAACTGAACTAACTTGAGATAGCCTCCAGGTTGTAGCAATTCACCCACAATCCTATCAGTATCAGGTTCTCTCAAGTCCCTTTCAATCACATGAACTCGCCTTCCATCCTGCAGAAACCAGCACACACAAACATATATATTCATCCTTCAACCATCTTTATTTATTCTTTTGTCAGCCATTAAATTCATATCCATATACAAATAAACTTCAAAGATCAATCACAGATCAAGAAATATCACTAAGTTATCACAGTTGTGGTTTTTTGTGCTATTCACATATCAGGTCATAAATACAAGCTAGTTATTACTATTATTACCAATTAAGCAATAATAATTATTTTCTTCTTTGTGATTTTATAGAAAAAATATATGAAAATAAAATATATTCCCTCAGATTTATTTATGTGAAACTTTTTTCTCTCAAAAAAATGATCAAGGCCCCCTTGAAAGTAATTTCAGAAAGACAAGGTTCCCTTGATAAAGAAGTTTCATTATATAATCCTCATTTGTATTTTACCTCTACTAATAAGCAAGCAGCGAATCAATATAATCTCTCCAGTTCAAAATATTATACAGTCTTGGATGTAATATGCTATGATTACAAGTTGCTCCTAGATAAGGTCCTGCAAAGCAGGAAGAACAGGTAAGTGTGAGAAAGGGAAAACAAACGTCTTCAGTAAAAAGTTCATGGATCAAGTAAGTTTAAATACATTATCACAAATTGTAAATGCATCTTTCCATATACAAAAAATGTATATGGATAAGTTTAAACATCTCAGAAAGAAACATAAAGCGATGCCCTCAAAGACTTAACAATATAATGTGTATTTTAGCGAGTTGACACTCACACCCCCATTCTGCATATATGCCAGACACCTCACAGCTGCCTCCTCCCTCTTGTGCCACATACACCCACTCCATTATATTCATTTTTCAGCCACAGCTCAGCACAAAAAGGGAGGCATACACCATATGTATATTCCATTCGACCCATCTCTCTATTCCTAAAGGTCCAGCGTACGACACACACCATACGCCTAATTAATTTCAATTCCTATTCATTCCCCATTTCATTCATCCATTCGGCCCTTCAACTCCAAAAAAATAAAAATAAAATAATAGAGGGCGAGAGCTTGAGAGAAGGAATCGTAGGAAGGGAGGAAGAAGAAGAGGAAGGAGATATTAGAACCCATTTGAATGAGCATTGTTAGGTCTACGGAAAGGGAGGAAAAAGGAAAAGAGGTAGGGAAAAACTGAAAGGGGGAGGGGAAAAACTGAGATCGGAAAGGCAATCAAAAGGCATGAATCGTGTTTATTTTAATGCCTTCGTGTTTATTATGCAAAATCGGAGCAAAATCAATAGGATCGAAAGGCATGAATCGCAGAATAAAAACAAATAACAGAACACAAATCTCCAGCCAAAAAATTAAAAAAAAATATTGAAAGAAGAAATCACCAGAGATGATGCAAATCGACCCAAGATCCGGCGAGTTTCAGGATTAGATAGCTTGAGCGGACGAATCTCCCATGAATGCTTACTTCAGGAAGATGAGCAGAGGAGCAGCGATCATCGGAATCCACCGCGACTGGACTATCGTCGGAATCAGTTAGCTAGGGCTCCAGGGTTATCCAGTTAGCGAGCTCCAGGGTTTTCTCCAAATTGATCGAATGTTTAGGTTGAGGGATTTTTTCTGCGATGCGTTTTTAACCATGGAAAGCAAAGCCACGGATAATATCCGTGTCAATTTTCTGTCTCAAATAAGGCAAATCGACGGAATGTGACACGGAATTCTTCCGTCTATGAATTTTACCACGGAATTTCCGTGGTAAATGCGTTCAAATTACACACGGAACTAATTCTGTGTGTAATTCCGTGGCTATTTCACAGTTTTTTTGTAGTGATAAGGGATAGTTTTTCTTGTTGTTGGAAACATGCATTTAGCCGCAAAAATGTGGTTCGAGTCATGTTCAAAGATACTATTCTTATGGCTTATTCTATCACATACACGATAAAAACTATATCAACTTCTCAAAATTAAACGAATCCTTCCTATAGGAAGTAAGAAACAATAGTTTAAATGCAGGGACTTCTTTCCTTCTAAATAACGCTGCTAGTGATTTAAAAATTAGGTTTAGAAAGCTATCTCTAATAACTTAATTAACTATTCTCGAATATCACTCAATATATAGGTGCACATACTAATGCGCGTCATCGTTATCAGATTATTAGTACCGAATTAAACTGTAGCACAATAGGGCAACTCGAGTTGTATTCTCTACGCAGAGTGAATATTAAATTTGATTCCTAAATTAACTATGTGTGCAAAACACAAAACAAGGAGAGTAATTTTGAGATTTTTATAATAAAAGCAAAATTTAAATTAAAGAATAATACAAACAAGATGATAAATCTTCCAAAGAACATATCAGACAGTGACTATCACAGTTCAACAATAAATATGTATTTATATAATCACTAAAAAAAAATTATAAACCTTAACAACTTGTTAAATCCAGCCTTCTTGATTAATGATTATTCCTAAACTATAACAAACAAACATTGTTCAAGAATAAATTTAAAACCAACTTAGCATGTGAATTAAATTTTTAAATTAAAAGTTCCCCCTTAAAAATAACATAATCAAATTAAACGCTATATCCTATGGATAATAGACTAACGCCATATTCAATACAATATAATTAATCATGCTACTCAATTAATAAAATAATAGAATAATATGAATAATCATATGAAAAAACTGAAAATATATGAATAAAATACTTTCAAATATAATGGTTCATGAAATTAAAAAAAAAAATAATCAGAGAAATTATTCAAACGAAAATATATATAGTCATGAGTCTTGACTGACCCGTCAATTTATGGTTGATTATGACATGACGTTTTGAATAAGTTGATATTGCTTTCCCTTTAACTAGATGCGCTTTAAACCTGTTAATAATTGAATAAAACGGAACTGGAAAAAAAAAAAACATAAATACCATTTGAATTTAAGAAATCTTAAAATATATATGAAATTAGTAAAAAGACAACTTTGTATTTTGGTATGAATTTAGAATACCAAAGTTTGAGGAAAAAGACATGCCCTTCTCTCTATTTCTCAATTTTTCTTCTCTCTCCTCTTTATCTCTATTTCCACCCCTCCATCATCCACCTCCACCACCCATCTCCATCTTTAACTGTGTCCCCCTTATAGTGGTGGACCTTGAGATAAATATTTGGGGGTCAAATGTTTGCTCATTAACTAATTTTTTTTTTTTAAAAAAAAATATTTGGGGTAGGCAAATGTATAAGATGATATACCTTTTTTACATTATATTCATCAGAGTAGAGCATCGGAGCAATTGAGTAACTGATATATATTCAAAATGCCAACAGTAGTGTGTCTGGCTGGTTATAACATCGGTACATAATACGAGTGGTTCAAAAAGTAATGTACAACAATGGAAAGTCTTCAGCCGGATCCCTAAGTGTGCTGCTTACTCTTCCCCTCGGTCCTCGGTCCTCCCGACCCTGAAGCTATGTTAAGAGCTGAGGTCCATTGCAATCGGACCTCAGGTAACGGTTAACCTCATATTTACATATACAACATATGGACTACAGACAACCAACAACAACAGTATAAGAGCACATAATACAAGCATCTCCCAAACAGCGTATCCTGGCGGCCCATAGGCCCCCTGAAGCTTACCCTAGCAGCACATAGGCCCTCCCTTGAAGCGTACCCTGGCGGCACTTAGGCCCTTAGCAGACGTACCCTAGCAGCACCTAGGCCTTCTGAAACGTATCCTGGCGGCACCTAGGCCATTATCAAGCGTATCCCAAAACCCAGCAACCATAACAACAGTACATAAACATACAATACACATAGCACATACACGCATACCATAAATATCAGAGTTAGGGTTACTAGTACGCGAACGTACCTTCGTTGTGATGTCAAGACTTCGACGGAAAACGGAAAGCAGACGTTTGGCAGTATGACAATGATACGTGATCACAGATATCCTATAAGGATAATATTACTTTAATCAATGTCCAACATTATAACAGGAATTTTAGGTATAAATTACCATTTTGCCCCTAGTTTGACTAATCGGCGAAATTTCACCAGAACTTCGTTACTTTGACTCTAATCTTCCAAAATTTTGCCATAACTCTTCCTCCAACATTATTTTCGAAATTAATACCTTAATTACCCCTAAAACATGATATCTAATCATACTTGGAAGATTAAAGATCAAAACAACATCTACACTAAGAACTTCAAGAACTACCGAACTAAAACTATGAACCGAAGAACTTACCCTTGAAGAACCTCCTCTTCTTGCTCACTTCTCCAGAGCTCCTCTCTCTAACTTCTCTCAACCCCTTTCTAAGAGTGATTTTGGTGTGAATTGTGAAGAGGCAAAGGCCCCTATTTATAGGAAAAGCCAAAGGATTACAACCCTTGGATCAACCTTTAAATCAATGGCTAAGAGGATGAAGATGTGGCCTCCTTCAACATCACTCATTTTCCTCTTCTTTCCTCCACCCATTTCGTCCCCTATGTCATCTTTTCCAAAGATGAAGTCATCCTGATGATGTCATACCTTGCTTTATGGAGGTTCTACCGATAAAGTCCCCTGTTCGATGTTCTAATCGCGTAATCTTAACAAATCTCAAAAATCCAAGAACATAGCCTCGAAGGTCTTTTCTTCCTCTTTAGAAATGTCTGGGTTAACTAAATTTTTGATCTCATTCAAAACATTTCGTTGCCTGCCGAACATTTTCGGACAAACGCCGTCGGTTACGGAAATTACTTTGGGTAACAACAACTTCGGGACAAAAATTCACTGATTCATAATATGCCCAGTTGTTTACCACTTCATCCCTGGATTTCAAGTTATGGCTTAGTTTCTATAGATTTCCATTTATCTGATTTGCTTTTTGAATATCAGATAGCTTCTTAGCCAGTCCAGTATAACCCTTTTCGGTTACGGAAATAACTTCAGAGGTAACCTACTTCGAGCTAAAAATTCACTTGTCTATAATAAGTCCTGACCTTAGAAACCTAATTCATGGTTTTCTAGATAGGATTTAATTTCTATCGGTGGTCATTTATCCTATTTACTTTTTCAATAACTTCTTCACTAAGTTTTCCTTTTAATTTTCATTCAATTTTCCTTTTCTTTTTCTTCTTACTTTCGGTTTTCCCTCCCCAAAAATGTTGACTTTTCAACTCCTTTTAATTACTTAGTTTATGCACTAATTATCTTAATTAGTAATTATTGCATTGCTTAATCCTTTGTTGGTTAATCAAGCCTTAGGGATTAAGCGTAATTCATCTAACATACTTTTTAATTATGCCAAATTACTTAACAATATTCTTTATACTAATCTTGACCCCTTATTGGTCATTAATCCCAATTTAAGGGTTTTAAATAACTAACTTTGCATACCTCATTTTCTCATGCTTAAACAATTAGCCAATAATTATTTATTTAATCACTTACTAATTGTTGACAATTTTCTTAATTAGGATTAATCATTTCCTCACAACTATTGGACTGACATTGGTATTTTACGCTCCATGTAAAATATTAAAAATCATGGGGTCATTTTGGTTCTCAAAATACTTTTTGATTTTTTCCCTTTAATTTTTCCAAGGTTGTTATTTAATAAATTACCAAAATTAGAGACAATATACTCTCTAATTTTTAATAATTATTTTACTGCTTCTTACGATTTATCACAATATTTTCAGGACATTTTATGGCCCATAATTGCATTTTTAGGGATTTTTGACACTTTATTCCCTCAAATTTCACTAGAAATTTCCCTAGAAAATACGATAATTATAACTCCAGATTTGAGATCACATATTCACCTATTTCCAATAGGTATTATTCACCAAATTATGATACTTATCTTAAGTGTGATTTTTAGGGTATTACAATATGAAACCATGATGGTTGTGATTTATGGTTGTGGCTAGGTTTTTGTTTGTGTTTTGCAGTATCGATGGTAGGCCTCGAGGAAGGGAGAAGATGAGATAGAAGGCGATGCTAGAGGGGGAGGCAATGAGCAGTGAAGGTGGGTGGTGGAGGTGGACATCGGTGAGGGAGGATTGGTCAGGTTGGAGAAGGGCTTAAGTTGTCAATCTCTATTTTGAAGTTGTTAATGCCTATACTTAATTGGTTAGTGACGCCTTATGGGCATTGTTGACAACTTGAGTATCGACAATGACAATTTGTGTATAACAACTATCAACTATCACATTAGATTTAGTTGATAAATTAAGTACAAACAATGACAACTTGAGTATAACAATTATAAACTTAGGTATAAAGATTAACGATTTGGAGAGCTCAAGTTGTCAATCTCTATACCCAAATTGTTGATTGTATATACTCAAGTTGCTAACGATGTCTGTAACATCCCAACTTTTCAAAAGCAGTGTAAATTTTTTTATATTTAAAATCATCAGAGTAGAGCACCGGAGCGATTGAGTAACTGATATGTATATATAAAACGCCATAAGTCTGGCTAATTACAACATGTACAAGAATCCGCGTGGTTCAAAAGTGAAATACAACACAAAGGAAAGCTTCTCCCGGAACAACAAAAGGAAATCGTCAGCCGGAACTTCTACGCGGACTGCTTACTCTTCTCCTCGGCCCTCGGTCCTCCCGATCCTGAAGCTATATGGAGAGCTGAGGTCCATTGCAATCGGACCCCAGGTAACGGTTAACCTCATATCTACATATACAGTATATGGACTACAGACAAACACATAATCAATAGTATAAAAGCACATAGTACAAGCATCTCCCAAACAGCGTATCCCGGCAGCACATAGGCCCCCTGCAGTGTAACCCTAGCAACACCTAGGCCTCTTGATCCCTGGCAGCACATAGGCCCCTAACAACCGTATCCTGGCGGCACCTAGGCCTCTAACATGCGTATCCCATTACCCAGCAATCATAACAACAGTACATAACATATAATTCACATAGCACATACACGCATACCATAAATATCAGAGTTAAGGTTACCAGTACGCGGACGTACCTTCGTTGACGGAATTCTGGCACGTTTTACGGAAAACGGTACTTCTGACAGAAAACAGTATTTCCTGACAGCGGTTCGTGATTACGGATATCCTATCAACATAACAATGTACTTGTTAAGGATCTAGCATTACGACGGACATTTTTAGTCAAAATGACCATTTTGCCCTTGACCCCTAATTGGCGGAATTTCGCCAGCACTTCGTTACTTTGACCTTAATCTTCCAAAATTTCAACATAACTCCTCCTCCAACATAATTTTCAAAACATAAATCATATTAATTAATGATTCACATCATAACAGGCATTTTAGGTAAAAATTACCATTTTGCCCCTACCCTTACTAGTCGGCGGAATTTCGTCAGAGCTTCGCTATTTTAACTCTAATCTTCCAAAATTTTGCCAGAACTTCGACCCCACCAAGATTTTCGAAATAATGACTAAAATTCCCCTATCATATGATATCTAATCATACTCGGAAGATTAAAGACTAATATAGCATTTCTACTCTAACCACCGAAAGAACTACGAAAGCTTAAGTACCGAAAAACTTACCCAGAGCTTCTCTCTCTAAAACCTCTCTCTAATTTCAGATTTCACAAAGGAAATGGTGTGAAGAAATGAAGAACATCTCTTGCCTATTTATAGAAATTTCAAGGGACAAAATGGTCATTTTCCAAGTTGCTTTAAACCATTGGATTTAAACTTGTTTTGAAAGGCAAATCTCAACCTCTCACCCCCCCTTGGTCGACATGCATCCCTAGGTGGCACCAAAATTGCATCATCAAAGTGATGCAATTAACTTGTTAAGGAAGGTTTCGTACCGATAAACCTCAATCGGTACCCGATTCGCGTAATTTCGGAAAAATCTCAAAATTCTGGATTTACAACTTTGAAGACATTTTCTCACTTACTAGAAATGTCCAAGTTAACCTAAATTTTGATTCCATATAGGGCTCCAACAGTCAGTCTGAAGTTTCTCGAAAGGCGTGCCCGTTCCCGGAATTCATTTCTGGAATTGCCAACTTCTAGACAAAAATTCACTGATTCCAAATATGTCTAGATAATTTCAAACTCATTTCTAGATGTTGAGTTAGAATTTATTTTCTTCGGATCCTAAAATGTGCCTATCTGCATTTTTCCCTATTTCGTCTTATTAGGAAAATGCTCTATCGGCTTCGGAATTAACTTCCGGAAAAGTCTAACGGAAGATAAAAATCCACTGAACAATATTTTATCCTGAGTTTGGAAAACCTATTCCTGAATCCCTAGATAGAATCCGTTTCCTATTTATATTTTTACTATTCACTATTTATTATTTTAATAGAGTTTATTATTTTAACATCTCTTATATATTATTTAATTCATTTTTTTTTATTTTTTCTTTTTTCTTTTTTTTTCTTCTCTTATTCAAAAAATGTTGGCAGCCCCTTTATATATATATATGTATATATATATATATATGTATATATATATATATATATATATGTATATATATATCTATAAAAAATTTTATTTTTTAATTAATTAATTAATTATTATTTTATAATTAAATAATTATTTTTACATATTTTTCATAACTTTTTCCTATTGGTCCACTCTTGTATTTAGGCTTAAAAATACCTAAACTCTTCTATTTTCCTCAAAAATTTCCAATTAATTAGCAAATATGTTTTTACTAAATCTTGACCAAAAACCACTAATTTTAGGGTTTTACATAATTATCTTTGAATTTCCTTTGCTTAAGCTTAAGTAATTAGCCAATAATTACCTAATTACTTTCTTATCAATAGTTGATAATTTTCTTAATTAGAATGCCTCATTACCTCATAACTTTGGCCCCGACATCTTTGTTTTCATGTCTTCGCATTATCTTAGCACTTACGGGGTATTTAGGTCATTTCAATACTTTTGGACATTCTTATACAATTTCTCCAAGTTTGTAATTTAATAAATTACCTAAATCAGGGACAATATCCTTCTCTATTTCAAATAGATATTTACTTGCCTCTTTTATAGCTTTCACAGGGTATTTATAACCCATAATGTATTTAGGGACCTATTTACAAATTTTCAAACGTTTTAGGGACCTAATTGCAAATTATCTAATTTCAAGGGAAATTACCCTAACAACAAGGTAAACTTAATACAAGGTGTTTGAGACCTCATATTCACCTATTTTCAATAGGTACATTTCCCAATTTTTGATATTTACCCTAAATCAGATTTTAGGATATTACAATGTCTAAAAAGGGTAATTGTCGATTTTTATATTCAAGTTGTCATCTCTTATATTTAGATTGTCAACGATGCCTAATAGGGATATTAGGCATTATTGACAAGTTGAGTATATGCAATGCAAGTTTAGAATAACAATTAACAACTAGGTATCTTAGTCTTTTCTCTCAAACATCAAACATCAAAAACCAAAATTCCTCTTCAATCACCTCCATGTCATGTCCGTTTATTTTCAGATTTTTTAGGATTTTGTAAATTCAAATGATATTTAATCATTTTTTCCCTTTCTTTTTCGTCTGAAGGTAACAAGAAGATCGGAGGATTAAGAATCTGTACAAATAAAGCATATAGTACATATTTCAAGGAATGTCACGGACACAAGCAAAAAGTAAACAAAGCCTGTCTGGTCACATTTTCATTGGTATGGAACCCTATATATAAACTAAGTCAAAATCTGATTTGATTGAGTTCTATCATTTGTACATGAGAACAAATTCTCATTGATTGACAAATGTCATAACCAATTCAACAATATTCACAACACCAATATATTCTATTCCCCACAATCAGTCAACTCTTTTACTTGTTCTCAATTCTTGTAGCGACACGTATATCTACATGAATAAACATTAATGGGTTCCAAACATTAAAAAAGGGTTTTGAATATGAAGTATTCATATTCCAAATATAAGTGGTACATTTTTGTGGTAGGCTTATAAATAGGGTTAAATATTGAGGATTTTAAGAGTATTGAATTGTGTTTTCTCAAAATCGATTGCATGAAGAGGAAGAGAGTAGATTTGAGCCAAGGATGACTTGCCGGCTTCTTCTGAATTTTGTAGATCTTTTGCTGGCAAGTCATCCTTGAGCCAAGTTTGTTCTCTTCATCTCTCATATGATCCTTTCAAAGAGGTTCTCTACTATACATTACTTGCCAACTCTGCTTCACTGTACTATTTAATTTGCTTATTATAGTAGTTATCCTAACATTACGGTAATGATCATTACTATTTTGCTTAGCACAAAGTAGTTCATCATTGCTATATATGTATGTGGAGCCATGCTTGATAAGCTTTGAATGAATTCCCTCGGGAATAAACTTTTCAAAGCTTAATAAGCTTTGAAAGAATATATACCTCAAAAGGGTATTGTAATATGAGAGCTTATGAAGGGCAGAGAGTGGATTTGATCTTCAAGGTTGCTGGTACTTATTTTCTTGGCTTGAGTTTGTCCTCTTTAACCAATCATCTTGTAATCTAGTTATATCATCTATCAAAGCTTCTTTAATAATTATAAGTGGAAAGTCTTGGGTTCAATCTAGTTTGCGATCTCCTTCCTCTCATGTAAGACTATGAAGGAGCTTGATTATATTATTGTGCCTGCATGTAATTGTAACATCTACACTTACAAGTATGATGTTATAG
Organism: Acacia pycnantha; assembly: GCA_025563575.1. Lineage (NCBI taxonomy): Eukaryota > Viridiplantae > Streptophyta > Magnoliopsida > Fabales > Fabaceae > Acacia > Acacia pycnantha. The sequence continues at coordinate 171,153 of JAMWYP010000045.1, forward strand.
GAAATCTTGCCGTGAAAATGGTTGGAGATGTGCTAGAAGAATAAATTTTAGAATATTATATGATGACACAGTCTATCACGCATGAATCCGCTAAAGAAAAAAAGATATGTCTTTTTTTTAGTGAAATCATACATATACATATGGTTGACATGCATTGACGAATTTATCATATTTGAGAATTCAGCATGACACACACACACACACAATATGTATACTCATATATGCACATACATACAGTGGCGGAGCGAAGATTTTTTGTATGTGTCCGCACAATTCGTGGGGGGATTCAGGGGTTGCCCCCGAATTTTTTTGTTTTTAAGGAAAGTTTTAAATGCATTAAAAAACAAAAGAATATAAAGCAGAAAAGAAAAGAAAATTTCAAATCAACATAGAAAAATAATAATTAAGAGTCAACTAAACTATTACAATAGAACGATTACAAAAGCATATTTTGATGACTTCCCATTCTTAATATTTTTGAGATATATTTTGATATATTTGGAAAGTCATCAATACTAAATTAAAGAGATTTTCTTAAGATTTTATAGAGATATCAATATAGATACATTTTTTTGTGGGATTTCAATTTAAAATAAAAGTTTTTGAGTGTAGGAAATAAATAATAGGCTAAAGTATACTTTTAGTCCTTTAAGTTTTACGTAAGACATACTTTTAGTCCCTTAACTTTATAAAGTATACTTTTGGTCCTAAAATTCTAACACCGTTAATGTTGCTAACGGAAAATGCTGACTCAACGAACTCAAGTGATGACTAATGACATGTAATTACACAAATTTTATATATTCTTCAATTTATTCATATTTTAAATTTAAGTTTAATAGCATTTAATTACACAATTATCACTTAAATTTATACCGTTATCACTTGAGTTTGCATTTTCCGTTAGCAAAATTAACGGTGTTAGAATTAGAGGACCAAAAGTATAATTTATAAAGTTAAGGGACCAAAAGTATACCCCATGTAAACTTAAAGGACTAAAAGTATACTTTAGCCTAAATAATATAATTAGAAGTTTTCTATAAAAAAAATTAATTATTATTTAAATAATTATTTTACTTTATGAATAATTGAGGTGATGATACTTCCACCTTTCCTTTTTTTCTTAGTCTTCCACGTTGCCTTGACAAGAAAGAAGTCCCTCCATTAGTCAAATAGGCAAACAACCCTAATCAAATCAGGTTCACCTTCGTACACTTGTTATAGGGAAAGGGAGAGAGACAAGAAGGAAGAACGAGCTCACCAACTGGAGGTTCTTCAATCTTCATTACCAACATCTTTCTTTTATCATCACCAGTCACTAGTCCTTCATCTCCTCTTCCTCTTTTTCGTGGTCTTCGATCCTTCCATTCTTCATCTTCACTAGTCACCCCATCGATGTGCACTTTTCTTCAGATCTCTCTCTCCCCCTTGTTCTGTGTCTCGACGATAGAGAAGGTTCGTTGCTCCTCCTTCGCCTTCCACAGCACCATTGACAGTGTTGACTATTTTGTGTCTGCACGTGTGGTCACTGGCATCAGTGTGGCTCCGCCACTGCATACATATACATACATCTATACACACATATATACATATAACAATTGGAGTGATATATTGTCATCAGATGGAGGAGTAATAATGATATTATTGTCTGTAGGAGGTGTACATGTCTTGTTGCACTCTCTCTTTCGAGACCATGATGTTGTCTCTATGTGGATTCTTTTGGTTCGGGGTTTTTTAACAAGGCAGCTTCCATCAGTATTGTAAACTCTTTTTTCATTATTAAGTTTGTCAATGATGTCACTGCTACTTTAACTTGTCATTTATAAGTTATGAAAATTTTCAAATATTATTTTATTTAATTGGGACCGTCGGGTAATTTCCTCATATTTCTTTTATTTTCATAACCATGCTTTTATTGTTTTTTATTTGGTTAAGGGTATAAACCCTTTCGAGGTTAAGAACACAAATGGGTTTTGTTTATTTCAATAAGTGTGATTTCGAGATTCGAACTTGTGTTTTTTCTCTAGTGGTGAGGTTACTTATTACCACCTCAACAAATAGTTTGTTGGTACAATGCTTTTATTTTATATAACTTGAAAAAGGGAAATTATAGTCCTTTTTTTTTTAACAAGGAAATTATAGTCCTTCGATATTGATTGGTTCACTAATTACTAATGACAACGTACACCATTTCCAAAATTGGTGTATGTATTTAAGTATATGCTGATTATTTGTTTCCTTACAACAAGAGCCATTATTAAAAGAATATTCTTTTGTTCTTTTGGCAAAAAAATTACGATATTTGAATTATTAACCTTTTCGACATGATTATGTAAATAAGTTTCATTGTAACATCCCAATTTTTAAAGCGGAATTTTTTTTTTTTCAATCAGAGTAGAGCATGGGAGCGAAAGAGTAACTGATCATAACAAAATATGAACCATAGTGTAACATAGTATTGACATTACAGTGATCCTACTGTTTAAAAGGTAAGTACGAAAGCGATAAGATAACTCCGGTAGGAAGCCTACTCCTGCTTGCTTTCCCTATCACCGATCCGTGGTCCTCCGGATCCTGAAGCTATAGCTGAGATTCAATTCACCGCATTGAATCTCAGGTAACGGTTAACCTTATGCTCAAATAAAACAGTATATAGACAACAGATATTCATGACATAACAGCAACATCTCATCAGATAAGTGTGACACAGACAGAACATAAGCATGGAGCAGTATGTAAGGTCCTACACAACAACATTGTGACACAGACAGGACATAAGCATAAAGCAGTATGTAAAGTCCTACACAAATATAGCCTGCACATTACCCTGTGCCACGATCACGTGTCCTACACAAATATAGCCTGCACATTACCCTGCAAATATTAGTGATTTGATACTAAATCTGGCATTTTAGGTAAAATTTATCATTTTGCCATTCTACCCCTAATTGGCGGAATTTCGCCAGCACTTCGTTACTCTGACTAATTTTCTTCCCAAAATTTCGCCAGAACTTCGACGCCATTTTGATTTTCGAAAATAAAGACTAAAATAGCCCTCCCATATAATATCATATCATACTTGAAAAATTAAAGGTTATTCTAGCATTACAACCCCTACTTTTGAAAGAACTACACAAGCTTCAACTTTTCGGAGACTCGATCCCTACCATGTTTTTACCTCTTCAGACATATTTTTCAATGCAATGAGGCCTAAAAACAAGAATAGGAATTTCATCCTCTACTTCCTAAATCTAACTAACAATTCTACCAACTACTGAACTAAAAACTAGAACTTAAAAGTTAAAGACCGAAAGACTTACCCGTTGAAGACTTTCCTCACAATTTTTCCAGAGATTCTCTCTCTTATTTCTCCCTCTAGGATTTCGACCCAAGGAGCTCTTCAAAATGGTGTGAAGATTTCAAGAGCATTGGCCTCTTATTTATAGACTTTTCAAAGGATACAAATGGAATTTTTGAAGTTGTTCTTAACCATGGAAATTCAACACAAAATGGTGTTTAATCCTTGTCCATGGAAGCATCTTGGCCGAAATTAAGGAGTGATGTGGCTGCTTTGGAGTGGTCCAAAAATGGTGACTTGGGTTGCTTTAAACCCGGTCTAATAGAATTTCCCCGATCGGTACCCGATTCGCGTGATTTTGGAGAACTTTCAAAATTCTGGATTTACAACTTTGAAGACATGTTCTCACTTACTAGAAATGTCCAAGTTAACCTAAATTTTGATCCCATATAGGGCTCCAATAGTCCAGTTGAAGTTTTCTCGAGAAACGTGTCCGAACGCGTCCGGTTTCAGAATGTATTTCTGAAATCATCAACTTCTTCAGAAAAATTCACTGATTCCAAATATGTCCAGATAAATTCAAACTCATTCCTAGATATTGAGTTAGAATTTATTTTCTTCATATCCAAAAATATGCCTATCTACATTTTTCCCTATTTTGTTTTATTAGGAAAATGCACAAACGGCCTCAGAATTAACTTCCGTAAGAGTCTAACGGAAGATAAAATTCCACCGATTGACTTTGGGAATCTCATTCCTAGATCTCTAGATAGGATCCGTTTCCTAATTTCTAAATTACTATTCATAATATTTCACTTTAATTAATTATATTATTATTATAATTGCAAGTTGCATCTATTTTTTCTTTTTCTTATTTTCATTTTTTTTCTTTCTTAGGGCATATTTCGGCTGGCCCTTTTTTTTCATATTTATTTGTTTTTTATTTAATTAATTATTTAATCATTTACTCATTTAATTTTTCCCAAAAATTCCACAAAATTATCTAATTGGTCCATTCTTGTATTTAGGCTCAAAAATACCTAAACTCAACTATTTTTCACCAAAATTTCCAATTAATTAGTAAACATATTTTTACTAATTTTAAAACAAAAACCACTAATTTCGGGTCTCACATAATTACTTGTGAATTTCCTTTGCTTATACTTAAGTAATTAGCCCAATATTACTTAATTACTCCTTTATCACTTGTTGATAATTTTCTTGCTTAGAACACCACATTACCTCCATACTCTTGCATTAACATTAGTATTTTCATGTCTCTTACATTTTAGAAATTACAAGGGTATTATAGTCATTTCACTTCTTTTTGAGTATTTTCCAACAATTTCTCCAATTTCATAATTTATAAAATTACAATAATTAGAGATAGCATACTTTCTTAATTCAGTTGATCATTTTACTACCTTTTAGTATTTTTCATAATTTTTCTAAGCTATTTACCCTTTCCAGTGGCATTTTGGTCATTTTGGCACTTAGGCCCTTAACTTCCCTGATTTCCTACAGAATTTAACCTAGAATAATAGACTATAATTACACAAGTCTGGAGACATTAATTTCACTTATCAGAAATATCCAATTTATTCATAATATTCCAGATAATAAAATCTAGGTATTACATTCATTTAATTTTTTTTCTTTAGATTTAAAAGCTGATACAATGTCTTAATTGATTAAAAATTCTTTTATAATTTAACTAATTTCCATCTTGATTTATTTTACTTGTTCTTTTTTTTACCTGAGATTCCCCCCCCTCCCCCTCCCCAATCTAATTAAGTCTTATCATATATTTTTTCAAAAAAAAAAAGTAAAATACTGAAAGCATTGGCTAAAAATCACACAAAATAAAAATAAAAAGTTAATAATAAATTCTAATTCGTTAAACTTTTTATGTCATATCCATATGAAATCATTTTAATAAACTTGAGTTATGGGTTAAAAATCCAAAAGAAACGAAATAAGCACATAAGCTTTAAATGAAAAATTCCTAGCACCAATCTATTTTAAAGGTAAAACTTAAAAACTACACACACACATGTATACATGTATATATGTGTGTGTGTATACATGTATACATGGATATATGTATATATACATGTACACACACATCTAAATACATATACATACATATGTATTTACACATACATATATACAATTATACATACATACAAAAACATTATCTGGAGCAATATAATTAAAAACTTATGGTTTTCAGTATAGAAATATAACACTGAACTCGAAAGGAAAAAATAACTATTTTTTAAAAAAAAGAGTATGTCTATTGTGTTCATCGAACTGAATAATATCAATGGAGTCATGACTGACTCATCAATTTATGGATGATTATGATCATGACGTTTTGAATAAGTTGATTGCTTTTCTATAATAACCAGATGCACTTTGAACTTATAATAGAAGAAAAAGAAAATATATTCTTTTCTTAAAGGGAAGAATTGGAGGTACAAGAATCTATATAAATAAAGTATATAGTACATATTTCAAGGAATGTAACGTACACAAGCAAAAACAAACATAGTTTTTTTCACGTTTTCATTGGTATGGAACCCAATAAACTAAGTCAAAATCTGATTGATTAAGTTCTATCAATTTGTACATAAGAACAAATCCTCATTGATTGACAAATGTCACAACCAATTTGATTAATAATTCACATCACAAATATTCCATTCCCCACAATGAGTCAAAAATTTACTTGTTCTCAATTATTGAAGCGACAACATTAATGGGTTCCAAACATAAAAAAATGGTTTTAGATTCCAAATGTATATAAGCTACCTGTAGTTATTCTTGCGGCTCGAGTTTGTTCTATTTGGCTAATAATCTTGTAGTGGCATAAAAACTTTCTTATAATATACTTCCGCTCATCCTTAATGTAGGCCTAATTAATTTGGGAGTTGTTGTTAATTCTAAATATAAGACTAATTTCACAATTTTATCTTTTTTTTTCCTTCAAATTAATTCTATTAATATTCCCTCAACAATAATTAAACAGGAAAGGGAAAGAGAATTAAGGAAGGCAATTAGAAAGTTTTAGACAAAAATTATATTAAATAACTTAATTAACGCTCTTAATCTACTCAAATTAATTAATTATATCTTACATTAAGGACCATAGTAGTACTAAGGCGAGAAACTCTTGGTTTCAATCCCATCACTTATAACTTCATGTGGTTAGTTAGTATCTGCTCTTTAAATAAAAGAAAGAAAAAAGTTTGCTCTCTTTCCTCCCATATATATATGAGACTATGAACGAGCTTTTGATTATTGTGCCTGCATATATATATAATTGCAATGTCTACACTTATAAGTATATTGTTATAGAAAATCTTGCCAATAAAATGGTGTTAGAGATGTGATAGAAGAGTATATTTCAAAATATTATTTGTACGATGATGAGAATCTATCATGTATGATTTCGCTAAAAATTAAAATCCTGACGTACGTGTTGATACATTATAATGATAAGAAGAAAAAAAACAGGAGAATTATTAAAGAGGTTTTAGATAAGAAAGAATAAATGACGGACCTTGGTTGATACAATGGGGGCCATGCCCCCCAAAGTTTTTTTTTATCCTAAATACTTTATGTAAATTGGATTCTTTTATGCATTTGGCCCAAAAATTTATACATTTGACTAAAAAAATTATACATTTGGCCCCCCAAATTTTTTTTCTTAAAAATTAGTTGGTGAGTATACATTTGACCCCCCAAATAGTTTTTTCAAGGTCCGTCCGAAATATATATATATATATATATGTGTTGGGATCAAATGACAACTATATTAAACTAAGATAGGGTTACATAAAAACACCTCCTAACAAGAAGAGCCAGACACTTGATAGGAAGCTCACAACTAGTACAAACAGCAGACAAAGTAAACTTAGTATAACTATATTGCTGGAACCAAAAAACATCCCATTTTCACGCCAACTTGGAATTGAGCCATACCCACCCCACAGACCAAAGTCTTCAAAGCTCTAGCCGTCATAACAAAGCGCCGAAACAAGCAGAACAGCTGATGAGAAATTGCTGTTGTGGAGATCCAAATAGTCACGCCACAAGGATGCATCGAACAAGTTCGATGATTCAGGACGTCTACACCACGATGACTATTTGAAGAAGCCCCGATGACCACCACCAAGGACTTGAAGCTGGAACTAGTCGCAGTTGATTCATGGAATTCTCCCTAAACCTTGCTAACAGATGGAGAAGACCTACAACCTTCATAAACATAAAGAAAACAAAATAAAACAATACTAAAAAACAAACAGTGAGTAGCTGATGAGGGTCTTTTTGTCTTTAAGCTTTAGCCTTGTAGTCCATGATCAAAAATTAATCAAGGATTGCGTAGTACGTATAGGCAAATCTAAGATGTTCTCTCTCTCAAGGATCCTTTTATTGAATCCTAAGTAATCTAAATGACATGCAAATGCAATTAAAACAAAGGGGAAAATTGGTTTTGGGTTTTTCAATTGATAAACTAAAATAAGAATGTAATTAAATTAAATGCTAAAGTATTATTTTTAGTATTTTCTTTATAAAATGGTGAATGAGTGAATGAAATGGTATTGAAGTGAAAATATGAAAAATGAATGTCTTGGTAATGAAGAAATGACTATCATTACTCATAAAAGATTATGGGAGTTTAAATTCATCAAGTCTTAAGAAAAAAAAACCTCAAGATAACACTTGAGTCCAATATTCTCAATTAATAGTACCTCCTAAAAATATAGCTAACCACTACCTTCTGAGAAATTGTTAAAAACCACTTGATGTGCAATTAAAATTGGAATAATGCAACATGAGTCTTCTTGAAATTGAGTACATAATAGTCCCTCAAAGAATACAAATCAACCACATTAACTAGACAATAACACACTAATTAATATAATTTCATTGCAACCACAAGAAATTAAAACACATATTTTTCACACTACAAAATCCAATCTCAACTACAATTATATCAAACTAATAGAGACAATAAACATTAATCTCAGTTCCAAAATTTATACACAGTAATTCCTAAAACAGACCACTTAAATATATAAATCTAGACTGAACAAATTAACTCTCTTTTGAAGCTCTCAACTCAAGTCAATCTCCACCGCCAAGGAGGGAATCATCCCCTAATCATGTAAGCAGCTCCAACGTCCAGCCATGAATAAAACAGAGAGAGGGAAATGGTGGGGATGATGATGGTGAACAGTGGACGAAGGAAGATGATGAAAGAGGCAGAGGAAGGTGTAGGTCCCCAAAAACTCCCAGCTCGCGGCGTTCCCACACTCTGATTTCCGATGGTTCTCGTTTGCGTCGCTCCCCAAAAACTCAGCTCGCGGCCTCCTGTTCCAGGTCTGTGTCTCCACCGTGAAACTCTCACGGTGCTGCTCTGTTCTGTGCTCTCCTCCCTCACGGTGAAGGTGGGTCGATGAAGCTCGCTGGCGACTTGGTGGCGGATGATGCCGCCGGCGAGAGGAATGAAGAAAGGGAAGGAAGGAAGAGGTGATGCGCGTCCCAGGTCCAAGCTCGGATGATTTCTCGCGGCGCTGGTTATATCGTTCTCTCAGCTCTCAGGTCTGATCCAGGTTCATGGGTCTGATGGATATTGATTGAATGAAGAAAGTCAGCTGCCCTAGTTTGGTTAAAACGCAGAGTTTCAATGTAGGGACCTAAGTGAAACTTTTAAGAAAAGTTTCATAGAAGGACTAAACTGAAAATGTTATAACTTGAGCTCAAACTTCCATTTTCAAATTTGATCCAATTTCTTCAACCACCTACAATTTAAATCAATTAAGCCAACATCAAATCTTCCTAAGAAATAATGAATAAGAGTAATTACAATAATTATAACAATTTTACCCTTTTTAAAACATTTTTCATGTAATCACTCATTAATCCAAATTAATCATAAATAATACATTTTTGGCCCAATTAACATGATTAAATCCCAAATTAATCCTGAAATAACACATCAAAATAAAATTAATCATGAAATAACACATCAAAATATGGTTGGATCAGTAGCCTCAGCTTGGACCAATTCACCACAGCACTACCCATTCTATGATGAATTGGAGATGAAATGAAAGAGAAAAGAGGCAGTTGGCCTGGGCTAGAGAAACGCGGTGTGTGATGTCGGTGGAGATGGAGAAAGGAGAAGGGAGCAAAAGGGAGTGAAAAAGGAAGTAGGGAAGTGGACGATGAAGGCGGTGGAACAAAGACAGGAGGTGAACACGCAGAAAAACAAATGAGGGAGGGAGGAGCAGTGAAACAGAGGAGAAAGGAAGAGGAAACATATGCATGTGGGAAAAACAAAGAGGCGGAGAAAACAGAAAGGCGGTATAACAGAGATAGGGAATGAGGTGGTGGGTCAGAGACAGGGAGTAAGGCGGTGGAGGGAAGAAAAAGAGGAAAGCCGATAGAGAAGGGAAAAAGAAAGGCGGTGGAAGGAAACCTAAAGGCGGTAGGTGGTGGATGAAATCGTTGAGTGTAGCAAGGTAGAAGAAATGGCAAAAAAGCAACATGGGAAGAAGAGAAAGAGAGGACTTGAGCTTATTTAACTAGCTTCTTTAATTTCTTCAAATTAATTAATTGAATTTTATATTAAGGATTGGAGCTATTGTTATAGATATCTTCCCAAGAAAATAGTGTTGGAGATGTGGTAGAAGAATATATTTCCAAATATTTTATGAAGCCAATCTATATCAGGTATGATTTCGCCCAAAAAAAAAAAAGATGTGCTTGAAAAGTACTGACAGCTATCACAAACACTTCGTAAAACCAAACAACGGTAATTATAGAATCATTCTATTCCCACGCCACAACCGTTATACAGGAAAGGAAATACGAGCTCAGTCAACTATCTGGACTGAAAAATTCTGACATGTTAATACATTATAATGATAAGAAATTAATAAGGTTTTAAATAAGAAAGACATATCCTTTATCTTATAGATAGCTTTAACGTTATTGTACGTTATATAATTGTAAGTGTACAAATATAGGCTTCAATATGAGTCTCAAATTAAGATCAGCAAAGATTGCAATGTTTGCTCAAAGGGCTTGCATGAAGAGGTGGTTAGTAGATTTGAGCCAAATTTGCTTTCTGCTTTCTTTCCTCTTTCATATTATGAGACTCTTTTAGATAGAGCTTCAACTATTCAATACTTTCTGATATCATTGACTAATCTAAATTAGGGTTGGGTTAATCATAATCCATAAGCGAAAGTTTTTCAAGTTGTTGGAAACATACAGCTACATAAATATAATGAGGCTCGAGTCATGCTAAAGACACTATTCTCAAGGGTTATTCTGCAACGTACACAGTAAAAGCTACGATAATCTCAGGATTAAACGGATCCTCCTTACAAGAACAGAATAGCGTAAACCTAATCTAGAAAACTATCTCTAACTGATCAACTTGACTATTCCCGTGTGTGACTCGATATATATAGGAGCACATACTAATGCACCTTGTGATTCATATATCAACTAAGTGTATCTGCAGAACACACAACAAGGAAAGAGTAATAATTTTTGGGATTTTCATAATAAAAATAAAAGACAAATAAAAACAAGATAAGATGAATCTTCCTGAGAACATATTGGTGGTTATCATATTTCAACAATAAATATGGAGTTATAATAAACCTTGACAACTCGTTAAATCCAAATTTCTTGATTAATGATTATTCCTATAAACTACAGCAAACAAACCTTATTTAAGAATATATTTAAGCACCACTTAGCACGTGAATTAAATTTCTAATTATAATTTGTTCTTCAAAAATAGAATAATCAAACGATATATTCTAAGGTGTACAGACTATAACGTCATAATCAATAAAATATAATTAATTATGCTACTCAATTAATAACATAAATTAAGAATAAGAATAATTATAAAAAAAAAACTGAAAATATATGAATTAAATTAAATACTTCAAAATATAATTGTTCGTAAAGTTCTATAGTCATGACTGACTCGTCAATTTATGGTTGATTATGGTATGACGTTTTGTACAAGTTGATCACTTTCCCTTTAACGGATGCCCTTTGAACTTGTTAATAATATAAGAAAAGGAAAATATATTCTTTTATTTCGAAAGGTAACAGAAACATTGTATATGGTTGATTATGGTATGACGTTTTGTACAAGTTGATCACTTTCCCTTTAACGGATGCCCTTTGAACTTGTTAATAATATAAGAAAAGGAAAATATATTCTTTTATTTCTAAAGGTAACAGAAACATTGGACAATTAAAGAATCTATACAGAAATAAATTGTATATAGATATTTCAAGGAATGTCACGTACACGAGCAAAAGGAAACATAGCCTGTGTGGTCACATTTTCATTGGTATGGAACCCAATAAACTAAGTCAAAATCTTTGATTGATTAATGAGAACAAATTCTCATCGATTGACAAAAGTCATAACACAAATCTATTCCCCACAATGAGTCAACTATTTACTTTTTCTGAATTCTTGAAACGACGACACGTATAGCTACATGAACAAACATCAATGGGTTCCAACATTAAAAAAGGGGTTTTAGATAAGAATTATTCACATTCCAATATAAGTTGTTCTGATGATGGGCTTATAAATAGGGCTAGATATTGAGGTTTTTAAGAGCATTGTTGAAGTGTGTGTTTGCTCAAAATGGATTGCATGAAGAAGAAGAGAGTAGATTTGAGCCAAGGATGACTTGCCGGCTTCTGAATTGGTGGCTTTTGCTGGCAAGTCATCCTTGAGCCAAGTTTGTTCTCTTCATCTTTCATATGATCCATTTTAAGAGTTTCTGATTTTGTTCTAGAAAACTTGCAAACTCTTCATCACGATTTGCTTATGATGTATATATAGTTCTAATAATATTACGTTAATGATCATTACTATTTGCTTATAGTCAGTTTAATAATGTGCTTTGGATAAGAAGCAACCAGCACAAAGAAGATCTTTGCTATGTGGAGCCATGCATTTGAGAGCCTATATATGAAGTGTAGAGAACGGATATGAGTCAAGCATGACTTGATGGTATTAGGATGTTTTGCTCTCTTCGTCAATGATCTTGTAGTCTAATGATATAAAAGCGCAATATAACATGAGTGGAGAGTTTTGGGGTTGATCTCATCACTTATAACCTCATGATGTTAGTACATATATCCTCTAAATTAAATAAACAAAAAAAGTTTGCTCTCTTTAATTTCCTCCCATATGAGACTATATGAAGGAGCTCTTAATTAATTATTGTGCCTGAACATATAATTGCAACATGTACATTTATAAGTACTACCTCTTGAGTGGTTTGAGATGATTAAAGAAATTAAATAAATTATTGAATCATATAATATGTTATATGATTCCTCTAAAATACTTATGTGCATTATTATATTATATATCAATTTATAAGTCAAGCAAATTAGTTTGGAGAAAAATGATAAATATAAATACTTTAAAATAATTTATTTTGCTTCCTTAATCTCCACAAATTAGTCAACTAGATCTTATATTAAAGGTCAGAAGTAATATATTGTTATAGAAAATCTTGCCGAGAAAATGGTGTTGGAGATGTGATAGAAGAATATATTTCAAAATATTATATGATGACAATCGATCATGTACGATTTCTTCGCTGGAAAAAACAAAGATATGCTTGAAAAGTATTATTGACCAACTATCACAAACACTTCGTTAAACTAAAACCAACGCTAATTATAGAATCACTCCATTCGTAAAAACCAGTTTCAGTATTCAACACAATAACGAGTATTAAGAGTTTATCACTACTATAGACTGCACAGATCTTACTGAAGTGATGAGCACCAAGAACTCATTATTGTAATGAGCACTGAAACTGATTCTTCCCATACCACAACTGTTATATAAAAAAGGGAATTACAAACTCAGTGAACTATTAGCTAGCTAATAGTAATAAGCTTATTATTCTACTTCCATCAACGCAAATAAGGCTGCATGGGAATCAAAAATTAGGTTAAGAAAGTCATCTCTAATTGAACTTGACTGTTCTCAAATATGACTCAATAGGGGCCAAATGAGTGTATTAAAAAAATCAAAGATAATAAACTTAAAGAAGTTAAAATTACCTAATACTACCCCTCGTTGGTGGATTCATTGGTCAAAGAGTTGGACAAGCTCCCTAAGGGTTTTGAGTTCGATTCTTAAGATCATTGCAGTGCTGGGGAGAAGTCTTTTTTTTTTTTTTAAATATTATTGTTGACGTTGGGGAGACGTCTTCGTAGTCAAGTGAAGAGTGGACGCCGCCTGGACCCATACTCCATTCACACACACACACTGACGGACCCAGGAATTTTACTTATGGGGGGCGAAAATAAAAAAATGTTAAATTATAAATAAAAGTACTTAAAATACGATGAAGACTTAATATACAAAAAATTGAAAGAAATATATCACAGAAATTAAGTTTATTTCACTTGACTCTTGCTCTACGTGTTTTCATATTGTTAAACTCATCTATAATTGAATTCATGTTAAAACTCAAAACAATTTCTTTTTCAATGTATGTAATCAGAGAATTATCAAGAAATTGGTCTTCCATTCTATTTCGAAGTCTGTTCTTGATTATCTTCATAGCAGAGAAAGATCTTTCAGTAGTTGTTGTAGAAGCTGACAATTTTCATTTGAGAAATTTAACAAAAAGAAATGATTTTGAGTACCTTATTGATTCTCAAAATTTACGCGTAAGCTATTGAAAAAATGTTGAACGAGCTGCCAGTGAGAAAGGAAGAAGAGATTGGCAATTTTCTAAAAGTGGAAAACAAGTAACGTTTGGAATATATATTAAAGTGTGAGCTGTTTTTCCGTGAATATAAATGGAAGCCACATTAATAACAAAAGCAAACCTGTGGGCCAGCATATATATAAATTTTTTTGGGTATACTTGTGGGCCAACAAGATAGAGTTACACAACTACACTTTATTTCATCCCTCTGGTCCAACGTGTGTGTGTATATATATATATTTTTTATTTTTCCTTTTTTAGGGGGCGGGGGCCACCCCTAGCCCCCCCCCCCTCTGTCCGTCCCTGCACACACACACAAAATACCTAATACTCCCTCTGGTCCTTATTATAAGGCACCAACCACCAACATTTTTTGGTCCTTATTATAAGGCACCAACTTACTTTAACTAACTCATTTGTTACTACTTTTCCATTATACCCTCATTTTTAACTAACTCATTTAAACCTACATCATTAAAGTAGGGGTAAAGTTGGAAACATTTATTACTTTTAGACCTCATTAATGACTTAACCTCCATTCCTTGGTCCGCGAGAAATTGGTAGTTGGTGCCTTATAATAAGGACCAGAGGGAGTACTTATTAATTATGATTGACATTGGCAAAAAAATAAACTATGATTGACTATTATTTAGTGTCGAGTTTGATTGATTAAAAATTAATTAGGAGATTTGCATTGAGTTGATTTTGTAATTAATAGGGAGATTATCTCGTTTATATATTGTCACTATAAATAGGATCCTGGTAGGTCGAAATTCACTCATTACATTTCACATTCTCTTAGTTTATTCCACCTTGCCACGTATGTGTTCTTCTTGTCTTTTTTACAAGGTTTTGAAACTCGGACCAATCATTGAACTGGTGGGGGTATTGGGTTAAGGGTCAGTGGGTTAAACGGACATTAATTAAAAATATAATTTAATTAAAATGAGTGAAAATATTCATATTTTAATAATAAAACTATTTTGTTAAACAATTAAAGTCTATCCGTCTGATCCATTTGAGATATAAGGAGACACCCCTCATGAAACTTTTTTTATTAGATACAATCCTAATTAAGTCGTGTGAGCTATACATCAACCATTGATTTTTTTTCCCCTCACACCCTCCATTTTTCATGTTTAAAAAAATTAAAAAGGATAATATGCAGATCTCATCTTAATTTTCTTACACATCCAAATCATAAATTATGCTAAATGACTTATATAAATATTGAAGGAAACATTACATATAGGGTAAGAAAAATAATATCTCATGGTCACATCACCATATAATTCGGTAAAATAATAATTTTAATTTTTTTTGTTATATAATTTATGCTTAATAATACTTTCTGTATTTACTGCGGAAACTTTTTTTCTACAGCACTCACATAAAAAAGTGAGTGGGTCCCATTGTAAAAAGATGAGAGATAAAATATTAGTGGAACCCACTCACTTTTATGTGAGTGCTGCAGAAAAAAAGTTTCTGTAGTAGATGCAGAAACATTATATATATATATATATATATATATATATATATATATATATATATATATATATACAGTGGCGGAGCTACATTGGTGCCCATGTGGGCAAGTGCAGACATAAACATTTGAGAATATATATTTTTTGAAGAAATTTCATAACAATTTGTTTGAGTGGTGTAGTTGGTTAGCACGCGACACACCTAAAGGTCCCCAGTTCGAACCTCCTCTCTTCATTTTTTTTTTTCATTGTTCATTGTTCTCTCCTGCTTCCTCTTCATTGTTCTCTCAACCAAACCAACCCTCGCTTTTTTCATTGTTCTCTCTTGCTTCCTCTTCATTGTTCTCTCAACCAAACCAACCATCGCTGCTTCCTCTATTTGAGATGGACTCCAACTCTGAACTCTGAAACCCTAGAAGGACTCCGACTCCGAACTCTGAAACCCTTTTGAGAAGGACTCCGACTCTAAACTATGAAACCCTCGGATCCCTTTGTTTTTCATTTTCATTGTTCTCTCAACCCTCGCTGCTCTCCAAATCTCTCTCAATTTGAGAGGGACTCCGACTCTGAGCTCTGAAACTCTTGAAGATGACGAAGAAGAAAAAGAAAATGGGATTGCTGAGAGGGGAGACCTCGATGAAGTTGAAGTGGGTTTTGACGCAAAGGGGAAAGGGAAAGCACCCATCAGTATCAGTCTCAAGAAAGTTTGCAAAGTTAGTGCTTTGTTGCATTTTCTTCTTTGCTTTCCTTTCTTTCCCTGTCATTATCTGTGAATCATATCATTCTTTTGAGGTGGTTGTGTTTGATTTTGGGGTTTTTATTGTTAATGATGTTTTAGGTATGCAAGAAGCCAAGACATGAGGACCTAATTCTGCCATTTCCCAATTCCACTTCTCTGGATTCAGGTCTTTCGTTATTTCTCGTAATATTTTTATTTTAATCAAACATTTTTACTTGTTCTTGTTATTATCATTCGTTCGTTTTAAGCACCAAGTTGAGTTTTCCTTCTATCTTGCTGAAAAATTGGATTTGAAATAATATTCACTTGGAATTGATTCGTTTCTGAGGAAGCAGGCAGAAGCCGGCTTCGTTCCATGCTATGGGTCATCAATGATATCTTTGAAGGATACAAAGATGGGTCAAACAATGAGTATTGACCCTGCTCCTGCTATTGCTGTCAAAGATGAAACCACCAAGTCATATTCCACATCCTTGGAAACTGCCATTGCGGGTTCTTTCATTTTCCTTTCTAACTTTGTATCATCATGTACTATTCTCAATTGCCAAATTCAGGGCATTCACTTGTCCTGCCTAGCAGAGAACTCTGTTGGTTTGGTCATTGTCTTTGAATTTTATGGGAAAAACTCAAGTTTGTTCTGCATAAGAGAATTGAAGGATACTAGAATGATGTAATAACTTTTGGAATTGTGATTTCTATTTGATAATAAAAAATCTAAAGGCTCTAATCTTCTTGCCATATATTAGTTGTATATGAAATTAGTTAGCTAAGAAATATTATATACTCTTGGTGCCATTTAAGGGTAGATGCTTGCACTAACCACAAGAGTAGTGATGCAATTTTGATTCGTAAGAAAGGTACCATAATTTTCGGCCTTCATTATGATATTTATGTCTGGATATTTGCCTCTCTTCATTACAATATTTCAAGATTTACCAGAGTTGTCGGCCTTGCTTGAGAAATTGGCCATATATAATTGCTGGTTGGCTGGTTGCTCAAATTGAGATACACTGTGACCTTTTTATCTTGGGTTTCTTCCAAGTTTTTAATTTGGAAAATGAATCTAATACTTTTCCAAATGGTAAGGTCTAGTATTTACAGACATTTGCATTTATCAATCTAACTTCAAGCTTTTTAATCCTAGCATATGACAGCCTCAATCAAGAGCATGTAAGTTCTAGAGTATGTTATAGTGACTGTAAAAGCTTTGTTACAGCAGCATATGGAAATATAATTAAAAATTGATGTTCATGTTTTCTCTTCATGCAGGGCAATTTCTTGTCAAATTTGAGAGTTTGCAACCAAACTAATGCATTACTGCAGCATATGGGAATATACTGCCCATCAAGTTTCGAAACATACCACCATTGGGTTAGTCATTTTTGTTTTGCTCTAGTGAAATCTGTAATACCCCAAAAATACGTATCATAATTTGGTAAAATTATACCTATAGAAAGTAGGTGAATATGAGATATCAAATATTAAGTTATAATTATTTTATTTTTCTAAAGGAAAATCTCTGAGAAATTAGAGAATCTAAGGGCCAAAGTGCCAAATGACCAAAATGCCCTAAGGGACATAAATGACTTAGGAAAATTATGAAAAATCCTAAAATGTAGTAAAATGGTTAATTGAATTAAGAGAGTATATTATCTCTAATTCTGGTAATTTAATAAATTATGAACTTGGAGAGATTGAATAAGAATGCTCAAAAAGCATTGAAATGACTAAAATACCCTTGTAAATTCTAATATAATAAAGGAGACATGAAAACACAAATGTCAATGCAAATGTTATGAGGTAATGAGTTGTTCTAATTAAGAAAATTAGCAACAAGTGATAATAAAGTAATTAGGTAATTATTGACTAATTACTTAAGCTTAAGCAAAGGAAATTATGAAATAATTATGTAAAACCCTAAAATTAGTGGTTATTGGCTTAAAATTAGTAAAAACGTGTTTACTAATTAATTGGAAATTTTGGAGAAAAATAGTTGAGTTTAGGTATTTTTAAGCCTAAATACAAGTTTGGACCAATAGGAAAATTATGTAAGAAATTATATAAAATAATTATTAAATAATTATTTTATATTAAATAAAATATAAAACGAAAATTAAAAAGAAATGGATCAGAATGTTGACCGAAATTGGGCTAAGGAAAAAAGAGGAAAAATATATATATATGTATGTATAAGTTTGCAACTTGATAATATTATATTAATATAATTAATTAAAGTAAAAAAATGTGAATAGTAACTTAGAAATTAGGAAACGGATCCTATCTAGAGATCTAGGAATGAGAATTCCAAAGTCAAGGTAAAATATTGATCAGTGAGTTTTTACCTTTAAGTGACCTCTTCCGGAAGTTAATTCCGAGGTCGTTAGCGCATTCTCCTAATAAGACGAAATAGGGAAAAATGCAGATAGGCATACTTTTGGATATAAAGAAAATAAATTCTAACTCAACATCTAGGAATGAGTTTGAATTTATCTAGACATATTTGGAATCGGTGAATTTTTCGAAGAAGATGATGTTTCCGAAATACGTTCAAACCGGACGCGTTTGGACACGTTTTTCGAGAAAACTTCAACTGGACAGTTGGAGCCCTATATGGGATCAAAATTTAGGTTAACTTGGACATTTCTAGTAAGTAAAGAAATGGTTTCAAAGTTGTAAATCCAGAAGTTTGAGATTTTTCGAAATCACGCGAATCGGGACCGATCGGGAAAACAGTTAGACCGGGCATAAAGCAAGCTCATTTAATCACTCTTGGACCAATTGAATGCTGCCAAATCAGCCCTTGTATGTCGACCAAAGGCCCATGGACATGAAATAAACACCATTACATGTATAATTTTCCATGGTTTAGACAATTTTGAAAATGCCCAAAATACCCTTTCAAATTTCTATAAATAAGAGGCCTTGCCTCTTGAAATCTTCACACCAAAAGTTGAGATCCTAGAGAGAGAAGCTCTGGGGGAGGAGTCTGGGGAAATTCGCAGCGAAGCTCTGGGTAAGTTTTTCGGTACCGAGCTTTAAGCTTCCGTAGTTCTTTTGATAGTTAGAGTAGTAATGTTAGATTAGTATTTAATCTTTCAAGTATGATTGGGTATCATATGGGAGGGCTATTTTAGTCTTTATTTTCGAAAATCAAAATGGCGAAGTTCTGGCGAAATTTTGGGAAGAAAATTAGTCAGAGTAACGAAGTGCTGGCGAAATTCCGCCAATTAGGGGTAAAAGGGCAAAACGGTAATTTTTACCTAAAATGTCAGTTATTGTGTCAAACCACTAATGAAAGTGATATTACCCTTATAGGATATCGAAACTCGATCTGCTGCCGTTACTGTGCCGACGTGCTGCTTGTTTTACGATTTGCAGTAAAAGTACGTTTTAGAAAAACGTGCTAGAAATACCGTAATCCGTCAACGAAGGTACGTTCGCGTCGGTAACCTTAACTCTGATATTTATGGTATGCGTGTATGTGCTATGTGAATTATATGTTATGTATTGTTGTTATAATTGTTGGGTAATGGGATACGCATGTTAGAGGCCTAGGTGCCGCGGGATACGGTTGTTAGGGGCCTATGTGCTTGCTAGGGATCAAGAGGCCTAGGTCTTTGCTAGGGTTACACCTGCAGGGGGCCTATGTGCTCTTAGGGATACGCTGTTTGGGAGATGCTTGTACTATGTGCTTTTATACTATTGATTATGATTTTCGTAGTCCATATCTTTGTATATGTAAATATGAGGTTAACTGTTACTCGAGGTCCGATTGCAATGCTGTTGTATTCCGCCAGACTTACGGTGTTTTATATATACATATCAGTTACTCAATCGCTCTGTTGCTCTACTCTGATGATTTGAAATGATGTTTTGACAAAAAAAATTTATACTGCTTGTGAAAAGTTGGGATGTTACAATTTTGGTATCAGAGCAGTAGTCCTGGCATGAATTTAACTATGTTATTACGGACAGTTTGGTGCCGAAGGCAAGGCTAGTCTACGTGGGTGTGCCAATCAGTCACCGTGAACTCGGTGAGGCCCCCATGGTAGACACTTACCTGGCCATTCTGTTCGGTTAACGGAGTTAGGTTCTAAGCCTTTTCAAAAACTTGGAGAATATTTTGAAAATGAGTACTGATATAGCCCCGAGTCGGTATACCATTTTGAACCGGTATACTATCTCGAACCGGTGTACCACCCTCCGTCGGTGCATCACATCAACCCTTGAGCCGGTGAATCCATCACCTGTGCTTATATCGATATCGGTCTCTAATAACTCGATATCGGTCCCAATAGTTCGATAACCACGATAATGTCGCCACCGACGACAACTTTGACTACCCGGAGATCATAGATCTTGAAATCAGCCACGACACGAGTTCGGTAATTCGATATCGAGTCCACGATATCGATCTCGATAACTCCGATAACTCGATAACCACCGTTTGTACCGGAAGCAGTCATTCTATCCTAGCGAGCTCATATACGGAGCTGGGCCACGCCGGATGAAACTCCGAAACCAGCAAAGATAAGTACATGTAGTATTTGACTCATGTAGCAAAACTTCCAATACGTAACTCGTACCCGTTCTCGAATATAGAGAACCAACGATAATTTGACGAAGGAAACGTTGCGAGTGTCTATTTGTTTATGGTGTAAAAACTGTGTATAGCAAAGCCTATGTGTAGAAAATACAGGTGCAATAAAGTCTATGTGCCGAGTAAGTTCTAGGTGCGATAAAGTCGATAAGTACGATAGAGCCTAGGTGCGGTATAGATACTAGTGCGAAACAATCTACGATATGCGAAATATTTCCCCTGTATCTAACGTTTTTCCTAATAAAGGAAAAGAACGAGACATGGCAAATTTGAGAGGAGCCGGAGTACCCAGAGGCCGAGGCAGAGGACGAGGCAGACAACCTCGAGTGGGACCGATACCTGATCATGACCCAAATCAAATACTGAATCAACCGGAGCAGAATGAGATACGGAACCGAGAAGAACTCGGCGGGAACAACAGATTCTTATAAACATACTCCTAGAAAGGCGAAATGGGACAAGATCGAGAAGCTGAGAGACAACTAGAAGAACGAAACGCTGAAAATGAAGAAGATGATAGACGAACCGAGGAAGCTGAGGGATCAGAAAGATCCCAGTCACCACCACCTCGACCACCCAGAGATGTAAATACGTCACAATATTGGGTTACTCAGTTCTGTAAGCTAAATCCCCCAGCATTTCAAGGAAAGCTGGAAACGGCGGAGGATTGGTTGAAGAAATTAGAGAAGATCTTCGGAGTAATGGAGTGCCCGGAAAATCGCAAAGCTCAACTGGCGATATACAAGCTTGAAGGAGATGCAGACCGTTGGTGGGAAGTCATGGCAGAAACACTACGAACGCGCTATTGTCCAGTTACTTGGGAGAAGTTTCTGGAGAAATTCAACGAACAGTACTTTCCTCCCTCGATACAAGTGACCAAGGAGACAGAATTCCTTCACATCCGGCAGGGCCACGAGGAGACTATCAATGACTACTTTGCCCGGTTTACTAATCTATCACGATATTCATCGCACTTGAGGCAGAATGGTGATGAAAGCAAAGATGGCAAACATACTAATACACGGGTTGAAGTACGAGATCAAGGAAAGACTGGTATCTCAACGGTTTACGGAGCTGATTCAAGCCGTAGAATCATGCCTAGGTTAATTGAACGGAACCTGAAGGAGCTGCGTAGATCCCAACATTCCAAAGACTAGTAGTGCGAGGCGTAACGAGAGCAACCGTGGAAGTTCTTCACGGAAAAGAGAGGCACCATGGAGTGATTCCCAAAGAGAGAGTAAGAGGCCATTCCGGTCTAGGCGGTGAGCAACTCAAGAATGCGGGAGACTCGACCATGTCCAAAATGCGGGGATTACCATCCCGGTGTTGCTCGTGAAAGGAGACGGGTTTGCTACCGATGTCGGAAGCCGTGACACTTTATCGCAGATCGTCCCGAGAAACCTATGGAATTGAGGCCACAAAACCCGTGCCGAATGTACGCGTTGACCAACGCAATGGACAGAGAACTTCCAGAGAGTGGAGTACTTCAAAGGCGAACCCGTAGTCCGCGTTACATAAGACCATTCGAACTTTCAGATAGTTTTATCCCCGAAACTTGATTAGATCTTCGTGACGCGTTTCTTAGTTAGTACAATTCGACCGTGATCGTGTCATTATGTAGGAGGTATCTTATGTTACCATGGTGTGTGGGAACCATGGGGACATTTTTGGTATCCATTTTGGTATTTGTAGTGTTAACCGCGGTGTGTGGGAACCACAGAGACACATTATATATCAAAGTACGAAATGATAAGATCTTTATGGATAAACCGAGGCGAATTCCTGATCACCAAGAAGGGCGGCTGACCAGACGAAGTGAAGATCCGATGCGTATAGTCCAAAATCCAAGTAGGACGGGTGTTAGTTAGTACAAAGTTTAGATGGAAGAGCGCAAATTTCGAGGACGAAATTTTGTTTAAGGGGGGAAGAAATGTAATACCCCAAAAATACGTATCATAATTTAGTAAAATTATACCTATAGAAAGTAGGTGAATATGAGATATCAAATATTAAGTTATAATTATTTTATTTTTCTAAAGGAAAATCTCTGAGAAATTAGAGAATCTAAGGGCCAAAGTGCCAAATGACCAAAATGCCCCTAAGGGACATAAATGACTTAGGAAAATTATGAAAAATCCTAAAATGTAGTAAAATGGTTAATTGAATTAAGAGAGTATATTATCTCTAATTCTGGTAATTTAATAAATTATGAACTTGGAGAGATTGAATAAGAATGCTCAAAAGCATTGAAATGACTAAAATACCCTTGTAAATTCTAATATAATAAAGGAGACATGAAAACACAAATGTCAATGCAAATGTTATGAGGTAATGAGTTGTTCTAATTAAGAAAATTAGCAACAAGTGATAATAAAGTAATTAGGTAATTATTGACTAATTACTTAAGCTTAAGCAAAGGAAATTATGAAATAATTATGTAAAACCCTAAAATTAGTGGTTATTGGCTTAAAATTAGTAAAAACGTGTTTACTAATTAATTGGAAATTTTGGAGAAAAATAGTTGAGTTTAGGTATTTTTAAGCCTAAATACAAGTTTGGACCAATAGGAAAATTATGTAAGAAATTATATAAAATAATTATTAAATAATTATTTTATATTAAATAAAATATAAAACGAAAATTAAAAAAAAATGGATCAGAATGTTGACCGAAATTGGGCTAAGGAAAAAAGAGGAAAAATATATATATATATGTATGTATAAGTTTGCAACTTGATAATATTATATTAATATAATTAATTAAAGTAAAAATGTGAATAGTAACTTAGAAATTAGGAAACGGATCCTATCTAGAGATCTAGGAATGGGAATTCCAAAGTCAAGGTAAAATATTGATCGGTGAGTTTTTACCTTAAGTGACCTCTTAGGAAGTTAATTCCGAGGTAGTTAGCGCATTCTCCTAATAAAACAAAATAGGGAAAAATGCATATAGGCATATTTGTGTATATAAAGAAAATAAATTCTAACTCAACATCTAGGAATGAGTTTGAATTTATCTAGACATATTTGGAATCGTGAATTTTTCTGAAGAAGATGATGTTTCCAGAAATACGTTCTGAAACCGGACGCGTTTGGACACGTTTTCGAGAAAACTTCAACTGGACAGTTGGAGCCCTATATGGGATCAAAATTTAGGTTAACTTGGACATTTCTAGTAAGTAAAGAAATGGTTTCAAAGTTGTAAATCCAGAATTTTGAGATTTTTCTGAAATCACGCGAATCGGGTACCGATCGGGGAAAACGGTTAGACCGGGCATAAAGCAAGCTCATTTAATCACTCTTGGACCAATTGAATGCTGCCAAATCAGCCCTTGTATGTCGACCAAAGGCCCATGGACATGAAATAAACACCATTACATGTATAATTTTCCATGGTTTAGACAATTTTGAAAAGAGTAAATACTATTTTTGGTCCCTGGAAAAACACATTTGACCCTTTTTGGTCCCTGAGTAAAGAAAATGTCATTTTGGTCCTTTTTAGGGACTAAAAATGACCTTTAGGGAATTTCGAGGATTAAAATATTCAAAAAAATGATCAAAATGACTAAAAGGGACCTTATTTTTCCATTTTAGGGACTAAAAGTGACTTATTTTTTTTCAGGGACCAAAAAGGGCATCCGTGTTTATTCCAGGGACCAAAAAGGGTATTTACTCTTTTGAAAATGCCCAAAATACCCTTTCAAATTTCTATAAATAAGAGGCCTTGCCTCTTGAAATCTTCACACCAAAAGTTGAGATCCTAGAGAGAGAAGCTCTGGGGGAGGAGTCTTTGGAAATTCGCAGCGTGGCTCTGGGTAAGTTTTTGATACCAGGAGCTTTAAGCTTAGTAGTTCTTTTCGATAGTTAGAGTAGTAATGTTAGATTAGTATTTAATCTTTCAAGTATGATTGGGTATCATATGGGAGGGCTATTTTAGTCTTTATTTTCGAAAATCAAAATGGCGTCGAAGTTACAGGCGAAATTTTGGGAAGAAAATTAGTCGTAGTAACGAAGTGCGCGAAATTCCGCGATTAGGGGTAGAAGGGCAAAATGGTAATTTTTACCTAAAATGCCGTTATTGTGTCAAATCACTAATGAAAGTGATATTACCCTTATAGGATATCGAAACTCGATTCTGCTTTGCAATTCTGTGCCGACGTGCCATTGCTTTTACGATTTGCTGTAAAAGTACAGTTTTCCGAAAAACGTGCTAGAAATACCGTAATCCGTCAACGAAGGTACGTTCGCTTGCATCGGTAACCTTAACTCTGATATTTATGGTATGCGTGTATGTGCTATGTGAATTATATGTTATGTATTGTTGTTATGATTGTTGGGTAATGGGATACGCATGTTAGAGGCCTAGGTGCCGCCAGGATACCGGTTGTTAGGGGCCTATGTCTTTGCTTTAGGGATCAAGAGGCCTAGGTCTTTGCTAGGGTTACCTTTGCGGGGGCCTATGTCTTGCCGAGATACGCTGTTTGGGAGATACTTGTACTATGTGCTTTTATACTATTGATTATGATTGTACGTAGTCCATATGCTGTATATGTAAATATGAGGTTAAGATTTTCGAGGTCCGATTGCAATGGACCTCGGCTCTAACATAGCATCCGGATCGGGAGGACCAAGGACCGAGGAGAGAGGCAAGCGGCTGAGTAGAAGACCAGTGAAGACTCTATTTTGTTGTTCCTACAAAAAGCTTTCCTTTTCGTTGTGTATCACTTTTGAAATACTCGGTTACCATACCGTTTGTTGTATTCCGCCAGACTTACGGTGTTTTATATATACATATCAGTTACTCAATCGCTCTGTTGCTCTACTCTGATGATTTGAAATGATGTTTTGAAAAAAAAAAAATTTATACTGCTTGTGAAAAGTTGGGATGTTACAAAATCAACAATACATTCCACTTATACTTCCTAGTTAAACATCCTATGTATCCAGGAGACACCATGCTCTCCTTAACAAGTTAAGTGTGAAATAAAATCCAAGCATTTTGAATTTATAAGTCAAGTTACAAGTTAATGCATGTTAAAATTAGATCATTGACTGAATTAGTTGCGTAAAAAGGCTCTTTGTAACATCCCAAGTTTGAAATGCGGAAATTTTTTTTTTTCAAACAAACAATCAGAGTAGAGCAATAGAGCGAAAGAGTAATTGGATTCTTAGCCAAAACATCAACCATTGTGTAACATTGTAATGATTACAGTAATCCTAAGGTTTAGAAGGAAATAGTGTAATAACAAAATACGATAAGATAGAGATAGTCTTCACCGCACGCCTACTCCGGTACTTGCCTCTATCCACGAACCGTGGTCCTCCCGACCCTGAAGCTACAGTGAGATTCAATTCAACGCATTGAATCTCGGGTAGCAGTTAACCTCATACCCAAACAACACAAGTATATGGCCAACAGATATTCAAGAGCTAATACAACAAGATATCATAAGCATACTAGAGATGCATGATCATTATGCCGACAAAACATAAGCACGAGCAATATGTAAAGCCCCATAAGGTAAATAACAACAACAGCTTGCACTATTCACCAGTGCCACGATAATTAGTCGTGTCCTCAGCGCTAGGAAAACATAACGGCATTCCAAACATAACCCGTTTAAAAACTGTCTGTATAACGGTCTACGAACATATCATTGACATATATGCATTTAAGAAGCACAAGATTAGTGTTACAGTACGCGTCCGTACCTTCGTTGGCAACGTTAGGTACTACCGGCGGAAAACGTACTTTCTACGGAGAAACGTGCAAAAGTCCTACAGCGGCACGTCGGGCAGCGTAACGGCAGCAGAATCAGCGTTTCAGATATCCTATGAGAATAATGTCACTTCTATTAGTAATTTGACATTATAACTGACATTTTAGGTAAAAATTACCATTTTGCCCCTATACCCCTACTTGGCGGAATTTCGCGGTAGCTTCGCTTACATAGGCTATTTTCTTCCCAAAATTTTGCCAGAACTTCGACGCCATCATGATTTTCGAAAATAAAGACTAAAATAGCCCTCCCATATGATATCCAATCATAAAAATAAAGACTACTCTAGCATTACTAACTATTGAAAGAACTATGAAAGCTTAAAGCTCGGTACCGGAAAACTTACCCAGAGCTTCGTTGTAATTTTTCCCAGAGCTTCTCTCTCTAAAATCCTCTCTCTAGAATCGGTTTTGCTCTTCAAAATGGTGTGAGAAATGAAGAGGAAACTTGGCTATTTATAGAAGAAAATGTGACACTATTCACTACTTTTTCATATCGGATATCGGTAGCGGATCGCACTTTGCCACATGTCACGATCCTCATCAGCCACTTGGCAGCTGACATCATCATTTAAAGCCATGATGTCATGGTGGTGATGTCACTTACTTCCTCAAGAAGCTGTTTTACCGATAAGTTTCCGATCGGTGTCCGAATCGCGTACTTTCGGAGAAATCTCAAAATTCTGGTTAACTAACTTTGAAGATCTCCTCTTACTTACTAGAAATGTCTATTCTAATCTAAACCTTGATTCCATACAGGGCATTCCGTGTTCAGCCGAAGTTTCTCGAAAAACGTGTCCGTACGGGTCCGATTACGAAACGCGTTTTCGGAATCACCAATCTCTAGAGAAAATTCACTGATTCCAAATATGTCTAAATAAATTCAAACTCATTCCTAGATATTGAGTTAGAATTTATTTTCTTTATTTCCAAAAATATGCCTATATGCATTTTTCCCTATTTTGTTTTATTAGGAAAATGCACAAACTACCTCTAATTAACTTCCGGAAGAGGTCACTTGAAGGTAAAAACTCACTGATCAATATTTTACCTTGACCTTGGGATTCCTATTCCTAGATCTCTAGATAGGATCCGTTTCCCAATTTTTAAATTACTATTCACATATTTTACTTTAATTAATTATATTATTATTTTAATATGCAAGTTGCACAAGTTGTTCCTATTTCATTTTCATTTTTTTTTCTTTTTATTTGGCCCAAAATTTCGGTTGGCCCTTTAATTATTTTAATAAATATTTATTTTTTATTTAATTAATTATTTAATTATTTATTTATTTAATTTTTCCAAAAGTTTCCACAAAATTATCTAATTGGTCCATTCTTGTATTTAGGCTTAAAAATACCTAAACTCAATGATTTTTCATAGAAATTTCCAATTAATTAGTAAATACATTTTTACTAATATTCAACTAATTTCCACTAATTTTTGAGCTTCACATAATTATTACTGAATTTCCTTTGCTTATGCTTAAGTAATTAGCCCAATATTACTTAATTACTTCATTATCACTTGTTGATAATTTTCTTAATTACAAAGCCTCATTACCTTCATACTCTTGTATTAACATTAGTATTTTCATGCCTCTTGCATTTTTAGAAATTACAAGGGTATTATGGTCATTTCACTTCTTTTTGAGTATTTTCCAACAATTTCTCCAATTTCATAATTTATAAAATTACAATAATTAGAGATTATATATTCTCCTACTTCACTTGGTCATTTTACTGCTTTTTAGGATTTTTCATAATTTTTCTAAATTATTTATGTCCCTTAGGAGCATTTTGGTCATTTTGGCACTTTGGCCCTTAAATTTCCTAACTTCCTACAAATTTAACTTAGAATAATAAGCTAAATCTATACAAGACCGGAGACAATAATTTCACTTATCGAAATATCCATTTTATTCATAATATTCCAGATAATAAATATCTGGGTATTACATTTCTCCCCCCCTTATACAAAATTTCGCCCTCGAAATTTAATCTATCCTAACTAAACTTCGGGCCATGAACTCTGGGTACTTCTCCTTCATGTCATTTTCGGTTTCCCAGGTCGCTTCTTCGGGTGACAAACCTTTCCAGACCACCTTCACAATCAAAATAGTCTTGTTTCTGAGCCGTTTCTCTTTGTGATCGATGATCTGTTCTGGCTCAACTATGAAGGTATTATCATGCCGTACTTCGACATCCTCGTACTCGATGACATGATCACTGTCTGGTTGGTACTTCTTCAATTGCGACACGTGGAAAACGTCGTGGAGATTACTCAGGTTCGGGGGTAAAGCTATCTGATAAGCTACTTCTCCGCGCTTAGCCAAAATCTCAAAGGGTCCTACGTATCGTGGACTCAGTTTCTTCCTCTTAAGCGTTCTGCCGACACCAGTTACTGGGGATAACTTTAGAAATACATGGTCGCCGACATAAAACGTTAGAGGTCTCCTCCTTTTATCAAGATAGCTCTTCTCGTCTACTATGTCTTGCTAGGAGTCTCTTCTTGATCAATGCGATCCGCTCGGAGGTCCGCTCAAGCATATCAGGCCCAAGTAAGCGCTTTTGGATGAATCTGTCCAAGATAATGGTGATTGACACTTCCGCCCATACAATGCCTCGAACGGGGCCATTTGTATACTAGCATGATAACTGTTGTTATATGCAAACTCGGCTAGCGAAAGATGTTGATCCCAACTTCCTTTGAAATCCGTGGCACATGCTCGCAAAGATATCCTCCAAGCGTACGTATGGTTCTTTCAGATTGACCGTCAGTCTGTGGGTGATAAGCCGAATTGAACTTCAACTTAGTCCCCATACCTTCATGTAACGCTTGCCAGAAACGGGATTTGAATCGTGTATCACGATCGGAGACAATGCTCTTAGGAACACCATGTAATCTCACTATCTCTTTGATATAAATCTCCGCCAATCGTTCCGAGAATAGTGGATACCGATGGGAATAAAGTGTGCCGACTTGGTTAATCTGTCAACAACTACCCAAATTGTATCATGATTTCGATTTTGGGCAGACCTACCACAAAATCCATGGTTATGTTCTCCCATTTCCATTCCGGCACTCTAGTCCTTGCAAAAGACCGGGGGTCGACGGTGTTCAATCTTTACTTTCGACAGGTCAAGCATTTGGCCACGTATTCTCGCTACGTCTTTCTTCATTCCGGCCACCAAAGTTCGGATTTCATACTGTACATCTTGACCATGCCTGGATGTAGAGTGTACTTACTCTTATGAGCCTCATCCATTATCGTCCGCCTTAATTCATCAACTAGCGGTATGTAAACTCACTGTTTATACCTGACCAAACCACTACGTGATAGGTCATAGTCTTGGGTCTCACCTCGAGTGATCTTCTCACGTATCTCTTTTGCCCAATCATCTTGCTTCTGAGCTTTCTCCACTTCATCTCTCAGATCATACTCCCTTGACTCGCAAGAAGTGTAGCAAGATAGGCATCGGGTGGTGCGTGCGGACCCATGCGATTTGATTGGATAGATTCGGGTCTCGAAATCTTCCAACGGTTTACGCTCTTGTATCATCATGTATGATACCCGCACCGTCTTTCTACTAAGAGCATCGGAACAACGTTTGCTTTACCCGGATGATACTTGATCTCCGTGGTGTAATCTTTAATCGGCTCCATCCAACGACGTTGTCTCATGTTGAGTTCTCGTTGATCAAACAAGTATTTCGACTCTTGTGGTCACAATACACTTCTACGGTTACACCGCATGTAATGCCTCCATATATTCAAAGCGAACACGATAGCCGCCACTCTAAATCGTGTGTAGGATAGTTTAACTCGTGAGGTTTCACCGACGAGAGGCATAGGCCACCACCCCGCCCGCCGCATTAGGACACATCCCAATCCTTGCCCACCGGCATCATGTAGACAACATAGGTCTCATCTGGATCGGGGATAATCAATACCGGTGCTGTAGTCAACCTCTCCCTCAGATTCTGAAACCTCTCCTCACAATCATCTCCCCATATAAAGGGTTGATTCTTCCTCCTAAGCTTTGTCAATGGTAGGGTAAGACGCGAGAAATCCCGTATAAATCTGCGGTAGTATCCCGCCAGACCAAGAAAACTACGGATCTCCGTCACGCAGTCTCGGCCGTTTCCGGTAGGCGCTTCTACTTTGCTTGGATCAACTGCAACTCCGCCGCTAGATATAACATGGCCCAGAAATTTAACTTCCGGCAGCCAAAATTCGCATTTGCTCAGCTTAGCATATAGTTGTTTTTCCCTGAGTATGCTCAACACCTTTCGCAGATGTTCTTCGTGCTCTTCTTTAATCTTAGAGTAGATCAAAATGTCATCAATGAACACCACCACAAACTGGTCTAGGTGTTGTCGGAAAATTCGGTTCATGTAATCCATGAATACCGCAGGTGCATTTGTCAATCCGAAGGGCATCACAAGGAATTCATAATGCCCATATCTGGTTCTGAAAGCTGTCTTGGGAACATCGCCATCCTTAACTCGCAACTGATGGTATCCCGAACGCAAGTCAATTTTCGAAAAGACCGTGGAACCGGATAATTGATCCAAAAGATCGTCAATCTGGGAAGTGGGTACTTGTTCTTGACAAATACCTTGTTGAGTTCGCGGTAATCGATGCGAGTCGGAAGCTTCCATCTTTCTTCTTTACAAAAGCACTGGGGCTCCCCATGGTGATACACTCGGGTCGAATGAACCCCTTCTTCAAAAGCTCTTCTAGCCGCTTCTTTAACTCCCGCATCTCGTTAGGAGCCATTCGATACGGCGCCTTTGATATTGATCCGTGCCGTGCATCAAATCAATATTGAACTCCACTTCTCGGATAGAGGTAACTCGGTGAGATCCTCCGGAAATACATCGAAAATTCATTCACCACGGGAATGTCCTGAAGTGAAAGGTCGGCTCGCTTTAACTGAGAAGAATACCATGAAGGCATGACATCCTTGCTTTACGCACCAATCAGCTTCTGTAGCGGAGAGAAAGTTCAGGCTCACTTCAACCTTGTCTCCGGAAAATGATATCTCCTTTTTGCCACAGTCGATCATCGCACCGTTGGCCGTTAACCAATTCAGACCGAATATGACGTCGATGCCGTGAAGAGGTAGACGGATAAGATCCACTTTAGAAACTCGTCCATCCACGTCGCCAGCACAATTCATACATGCATCGAAGCTAAAGACTTTACACCCAACGGTGTAGATACTACAAGATCAAATGGTAATCTACGGGCATGCAATCCTAAACGACTTGCACATTCATAGGAAATAAGCGAGTGACTAGCACCCGAATCATACAATGCTTCAAGTAGATTTCCATTGAGATAGATGGTACCTTGATCTGGGGACTTCTTGGCCTCTGTGTTTGTTAATGCAAAGATTCGGCCAGCGCTTTGAGGTCTCGCCTCTACAGCCTTCTCGGGGCAATCCCGGCTAATGTGTCCAGACTTCTGACACCTGAAGCAGACTTGTTTCCCATCGCAGTTGGCTCCTGGATGGTACTTCTTGCATTTGGGACACGTCTGGGATCCGGGCTGTCTGGGGTAATTCTGTTGCCCCGGTTGGTAGGGTCTCTTGTTTCCACCCTGATTGTTGTTCCAAGGTGCCTTCCTCTTCTGTGAGGAACCTCCGCGGTTGGATCCACCGCGACTTGCATTATTTCCGTCCTGGCTTCGGGATTTGCGCAGTTCCTTCAGGTTGCGCTCCGTCAGTCTGCAAGATCCTACGGCTTGGGCCATCTTAGAAAATTGGTGAGATACCAACCTTGCTCTTATGTCGTACCTCAGCCCGTTCACCAATCGGTTCGCTTTCCAGCTTTCGTTCACATTGCTCTTCAGATATGAAGAGTATCGAGACAAGTTGGTGAAACGTGCGAAGTAGTCGTCAAATGACTCTTCATTCCCTTGTTGGATCTGCAGAAATTCCTCCTCTTTAATCACCTGAATCGAGGGAGGAAAGTATTGTTCGTTGAACTGCTCCAAGAACATCTCCCACGTAACGGGCATCGCCCTCCAACTTGTAGATAGCCGCAGTGCCTTCCGATTTCCGGGCACTCGATAACTTCAAAAATCTTTTTAGGCTTAGCGGCCAATCCTCGGCTAGTTCATTCTTTCCCGGAAACCGGGTGGCTTGGCTTGCGGGCTGGTTGACCCAGCTCTCGGTGGTTCTCTCTTTTTGATTGCGCCTAGGTGGTGATTGGGATCTCTCAGACCCCTCAGGCTCTTCATCATTCTCGTTGTCATCATACTCTTCTTCATTATCATTGTGGTCATCTTCTTCATGTTCCTCATTGTTGCGCTCTTCATCTTGTCTTTGTCTTTCCAGCCTTTCTCGTCATTAATGCATCGATAAGAGCTCTCTGCTCTTGCAAAGTTATTTGCATCTCCCGTATGTCGTTTTGTTGGTTCGGGAGTTGATTCGTGCATGTTGGTCCTCTTGGTTTCGTCCAACTTCGGTATTGCTCTATCTTGAGGTCGTCTCGCCTCTACCTCGACTCGGCCTCGTCCACGGCCTCGGCCTCTTGGTGCACCGGCACCTCTTAAGATTGCCATGTTTATCTCTTTCCTTTAATTAAATAACAGATATATGTGTCAGAAAATAACACATCACGTGGCATCAAAACCTATATATTTTTATATTAGATGTAATGCACATGCAAACGTATACTACATCATCCAGCTGGTTTATGACCAGTGGTTAAAATCCTTCGTGTTCGTAATTCATAACTTCATATCGGAACATACTAGCCATTATCTTCGTATCGTACTCATTTTCAAAAATGTGCTCAAAGTTACAAGGCTTAAGAACCTAACTCCGTTATCCGAACAGGATGGCCAGGTAAGTGTCTACCATGGGGCCTCACCGGGTTAGCAGTGACTTATGGCACACCCACGTAGACTAGCCTTGCCTTCGGCACCAAACTGTCCGTGGTAACATAGTTAAATACTTGCCAGAATTTCTTGCTCTGATACCATAAAATGTAACATCCCAAGTTTGAAATGCGGAATTTTTTTTTTCAAACAAACAATCAGAGTAGAGCAATAGAGCGAAAGAGTAATTGGATTCTTAGCCAAAACATCAACCATTGTGTAACATTGTAATGATTACGTAATCCTAAGGTTTAGGAAGGAAATAGTGTAATAACAAAATACGATAAGATAGAGATAGTCTTCACCGCACGCCTACTCCGGTACTTGCCTCTATCCACGAACCGTGGTCCTCCTAACCACGAAGCTACAGTGAGATTCAATTCAACGCATTGAATCTCGGGTAACGGTTAACCTCATACCCAAACAACACAAGTATATGGCCAATGAGATATTCAAGAGCTAATAAAACAAGATATCATAAGCATACTAGAGATGCATGATCATTATGCCGACAAAACATAAGCACGAGCAATATGTAAAGCCCCATAAGGTAAATAACAACAACGGCTTGCACTATTCACCGGTGCCACGATAATTAGTCGTGTCCTCGCCGCTAGGAAAACATAACGGCATTCCAAACATAACCCGTTTAAAAGCTGTCGTATAACGGTCTACGACATATCCTTGACATATATGCATTTAAGAAGCACAAGATTAGTGTTACGACGCGTCCGTACCTTCGTTGGCAACGTTAGGTACTACCGCGGAAAACGTATTTCTACGGAGAAACGTGCAAAAGTCCTACTGGCACGTCGCACGTCGGGCAGCGAACGGCACAGAATCAGCGTTTCAGATATCCTATGAGAATAATGTCACTTCTATTAGTAATTCCGCTACATAGGCTATTTTCTTCCCAAAATTTTGCCAGAACTTCGACGCCATCATGATTTTCGAAAATAAAGACTAAAATAGCCCTCCCATATGATATCCAATCATACAAATAAAGACTACTCTAGCATTACTAACTATTGAAAGAACTATGAAAGCTTAAAGCTCGTCTGCAGGAAAACTTACCCGAGCTTCGCTGTAATTTTCCCAGCTTCTCTCTCTAAAATCCTCTCTCTAGAATCGGTTTTCTCTTCAAAATGGTGTGAGAAATGAAGAGGAAACTTGGCTATTTATAGAAGAAAATGTGACACTATTCACTACTTTTTCATATCGGATATCTACCATGGATCGCACTTTGCCACATGTCACGATCCTCACCGGGCCACTTGGCAGCTGACATCATCATTTAAAGCCATGATGTCATGGTGGTGATGTCACTTACTTCCTCAAGAAGCTGTCTTACCGATAAGTTTCCGATCGGTGTCCGAATCGCGTACTTTCGGAGAAATCTCAAAATTCTGGTTAACTAACTTTGAAGATCTCCTCTTACTTACTAGAAATTTCTATTCTAATCTAAACCTTGATTCCATACAGGGCATTCCGTGTTGGTAAAGTTTCTCGAAAACGTGTCCGTACGGTCCGATTACGAAACGCGTTTTGAATCACCAATCTCTAGAGAAAATTCACGATTCCAAATATGTCTAAATAAATTCAAACTCATTCCTAGATATTGAGTTAGAATTTATTTTCTTTATTTCCAAAAATATGCATATATGCATTTTTCCCTATTTTGTTTTATTAGGAAAATACACAAACGGCCTCGGAATTAACTTCCGGAAGAGGTCACTTGAAGGTAAAAACTCACTGATCAATATTTTTTACCTTGACCTTGGGATTCCTATTCCTAGATCTCTAGATAGGATCCGTTTCCCAATTTTTAAATTACTATTCACATATTTTACTTTAATTAATTATATTATTATTTTAATATGCAAGTTGCACAAGTTGTTCCTATTTCATTTTTCATTTTTTTTTTCTTTTTATTTGGCCCAAAATTTCGGTTGGCCCTTTAATTATTTTAATAAATATTTATTTTTTATTTAATTAATTATTTAATGATTTATTTATTTAATTTTTCCAAAAATTTCCACAAAATTATCTAATTGGTCCATTCTTGTATTTAGGCTTAAAAATACCTAAAATCAATGATTTTTCATAGAAATTTCCAATTAATTAGTAAATACATTTTTACTAATATTCAACTAATTTCCACTAATTTTTGAGCTTCACATAATTATTACTGAATTTCCTTTGCTTATGCTTAAGTAATTAGCCCAATATTACTTAATTACTTCATTATCACCTGTTGATAATTTTCTTAATTGCAAAGCCTCATTACCTTCATACTCTTGTATTAACATTAGTATTTTCATGCCTCTTGCATTTTTAGAAATTACAAGGGTATTATGGTCATTTCACTTCTTTTTGAGTATTTTCCAACATTTTCTCCAATTTCATAATTTATAAAATTACAATAATTAGAGATTATATATTCTCCTACTTCACTTGGTCATTTTACTGCTTTTTAGGATTTTTCATAATTTTTCTAAATTATTTATGTCCCTTAGGGGCATTTTCGTCATTTTGGCACTTTGGTCCTTAAATTTCCTAACTTCCTACAGAATTTAACTTAGAATAATAAGCTAAATCTACACAAGTCTGGAGACAATAATTTCACTTATCAGAAATATCCATTTAATTCATAATATTCCAGATAATAAATATCTGGGTATTACACTCTTCACGGTTATACCAGAATATTATAGTTTCTTTGCCTTACATTTACATGTAGCATTTAATGAAATTCTATAAGAAACATAATAAATAATAAATAATAAAAACCACATGGTTATGCCATAGTTTTGTGAGTAAATACCCTTTTGGGTCCCTGGAAAAACACGCTCTACCCATTTTGGTCCCTGAGTAAAAAAAATGTCATTTTCGGTCCTTTTTAGGGACTAAAAAGGATTTTTTGGGAATTTGTGAGGGATTAAAATGCCCACAAAAATGACTAAAAGGACTAAAAGGGACCTTTTTTTCTTGTTTAAGGACTAAAATGACATTTTTTTACTCAGGGACCAAAATGGGTAGCGCGTGTTATTTCAGGGACCAAAAAGGGTATTTACTCTAGTTTTGTTGGATTGCTTTCATACCTGAGTTTCTATTTATACATGCATTTGGAATTCAATTAACTTATTGAGCGAAATCTTTTGGCTAACGATCTATATAGAGATTTGGTTGTTAATAGAGTATAATGATACCATGTGATTATTATTTTTCTATGTTGAATTGAAGTTTTATTTTCTTTTAATATTTATATTCTTTTGTTTTTTTTAATACATTTAAAACTTTCCTTAAAAAAAGTTTTCGAGGACGCTGCCCCCGAACCCCCAAATCCCACCACTAATTGTGCACCCACAAATATAAAATCCTGGTTCCGCCACTGTATATATATATATATACATATATATATAGAGTGTGTGTGTCAAACAACATTATCGGGAGTCGTATAATTAAAAAATTATGGTTTTTCAATATAGGAATATAACAGAGACTCTTGAAAGGAAAAAATAACTATTTTTTAAGAAAAAGTATGTCTATTGTGTTCATCGAACTGAATAATATCAACGGAGTCATGACTGACTCATCAATTTATGGATGATTATGATCATGACGTTTTGAATAAGTTGATTGCTTTTCTATAATAACCAGATGCACTTTGAACTTATAATAGAAGAAAACGCAAATATATTCTTTTCTTAAAGGGAAGAAAAATATTGGAGTAACAAGAATCTATATAAATAAAGTATATTGTACATTCAAGGAATGAAACGTACACAATCAAAAAGAAGCATAGCTTGTCTGATCACCTTTTCATTGGTATGGAACCCAATCAACTAAGTCAAAATCTTATTGATTAAGTTCTATCAATTTGTACATAAGAACAAATTCTCATTGATTGACAAGTGTCAGAACCAATTGAATTAATAATTCACATCACAAATATTCTATTCCCCCCAATGAGTCAACTATTTACTTGTTCTCAATTATTGAAGCGACACGTATAGCTACATGAGTAAACATTAATGGGTTCCAAACATAGAAAAAGGGTTTTAGATAAGAATTATTTATATTCCAATATAAGTTGTTGTGACAATGGGCTTATAAATAGGGTTAAATATTGAGGGTTTTAAGAGCATTGTAAGTGGTGTTGTGTGTTTGCTCAAAATGGATTGCATGAAGATGAAGAGAGTGTATTTGAGCCAAGGATGACTTGCCGGCTTCTTCTAAATTTCGTGGATATTGCTGGGAAGTCATCCTTGGCCAAGTTTAATTTGTTCTCTTCATCTCTCATATGATCCATTTTAAGTGTTTCTGATTTTGTACTAGAAAACTTGCAACTCTTCATCACTATTTACTTATATATAGTACTAATATTGTTGCGTTAATGATCATTACCATTTGCTTATATAGTCAGGTTCATAACGTTATTTATTTGGATAACAATTATCAGGTAGCACAAAGAAGTTCATTGCTATGTGGAGCCATGCTTAATTAGCTTTGAAAGAAAGAATTACCGAGGAGAATAAACTCTAATTTTAAAATTTTAAGCTACCTGTAGTTATTCTTGGCTCGGGTTTGTTATCTTTGGCTAATAATCTTGTGGTGGCATAAAAAACTTTCTTATAATACACTTCCTCTAATCCTTGATGTTGGACCTAATTAATTAAGGAGTTGTTGGTTCTAAATGTAAGACATATTTCACAATTTTATCCTTTTTTTTTTCAAATTAACTTTATTGATATTCCCTTAACAATAATTAATCATGAGAGGGAGAGAGAATTAAAGAAGATGATTAGGAAGTTTTAGAAGAAAAAAATCATATTAAATAACCTAATTAACGCCCTTAATGTACCCAAATTAATTAATTATGTCTTGCATTAAAGACCATAGTAGTACTGAGGCGAGAAACTCTTGGTTTCGATCCCATCACTTATAACTTCATGTGGTTAGTTAGTATCTGCTCTTTAAATAAAAGAAAGAAAAAAGTTTGCTCTATTTTCGTCCCATATAACGAGCTTTTGATTATTGTGCCTCCACATATATATAATTGTAATGTCTACACTTATAAGTATATTGTTATAGAAAATCTTGCCAATAAAATGGTGTTAGAGATGTGATAGAAGAATATATTTCAAAATATTATATGTATGATGAGGATCTATCATGTATGATTTCGCTAAAAAAAAAAAGGAGAAGAAGAAGATATGCTTGAAAAGAATTGACAACTATCACAAACACTTCCTAAAACCAAACAACGCTGTCATATAGAAAAGGAAAAACGAGTTCAATCAACTATTACTAGGACTGAAAAATATTGACGTACGTGTTAATACATTATAATGATAAAAAAAAGGAGAATTATTAAAGAGGCTTTAGATAAGAAAGATAGAATTTTTTTTCTTTTTTTTTTTGTTAAAGTGCAATTTTACCAATAATTTTTTTTCCTAAGGGAGGTCTAGCACAAATAGGTTGTTTTGTAAGGGGCAAAATTAAAATTATCAATAAACAATTTGAAATGGTGTAAATTCACCACCGTTAAATTTGACAAAACGACCAATAAATTATAATAGAAGAAAGCCGTAACGGCGTGGTATAAATTAACAATTTTGATGAATTTACACCATTTTAAATTATTTATTAATATTTTTACCCCTTCCAAAACTTATTTGAGGCAGACACCCCTTAGAGAAAACTTTATTGGTAAAATTCCACTTTAACCCTTTTTTAGGATAAAATGACATTTATATTAAACTAAGATAGAATTACATAAAAGACCTCCTAACAAGAAGAGCCAGACACTTGATAGGAAGCTCACAACTTAGTATAAACCAGATTAATGGACTCAACAAACAGTCCATTTTCACGCCAACTTGGAATTGAGCCATAGCCCACCCCACAGACCAAAGTCTTTAAAGCTCCAGCCGTCATAACAAAGGGCTAAAACAACCAGAGCAGCTAATGAGAAATTGTTTTTGTGGAGACCCAATACAACGAAGCATCGAACAAGTTCGATGATTCAGGAGATGTCTACACCAAGATGAGTGTTTGAAGAAGCCCTGATGACCACCACCAAGGACTTGAAGCTAGAACTAGTCACAGTTTATTCATGGAATTCTCGCAAAAACTTGCTAACAGATGGAGAAGATCTTCAACCTGCATAAACATAAAGAAAACAAAAATAAAACAGAACTTAAAAATAAACAGTGACTAGCCTCAGCTTGGACCAATTTACCACAGCACTACCCATTTTGTGATGAATTGGAGATGAAAGGAAAGAGAAAAGAGGCAGTTGGGCTAGAGAAAGGCGGTGTGCGATGGCAGCGGAGATGGAGAAAGGAGAAGGGAGCAAAAGGCGGTGGACAATGAAGGCAGCGAACATGATGAAAGGCGGTGGAATAGAGACAGGCGGTGAACATACTGAAAGAAAGATGAGAGAGAAGGAGGAGCGGCAAAACAAAGGAGGAAGAAGAGAGGAAACAAGATGGAAGTGGGAAAAACAGAGAGGCAGAGAAATGGAAAGGCGGTGGAACAGAGACAGGGAATGAGGTGGTGGATCAGAGATAGGGAGTAAGGCGGTGGAGGGAAGAAAAAGATGAAAGCCGGTAGAGAAAGGAAAAAGAAAGGTGGTGGAAGGAAACCTAAAGGCAGTGGGTGGAGCAAGAAGGCAGAAGAAACTATGGAAAAGCAACATGGGAAGAAGAGAAAGAGAGGACTTGAGGGAAAGACAATCAAGACCAGGCAGAAAAGTACCAGAACGATGCCGGAAAGTGCTTGAGAAAGCACCGCAAAAGACGCAGAGAGTTTCTTTCTCGTATACTCTCTCTCCTCCCCCGGTTATGTCCCCAGATAAGAATGATAGACCCTCCAGTCTTAATTATAGGACCATTTTTATAATAGTTTACACTATAAAAATAGTTTTATAATGACTGGAGGTAGTATTTAATAGGAATTAGTTTGTTATTCTATTTCCACCAATGTTATTGTACGTTATACAATTGAGAAAATCATTTTAAAAGGTAGTTGAATTTCTCAAATTTTAAATTGATAATTAAATTTAACAAATTATCAATCTAGTCAACTATCCTAAAATAAGATTTTAGAATTTAATAATTTTACACCCTCATTTTGATTATCTCTCCTTATTGGTTAATTAGCTGCTTGCTACCTCTCTCTTCATCTCTCCGTGACAATGAATCACAACAACATCAACGTTGAGGATAAAAAAACCATTTCCCCCCAACATCAAGAACCATTTTTCCTTAGGTTGTCCAGTCTCTCGCTCTCTCTCACAACCACTTTAGCTTCGTACTTTTCTGTGCTGGTTCGGATAATCTCATTTTGGGTCCTTAGTTCCAGTTAAGCATTCAAAATCTGAATTTTGTTGCTAAGTTGAGCTGTTCCTTGCAAAAAAGATCTCAGCTTTCTGATTAATCCTTTTGTTTGTTGTGTAACAGGTGAGTATGAATGGTCTGATATTAACAATGATTTCATTGTAAGTGTTTATGTGACTGTATAAACATATGATTTGAATGTGATTAATAAACAAATTGATGATAATTTGGACAAGGGATCTGTATAAAAGCATAGTAGAAGGAGAAGCAGAGATGGTAAAGAGAATGGATGAGCCGTCAGTGCGCAGTCCCCAACAAGAGGATGAAGCAGCTGAGAAGTAAAGTGACTAGGGGAGTAAATTAAATGACGGTATTAAAGTAAAATTATCAACTTTTGAAATCCGATTTTAGGACATTTGACCTGATTTAGAATTTATTAAATTTAATGACCCAATTTAAAATTTGGGTAGTTTGACTAACTTTTAAAGGAATTTTCCCTATACAATTTTATGTGTGTAAATGGCTTCAATCAGTCTCAAAGATCAGTGAAGATTGCAATGTTTGCTCAAAGAGGCTTGCATGATTAGGAAGTTATTTAGTACTCCCTCTGATCCTTCAAATAATACATATTTAGAAAGTTAATTTTAGTACTAAATATAAGACATATTTTTCATATTTGTTAATCTTTTTTTAATTTACCTGATGTTCCCTCAACAATAATTGAGGAGGAAAGAGAATGAGTAAATTAAGAAAGATAAATATAGTGTTTTAAAAAATTTATGTCATTTTAACTAACTCAACTAACTTCCTTAACATAATCAAATTAGATAAATATGTTATATCTTAAGGATCGGGATGTAGTATATTTGAGCCAATGATGATATGCCGGCATATTCTCCCTGAGTATTGCTGGCCTGTCATCCTTGAGCCAAGTTTGCTTTCTCTCCTCTTTCATATGATACTCTTTTAGAGCTTCAACTATTTGATACTATCTATGTCATTAACTAATCTAAATTTGGATCGCGTGAATTATATTCCATAAGGAAAAGTTTTTCTACGTTGTTGGAAACATGCAGCTGAAAAATTGTGCTTCAAGTCATGCTCAAAGACAAACCATCTTTAATGGTTATTCAGCCATGCACACATTAAAACTATGACAGCTTTTCAGAATTAAAGGAATTCTTCTTGCAAAAACCAGGAGAACATAACAGTATTATAAACACAATTGTTCAAATGATGGAACTTGCTTTGTCCTAATTAGGCTGTTTGTGATTCAAAAATTAGGTTACAGAAGCTATCTCTAATTGAACATGACTATTCTTGAATATGACTCATTAGATAGGAACACATACTGACATGTGCCTTGTCTTAAGCACTCAAATTAATATTGAATTAAACCGCAGAATAGTAGCGCAACTTGTGCCATATTCTCTGCATGAAGTGAATATTAAATTTGATTCCTATATTAACTAAGCGTGCACAACACCAAACATTAAAAGACTAATATTTTTTTGATTTTTTATGATAAAAAAAAAAAAAAGACAAATACAAACAAGATACGATAAATTTTCTTGACTGATTGGCGGCTATCATAATTCAACAATAAATATGGAGCTATATAATTACTAAATAAATATCATAAACGTTAACAAGTAGTTAAAGGTAAAGACATTATTCAAGAGTCTATTTAAAAACTAGTTAGCATGTGAATTAAATTTTCAATTATAATTTGTTCCTTTTAAAATATAATTGTTCATAAAATTTATAAATATTTAATCTTAGAGATTATTCAAACAATATATATGTGTGTGTGTGTGTATTCATGACTGGCTCGTCAATTTATGGTTATATGACGTTTTGAATAAGTTGATTGCTTTCCCTTTAACCAGATGCACTTTGAACTTACTAATGGAAGAAAAAACAAATATATTCTTTTATTGTAACAAGAATGGAGGATTAAGTGTGGGTGTGTAGTACATATTTCAAGGAATCTCACGTACACACAAAAAGAATAGAAAGCTAAGCCTGTGTGGTCACATTTTCATTGGTATGCATGGAACGCAATAAACTAAGTCAAAATCTGATTATCGGTTAAGTTCTATCATTTGGACGTGAGAACGTAACAAATTCTCATTGATTGATGTATGTCATAACTAATTCAACAATATAATATTCACAACACAAATATATTCTATTCCCAACAACGAGTCAACTATTTGCTTGTTCTCAATTCTTGAAGCGACACGTGCAGAGCTACATGAATAAACACTAATGGGGTTCCCAACATAAAAAAAGGTTTAGATAAGAACTATTCATATTCCAATCATGGGCTTATAAATAGGGTTAAATATTGAGGGTTTTAAGAGCATATTGAGGTGTGTTGTGTTTTGCTCAAAATGGATTGCATGAAGAGGAAGAGAGTGTATTTGAGCCAAGGATGACTTGCCAGCTTCTGAATTTTGTGGATCTTAATTGCTGGCAAGTCATCCTTGGCCAAATTTGTTCTCTTCATCTCTCATATGATCCTTTTTATGAGTTTCTAATTTTGTACTAGAAAACTTGCAACTTTTCATCACAATTTTCTTATATAGTTCTAATATTGCGTTAATGATAATTACTATTTGCTAATAGGGTCAGATTAATAATGCAATTTGGATAAGTATTAGCAGCTACCACGTACACAGAAGTTCATTGCCATGTGGAGCCATGCTTAGCTTTGAAAGAATTCCCAGCCAAGTGAATAAACTTTTCAAACGTG
This sequence comes from Acacia pycnantha, assembly GCA_025563575.1. Taxonomy (NCBI): domain Eukaryota; kingdom Viridiplantae; phylum Streptophyta; class Magnoliopsida; order Fabales; family Fabaceae; genus Acacia; species Acacia pycnantha. The sequence goes on from JAMWYP010000045.1 coordinate 214,846, forward strand.
TATATAAGTTGCATGTTGTTGTTCTTGGCTCGAGTTTGTTCTCTTTCGCCAATAATCTTGTAGCGGCATACAAATTTTCTTACAAGCGCAAAGTCTTGGTTTCAGTCCCATCACTTATAACCTCATGTGCTTGTTAGTATCTTCTCTTGTAAGAATATTGGTTGTGCTTGGCGGATCGAGTGTGACAACTTATCTCTAAGTACGTATACACACTAACTGGATCGTAGTTATGGGCTCGATTATGGACGCACGGCGAATACACCACAGATAGGAAGAATAAGAGGAAGTTTAAGAGGAAGAGAATAGACATATATATAGTTAAGTGTATTATGTCCCATTATCCTGAACCCTTATGTAATCACATAACATAGGGTTCTATATGCCTCATCCTCAATCAATCTACCATTTCCTCATCAGAAGATATGTTGAATGGGTTTAATGATATATATTAGAATGATTGGGGAATATCACAATCATCCACCCAAGCTTTTCTATTATTTATATTTTGAACCCAATGCTTTTGAGATTGAGCCCTAATTCACCAAGAATGGATTCGATATATTCCAACATCATTCTAAATAAAAAGAAAGAAAAAAGTTTTTCTCTTTCATCTCATATTAGACTATGAAGGAGCTTGATTATTGTGCCTGCATAATTGCAACAGCTACACTTATAAACACTACCTCTGATACTCAATGCAAGACCAATTTTACTAATTTAGGGAGATTAAAAAAATTAAAAAAATTATTTAATTATATCATATATTACATGAGATCTCTTTGAAAACTTATATGCAAGGTTATTAAAACCGGACTGGTCACTGAACCGGTCGTTGTACTAGGTCAAGGGTTAATTAGTGGGTTAAACCATAGCTAAATCGAGGTTAAACCGGTGAGAAAGTGAAGATTTCAAATTATAAAACCCCACCACCAAAAAGTTCATTTGCCTTGATTATTGTGTATTGTTGTTTTACAGTTTTGTCTGTCTCTTCTTCTAATCAACTCGGTTTCCCAATGCACAATGATATTTATGTATGGGAGTATACATATATCCTCCCAGAAGGAGATTCTCTTCTTATTATCTTTCTCATTTTCTCTCATCGACTTCATCTGGACTGTTGATTGAGAAAATGAGAAAAAAGTTAAAGTAGTACTATATTGATTAGACGGATGTAATTTAGAGATAATGAGGGATAATGAGAAAAAGATGATGAGAGAAACCCAACCCATATCCTCCCTACGTGGGAAATTTTTAAAATGGTTTACTATTGCATGTAGAGAGAGAGAGAAAAGCACCTCTTGTATCCGTTGGAAAGAAAAAACCTCTTTTATCCACCATGAATGATTTCACTATTGGGCAATTGAGCTATCCCACTAAAAGACAAAATGTACACTTCTACATAGGAAAATGTAAAATTCACAAGTGGGAAATGACCACACACTTCGTGTTTCTCTCTCTTTCTCCATTCAGATATGGGTTTTTGTTTCATTTCACCTTCATACTTCTCTCTCTTTCTCCATCTAGATTCACCTTTGTGCTTCTCTCTCTTTCTCCATCTAGATATGAGTTGAGTTTTTATTTCAGTTTCGGCGAGCCCATGTTCAAACAGAAACATGATCTACATTTTAGCTTCTTAATAGCTCATATTCACTATAAATGACACGGAAAGCATTCGGCTAAGCAAATCAGTAAGTAAGACGATCTTCTTATTAGTCCGATTATCTTTTTTTATTTTCGATCTTCATCTCCTTCGCTTGTTGGCTTGCTCTCTTTTGCCGTTAGATGCCGCGAAAGTTGGCTTTTTGACCGTAATAATCTTTGTAAAAAAAAAAAAAAATTATCAAACTAAAGCGGATTGTAAAGTATTTACCGGAATGAGTCTTACGCCACAAATGGCGTAAGGAATTGCTGCGGAACTTAGAGTGGGACACCCAGGTGGCGGCTGAAAATTCCACGCCACCAAGGTGGCGGCCAAAGTTCACGCCACCTTGTGGCGTGAAACTTTCACCGCCACAAGGTGGCGTGAAAATGTCACCGCCACAAGGTGGCGTGAACATTTTCTCCGCCACCTTGTGGCGACACACCACCGTCGCCCCCCTCCCCGCGCAGCCCCCACATGCAAATGTCGACCCCACTGCACCCTTTTTGACCGCTTCCCCTCCCCACACACCGACACTCCTTCCTCTCCCTCTTCGTTTTTTCTCTTCGTTTTTTCTTTGCTTCGTTTTCATCTTCTTCTTTCTCCATTTTCATCTTCGCGCGCACCAAAGACCAGCACCCCCCCCATTTTTGACCTCTTCCCCCCCCACCCCCCTTCCCCACACCCACACCCTCGCCCTTTTTTCGTTTTCGTTTTTTTCTTCATTTTCATCTTTTCCACTTTCCTTCATTTTCACATTCTTCATTCTTGTTTACTCCTTCCCTCTCCCATATTCACACACACATACACCTCCTCATCCTTACAATATCCACCTAATCAAGAAGAAGAAGCAGGAGGCTCAATCTTTCTCACTAACTTTACCTCAAGTCCGATCCGAACAGGTAACATTTAATTTTTTTGGTTATGTTTATTGTGTATTAAATATTTGATTTAACTCTTAATTAGATACATTGATTTATTATAGATGTTTAATAAATGTATGACAAGATTAGGATAGATAGATGATTATCATTTAAATTTTTGTTAGGTTTATTGTTTAATAAATATTGGATTTAAGTCTTTAACATTTAATTTTTTTGTTATGTTTATTGTTTAATAATGAGATTTAAATTTTAAACATTTTTTAAGTCTTTAACATTTAATTACTTATAAATTATTATATGATTAAAATCAATAATTTATGGAATTAGAATATTTAAAATTTATTATTAACCTTAGGATAGAAGACTAATTAGGAAATAATTATTTCTTTTGTATGTTAATTATAATCCTTAAGATAAATGACTAATTATTTCATATTTTGTAAAATAATTAATTTCGATTTTGTGAAATATGTTGTAATATTTGTTATTTATAGTACCCGAAAATAGTTAAGATAATATTAATTTGAGAATACTAATTACTCAAATAATTAATTCAAATATTTATTATTTAGAGAATAATAATTAGTGACTTAATAATTTGTTGTGTTATTGTAAATTTTTATTAGTCAAATGGATGACCGACGTCCACACACGGTTGAGCCCGGCCCCAAAGTGTGGGGAGTTCTTAAAGAGGAGGTGCAACAGCAGGGTCCAGTGCGATATCCATAACCTGATCTATTCCCACAGATTTCCAGCAAAGACCTTATGCGTGCGGGTTTCGGCATGTGTCTCGCATGAAGAGACTCCGTAAGTTTTAACATTCTTTATGTAATTAATTTAATTATACGCATTTAGTTGTTTGTGCATGATACGAATAATGTTGGTGCAGATTGACAAATACCTTATTTCTGCTTTGGTTGAGAGGTGGAGGCCGGAGACTCACACCTTCCATATGCCGGTTGGTGAGATGACTATTACTCTACAGGACGTAGAGGCCATCTTAGGTTTGTCAACTGAGGATCGAGTAGTTTCCGGTCGGACACATGGCAACACGATGCGCTTGTTCGGTGGTTTTTTGTTGTGTGACAAGTCCAGCTTCGAGGTCCCTTGCCGATATATACAATTACTGGGTGATCTTGATGAGACTGCTACATACAGTTGGGGGTCAGCTGTACTCGCCATACTGTTCCTTCATGCAATAATGTTTTATTGCAGCTTGCATGTCACTCTTGGACGCGAACTCTTGTTTAAGATATAATCCATCTCCTCTAACCCACGGTCCCTGGCCTTCATCCAGTATATCCTCATGTGGGTAATCTTCATGTACAGCCTCATAATGTGGAATGTCATGCCAAAACAGTGTAATATCTCGCATGCTCACACATAATACAATTTATGCGAAAATAAAGTAACCAAAAAAATAAATTATATAATCATTACCTCGATATTCATCATCTCGCATCACTATCATTCTGTTCATGTTCATTATCTAATAAAGTGTCTTCATCTTCTTCCTCTTGCTCCTCCTCATTGTCGTTCATTTAGCATGTAGTCACCTTCTTCTCCATGGGCAACGGTTGATTGTGTTGGTGAGACGTACTGAATGAGCCATATAATCCGATGTCTCAATATTCACATATAACTCAAAGAAATCCAGACGTACGGTTTTCCACGAATGTTTGTACAAAAACATCCAGATCCTCATCATCGGATATCTCAAAACCCGCGTATTTACGGTTTCCACAAGGTACTCTACCAACCACTGATGATATTACCTGATTTGGTTGCAACTTTAACTTTCGACGGACCTTTTCATGTAAATCTTCAGTAGACATGCCTCGAACAATATACATTCCTCTTCTTTCACCTTCAAAGCTCATACCGTTTGGACCTATCTTTTTAGAACCATTAAAATACACAATTGAACGAATTTCATTCATTTTTTTTCTTATTTTATTATGAAAATGAAGATTAATTAAATTAAGATAAAACAAATGACAACAACACAATTGTAACTTAGCAGAAGAAACAGACTACTATACTATATAAATGGAATTAGATAAAATAAAAAATAAAGAAACAAATGATAAAAAAGATGGAGGACAAATGGTGGTTCCAAGTGACAAAGAATGGTGGATGGAGAGAATTTTTAAAGAGGGGGATGAGGGCTAAAGAAGCAAAGTGAAGAAGAGTTAGGAATGAAAAGAGTTGGAAGGAATGAAAAACAGGTCTGGAAGCAAAATTTTAGAGGAAAGGGAAGAGCAAAAGAGTGAAGGAGTGAAAAGAAGAGATGGAAGCAAAGTTTTTTTAACCGATAATCTTATAGGAGGAGGCTACACGGTAGAATTTTTGAATATTAACGGGAAAAAAAGCCACAGGACGCCGTGGTACGTTCTGAAAAAAAGTCAGAACGGGAGGGAAATTGGTGCACAAATGGCGTGGGGATTTCCCACGCCATTTGAAGTCAAATGGCGTGGGAAATCCCCACGCCATTTGTACTTCAGATGGCGTGGGGCTTTCCCACGCCATTTGACCCAAATGGCGTGGGGGTTTCCCACGCCATTTTGCAGGTCAGACTTCTTCGCCAAATCGCGTCTCCCTTTCTTACGCCTCTTATATCGTTCTGTCAGATGCCGCCACCAACTGCATTAGTTTAGTAAATAGTTTCAATTTTGATTTATTTTGGTAAATTTTTTTTTTAAAAAAATTAGATAGGTAAAAAAGCCCGCGAAAGTTTCAGAGCTTAGAATCAGGAGACAGAGTTGGAGGCGAGACAGCAAGCTTGAACCATAGACCATCGTTGGCGTTCAGTGACCTCAGGGGGTGACCCCAGTTTCATAAGGATTGAAGCTAGTATATTATTATAGATATCTTGCCAAAAAATGGTGTTGGAGATGTGGTAGAAGAATATATTTCAAAATATTATATGAAGACAATCTATATCATGTATGATTTCGCTATATAAAAATAAAAATAAAAAAACAAGAAGATATGCTCGAAAAGTATTGACAGCTATCACAAACACTTCGTAGAACCAAACAACGGTAATTAAAGAATCATTCTATTCCCACGCCAAAACCGTTACACAGGAAAGGAAATACGAGCTCAGTCAACTAGTAGGACTGAAAAATTCTGACGTGTTAATACATTATAATGATAAGAAAAATTAAAAAGGTTTTAAATAAGAAAGACATATCCTTTACTTTATAGCTAGCTATAACGTTATTGTACGTTACATAATTGTATGTGTATAAATATAGGCTTCAATATGAGTCTCAAATTAAGATCAGCAAAGATTGCAATGTTTGCTCAAAGAGGCTTGCATGAAGAGCTATGGGCTTTAAAGGATGGTTTGGACCTTGTATGGGAGCTAGGCTATAAAGATGTCAGTGTGCAGATAGATTGCTTGGTGGCGCTATCGCTAGTGAAATGTGTGGGAGACATGCCTAATGCGAATAGGAGCTTAATCAGATGTATCCACCAAGTTTTGGCACAGGAATGGAGGGTCAATATAACCCATGTTTTTCGAGAGGGTAACCGGTGTGCCGACTTCCTGGCTACGCATGCGTTAACCTTGGATGGGGGGCTTCATGCTATTGAGGTTCCTCCAGATGGACTTCAGAGTTTTCTTCGTGAAGATAAGGATGGGGTCACCCATGTCCGTTTGTGTCCTTGTATTGACTAATCTACTATGATTAGTCCTCCCGTTTCAACAAAAAAAAAAAAAGAGGCTTGCATGAAGAGGTGGTTAGTAGATTTGAGCCAAATTTGCTTTCTGCTTTCTTTCCTCTTTCATATTATGAGACTCTTTTAGATAGAGCTTGAACTATTCAATACTTTCTGATATCATTGATTAATCTAAATTTGGTTTGGGTTAATCATATTCCATAAGCGAAAGTTTTTCAAGTTGTTGGAAACATACAGCTACATAAATATAATGAGGCTCGAATCATGCTAAAGACACTATTCTCAAGGGTTACGTTATTCTACCACATACACAGTAAAAGCTACGATAATCTCAGGATTAAACGGATCCTCCTTAATTACAAGAACAGGATAGCGTAAACCTAATGGTTCGAATGCCATCTAAATAAGGCTGCTTGTGATTGAAAAATTAGGTTAAGAAAACTATCTCTAATTGATCAACTTGAATGTCCCGAGTATGACTCGATATATAGGAGCACATACTAATGCACCTTGTGAATCATATATCAACTAAGCTGCAGAACACAAAACAAGGAAACAGTATTAATTTTTGGAATTTTTTATAATAAAAACAAAAATTAAAATTAAAAAATAAAAGACAAATATAGACAAGGTGATAAATCTTCCTGAGAACATATAGGTGGTTATCATATTTCAAAAATAAATATGGAGTTATAATAAACCTTGATCAACTCGTTAAATCCAACTTTCTTGATTAATGATTATTCCTATAAACTATAACAAACAAACCTTATTTAAGAATCTATTTAAACACCAATTAACATGTGAATTAAATTTCTAATTATAATTTGTTCTTCAAAAATAGAATAATCAAACGATAAATCCTAAGGTAAAGACTAACGCCATACGCAATAAAATATAATTAATCATGCTACTCAATATAAAATAATAATTATAATAATAAAATAAAACTGAAAATATATGAATTAAATTAAATACTTCAAAATATAATTCTTCGTAAAGTTCTATAGTCATGACTGACTCGTCAATTTATGGTTGATTATGGTATGACGTTTTGTACAAGTTGGTGACTTTCCCTTTAACGGATGCCCTTTGAACTTGTTATTAATAGAAGAAAAGGAAAATATATTCTTTTATTCCTAAAGGTAACAGAAACATTGGACAATTAAAGAATCTATACAGAAATAAATTGTATATAGTACATATTTCGAGGAATGTCGCGTACACAAGCAAAAGGAAACATCGCCTGTGTGATCACATTTTCATTGGTATGGAACCTAATAAACAAAGTCAAAATCTTTGATTGATTAATGAGAACAAATTCTCATTGATTGACAAAAGTCATAACACAAATCTATTCCCCACAATTAGTCAACTATTTACTTTTTCTCAATTCTTGAAACGACGACACGTATAGCTACATGAACAAACATCAATGGGTTCCAAACAATAAAAAAAGGGTTTTAGATAAGAATTATTCACATTCCAATATAAGTTGTTGTGATGATGGGCTTATAAATAGGGTTAGATATTGAGGTTTTTAAGAGCATTGTTGAAGTGTGTGTTGTGTTGTGTGGTTTGCTCAAAATGGATTGCATGAAGAAGAAGAGAGTAGATTTGAGCCAAGGATGAGTTGCTGGCTTCTGAATTTGTGGTTTTTGCTGGCAAGTCATCCTTGAGCCAAGTTTGTTCTCTTCATCTTTCATATGATCCATTTTAAGAGTTTCTGATTTTGTTCTAGAAAACTTGCAAACTCTTCATCACGATTTGCTTATGATGTATATATAGTTCTAATAATATTACGTTAATGATCATTACTATTTGCTTATAGTCATGTTAGTAATGTGCTTTGGATAAGAAGCACCTAGCACAAGATCTTTGCTATGTGGAGCCATGCACATGCTTAATTAGCTTAGAAAGAATTCCCAAGGGAATAAACTTTTCAAACGTGTATTTGAGAGCCTAGTTAAGCATGACTTGATGGTATCGGGATGTTTCGCTCTCTTTCGTCAATGATCTTGTAGTCTAGTGATATAAAAGCGCTATGTAACATGAGTGGAAAGTTTTGGGGTTGATCGCATCACTTATAAGCCCATGTTGTTACTATCTATATCCTCTAAATTAAATAAACAAAAAAAGTTTGCTCTCTTTAATATCCTCCCATATGAGACTATATGAAAGAGTTCTTGAATATTGTGCCTACATATATAATTGCAACATTTACACTACTTACAAGTACTACCTCCTGACTGGTTTGAGAAGATTAAAGAAACTAAATAAGTTACTGAATTATATAATATGTTGTATGATTCCTCTAAAATACTTATTGTGCATCATTAGATTATATATCAATTTATAAGTTAAGAAAATTAGTTTGAAGAAAAATGATAAATATAAATACTTTAAAGTAATTTATTTAGCTTTCTTAATCTTTACAAATGAATCAACTAGGATATATTAAAAGTCAGACGTAAAAGTAATATATTGTTATAGAAAATCTTGCCAAGAAAATGTTGTTGGAGATGTGATAGAAGAATATATTTCTAAATATTATATGATGACAATCGATCATGTATGATTTCTTCGCTGGAAAAAACAAAGATATGCTTGAAAAGTATTATTGACCAACTATCACACAAACACTTCGTTAAAATAAAAAAGCAACGCTAATTATAGAATCATTCCATTCGGGAACCAGTTTCAGTAGTGTTGTACAGATCTTACTGAAGTGATGAGCACCAAGAACTCATCATTGTTATGAGCATTGAAACTAATTCTTCCCACACCACAGCCGTTATATAAAAAAGGGAAATACAAGCTCAGTAAACTATCAGGACTGAAAAATCCTGACGTGTTAGTTCATTATAATGATAAGAAAAAAGAAAATTAAAAAGATTTTAGATAAGAAAGAAAGATATACCCTTTTATCGCTAGCTAATAGTAATAAGCTTATAATTCTACTTCCATCAACGTCACTGTCCGCTATATAATTGTATGTGTATAAATAGGCTTCAATATGAGTCTCAAAGATCAGCAAAGATTGCAATGTTTTCTCAAAGAGGCTTGCATGAAGAGGCGGTTAGTATATTTGAGCCAAGTTTGGTTCTTTCTTCTCTCTGATATTATGAGACTCCTTTTAATACCATTTACTAATCTAAATTTGGGTCGGGTTATATTCCATAAGGGAAAGTTTTTCTTGTTGTTGGAAACATTCATTTACTTAGCTGCAAAAATGTGGTTTGAGTCATATTCAACTTCTCAAGATTAAACGAATCCTTCCTATAAGAAGTAAGAAACAATAGTTCAAACGAAGGGACTTCTGTCCTTCTAAATAAGGCTGCGAGTGATTTAAAAATTAGGTTTGGAAAGCTATCTCTAATATCCTAATTAAATATTCTCGAATATCACTCAATATATAGCAGCACATACTAATGCGCCTCATCGTTATCAGATTAGTACCGAATTAAACCGTAGCACAATTAATAGGGCAACTCGAGTTGTATTCTCTACGCAGAGTCAATATTAAATTTGATTCCTAAATTAACTATGTGTGCAAAACACAAAACAAGGAGAGAGTAATTTTGGGATTTTTATAATAAAAACAAAATTAAAATTAAAGAAAAATACAAACAAGATATGATAAATCTTCCTAAAAGCATACTAGTGACTATCATAGTTCAACAATAAATATGGATTTATATAATCACTAAAAAATATTATAAACCTTAACAACTTGTTAAGTCCAGCCTTCTTGATTAATGATTATTCCTAAACTATAACAAACAACCGTTATTTAAGAATCTATTTAAAAACAACTTAGGATGTGAATTAAATTTTTCAATAAAAGTTCTTCCTTAAAAATAACATAATCAAATTAAACGCTATATCCTATGAAGAATAGGCTGACGCCATATTCAATAAAATATAATCAATCATGCTAGTCAATTAATAACATAAAAGAATAATCATATGAAAAAACTGAAAATATATGAATAAGATAGTTTAAAATATAATGGTTCATGAAATTCTTTTTAAAAAAAAGTAATCAATAAATTATTCAAACGAAAATATATCTAGTCATGACTGACCCGTCAATTTATGATTGATTATAATGAAAATCTTAAGAAAATACCACTTAAATTTTAAAATATTAAATATGTGATTTTCCAACAAAACAAGTTATCGCTTTACTGTTCTTATTAATCGTATTATTGTTGTTGTCAACAAGATTTTGAAGTTTAAGTGATATTTTTCTATCATTTTTTCCTTGATTATGGCATGACGTTTTGAATAAGTTGATATTGCTTTCCCATTAACTAGATGCACTTTAAACCTGTTAATAATTGAATAAAAAGAAAATATATTATTTTACGAGAAAAAATACATAAATACCATTTGAACTTGGAAAATCCCAAAATATATATTAAATTGGTAAAAAGATAAATAAGTATTTTGGTAGAAATCTGAAATATCAAAGTTTGAGGAAAACACTACAAAAAAAACGATGATTAGTAGCGGTTAAAATGACCTATTTGTAACGGTTTTTGACGTGACAAACGACATTTGTAGCGGTTAGCGAAACCGCGACAAAAACGCATGTGGCAAGACGATTTGTAACGGTTAAAAAAAACCGATACTACATATACATAAACCGCTACAACCTCTGTTGCGGTTCAAAAAAACCGTCACTAAATGAGCGGGTTTAACGTGTGTTTCGAGACATTAGTCACGGTTGTTAACCGTTACAAATAAAATTGTAGCGGTTTTAGTAACGTTTTAATAACCGCTACAGAACAAATAAACTTGTAGCGGTTCTAGTAACGATTTCATAACCGCTACGAATAATGTGTTGATAATTTTGCCACCATAAATTTTTATTATTTTGAATATTTGTCGCAGTTACAAACCGCTACAAATATTCCCGCCATTTTTCCCCCAAAAAAAATTTGCCGCCATCTCGAATATTTGTAGCGGTTTGAAACCGCTACAAATATTCCCGCCATCATGTGATTTTGAATATTTGTAGCGGTTTCAAACCGCTACTACAACCGCTACAAACAACCCGCCATTTTATTTTTCAATTTTGTATCGGTTATTGTAACCGCTACAAATTCATTACGATTTTTAAAAAAAAATATCATTTATCAGCGTAATTCAGTAATTATTATTAATATTTTTTTTTTAAAAATAAAAGGTAGTAAATTATGAAATTTAAATATATAAGGTGCATGTATAGAAACAAAATAATAAGATTATGTAAGTAGAATAAGTACTAAGAAATGAGGTGATTAAAACAATACTCAATATTTAAAAATTATATGTACAAATCAATTGAATAATGTATATGAAAGAATAGGGAAAGTTGAAAGATATATCCCGTTCAACTGCAAAATAACAAACTTTAATTAGTACAAGAACTATAAATTAGTATGAGAAACATTAGAATTGATCCGGTTACATGGTACTTACCCCTTTCAAACTCACAATGTTCTGAAACGTAAAAATATTTGAGATGACTGAGAGAAAACGTGGGTAGAAAAGAAGTTGAGGCATATTAAATGAGGTTGGGTGGGGGTATTTATGGTGGGGTCTGCGCATCATTTTGTAGCGGTTGGTTTCTCACTTTTTTGTAGCGGTTATTGTATTTAGTAGCGGTTTTGAAGGTGTTTGTAGCGGTTTAATTTGTCGTGGTTTTTAAGTTTTTGTAGCGGTTATATTGTAGCGGTTACTGTAGCGGTTTAATTTGTCGCGGTTTTTAAGTGTTTGTAGCGGTTATATAACCGCTACAAATTAATTTCTGAGTTTTTTTTTTTTTTTAAAAACATAATATTAAAAGATTTCATATTAAAGATAGGCATTAAGTGTTTCTCTCAATCTTCTTCACCATCCCTACAAGGAAAGTTTGCATAAAATGTTACGCGTGAGGTCAATATGTTTGAACACAATTAAAACTTTAATTAAATCTTACTATTTTATAAAGCATAAATTTAAAAACGTACCGAACTATAGGTAAATTGTCATCGCCGTCTCGGAAGAAGTCTTCGAAGCTGGCGGGCTGGAGCGGCTCACAATCGTATGCGACGTTATCACCATCGCCCATGTCGTAAAGGTCCCGAGGCTTTAAGTGAACCACCATATTCCAATCCTTGTGCCTCTCATCGGCCACATAATAAACTGATGGGCCTCGATGCAAGAATATACGGCTCGTCATCTTCGGGACCGACCACTGTGAATAGGCCGGGAGAAATTCACTGATGTGATCCCTAAGTCGTCAATCGTGAGTCCCCTGGACGTTGTGGTATTCGCCCACAAACACTTGAACAACGTCACGGTGAAAAGGCCTGTGTAACTTATCCTGACCACATTAAGCAGCCTTCCATAATAGGGACGTCACCGAACCGCATGTTCCCGCCACCGCTGCCGCATAACTCCTCGTCCCAAACGTGCCATATACACCGAGTTTTGGGCCAGCAATCCCTGATCTCGTGCGACGGTGCAAAACTTAAAACCATTGACATTGTATGCCGTATATCTTAGGGCGTGGTCAAGAGGGCCTAGCGCGAGAGCTCGAATTCTGGCCGAGTGCGGGTTGTGGTCGTTCATTATTCTCCTCCTAAACCAACTCGAATTCTCTGTGGACCTTTCTATCAATTTCGGAGGATGTCCGTGTACGGATCCTCGTTCACGCTTCACATGACTCCTGAATTCCCTGCAATTAAACATGCAATGACATGTGAGTATGTATAAAATGTAAGGAAATATATAGTATGCAATGAAATCCTTACTGAAGGTACGGTTCAACTTTGGTGCAGTTAATCAAGACATGTTGGTGTGCTTGAAACTTCTCAAGTGCCGTGAGTTTGAATTTCTCACTCCCGCCAACTGCTCTACCAACACGAGGGATTAACAACTCTGTTGCCTCCGGCTCCGGCTCAGGCTCAGGCTCAGGCTCAGGACAATCGTCTACACGAGGCGGTCGGTTGAATGACGTCTCAATGTCATCGAAGTACCTGGAACAAAAATACAAGACCTCATCCCCGATATAACCTTCTGCTATTGAACCTTCAGGCCACGCCTTATTCCTCACGTAAGATTTAAGTTTCCCAAGAAACCTGTAGAGTAGACAAGGAAAAATTTCGATATAATGCATCAATGGTTAAACATGCGAATAGGGAGTAATGCTAAAGGAATTATTTTTAAACAAGTACCTCTCAATAGGATACATCCATCATCTTGAATCGGGCCAGCAAGCTTTGTCTCTTGAACAAGGTGTCTTGTCGGGTGAACCATGACCGTGAAGAATGACGGAGGAAAGAGCATCTCCAAATGACAAAGCGTAAGAATGATTTTCTGCTGCAGCTGGTCGAGCTCCTCCACTATCAAAACCTTGGAACACGGCTTGCGGAAGAAAGTACAAAGCTCGACCAAAACGAGAGACACATCGAGAGGCGGCGTATTTTCATGGCAGCGGAAGTAAGCGTTGCATAAGCACATGTGAGTAATGACTCTTCACCTCGTAACCTTTCGAGCTTGCAAGTCAATACATCGTGATATGTTGCTTGAATACCCGTCAGGAACTTTTATTTTCTTCAAGGTAGCGAGAAAGATTTCCTTATTCGGCTTTGTCAGGGTAAACCTTGCCGGTTGAAATCTGTCATGCTCATCCGGCCACGCGTCTCCACGAACGCCCATCTCCCGTAGATCTTTCCTGGCCTGCAGATGATCTTTGGATTTGCCTGGTTCGTTGAGAATCGTGTACAACACATTGTCGCACACATTCTTTTCAATGTGCATGACATCCAGATCGTGTCGGAGCAAATTATCTTTCCAATACGGAAGAGTGAAGAAGACACTAACCTTTCGCCATTCTTTGGGGCATAGAACCGAAGCCCCTGGCGATCTTTGTCCGGCCCTTGCCGGATCGTTCTTTTCCCAAACTCAACATCAACATCCTGAAGTCGCTCGTGATTTCTTCACGAGATAAATTTCGAGGGTCCTCTTTTTCTGTTGCCCATTAAAACGATTGCGTTGCAACCTAACCTGTGCGTACCATCGAGAAACCTCCGATGACCCATGAAGCACCACTTACGACTGTGGGGAAGGCGCACTGAGTCAGAGTCAAAATTGCAAGCTGGGCACGCAAGGCCGGTATGCACATTCTGTTGGTTCTGATTAGTTTTGATGATGTCTTATATAGATGCCATTAAGAGCAAAAAGATTGTATATTATACTTATCTGCTACATTGACTAACTACAATATATTTGATGTAGATTAGTCCATGATTAATTATAGAGATTAATCAAGAAAGAAGAACTTGCTCCATGTGAAGAGATTAATGATGTGAAGTTTAATGATGGAGATTAATCAAAATGAGATATGGAAGAATGAAGAACTTGCTGAATATAATGAGAATATCATTATTCATGTTCCTAGATTAATACTAGAAGTCTCCACGGTGATATGGAAGTTGGAACGACTCAATTCGGACTTAAAATGATTAAAAATGAGCTTCAGGATGAATTGCCTTGAACTTCGTCAATACCCTAGTATCCAACATCCATTCGCAAGTATCAGGCTTCAATTGTTGAGTATGAGACTTCAATACCCGAGTATGTCACTTATATACTCGAGTATGGTACATAAACAGGTGTTTCTGTGCTTAAATCCCGACAATACCCGAGTATGCAAGGTCAATACTCGAGTACATCACTCGATCAGCTCTGTTCTACGCTCAGCTTCGGGCGACCTTTGGTAAATCGACAATATCTCCCAAACCAGAGATCGGATTAAGGTGAAACCAATTTTGTTGGAAACTAGACTTCCAAGCGGTTCTAGTCGCACAAGATTCAAGTCCAACAGAGGTCATATGAGAGAGATATGAATTGTTGAAAATGAGAGTGACATCACCGTCACATTCCTGACCAAGGCTCAATGTTTTGGTTATATCTCACAAAATAGAAATCCAATTGAGGTGAAACCGGTTCCATTTGAAAGTAGACTCAAAGGGCTTTCCAAAAAGACTTGAACCGATCAAATCGGAGTTCATACCAGGAAGTTATGATCTTCGAAAGTGGACACTCACGCAGGATGCGTTATACCCGAGTATGACAATTGCCTACTCGAGTATGACTTGCACACACATGTACCCGAGTATGATAAATTCATACTCGAGTATTGACGAAAAAAAACAGCTGTTCGCACTGACGAAAGCTCAGACGACGATTTTGCTATTCAATTCAGTTTAATGCAATCTTTATTGATTTGATTCTTAACCATTGACCATATAGAATTGCAATTACTGATATTAAAGTGCAGGATCATAAGTGAGCTGATTGGGTAATATGATCAAACGCGTTTTATCAGCAAAGCTTCTGTAAAATGGAAACTATATTCAAATGAAGCAAGGATGATGAAACAAGACGCGTAGAAATTATGCACAGCAAAAACGAAATCATTATTGTCATTATGATCATCATCAAACTTCCAAATTATTCAAACAGAAGGAAATCAGATTCTGATTCTGCAGCAATCATGGAATGGTTTTGAAATTCAAAGAGATGAAGCACCCAACGGTCATCTACAAACAAGTATAAATAGAGGAAGGGGTCAGCTGCTCTCAACACACACATGCAGCAGAACAAACGATCAAAGAAAGATACTCTCCGAGCTTGGTTTCGCCAATCTCTTGAGTGATACTTTTCGAGATACTTGCTGAAATACTTTACGAGAGTGTGTCACAAATTGTTCTTCGGTGCTTATGATCATCTGCTCTAGAGAGAGTTATTCATCTATTACTATTTCTTGTAAGAATCTCGAGTATTGAGACTTTGAGATTGGGTCTTTTGATTGCAACTTGTAAGGGGAGTGTTATTCAAAAGAGAGGAATTGCTCCAAGAGTTACAGAGTGTGTAATCAAGAGGGTGTATCAATTACAACTTGTAAGGGGAGTGGAGTCTCGAAAGTGAGAGGACCATCCTTCGTTTATAGAGTGTGTAATTGTTCTCAAAAGGATAGTGGATTGAAAATCTCAAGTGGAACTTGAGGACTGGACGTAGGTCAAGGATTGGGCCGAACCGGGATAAATCACGGTTTGCATTCTCTCTTCCTTATCTCTTACATTCCAAAGATATATGTTTGAATGATTGCTTATCACCTTCTAAATTATTATTGTCATTCAAACTACCTTCATCAATTTGCAGAAAGTTCTTAAAGTTCTAAGTTTTTAATCAAACACCCAATTCACCCCCCCTCTTGGGTTATAGCCAAGTCTTTCATTTGGTATCAGAGCTAGGCTCTTGTTTAAAGGACTTCACAAAGCTAGAATGATTAGTTTTGTTAAAACGTCGATTTTGATATGTGGAATGTTTTTACAAATGTCTTTGATTTTAAACCGAGAAAGGATTGGACAGAAAAAGAAAAGAAAATGTTTTCATTGAATATTAGAGCAATGAAAATTTTGTATAGTGCTTTAACCGAAAATGATTTTATAAAAATCAAATGTTGCTCTAGTGCTAAAGAAATTTGGGATACTCTTGATTCTATTTATACTTCTAACAATTGTGTTGAAATTGAAAGTGTTGATAGTTCATTTGAAACTATAAAGTGCATATCCACGATTGATGAACAATTGGAAGTAGAAGAAGGAGAAATCTTAGAACACTTCTATGATCTAGTCAACATGAAAGAACAAGAAATTGAGGATTCCCAAGGAGAGTGATCATGGACAATTATGATGAATCATCATCAGAAATTCAAGATACACATGTGGTAAATAATTCCAATTCTTCTTGTGTAGTTAAGAAAAATGATTTTGAATGATTCTATTTTGAAAAGCAAAAATGTTTTCAATCATGCTGGAAAATTTATTGGGAAGAAATATTATTCAGATAAGATTTATTTAAATTTCCACTCTGACAACCAACACAATACTTGCATAAAATCTCATAATGCACATCATCATAATGTTTGCAATTATTGTGGAAAATTTGGTCATATTTCTTACACATGCTATATTAGGAGAAATTCTAATGTAAGAAATAAATTTGTTTGGGTTCCTAAAGGACAATTAAGGTCCAATACTAACAGTCAAGGACCCAAGTGTAAGTGGGTACCAAAATGTCCATCTAGTGCCTTGTGTGTGCAGATTGATTCCAAAAAGACTGGACATAAAGGTACACGAAGAGGAGTCCAAGAGTTTCTCATGAACCTAAAAGAAGATTCATATCGCTTAGGAAAACTCATGGAGAAGCCATTGCTACAACCTTATCCTCAAATCATAAGAAGCAATGGATACCTATAAGAAGAGTATCATCTACCTCAAAAACAAACTACCAAAGAGTACCATTCAACTATCTTGAGGAGATCAAAAAGAGGAGAATCTCTCAACTATCAACTAGAAGACTCTTGAAGTCTATATCCTCAGAGAGAACTTTGCAGATACCCATGGAAAGACATATGAAGAACCAATGGGTAAGCAAAGTCAATCCTCCAAGTACCTAAGGTAAAGGTATATAATAGTAAAACCTCCTATGCTATTATTTGAATTATATATTGAGGTTTTATATTTTGTAGCCTTAGGAATGAGCATTGCAAACTATTTTGAAATTGATTTTTGTTTCACATCCCTTAAAAATCCACTTAATAAGTTTATAAAGAGATTGCAATGTTCAATAATTTAATTCTTTATGCATACATGATGATTTGAAAAGAAAGTATCTCTTTTATGCATAAAGTCATTCATTGTGCTCAATTATGCTGAATTGATTATATTCATAAGAGCATGTGAATTTTGGTTCCTACAAGCTAACGGTAATTGGATCCAAGTAAGGTTGGATACCTAGAAAGAAAAAGATTTATACAGTTTTGTAGGATCAAAGAAAGCTTCTCAAGAATGCAATATAGAGAAATGATCAAGTCTTGAGAAAGCTAAACAAGTTATGCTTGATGTTGATGGTGAATGTCAAAAAGGGAGACATCTACATGAATCCACCTTAATCAAGCAAGCATCTACAAGGACAAGAGGCATTACGGTGATATCTAATCTTTACCCCATATTGTGATTATATGAAATTGATTTTTGGGTAATGAATACTTGTCCATCATTGCATTCCTTTAGCAATAAATCATTTATGTTTTTCAAAATGTTCTCAGATTGCTAAATGGACCATAAGTGAATTTGTGCATAACTTTTCGAGTTTATGTTTATGAAATTCACAATTCTAAAATTTGTTTGAATTTCAATTCACTTTGTTTTATAAAGATGCATACAAATGTTTTGAAAAATATTCATGCTTTGAAAGCATTTCAAATAGATTTGAAAAAGACTTTGATTGCATTTAAATGATGTTTCAAATTGGAAGTTAATGTTGTATACCGAATGTTGGATATGCTTTAAATCTGTTTGGTAGAATTTTCCCTATCAGTCACATATTGATCTTTGGTATTCAATTTGTTGCTTGAACCTCTCATTCTTTATTCTCTAACTAGTTGGACCTCATGTCTAACAAGTTGATCATATATGAGTTTCAAGCTTATCTCCTATAAAAGAATTCAATTTGTGAGTGTTATGCCTACTATATAAATTCTTATTGACCAAGTTATTCCAAGCATTATGAATGTTCATTAATGCATTAACCACTAGTGGAATAACATACTAGGATAATATTCTGAAACTCTAGTCATTTGGACTAATGAGTTTGTGCTTCATCATTCATGAATCCTAGTAGTCATTTTGTTACTCAAATACATAAACTTTGTCTTCATCCATTTTTGAGTAACTATATTCAAATTCTTGCTTTGAATGTTCATATACTTTAAAACTCTATTATAAGAGGCAAGATTATCTCTTGGTTATTAGCAAAGTCAATATGCATTTATATCTCTATTGTGCTAAGAATGTCTTGCTAATGTTTTTACCTTCTTGACTTTTGCTCTTGAGAAAATTCTTCTACATGTTAACTTCATTGTTTGACATGATCTCCAAACTGAAGCATTCGATATATTCTTTTACATGTTGACTTCCACCAGTTTTAGAGTGAGCATCGATTTTAAACATGTTTCAAAAATGAATCTTTCATACACTAAAATTTCAATTTCATAATGCATTATCAATGTTTGAAAGAAAATTTGAGATTTGAAACAATTTGTATATTCTATTACCATTCTTGAAAAATCTGATCTCATTCATGAAATGCGAGTTGATAAATGCTTATCTCTATGGATAAGATTTTCTATGCATTTTGATCAAACTTACAGACATTATTATCAATAACATATTTTCTACATAAATTGCATTTACAAATTGTCATTGAGAAATAATTGTCTTGGTATCATATAGTTGTTACCCTTTATAACTCATTGGATTAAATTTACTCAATTGGGTAGAACTACAGTTTGGTTTTTGATTGTTATACTCTTTGCTCAAATATCATATGGATAAATTATATAAGAGCATAAGAGTTGTTATGTCTAATCTTGTATGGACCCAAGAATCATTGGGTACCAAAGAACACATATTTTTGCAGGAGTTGACCAAAATGTTCTATTGTCATATATCACTTGAGTGACCTCTCATCTATAGAAAGAAGCTTAGACCAAGATGATAAGGAGCATACTAGTATGATGAGAAACTATGAGCGAAACTGATTTTAAGATCCTATGCAAGGCTTATTTGGGATTTCGCTTCTAAGATGCATTCGAGCAATTGATAATGGCTAGCCAAGCAAAGCATCTATAAATTACATATGGTTATTAATTGAGTAATTACGATATTACTCGAGTGAGATATTGTATTTTAAAATAATGTGCATATATCATAATCATGCTTGGCCAACTTGATTTCATTCATTCCATTTTATTTCATGAAGTTTTGCCCAAGCAAGTTCATTTTTAAAATGATCCTTATAAAATTCGGTGTTACATTATTAGTTTGGTATCATTAAAGGGAGCTTCATAATTTTAATCATGCATTCATTAAAGGGGAGCTTCACATTCACAACTGTTTGATATCTTAAAAGCTCATCTTCTTTATTTGAAGAAAATTCTCTTAAGCATTCTCATCTACATCTACTATGTTGTATTAGTTTTGATGATGAATTATATTTTCCCTTCATTGTCTTAATTTGAAAATATCATTTAGAAAGGAATATTATGATATCTTATTGCACTAATAAATCTCCCTTGCAAGAAAATTTTACAATTGTGGCGGGAGAATTAAGTCGTGCAAGAACTTTCCTTAATGCACTACAAGGAGAATCTATCAAATTAAGGAATAGTGCTTTCACGTTCCATCATTCATTGAGATATACTCTATGAAGAGTTCCCTGAAGAAAAGGCAAGAGATGGAAGCGAGTACCGACCATACTCTTTCATACGAGATATAACTCAAGCCGTACCTTAGTCTCATTCCACATCTCAAAGGTTATTCGAGCACATCGTGGATCTCACACAACAAGAAAAGAAGCAAATGGACTTCACAGATGATCATCAATTTACAAAAACCAACATGAGCATTTCTAAACTCTACCTTTTTATATTCAGTAGAAATTTTGCACATGTTTGGTATCTATATGCTTTAATTGTGAAAGATGTTTTGAAAACCTCTCTAAATTCTCTCAATTTTTTTTTCATAAAAACATTCCAAATTGCATCATATTTAGAATGAAAATCGGGGAGAGAAAATTGTTGTCTTGATATATGATTAATGAGAGAAGTCATTTCTAACTTATTCTCATATTTGCCTCTCCATCTATATTTCTTCTTTACCTCTATCTTTTTGCTAATGACAAATAAGGGGGAGAGAAATGCAAGAAAAATATGTGATCTATTGTATTTTCATATTCAAACATATTTTTCTAAATGTATTTGCCATCATCAAAAAGGGGGAGAATGTTGGTTCTGATTAGTTTTGATGATGTCTTATATAGATGCCATTAAGAGCAAAAAGATTGTATATTATACTTATCTTCTACATTGACTAACTACAATATATTTGATGTAGATTAGTCCATGATTAATTATAGAGATTAATCAAGAAAGAAGAACTTGCTCCATGTGAAGAGATTAATGATGTGAAGTTTAATGATGGAGATTAATCAAAATGAGATATGGAAGAATGAAGAACTTGCTGAATATAATGAGAATATCATTATTCATGTTCCTAGATTAATACTAGAAGTCTCCACGGTGATATGGAAGTTGGAACGACTCAATTCGGACTTAAAATGATTAAAAATGAGCTTCAGGATGAATTGCCTTGAACTTCGTCAATACCCTAGTATCCAACATCCATTCGCAAGTATCAGGCTTCAATTGTTGAGTATGAGACTTCAATACCCGAGTATGTCACTTATATACTCGAGTATGGTACATAAACAGGTGTTTCTGTGCTTAAATCCCGACAATACCCGAGTATGCAAGGTCAATACTCGAGTACATCACTCGATCAGCTCTGTTCTACGTTCAGCTTCGGGCGACCTTTGGTAAATCGACAATATCTCCCAAACCAGAGATCGGATTAAGGTGAAACCAATTTTGTTGGAAACTAGACTTCCAAGCGGTTCTAGTCGCACAAGATTCAAGTCCAACAGAGGTCATATGAGAGAGATATGAATTGTTGAAAATGAGAGTGACATCACCGTCACATTCCTGACCAAGGCTCAATGTTTTGGTTATATCTCACAAAATAGAAATCCAATTGAGGTGAAACCGGTTCCATTTGAAAGTAGACTCAAAGGGCTTTCCAAAAAGACTTGAACCGATCAAATCGGAGTTCATACCAGGAAGTTATGATCTTCGAAAGTGGACACTCACGCAGGATGCGTTATACCCGAGTATGACAATTGCCTACTCGAGTATGACTTGCACACACATGTACCCGAGTATGATAAATTCATACTCGAGTATTGACGAAAAAAAACAGCTGTTCGCACTGACGAAAGCTCAGACGACGATTTTGCTATTCAATTCAGTTTAATGCAATCTTTATTGATTTGATTCTTAACCATTGACCATATAGAATTGCAATTACTGATATTAAAGTGCAGGATCATAAGTGAGCTGATTGGGTAATATGATCAAACGCGTTTTATCAGCAAAGCTTCTGTAAAATGGAAACTATATTCAAATGAAGCAAGGATGATGAAACAAGACGCGTAGAAATTATGCACAGCAAAAACGAAATCATTATTGTCATTATGATCATCATCAAACTTCCAAATTATTCAAACAGAAGGAAATCAGATTCTGATTCTGCAGCAATCATGGAATGGTTTTTGAAATTCAAAGAGATGAAGCACCCAACGGTCATCTACAAACAAGTATAAATAGAGGAAGGGGTCAGCTGCTCTCAACACACACATGCAGCAGAACAAACGATCAAAGAAAGATACTCTCCTGAGCTTGGTTTCGCCAATCTCTTGAGTGATACTTTCTGAGATACTTGCTGAAATACTTTCTGAGAGTGTGTCACAAATTGTTCTTCAGTGCTTATGATCATCTGCTCTTAGAGAGAGTTATTCATCTATTACTATTTCTTGTAAGAATCTCAGAGTATTGAGACTTTGAGATTGGGTCTTTTGATTGCAACTTGTAAGGGGGAGTGTTATTCAAAAGAGAGGAATTGCTCCAAGAGTTACAGAGTGTGTAATCAAGAGGGTGTATCAATTACAACTTGTAAGGGGAGTGGAGTCGAAAGTGAGAGGACCATCCTTCGTTTATAGAGTGTGTAATTGTTCTCAAAAGGATAGTGGATTGAAAATCTCAAGTGGAACTTGAGGACTGGACGTAGGTCAAGGATTGGAGTTTGCATTCTCTCTTCCTTATCTCTTACATTCCAGCATATATGTTTGAATGATTGCTTATCACCTTCTAAATTATTATTGTCATTCAAACTACCTTCAGCAATTTGCAGAAAGTTCTTAAAGTTCTAAGTTTTTAATCAAACACCCAATTCACCCCCCCTCTTGGGTTATAGCCAAGTCTTTCACATTCCACCCAGATAATGTCCCGAGGCCAGGAAAGTCGCTTATCGTCCAAATCAAGGCCGCACGCAAGTTGAAAAGTGTCTTCTTGTGCGTGTCGTACGTCTCCACACCTACATTCCACAGCTCCACCAACTCCTTGATCAGCGGTTGGAGATACACATCAATGTCATTTCCCGGTGCCTTTTTCCCTGGAATGATCATGGACATAATGAAGGAGCTTTGTTTCATGCACATCCACGGGGCAAGTTGTAGGGTATCAACATAAGCGGCCATATACTGTAGCTTGTGCTAAGATTCCCAAACGGATTAAAACCGTCGGTCGCCAAAGCAAGACGGCCATTCCTAGGGTCCGCCGCGAAATCTGGAAAGCCTGTGTCGAACGCTTTCCACGCTTCAGCATCACGTGGATGTCTGAGTTTGCCATCTTGATTCTTATCATCTTGATGTCACCTCATATGCTCAGCTGTCTTAGACGACATAAACAATCTTTGCAAACGAGGTTTTAAAGGAAAGTACCTTAGAATCTTTGCGGGTTTCTTATTTCGCTTCTTCCCTTTCCGAACCTGTCCCGAACCTCGATGTGTGACACTTCTTACAAGTCTCCCTCCGATCGTCCTCTCCCCAATAAAGCATACGGATCGTTTTGGCGAGGCATCTATTTTTGGTAGTTCAAGCCTAATCGTTGATTATCTTCTTCGCCTCGTAGAAGGATGAGGGAATGTCCGCGTCGGGAACGCATCTCGAAGTAATTCGGGAACATCGACATTGCCTTATCGGTGATCCCACACATGCACTTGATATGGTACAATTTGATCAGAAAAGATAACTTTGAGTATTTATGACAACCTTGATACAAAGGACGATCGCTCTCATCCATGAGGCTGAAAAATTCCCGAGCTGCATCATTCTTGAAGAAAACAGGTTCTGGACCCTGCACTTCTGTGAAGTTGTCGTCCCGAACACCAAAAGCATCACAAAATGACTTCATTAACCGGATCATCTTGATGTACTTGATTTCCTACTTGTGAGGTTCGAGGAAGATGAAGCCCATATCCCATACCACGTTGCTCACCATGAACCTCCCAGAATGTATATGCTTCTGGGAAAGGCTTTACAAGAAGATGTTCCAAAGCACAATCCCGTGTTTGCCACTTCTTAAACTTGCATCGTAAACAAGGACACACGATCTTGCCATTAATGCTAGCGTGAGAGAAGGCGAAATCTAAGAAAGTGTTCAATCCCGCTAAATACACAGGAGAACTACGCGGCATCTTGATCCATGACTTATCCATATGTAACAAACAAATTTAGGATAGAACATAAATGTGGACGACTCACTTTAATTACATCCGAAGCAAAAATTGGGATCTTTAAATGCATCGATTGGTTTGTAGCGGTTAAATAACCGCTACAACAACCGTTGCAAACATCACCTTTGTCACGGTTTCAAAAATGAACCGCGACAATAACCGCTACACAATTTGTAGCGGTTTAAGGAATAAACCGTCACAAATCTTGGCGCCAAAATTCAATTTTGTTCAACGAACACAAAATTTGTAGCAGTTTGAGGAATAAACCGTGACAAAGCTACAAACACAAATTTTGTAGCGGTTTGAGGAAGAAACCGTGACAAATCTTGGCGCCAAAATTCATCTTTGTTACGGTTACATTCTACTGAACCGCGACAAGCTTTGGAAAAAAAAATAGCGAAAAATCACAGAATTATAAGTTAATATAAAACTGATTAGTCATGGAATAATTTGCTTTTGCGCACAAAATTAGTAAAAAAAGCACAAAGCTTTGATGCCAAAATTTGCTTTTGCTTAATTAATCATATGTGTCTCAACAAATCATTTGATTAATTGAGTTAATATATTACTGATTAGTCAATCATGAGTTAAATGGTATATCCAAACATTAGAAGTGCTTAATCCATAATTAAAACACTTTTTTAAAAAGCAATGGAAAAAAAAGTCCATCAACAAGAAAAGAAACGTGATCAACAAGAAAACAATATAATTAAATATAGTTATCTCAATCAACTCTGTTTGGACATGAAAAGAGAAAAAAAAAGAAGGTCTACATTTCAGGAGCATGATCATCAAGTCCTCTCTGATGGGGGTTTGTCTCAGGGGGGTTTGTCTCAGGGGGGTCCGTCTCAGGAGGGGGTGGTCCACGACCAGAGTTGACAGCGTCGTCGTCGTCATCAGCAAGCACGTGGGCTGGAATCATCAAAGAGGAACAGAGGGGGAGGCTCGGGAGCTGGAAGGCGTGCGTCAGGACACAGCTTGTTCAGCACGCCACAAACAGAAGTTGCCTCAGAGGTCGGCGTCCCATCTGCGTGTCTATGGGTGCGTGTCCACAACTTCCCATAGTCCGTGTGTGTGTTCTCCTCCTGAGCCTTCTGTCGCTGAAAGAATTAAAACAATATAAACTTTGTTATTTCAAAAACAAAACAATGATCATGTTAAATAATAACATACCATCTCCTCGTATGTCACTGCAAACGTCTTGGTCCCTGCAGTGTGATGGACTCTCTCGTCGTGCGCGGCTTCTTGTGTTCCTTTGCGACAAAGCACGCAAGGGTCCGGATCCACGCCGTCTGGGACTCTCTCGATCAGCTGCTGCAGAGGAATAGTGCCGTCTCCATTCATAATATTGTAGAGACGGTTCCTCCGGCTCTTCCACCCTTCCCCCACTTTCATCATAACGTACCTCTTGTGTTGTTCGCGCAGTTTAAACTTTTTCTATATCATAATTTCATTATTAATTATTAATGAATTAACAAACAAATAAGGAAAGAAATAAACTAAAACTTATAACTATTAACATGTACAATTTAATTAAACAATATTGACTACCCGTAGAACCTCTCAGAACGCCTTGTTCTTTGTGTCCTTTGTCACTTTCTTCCAATCCTTGAAATAAATTGGGAACCACCCCAATGGCCACCAAACTCGACAGAATCGGTTCATCGGGTGACCGCCATGTTAATCGCCCGGTCTGTCTGCAGTCGTTCCACGGACTACGACCCGACACCCGGCCATCTCACAATCCGTCTGAGTGAGAGCGGAAACATCCAGCGTCCTCCTGCCGATGTTCCCGTGACTATCTGCAAGTTTACAAAAAATTGAATTAAACGTACCGAAATTAAATTAATTTCTCACAAAATAACTAATTACATATACCTTCGACATCCACTAGAAATCCGGTGGAACGCGAAGACGCCGGTCGGGGGTTCCCGTGCTCCCGCTGGTTTTCCCCGTCGATGAACTGCTCTACATCTGCTAGGGGAATATTAAGATGGATGTCCTCATTCTCGTCGTCTAAATCGTCGAACGACAAACTTGCTTCTCGATCTCCCCCTACGGTCCCCGTGTTTGGAATTTCTTCATCGGCGAAGAGCGAGGCAAACTCGCCCGGCCCCAGAGAGGCGGAGGTATATGTCGGGTCACACACCCTCTCGTTTGGTCCCCTCTACTACTACCGCCCCTTAAACCCCTTCTCGGTGGGCCAGTTACTTTTCCCTTTCCCTTACCTCGTCCAGAATCCATAATGTAGAGAGGTGTAAGTTTAACAATAAGAACGGTGAAAACTCAAACCGTTGGGTAAAGGTAGAAACGGTGAAAACTCAAACCGTTACAAGTGACTTTGAAAATGGCGTGTCCGGATTATAAAGTCGTACGATTTTGTAGCGGTTATACAAAGGAACCGTTACAAAGTTTACATAATTGTAACGGTTGTCAAATAACCACCACAAAAACCGCTACAAAATAGTTGACCGTTGATATTCTGTAGCGGTTATTATGAAACCGCTACAACAACCGCTACAAAAAAGAAGACCCTTCAGATTCTGTAGCGGTTAAGTTGTAACCGCTACAATTTATCCACATCTTGTCGCGGTTATTCTTATTAACCGCTACAAAATGAGTTTTTTTGAAAAAAAAATTTCAAAATGATTAGTTTGATTCATAAACTTTAAGAATCAAACTAATTGGTTTGTTACAAATATTTAAAAACAAACCTTCAATTCATTTATTTTTTTTCTTTAATTTTTCTAAAAGTGTCCACACTAATAAATTATACATAATGACGTAACCGAAAATAATCCAACATGTCCGTGGGGATTCGGATTCAGTATAGCCGCCGATCTCCCACGAAAAACTTGCTGAGTCATTTTCATCAGAGATATTTTCGTGAGACAACGGTGGCTATAATGGAACCCAATCTCCGGTCGCATGTTGGACTGTTCTCAGAAGAGTAGAAGTCTAAACGGCAAAGAAATGAGTAAACCTTCGCTTGTCACTGAACGAATTTCCTCGCAAGGAAGAGAGAGGCAAATATCTGCAGCTCTTATCACCCGAGATAGGAGATCGGAGCTGCTGATATGTGCATGTCTTCGACGACCAAGCGAGATAGTTCATTCAGTTACAAGCAGAGATTTAGTAATTTCTTTAATTTTTATAACTGATGTACGGTCCCTAAACTTTATTTATAATGTCAAAATTTGTAGCGGTTAACTGTGGAACCGCTACAAAAATGTAGCTTGTGCCGCGGTTGACGTCGCTCTTCCTGGTGTCCGCGACAAAATTGTGTCTTTTCGTTTATTTGTAGCGGTTATGGTGAATAAACCGCTACAAAATCACGGCAACAAAGTTGGCGCGAACCTTTGCGCCAACTTTGTAGCGGTTAGACTCAAATAACCGCTACAAATTTACGCCACAAACATTCCCGCCATTGTGCGCCAAGGTGGCGCCAAATTTGTTGCGTTTTTTTCGAGTCAACCGCTACAAATATAGCCGAAGTCGTGTCGTCATGGCTTCCGTTACTATTTAGTGACGGTTTAGGGATAAAACCGCTACAAAGTGGAATTTAGTAACGGATATTTTGGACCGCGACTAATAAACCGCGACAAAAGAGGGTTTTTTTTGTAGTGAAAAGACATGTCCTTCTCGATCTCTATTTCTTATTATTTCTTCTCGCTATTTATTCTCTCTCATCTTTCTCTCTATTTCCTCCCCTCTGGCATCCACCTCCACCTCTCACAAACTCCCTCTCTTGCATCTAACGGTTGAATTGATGAGCCGCCTAAAGAAGGGGCTTTTTGTAGCAGAAGCAAAAGTTGGAGCCCGGCATCTCCTTCCATACCTGTCATCATCATCAACAGGGACATCATCGCGCCATCTAGCTTCCGTCGTGAGTTCGAAGTTTGTTCTAGTCCAACCATTGTAATTGGTCTTTGATTTTCCTTTTGACAAAAGAAATTTGGTTGCTTTCTTTATAGTATGGGTTGGATTTCTTTCTTTCTTTTTCTTTTTTTGGGTTCAATTTGACTTATAGTAGTTGAACTTGGGTTGCAGTAGTTCGATTTTAGTGTGGGTTTAATTTTTGGTTCGATTTCTTGTTTTTAGATGTGAAACAATGATGGTTGTGGTTGGGTTTTTGTTTGTGTTTTACAAAACCGATGGTAGCTATAGAGGAAGGGAGAAGATGAGATAGAAGGGGATGCTGGAGGAGGAGGCAATGAGCGATGGAGGTGGGTGGCGGAGTTGGACGCCGGCGAGGGAGGATAGGTCAGGTTAGAGAAGGGCTTAAGTTGTCAATCTTTATTTTGAAGTTGTTATTGCCTATACTTAACTTGTTAATGATGCGTTATATATAGGCATTGTTGACAACTTGAGTATAACAATTATTAATTATCCCACTAGGCGTCATTGACAAATTGGGTATAAGCAATGATAACTTGAGTAAAGCAATTATCAACTTAGGTATAGAGATTAACTACTCCCTCTAGTCCTTATTATAAAGCACCAATTAGCAAGTTTATTTAGTCCTTTTTATAAAGCACTTGCTTGTTCCCAATGAACATTGATTATTTTTTTCCATGTCTGCCTCTAATTAATAAAGGTAACGGGTGAAAGTAATAATTCATATAATATTAGAGTTTAGTGCAATTAGTACGTAGGGGTAATATTAGAAATTACTTAGATTCTAGGACAACTTTATTGATTTTAACTACTTTTTTTGGTTTGTGAGAAAAGTTAGTTGGTGCCTTATAATAAGGACCAGAAGGGAGTATTTGGAGAGCTCAAGTTGTCAATCTCTATAAATTGTTAATTATATATACCCAAGTTGTTAATGACACCTAATAATGGTAATTGTTAATTGTTATACTCAAGTTGTCATCACCTATATCCAAGTTGTCAACGACACCTAATAGAGGTATTAAGCGCCATTGGCAAGTTGAGTATATGCAATGCAAGTTTAGAATAGCAATTAACAATTAGGGCATTTTGGTCTTTTCTCTCAAACATCAAAAACCTAAATTCCTCCTCAATCATCTCTATGTCATTTCCGTTTCTTATTAGACCTTTTAGAATTTTATGAATTCAAATGATATTTAACCGTTTTTTTCCTTTCTTTTTCGTGTAAAGGAAAACAATATCGGAGGATTAAGAATCTGTACAAATAAAGCATATAGTACATATTTCAAGGAATGTCACGGACACAAGCAAAAAGTAAACAAAGCCTGTCTGGTCACATTTTCATGGTATGGAACCCTATATATAAACGAAGTCAAAATCTGCTTTGATTAAGTTCTATCATTTGTACATGAGAACAAATTCTCATTGATTGACAAATGTCATAACCAATTCAACAATATTCACAACACTAATATATTATATTCCCCACAATCAGTCAACTCTTTTACTTGTTCTCAATTCTTGTAGCGACACGTATAGCTACATGAATAAGCATTAATAGGTTCTTTTTTTTTTTTAACAATAATAAACATTAATGGGTTCCAAACATTAAAAAAGGGTTTTGAATATGAAGTATTCATATTCCAATATGAGTGGTACATTTGTGTGGTGGGCTTATAAATAGGATTAAATATTGAGGATTTTAAGAGCATTGAAGTGTGTTTTCTCAAAAGCGATTGCATGAAGAGGAAGAAGAGAGTACATTTGAGCCCAGGATGACTTGTCGGCTTCTTCTGAATTCAGTAGATCTTTTGCTAGCAAGTCATCCTTGAGCCAAGTTTGTTCTCTTCATCTCTCGTATGATCCTTTTAAAGAGATTCTCTACCATACAATACTTGCAAACTTTGCTTCACTATTTAATTTGCTTATTATAGTTAATCCTAACATTACGGTAATGATCATCATTACTATTTTGCTTAGCACAAAGTAGTTCATCATTGCTATATATGTGCCATGCTTGATAAGCTTTGAATGAATTCCCTAGGGAATAAACTTTTCAAAGCTTAATTAATAAGCTTTGAAAGAATATATACCTCAAAATGGTATTGTAATATGAGAGCTTATGAATGGCAGAGATTTGATCTTCAAGGTTGCTGCAGGTACTTATTCTTGGCTTGAGTTTGACCTCTTTCACTAATGATCTTGTAATCTAGTTACATTGTCTATCAAAGCTTCTTTAATAACCTAAGTGGAAAATCCTAGGTTCGATCAAGTTTGCTCTCCTTCCTCATATGTAAGACTATGAAGAAGCTTGATTATTGTGCCTGCATGTAATTGTAACATCTACACCTACAAGTATGTTGTTATAGAAAATCTTGTCATTTCCAGGACTGGCACGTGGAGATCCGCCATACACCAAGAGACAACATTTCTTGTGCAAACTATATGACCAAGCAAGGCCATGACGCTCCTGATGCTGCTGACGTTGTTCTTACCCCCACAATTCCAAGAGGATGCCTTCATATGGCTTTGAAAGACCAATTGGCTTGTAATTGCTAGTTTTCTGGTTTTGTATTAAGGACTAAACTTCCATGGTCTAGTTTCCACCTCACACTTTTCAAGCTTTGACTTGCCTTTTTTCATCAAAAAAAAAAAAAGAAATCTTGCCAAGAAAATGGTTGGAGATGTGCTAGAAGAATAAATTTCAAAATATTATATGATGACACAATCTATCATGTATGATTTCGCTAAAGAAAAAAAGATATGCGGGCTTGAAATGCATTGACAAATATATAATATTTGTGAATTTAGCATGATCTTTTTTGGTTCAGTTTTTTTTAATAAGGCAGCTTCCATCAGTATTGTAAATTCTTTTGTGATTATTAAGTTTGTCAACTTTCACTTTTCATTAATAAATTATAAAAAAGAATTTAAATATTATTTTCTTTAATTAAGACAGTGGAGTAATTTCCCCATATTTCTTTTATTTTCATATCAATGCTTTTATTATTATTATTTTTTATCAAGGGTGTAAATCCTTTCGAGGTTAAGAACATAAATAGTTTTTACCTCTTCCAATAAATGTGATTTCTTAAATTTGAATTTGTATTCTCTTTCAAAAGTGAGGTCATTTATCACCTCAATAAACAGTTTGTTAGTATAATACTTTATATAAGATGAAAAATGGAAATTATAGTCATTCGAAATTGATTGATTCACTAATTACTAATGATAATAACGTACACTATTTCCAAAATTGGTGTATGTATTGAAGTATATGCTGATTATTTGTTTCCTTACAACAAGAGCCATTATTAAAAGAATATTCTTTTAGGGAAAAAATTACGATATTTGAATTATCAACCTTTTCGACATGATTATGTAAATCAGTTTCATTTAATTTTTCTCTTTAGATTTAAAAGCTGATACAATATTTTAATTGATTAAAAATTATTTTGTAATTTAACTAATTTCCATCTTGATTTATTTTACTTGTTCTTTTTTACCAGAATTTTTTTTCCAAAAAGAAAATAGTAAAATACGAAAAGCATTGGCTAAAAATCACATAAAATAAAAATAAAAATTTAAAATGTGTAAAAATTTAATTAAATAAATTATAAAAAAATAATGAATTTCTTAAAATTTACAATAAATTTCGGCAATAATTTTCAGTACTAGTATAATCTTATTGTCCGCTTTTTATTTTTATTTTATTTTTTGCTAAAAGACACAGATTTTATGAATTATCAATATTTTTTCATGTTTGGATACCACATTTATCTTTATCTTGGCATGAAAATGGACACATCTTTTATTCAAAAAAATTAATAACTAATTAAAATAACAGCAGGAAAAAAAAAATATATCCTTCGTCTCCCTCGCTTAATTTGAATGCAGAGGGAAAGAAAATAGACTCCCATGGCGACTCCAAAGCTCTTCATCTTCTCCATATTCGCTGCCTTACTGTTCGTTATAACTACACAACAGAAATTACCTCTCGAACCAGAGGATGCGATTTCATCTCTGAGGATTGAATTAGAGCAACTCAAGACGAAGGTTTCAATTTTAGGTGGTTTCTTTACTGACAACAATAATCTCTGTTTTTACTTTATGATTCGTGAATCTAGGTCTGACATAAATGAGAACTTCGAGTAGCTGCTTTTGAGAAATTTTACATTTCGTCATGTTTTTTAAAGAAAATGTTACACATTTTTGCCTGGCCTTGTTAAATCGCCTTCATTATGAGCTGTTTCCTCATTTCATCAATTGTTTCGTTTATTTATTTGTTTCTGGTTCATCTATGTGTCTGTTTGCGATTTTGATTCGTCTTTTCGTATCATGCAAGAGTCCGCAATTGAGAAGAGCGATACTAAATTGAAAAGTAAAGATGTTGGTACTAAGCAGATGGAGAGTATTATTCTAGAGAAATCACAAAGTATCAAAACCCTGCAGAATAAGATTGAATCTCTTCAGGTAAACTTTGAATTTTTCTCACTGTGGAATGCTAAATTTTACTACCCCTTAATTTCTAGAAAAAGGATCCACCCATTGAGATTCAGGCAAGTCATGTCTATCAAGCTCCCTTGTTATAAGCTAAAATCATAGAGCACCTAAGATTCCTAAATAGCTAACTATAAGAAACAACTATGTTTATCAAGCTCATAAATTGACTACATTATCTTTCATAGAGGAGATAGAATATAGATGTTTCTAACCATCTTCGTTTGCTATCAGCAAAAGGGGTCTTTAGATGCTGAACAGGAGCTGAACGGATCAAATTCCCATGGGGCTGAGGTGAAGGAGCAGATTAATTATGCGTTTACTCCTTTGTAAATACTTATCCGTGCTTGATTCAAATGTAAGAAATAGAAACACAAGAACTGAGAAAGGTAGGATTGTCTTAAATTCATCGGGAAGCTGACAAATTTAATCTACAGAAACAAAACAAATGTTTTCTTGTTCAACGCCGTCTTTTACTTTTTGTGAAGCCCTAGAAATAAGCAAGCTTAAGATGACACTTTGCTAACCTTTTTATATCATTGTCCATCTTCCCTGGAAACGTTACATTTATAAACCTCTGGGCCTTTTGATTTTTCATGTATCTTTAGTTTATAGTTTACAGAATTTTTTTTTTTCATATTTCTACTTAGTATGCTATTATGATTACTTATATTATTTATTTATGGGAATGGAGTAGCTCTAATATGCTATAATTGATTTCCCTCATCCAGCTTCAGAATGTTAGTAATGAACAGAAGAATGAAATTCACATGACTGAAGAAGCTCCTCAAGTGACAGAGGTTGGTTCAACCTGAATCTTTGACTAATTTAATGTTACCTTTCTACTCAATGAGTTCCTGTTTTGGTGGAGCTTGTAGGAAGAAATGATGAAGGCAGAACCGGCAGCCACTTTTATTAAATCCCTGAAGGTCAGGAAATTATTGAGATCTTAGTGTTGAGGTTGCCAATAGGTCTAGCCTGAAACTATACCAAATTCAATTGACCAAGGTTTTGTGGAAGTGTTGATAAAATATCTTGTTAATTTTATAGCTTGCCACTCTAGGTTTACTTTGATTGTTGTTTCTTGTCAGAAGACTTAAGAATCATATAACAAACCTCCAGTTCCAAGTAGTTATGAAGGAAAAAATGACATAAGAACACTATCACGGAAAGCCTTCAATCAGAACGTTTCATTGTATCATTTGCTCTGAAATTCGATTGGACTTATTTCTTTGTATCAAGGCAAGTTTTTGGTTTGGATTTATTTTGCATCTATTATTATTTAGGTTTTTATACTGGAATCTGGATTATCACATGTTGTTCTTTCACTGGCTGCTAGTCAACTAAAATCATTTTCAGGCAGTTTTGCAGTTTTTTGTTGCATAGCCATGTAGAATTTTATGTTCTTCCCTTAACTGATTGTGTCCTGCAGCCTTTAATAGCGGGTTGCTGGAATTATTCTTGGAGGGCAGCCTGGAATGCATTGTTTCCAAAGGTTCTTTTTGCTTTAAAAATTTTAATGATATGGTGTCATGAATATGGTCAAGGGATACTGAAGTCTGTCACCATCTAAGAATATTTCTTTTTTTCACTTCCTTTATCCTCAGATATTTTTTAAATTGATAGTCTTCCCTGGAAATGATAAATGATGATCCTTCTCTCATTCTACTAGTTTGGTTAAAATGGTGTGCAAATGAAAGCTATCTAACTTGAAGCTCCATGTGAAAGGCATAATAAGATGAATATAATATTTTCTATTTGATGATGAGTACCTAAGTGAGAAGAGGAACCCTACCCGGAAAGCTTGCTGTTGAGGTGGGACTGGGAGAACCAACTTACTTAAATGCCCATTTAGCATCCCATTCTACTCAATGTGGAAATTAGTATCCCATACTACCAAGTCTTCATCATTTGACTATAAGAGAAAGATCAAAATGATACTTCATTATCCAGTGTTCCTCTCTACTGGGGTCCTCCTTCCTCAAATAGTCCATTTAATCAACATATGCCGGCAACAATTTTCTTGATTGCTATATAATCCCATTTTAGTCATGGTTTAGTCTCAATTGCTTTTTGTTTTTTTTTTTTGAAGGAGTGGATACCAGTTATGAAGGATCAATGGTTGACTTTCATATCTTCTCTCAGTTCTCATTTTGAACTATTAATTGCAAAAATTATCGAGGCCTATCATGTGACCGAGAACTTGTTGCTATCAAATAAGGCCAAGGTACAGGCAACAATTGCTCTGTTCATACAGGTACTGATAAACATATGTCTCACCTTTTTGTTTATGAAGTATCTGAAGATGTGGGATACCAGTTTCTGTTTGAAACTTACACTGCTCCCTCAATTGCTATGTTTTTTATGAAGGAGTTACCTGTTATGAAGGATCAATGGCTGACTTTCATATATTCTCTCCGTTCATGTTTTGAATCTATAATTTCATACCATAACCAGGTTCTCTCTTCTGTTATCTTCTTTTTTATATCCTCATAAAATGAATGTGACTTAGGGATTGATTGGAAGGCTTCCTTTCAATGGGATTTGAAGAAAGCATGATTATATTAGGGACTAAGATATTGGTAAAGTTAAAAGAATCTGCGGTTGACTGGATGAATGTTTGAATATAGGGTTGAGAGGCATTTTTGCCATAGAAGTTTTCACCGAGGGGCAATTTTGCCCAGGAAATTTCTAAAATAGAGCATTTTTCCTTGACCCTTATCCCAATTAATTTTGACAATTAGTTGATCAAATATGCTAAGCTAACAGTCTACATGTTTGGAATCACTTTTGGGGTCCAAAAATGCTTATTCACGTAAATTGAGACAAAACTCCTCACATACTTACATCGTATACTGAAAATCACGATTAAAAAAATAATTTTGAAGGCTCCCATCCCTATTCCAAACGAGTGCATAATGTCATCTATGTCATTTTTGTTAAGGTGCAAATTTGGCCTGAAAGTTTTAAATCTAACTTTGAAAAAAGATGAAGTAGATGACACATGGACTTCCGACACAAATTTACACCTTAACAAAAATGACGTGGATGATATGTGGACTTTCAACCCAACATATTTAGTCAACTAACGGTTAAAATTAACTGGGATAATGGTCAAGGTAAAATTGCTCCCTTTTTTACACTTTTGGGGCAAAATTGCCCCATAACCATTAAATATAATCCATCATTTTGATTGGGGGGTCAATATTTTCTTAAAAGAATACTGATCAATGTTTCTCACTTTGACACTTTTGAAACCTACGCGTCAGCATTCTTAGGATCGTTTAGGTGGGTGAAATGATATATGATCAAGCAGTGTAGTTGATCCAGTGAGTTAAAAGTTGATGCGTTGTCCATTCAACTATATGTCATGTACTCCTCTAGTTCTTAATAAGACCTATTTACCTAATTTGATCAGATTAAGAAAGTTGGTTAAATTATTTAATACGACATGTATTTTCTAAAACATCTTAGTCATCTACCTTAATTCCCTCATTCCCTCTCCTACTTGATTATCATTAAGAGAGTATCAATAGAGATAAATTAAGAAAAGAATGACAAATATTAAAAATAGGTGTTATATTCAAAACCAAGATCAAGTCCCCTAATAGGTCCTATATTAAGGACCGGAGGGAGTAATAGTTACCGTTCAGCTTGCTCCTTAGATCAAGTTGTTTTTGTTTTACTCTGATAGGCAGCAGAGTATCTGATGCTCACTTTTTCTTAAGGAAAAAAAAAAAAAAACTTGATGTTCATTTATTTTTTATCAACTTCTTTTTATCTTTGATTAGGTCCAACAATGGCTGAAAACCAATGAATCAACAAGATCACTTGCTTCTATAGAGCTTGCTTGGTTTGTTGTAAGTAATTTAGATCTATATATCTTATAGGTCTATAGGAAGTTAGTTACATGACTGGTGCAACTTGTTAATTGTTATTGTAGTGTATCATATTTTGTTCTATTTTTTATTCAGGCCACTTCTTTACTGTGCTTGCCTGTTGTGTGCCTGTGTAGATTTTGTTCAGCTATTTTCGGGTAAGTGTCAATTAGATGTGCCGTACACACACAATTTTTTATCAGAAAACATAAGCAGGCTTGTGTTAATGTTATCTGTTGTCTCGTTCTTGAAATCCTACTTTGACATTTTATTTTATTTTGTCTGTAGGAAAAGAGGAAGGAAGCTTGGGTGCACTTGTCATCCAAATAACATTCGCCGCAAATTGAAAAGACATCTTGAGTTTGATTAGAGGAATTCCATGAGATATGGCTTTAGTCCTTCTGATTAATCAGTCGAAACATTCCTAGTTGTGCTTTTGGATCGATTTTTTTGTTGCCTTGAAAAAAATATGTAGTCCCTTTTGTACTGGCTGTGAAGAGATTGTTGATCCTCTTGGCTGTGCATGCATATGAAACTTACTGTTTTGAGGAAACCATGGAGAAACTGTGAGTTCCATATGGTTGTAATATGCAAAAGGTAAATTATTCTTTCTTTGGCATTCAGGTTGTTACACCATTAGTTATGGTTCATCTAAATCTGAGTGCTCTAAGCAACTTTAGGAATTGAACCAGATATGAAATTGTGTGTGCCCATCTAAGCATCATGATATTACTACTTCAAATTGCACATCCTTCTAGTAGAAAAATATAAAATCCTCATTAAAAGTTTAGGGAGAAAACGGTGATATGACAGAAGTTAAGATCAGTTGGACGCAAGAATTCCAGTCCGAACAGTGTAGTCCGTAGTATATTCAATTAAGCAATTTCCCAATAGAGACATATGAATACATATTTATTTATAGCTGCTTGTCATAGTGAACACATTAGTGTGGGCGGGCTTGTGCAGAAGGCTTTTACTCTTCCTTCTTTTCTTCTCGTAATCTTGTATGTGCCATCAGATTGAAAAAAGAAAAAAAATGATGGTTTGTGTTCAATATTTTATAATATTATTATTTTAAACATAAATAAATTTAAATTGTTAAAATCTAATCTACATAATTTCTAATTGCAATATAAACAAAATTTTAAAAAATTATTTGATAAAACACTATAATAATATTTTTATAAAATATTTAGTCAAATGGAGATGATATTATGAGAGTATTATCCCCCGTCCCCAGGTGGTATTGAACTCACTAATGTGGTGTGGGTGGCTTAATACATAAGACTCTCCTAGGTGCTAGTGAATCCATTACTTCATCAAATAAATAACTAATGATAAAAGAAAGGGTTAAAGGAATATTTTGTCCCTGAAATTGTCAACGGAGGCAATTTTATCATGAAGGTTTTTTTTTTTTGTTTTTTGAGGGGAGGATTTGCCACGAAATTGTAAAAAAGGGAGCAATTTTTCCCTAACTGTTGTCTTAGTTAATTTTGATTATTAATTGACAAAATATGTTAAGCTGGCAGTCCACATGTCATTCACATCATTTTTGTTAAGATGCAAATTTGCCTTGGAAGTTTTAAACATAACTTTGAAGAAAAAAATAAAGTAGATGATACATAGACTTTTGGGCGAATTTGCCTCTTAACAAAAATAACGTAGATGAAATGTGGACTGCTAGCTCATCATATTTGATCAACTAACGGTCAAAATTAATTAGGATAATGATCCGGAAAAAATTGATCTCTTTTGACACTTCCAGGATAAAATTTCCCCCAAAAGCCTTATAGGACAAAATTGTCCCTTAACCGTAAAAGAAATCAAATAAAAGCGTAATGGTATTGACTAACTCAACAATGGAAATGACTAAATTTGTAATGGTATTGACTAAATTCGTAATAGTATTAACTAAATGCGTAACGACATTGATGCGTTACTTTTGTCGCTAAAGTAATCAATTAAACTAGGTCCTAATTAATTATGCAATACAAGGTCAACCTAGGTCATTCTCCCAAGGAGCAATCTATGGGTTATGGGTTTTACTTCAGATTGAATTCAGGTGATAAAAAATGCAATGGAATGGAACTAAACTAACTAAATGCAAGATGAAAATTTAATCTAAACCTAAATGAAAATGAAAGTGAAACTAATCTATATGAATTTGAATGCAATTTTTGGGGGAGTTTTTGTTATGAGAGAGTAATTAAAATCCTAATCAAAATATTAACTAAAAGCAAATCAAACAACAAAGATCTAGTTCAGTTAAGATGATGAAAGGGACAACTTAGGATTCACATGGAGTTAACTTTCTTAGCCTAAATCAATTAATTAGACCAAAGGGAGATTAATGAAAATTGGAATTAATGAAATTAATTACCTAATTGAAACATGGGAAACCCTCAAGTTCAATAACACTTATTCCACTAGAAAACTCATAGTGAAATAAGTGGTGGCTAATTAAACTCATTAAAAACCAATCACAGTTAATTTTTAAATAATTTTGGAATCTTGTTTACAATTATCCAATTAAACAACTAGACAATTTATCAATTCAATTAAACAATTAAATCGATAAACCCAATTGACAATTAAATTAATAACGAAAACTCAATTATTAATTCAATTGACAAGTAAAAGTTGCAAACAAAAATCCAATAATTGTCTCAAGCATAAAAACTCCAAATTATCAATCCAATCCAATAAAAATATGTTTACAGTCTAAAACTAGATTGTTCTCAATTAACATAACTTGAAATCCTTTAAAACTAAATTATCTCAAGTCTCGAATCAAAAAGATAAAATGAACAATATTCCCTTATGATCTTTAAGTGTAAGTTCTTAGGCCCTAGCTTCCTCCATGCTCTTTCCAAGTTGCCTCCTAAAGAACCTTAAGCTTCCATAGAATTTCCTCCTTCAAGCTTGACACAACAATTCATCACAGCCATGTGGGGAAGAATTGATGAATATAGGCTTGGACACCCCTTAAGTGGTTGTGCGTGAGTAGAAGAGAAGAAATTAATGGATATATGTGATGATGATTTTTCCTCAGGTTCCTAGCGTGCTCCAATGATTCTCACGGTGCCTCTCCTTGAGCGTGTGTGTGCGGCTCTCCAAGAGAGCGTATGCTTGCTAGGTCTTAAAAGGGGGGGAGAGTTTTGGGTACCAACTTGAGCCTATTAAAATTTAGGGAAAATCTATACAGGGGCCTAATTAAGGCTCAGAATCCTAAAAAGCGTCCCAACAACTTTCAGATCCCACAAAGGGCCCTAGGGTCCTGATGGATATTTTGTCAGAAAACGAAATTACATTGGTGCCCTTAGTAAAAGTCTGAAATTCAGCACGAATGAATTTGAATGAGACTCGCCATCTTTGAAATACCTATTCATCCCTTATCTCTAAATCATTCGAAATCGCCTTCCGTTGCTCCCTTCTCTCTGCATTCTCTGATCTCCGGCCTCATCCGGTTGTCCGTCATCGGTGTCCGCCTCAAGGTTTTGATTCCCCTAGACGATGTTCGTTCGCTTGCTTGATGTGCTGAGCCGCTGAAGACTCGAGAAGTTTCA
The DNA here is from genome assembly GCA_025563575.1 of Acacia pycnantha. Lineage (NCBI taxonomy): Eukaryota > Viridiplantae > Streptophyta > Magnoliopsida > Fabales > Fabaceae > Acacia > Acacia pycnantha. The sequence goes on from JAMWYP010000045.1 coordinate 255,187, forward strand.
GTTCGCCACCCATCATGAGTTATTTCTTGGTACTCTTGTCGTTCTTCAGTTCATTTTTTTGCAATGCATTAGTTCAAATAACCTTTGTTTCTTAGTCTTAACCTGTTATTGTTCCTTTTCTTTTCTTGATTCGGACCAAACTTGTGTTTCAGAGGAAGTTTGCTCATTCTGGGTGTGGCAAAAGCTCTCTCATTCGGGCCATAGCGATCGCCGCTACTAGTTCGGGTCTCAAGTACTCCAATGGCGATGCTAATTTGAGTGAGCACGTTAACCTCTTTTGTCGACTATGAGTTGAGCATTCCCGAGAAACGTTGTGTATTGATTCCATGGTTCAAATTTGGATGTTTATTTTTGAGTTCGTTCACAGTTAACGATTCAATATATGCCTACTTTGACAATGAACCAGCGGTTTTGCATTTCTTGGCTTCCAAACTTGTAATATGACCACTGAGTTTGTAATTAGAATAAGTTTTCGTGTTATAGATTAATCACTATGAAATAAAAATGATTTTCTGTTTTTCTGTCTGTAAGCCGTGCCTTTTTCAATGTTTGCAGAAGGCAGTGGTAGCAATCAAACAGGCAGGCGTTTCTCTGCTCCTTTGATTATTGCAGTCACTCTCATTATTGTGATTGTCTTGATTCTTCTATCAAGTACATTTACCTATGTTTACTTTTGGAGGAGAAGGCTGATCAAGACAAAAGGTAAATTTATTTCCTCTAAATCTCTAAGGGGAAGTTGTTTTGTGGTAATAATAGCGAGTATTAGCGTGATGATTGTTAGTTCTTAGTGTAAGTTGAAGGCTTAGGGACCTATATATACCCTCATCTATACTCTTATATACTTGTGCAATAATAACCTTTGATTTTTTATTCCCCCCCCCCCCCCATATTTGATGTTTTGTTGATGGGAAAAGGCCATGTCTGATAATTTTTCAAGGGAAGTTTCCAGGAGAACAAGAGATAAGATAGCAGTAAAGAGAATCTCTAGTTGCTCTGGACAAGGTTTATAAGAGTTCGAAAATGAAGTTGTATTGATTGCCAAGCTTGATAAAGAGACTCTCTAGGTAATGATAATTTTCCAGATGTAGTGTTGGTGCTCTTCATTTTCATCTAGTCCAAGGAAGAGATTTGGTGACCGAAGAAAATGAACAAGGTTTGAATTTTAGCTCTTGATGAGATGTTTGACCAGAGGTCTCTATTGGAATTTTCAATATTTCTTGTTCTTTATTTTTGTGCAACTTCCAAGTTAGTGATGACGCCCTTGTGTTCCAGCTATATATATAGAGCCTTTGATTCCAATTTCTACACCAAAAATATATGTTTTTCTCGCCCCTTTCACTATCATTTGCCTGTTATATAGATATAGAACCTTTGATTCTGATTTCTACACATGATGCGGATGATGCATGTTTTGATATTGATGGCGTTTTTGAGTCGAAGACAATGATTTCTAAGCAAATGCTGGAAAGGGACCTATATTTTGGAATGAAATTGATGTAACCAACTCAATTCATGGAATTGAGAATACTGCAAATTAAAATTGAACCTCAGATAAGAAGTCACAACTTCTTGAGGACTATTACTAGACATGGGTTCAGGGAGCAATCACTATGTTTATTGTTCCAAGTCTAATATAATGTTTTCTTTCTTTCTTTCATTTTATCGAGGTCCTGCTGAAAGATTTTGTTTTTGGCCATTATCATGTCAAAAGATATAGATGCCTTACTCTCTTCAATCTTCATCTTGTAGTATGCAGCTGCTAGAGCATTGTCACGTTGCATGTTGTAAAACTTGAAATGCAAAGACTCATTTGATCTATGCATTGTTGGTGCATATGGAAGAGGTCATATAATAATTTTTGTGGTTATGAATTCCATTATCTACTTGCAGAACCTTTTGAACTCTATAAACAAGCTTTTGAAATTTCTTAAAGGTTAATGTCATTTTTGTTGTGGCAACTGTAGAATGTTTTGTTATGATAATCTGATGGAAAAGACATGGAGAAGCTTAATTGTTTTGGTCTCAACACCTCACTATGCGCTTCTGTATATTGATGCTTAGTTATTAAGTTTCTGCATTTTATTTGTATTATTAAGTGCATAGACTCAATCACATATGGTAATAGCAATTTGTTAATCTGAGCATAAACTATGATTCTGAATTGAGAAATCTAAATTTCATTCTCATGAGATAGTGCATGATCATTAATAGCAATTTGTTAATCTGAGCATTAACTAGAGGCATAATGGTATCAACTAAATGAGATATTCACTAAAGGCGTAAACAAAATGACTAATGGCGTAACGATATTAATTAAAGGTGTGACGATATTAACTAAATGAATAATGAAAATGACTAAAGGCTTAATGTTGTTAACTAAATGAGTAATAATATTGACTAAATGAGGAATGATATTGACTAAAAGTGTAAAAGTACTCACTTAAAGAGTAAATACCTTTAGTGAATACTATTACTCATTTTGTCAATATCATTACTTCTTTAATCAATATCATTATGCTTTTAGTTAATGTCATTACTCATCTAGTCAATACTATTATGCTTTTAGTCAATGTCACTACTCATCTAGTCAATACTTTAGTCAATGTCACTACTCATTTAGTCAAATATCATTATGTCTTTAGTGAATATCATTACTCATTTGGTTAATACCATTATACCTATAGTCAATGTCATTATTCATTTTGTTACTATTGTTACGCTTTTAATTAACACCATTATGAATTTAGTCAATACTATTACAAATTTATTCATTTTCATTATTGATTTAGCTAATACCATTGATTTAGCTAATACCATTACGCTTTTATTTGTACTATACATATATTTACTTACGCATATGTATTTCAAAGAGCCTTTGGTAGCCCTATGACCATCATGCCTCTTTGAAACCAAGGTGGGTGGGTTTGAATCCCACCCTCACCACCTTGGCACATTTTTTCAAAAAAAAAAAAACAAGAAGAAGAAGCCACTGGCGTAGGAGCTCGGCCGGTGGGAGGAGGCTGCCGCCCGAGCTCTAACGAGGTGCCTTTTCTTTTCTTTTTTAAAATTTAAAAATTAAGGGGTATTATGATAAAATTAACAACACTTTAAAATCTCAATATGATCTCTATCACCTCTTTGTTATTTACAAGTGTTAACAAACTTTTAGAGTTTCATAAATTTAAATAGTATTTATTTAGAATTTTCTCATAAAGTTATAGCAAAATTTAGGTTCAATTACTTATATTTATTTGTAAAGTTCTCAAATCAAATCTTACCATGCAGACTTTTCTTAAAATAAAAGTTCACATTAAATTTAAAAAATTTGTTGGATTATTAATAATAAAAAGCACATATGGAAAAGTGTGATTGGAGAATTTGACCCAATAGATATAAGCATCTTAACCTAGGTGTTATGAGACAATTCACAATAACTTATTTTTTTGTTAATAATAAATATATTTTATCTCATCATTTTAGTTTTTAAAAACATTTTCTTATTTTGTTTGTTTCCGCATCACTCACTATTAAACCTTATTTTGTTGTCTCTTAATAGAAAAATGAAGGGTCAAAGCCATTCTAATCCTTTTCAAGGCGAGCCAGCTAGTGTACATTCAAAGCAAGCTTGACATTTCTCAAAGTGAGCCTAGTAATCGGTCTTTACGGAGGGTAGAAGAGGCACACAATTGAGAGAGATTGCCTTAAGTTAGAGTGCTGGGCAAAATATCCCGATTCGGTTTGATGAATATTGGAGATCAATCGGGCCTAATGCAAGCTGATATAGGAGTTTTATCAGCCTCCTAGCACGCAACAAGCTTGGCATCTTGATAGAGGAGTAAAGAAATATCGATGATTGTGTAAAGAAACATATTTGGGACACTATCCAAGTATAAAATGCTTTTTTGTATGTTTCCAATGTCAAATTTGTGATTAACTACTTCAATGCATGCATTACAACTCACTTACGATGTTCCTGAAAGTGACAAATTGTATAAGAAGACAATGATGTATTGTTGTGAATGCTGGAGAGAGTTTAAGATAGATCTAACTAACAAATATGTGCATATCAAGGTGAAAGGAGGTGAGCCTGTCCTAATTGTTGCATAAAGTATTCATATATTGATGAAAAAACTTGACAAGAATTTTGTCGGATTCAGACTACTCCAGAAGCTTTTGTGAGTTGATTTATTTTGGATTTTATTTACTTATCAATTGTCTTTATTGATTGTAATATTTGTTTTGAATTCTAATTCACAAAAAAAAAAAAGGAAATAGCACAAGAATGGTAGAAATCATGATTGCCCTCATAACATGTCTTGTGGCGGTTATAAAAAGGCTAAAAAATAATTGATGGCGGCCAAGCAAAAGAGGAGATGGAACATATGTTGGCCAATGTGAGAGCGGGAGCAAGGGCAAAGGCAGAAGCTTCATTTGATGCAATAATAGAAATCTGGTTGAACAAGATGAAGGACGAAATGATGATGATTGTGAGCACATGTCAAGAGACCAGTGTTCTTAAGGCACATTCACTTGCACTTATTGAGAGCACTAAAAGGAGTTGTTGCATTATTAAGTAGTCATCAGAGGGTCCTGGAATGCAAATTGTTGAACCTTGTAAGATTTTTGTGGAGGATCCTCTAAGACGATTAGTTGTAAGTGGGAGTGTGCACAACTTGAGATCAAATGTATACCACCAAAAAATACAAGATGATCAAGTAATAATGTCAGTTGAAGAGGTGATCATTGCAGATGCACATGTCCCTATCCCTACTAGTGATTTGAGGATTATGAGTGATGTCAAGGGTGCTTTCATTTTGTGACCGAAGAACCTTGTTTCTATTCGAGCTGAGGAACTATCTTTTAGTTGTTGGATATATTTGATGGTGGGTAAGAGGAAGAAATAGAGTGGATATGTGAAAAAACACAAAAAATTTAGACAAGATGTTACAAATATTAGGTCTAAAAAGAGTTAATATGTAAAGTATAAAATACGGGATCTAACTTTTAAGATCGGTTTTAAAATAATAAAGTCTAAAAACTATTTTTAAGGCGTGTTTTCAAAACAACCGGTCTTTAAAACTACTTTTAAGACTTGATATCTAATGCAACCGGTGTAAAAAACCCTACTTTTAAGACCTGATATCTTACACAACTAGTTTAAAAAGTCCTACTTTTTAGGGTTTATTGTTTAAAAAGTTCTACTTTTTAGACCTTATATCTTAAGCAACCTGTTTAAAAATTCATACTTTTTAGACCTTATATTTTACAAAATCAGTCTAAGAAGTGCGACTTTTTAGACCTAATATTTTGATAAATTGGCCTAAAAAGTCTGTTACTTTTTAGACCTATTGAAAAACCAATCTTAAAAAGTAGGGAAAATTATAAAAAAGTACCTAAGAAAAATAATATTTATTAAGAAGAACCATAAAAATGGTAATTATTTTGAAGGACCAGAATTTAAAACATTAAAATAGAAAGACTGAATTGCCCTTGTGTTATCTCCAAATCCGTTGTTTATGCAATCAAAAGACAACGAGGTGATTTGAATTAGTATCTATTTATAATTATCCATCAATCACTCCAGATTCTCAGGTAAGAAAAAATCATTCCAGATTCAGTTAGAGAGAAGATAGAAAATTTGGCTAAGGGTAATTTAGTCTTTCTATTTTAATGTTTTAAAATTCTGGTTCTTCAAAATAATTATCATTTTTTATTGTCCTTCTTAATAAATATTATTTTCCTTAGGTCCTTTATCATAATTTTCCCTAAAAAGTGACATACTTTTTAGATCGATTGTATCAAGACCTGATCTAGAACCAGTTTAAAAAACGATTTTCATCCATTCTAAAAGCGATTTTTGCACTAGCGTTAATTGATTTGGATTGTAGGCACTAATACCTATGATTGACAAAAAAAAAAACCCCTACAAAAACCTGATTTAAAAATAATGTAAAACTATAATAAGTGGTGAGTTAATTTTACTGAAAAAAATTGGATTTGGATCCTTTCAACCCAAGTATGGTTCTTATTATAAAACACAAATTAACAATTCTTACAAATCAATAAAAATAGTTAAAATCAATAAAGTTGTCATACAATTTAAGTAACTTCCAATATTATTTTTACTAATTGTACTAAACTCTAATATTATATTAATTATTACTCTCTTCCATTACTCTTATTAAGTATGAGCATACATGAAAAAAATAATTAATGCGCTTTGGAAATAAGCAAGTGCTTTATAAAAAGGACTAAATAAAATTGATAGTTGGTGCCCTATAATAAGGACCAAAGGGAAGGGAGTATATTAATAACTAAATTACTACCTCCGTCCCTAATTATAGGAGCAATTTAACCGATTTTGGGAAAATTAAGGAGAGGAGTTAAATTAGTTAATTTTACTCATTTTCCTAAAATGTCCTTATATAAATTTAAAATGACACAAGTTGCCCTAATTATAAGTGTTTCTAATTTGCCTTACGTTAGATATCCATGACATATTAGTTTATATATGTATGTTAGTTGCTTTTTATATAGCCATGTGTATACATATATGTGTGTATATATATGTGTATACATATAGATCTATCTACATACATAGAGACACATACCCATATATCTACACACACAAATATATATATATATATATATATATATATATATATATATATGTGTGTGTGTGTGTGTGTGTGTGTGTGTTCACACATATATATCTACACATATATATATTGACACACATAAACACAAATATACATATATATGTAAACACACATATATAATGCTCCTAATAATAAGTATAAACAGGGGTATTATAGGAAAAAAAATGATAAAAGTTAAAATCTGCTCTTATAATTAGGACCAAAACCAATTCCAAAATTTACTCCTATAATTAGGGACGGAAGGAGTATTATCTAAGAGTGATGATGAAAGAGTTTTAACTTTTTAAGAAAAAAATTAAACAGAGATGTTTAATTATTAATTAATTTTGTTAAAAAATTGTAATTTCTTCCGGTATGAGGAATCCAAATTCTAGAAAATTAGAGCTAAAAATGTTAGAGCAAAAAAAAAAAAAAAAAAAAAAAAAAATATATATATATATATATATATATATATATATATATATATATATATATATATATATATATATGCGAAGAAAAAAGCCAACAACTTAGGGTCAGACTTTCAATTATGATGACTTCTATTTCAAGAACACGACAAGCGCCGAGACTGAGCTTGTGCCAAATATAATAAATCTTCAAAAATAGGTAATTAATAAATACTTATACTGCTTTTATTGCCAAACACATCCTTGTCAATTTATGAAACTCTTATGAATTTTTTTAAAAAAAATTAATAAACTATAAATTTGACCAATCGCCGGCCGCGATGTTGTATTTTGGCTGGCACGGAGTTCGTCTGTGACTGCGAGATTCGTTTTAGAGAGAGAGAAACCGAAGCGAGAGAGTTTAGTGAAAGACCAAGCAAACGAATCACTGCATCAAACAACACACAATCCACTCTCTTCTCTCTCACATCTCATCACGCCTCCTATAATATTGTTATCTCTCTCTGCGTGTACATGCTTTTCTTCCCCCTTTGCCCTAGATCTTCCTGAAACATTGGTGTGTTCGATAAGATCTTTGAATTGAAGGTGGATTCTTCTGAATCTCTGATCTTCTTTGATACTTCGGTGTAGCTGGAGCTTTCAGGTGAATACTTAGATTGCTTTTAGTGTATTTGAGTTACTGCAGGGGAGGGAAACGGAGTCGGAGAGCGAGGGGGTTTCCTTGTTTGAAAGTTTAAGTTATAGTTGGTGAAGTATAAAGAAACGTAACTAAGTGAGAAAGGGAAATGAATGATTTTGCAATTCTTTTTAATGGGTATCCTTGTTTAGTGTTTTGCAAGCTTTCTTGGTGAGTGAACAGAGCATGTTGCGGATTAGCGGCGTTGGAGTGTGCATTTTGGATTTGAATTTTCTCTTGTATTTGGTACGGATTGATTGAAAGTATGGGGGTTCGGATGGGTATGACTTGTTAAACCCAAGCTTACGAGTTTTGATGTGTCTCGTTGAAGGAAATTGTATTGTGTTTTGTTCGCTTTTGGGCTACTCCAAGACCCTGAATCGATCGGACATATTATTATGATGATTACTTTCTAATTTGAATCTTAAATTACTTTATTATATTCTAACTTATTTTCTCCGGAACATTCCTTCCTGATTCCTGAATGTTATTATTATTCGGTAAGCTAGAAAGGTTTGGTACACACTGGAAGTCATTAGGTAATGCCTGTTTTAGTATATTGTTTGTAGCTGTATATGGAAGTTCCTCTCTCCCCTCTATCTTTCACTCACCCTCTCTCTCTCTCCCCCCTATCTCCTCTAGTGTCTTGACATAAAGCGTCTTACCATAAACAACTGAGGGTCGGTTTTTCATTCTAGTTTCTATTCTTGTTTTACCAGTGCTTCTCATAAACTAGGAAAGGGTTAAGACTTGAGATTAGTGTGTGGGGATTAAACTTCCTCTTCATTCTCATGTAGCATCTCTTTCCATGTTTTCGAGTTTGGATTTGGAATATTGCATATAGATTTTTCCATGCATCTCTATGTTTCATTTGTGCGCTAGCTCTTGTAGGATTGTTCAATAAATGTTTTGATATGTTTATCTGTTAGTTGGAAGACACAATTAGAAACTCAATTGGATATTCTGATTGTAGATTATGTGGGACTGAATATTGTGTTAGGATATTGTTTTTGTGAACATCCGGATCTTCTACTGTCAAAATTAAAATTTATTCTCTATTACATATAGTATGCATACCATCTGGGTGATCATGCTAGCATATAGGATTGAGTGGTTAGCATTATGTTGATTGCTAATATGTTTGCTTGATGTACTTTGATTTCAGGTTTATCTACATCAGTCTGTCAAAGGTTCTTTATAGGCTCTATATATTGGTTTCTTTGTGCTTGAGGATGGTGAATACAGATATTAGGGAGATCTTTTGGGGGTGATGCTGTGATGCATTTACTTAGATGAATGAAGACCACAAAAATTTGGAATCTAGGCTTTGGAGATATACAGATCCTGCCTATGTCGCGCCACCGCCCTTCCATGAAGAAACCAATTTGGATAATTGTCCTGGTTTTATTTGTATGCGTGTTTCTAATTTTTGCTTACATCTACCCTCCCAAAAGCAGTTCACCCTGTTATGTCTTTTCTTCTAGAGGTTGCGATGTTATTTCTCAGTGGCTTCCACCTGTTCCTGCAAGAGAATACACAGATAAAGAGATTGCATCACAAGTGGTGATTAGGGATATTTTGAGTGCACCATATGTTCTTCCTAAAAATCCTAAAGTTGCCTTCATGTTTCTGACTCCTGGTTCCCTTCCATTTGAGAAATTGTGGGATAAGTTTTTCCAAGTAATCATTTCTTGTCCCTTTTATCTATCAAATGTTTTATATCAATTAATGTCTGCTGCTATATATATATATATATATATATATATATATATATATATATATATATATTATTTTTGTCAGTTACAAATAGTTTGTCAATATGAAGGAAGGTGACACTAAACATGTTGACCTACTCAATCGGAAGATTAATGGCTAACTACTCTATATGTCTGTATCTAATATAAAATTTATAAGAAGCTATGAATTATGTGGTTCACCTTAGACTTCTTGCAAAGCATATGCCCACAATCTAGATTCAGTTTAAATTTGTGCAAGCCCTTGCATCTCACTTTCTTTAATAATTGGTGTATTCTATTTACATAATTATTTTCCCGTGTTTTTTTGAATTATATATGATACTTCTGACCCCTGGGAGCTTCTTTGCATGATGAACTGATGCATGGTGAGTTACTGCTATTGGAACTTCTTTGTTTATCTTTGAGGATTCTGAACTAGGGAAATGCATTGTGCTTTATTGCACCCTTAGCTGATACTGAGCAAGTGTTTTGCATGAAATCTATTGGAGGTTTCTCTCCTTTGCTAGAGGCATAAAGGGTGAAGGAAATAGGAGCACAAATCGGAACTTATTATTGTGTAGCATGTTGGATGATCGACAGTGGTAGATGTTAGCATTTACAACTTACAACCTTTGACAAACCCGTGCTATTTCCCTTTTTGATTAAGATTATATTAATGGTTCAACCAATAGGCTAATTGTAAAAATGGAAAGTGTGGGATGATGATGTCAAATGTTGTCCTGTGTTTGTTTTTGTAATTTTCATCTAATCAGTGTTGTTTATAAAGTCTGTTCATCTTTTGTTTGTGTGTATTCATGTTGAAGAGTGCTTTTCTCTTTTTGGCAGGGTCATGAAGGGAAATTCTCAGTTTATGTTCACGCTTCTAAGACTAGACCAGTTCATATGAGCCGTTATTTTGTTAACCGGGATATACGCAGTGAACAGGTTCATAAACTGTCTTGTTCTTTTTTTTTTCTTTTTTTTCTTTTGTTTACATTCATCCGTCAATAGTGGCACCTCATCCATGTGAAAGTGTGTTCTTTAATGTAAATCAAAGTTTAATTCTGTGATATTTCCCCTTGCATTTACTGTGTTTGATATCTGTTTTGGGTTATCCTACATAATCAATGCAATCCTTACCTCAAGATGATAGTAGTGCAAATCATGTGCAGTTGGTTAATGACTGTGGTTATCTAATGAGCAGCCAAAGTGATCACTTGTAATGTTACAGGTGGTGTGGGGTAAGATTTCAATGATTGACGCAGAGAGACGGCTATTGGCAAATGCTTTACAAGATCCCGACAATCATCAATTTGTTTTGCTTTCTGATAGGTGAATGACTGAGATTGGTACTTGAATTGTTTTCATTACTCATTGATTAACTGGTGTAATTTTCTTTATCCTTCTATTCATTTTGCAGCTGTGTGCCACTGTATAGTTTTGACTATATATACAACTATCTGATGGATACAAATATTAGCTTTGTCGACTGGTATGTCTTGCCTAATTTTGTGGTGAATTCCTCAGGGTTTGTGTGTGTCTTGGTGGTTTTCTGGTATTTTCTTTCTGTTATAATCTGATCTCATATCCTCATTCACCATTATTTCCTTTGTCTTTTCAGTTTTAGGGATCCTGGTCCTCATGGCAATGGCAGGTATTCAGAACATATGTTACCTGAAGTTGAGGTGAAGAATTTCAGAAAGGGTGCACAGGTACATCTTTTTCTTGAATAGTCGGAGTATGTTATGTTAACTCCGTAGAAACTTCATCTGCTTTTAATAGAAGCTGGTTTGAATGTACTCTTGGACCCTGAGGTTTCATAAATGTTCAAATTTGGTCTCCTTAGTTTAAACATAGGCAATGTCATCGTCCTTTTTTTCAAATGATACAATTTTGTCCTCTTTTGTAATCCATGCAAAATTTAACATCAAAATTAACAAATTTTCTTACTGAAGATGATACTTATGTACTTGATAGTATTAATTCTCAGATTTAAAATTTTCTATGCGATATTTAGCTCATTGAGATATTAGTCACTAATTCTAATATGCCTACTTCTCATTATTTAAAATTTTCTGCAGTGGTTCTCTATGAAAAGGCAGCATGCTATTATAGTTATGGCTGACAATCTGTATTACTCAAAATTCCGTGATTATTGCAAGGTGAATTTTTTTTCCAATATTTATTTTAATATTTAATTTATCCTGAGAAGTTGATGTAATTGGATGGAATCTTGTTTTTGTGTGATATTTTAATTTAATTGTTCATGGAACTTTACAACTTAAGCTTTTGCGTTGAAGTGGTCCTTAGGAATTGATCTTTGCCGCCCTCTATTTCCTTGATTAACTTAAGTTTCATGAGCTTGGTATGATGGGCTGTGTATTAGATCAAGCAAAAAGGGCTTTTGAGGAGCTGTATTAGAGATAATAACAAAATTATGGAACTGCTCTTAATAGCTTTAAGCTCGTGAGTTGAAGTGATCTTTATGTTTTTTAATATATTCAAGTATATTTAGCTTACATGCCCACGACTGTCTCTCTATTGAGTTCCATATTCATGGTTGGTTTAGCTGTTTAACTAATGGTGCAAAAGTTCTTGATAATGGCAGCCTGGTCTGGAAGGGAAGAATTGTATTGCTGATGAACATTACATGCCAACCTTCTTCACTGTAAGAACATTACCTTATTTGCATTCCAATTCTTGTGTTCGACTGTTTTGAATCCCACCTAACTTTGCATCTATTTTAGATTGTTGATCCGGGTGGAATTGCGAACTGGTCAGTAACTCATGTGGACTGGTCTGAGAGAAAATGGCACCCAAAATCGTATAGGGCTCATGATGTCACATATGAGCTTATGAAGAACATTACGGTATATTTGCACCTTAACCTTTATGGCAAATTCCTTGCAAAACAAATTCAGCATTGACATGTTTTGCTAGTCTATTGTATATTTTGGCTCCTTCATATCCAATCTCGGTATATTATACTGTACAGTTTCCCTGAATTTATCTTTCTGCCTTATATTCATAATGATCATTTGTTTTCTTTTCAGTCCATTGATGTTAGTGTGCATGTTACCAGTGATGCCAAGGTAATCAATCTTCCTAAAGAGCTTTTCTGATCTTGTTCATTCAAAAATGCATTTAATAACTTGTTTTTTTCCTCTACCTACTTGTTCAGAAAGAAGTACAAAGTTGGCCATGCTTATGGAATGGGATTCAGAAGCCATGTTACCTATTTGCTAGAAAGTTCACTCCTGAAACACTGGACAATTTGTTGCTAATTTTTTCCAATTACTCCACACCTTGAGCCACACCTATTCTTGAGTTGATTCTTTGGTCGGATCTACCACCGATTGCTGCTTCTTTTAGCCCTCCCACTTGTCCCGTTGTCATCTCAGTTTCTCATAGCAACATTATTGATAAGGTGTAAATTACAGCCATTGTTGAGGCTTGAATGTGGCCTGCCAGCCTCAGATATATACAAATATATATAGAGAGTGCAAGGGGAAAATGGCATTGCAGTTATAGGGTGACCTTAATTTGGGAGAGGAAGCTAATTGAGTGTGTTTGCTTCCTTGGAGATAGATAGCCCTTTCTTCTCTTTTGGGTTATCAAAGTTTGACGTTTCTGATTACATGACAAATTTTTGGGAGAAATCATGTCAGCTCTTTTGAATGGTTGTTGATCTTGATCTTGTACCACTTGGGAAATGGTTTAGTTGAAAATACCAATATAACACTGTTCTTGGCTTCTTGCTGGAATTACTTGCATCCAACTGATTTTAACTTTTTGTCATGGAACTTAATTTGACTGAGGATTGTACATTTTCGTAAAAGAATGTGCGATTTTTTTTTTGAGTTAAAGGAATAGACATTGACAGGCTGAGGTTAAAAATATGATTGAGCCTGCGATCTCTTACATTTTACAGGAATTCTCATGCTACCAGGCCATAGGCAAATAAATTGCAACTTTTTGGATAGGTTAGTGTTTAAGAATTGGACCAGACAGGATTGAAAGAAAAGCAATTGAGGAAATATGATTATATCTTTTTTTTTTCTGGACAAAAATATCTTTTTAAACAAGGAAAAGGGGAAAAAGCAATTGTAATAAACCAAGCCCAAACTATTTTTGATCATACGAGTTTAAGCTTGTTTTTTTTTTTTTTTTTTTTTTGCTATAAAAATTTTAGGAAAGGGGTTGGGCTCACCCACAGCCGCAAGGCATACCTTTGCCTCCACCTCTACCGGCGTTTCCATCCTGCACCTGTCAGATGCCTCCCCGCCTTGACCAACGCAGGGATTGAACCCCCTCCCTTGAGGTGAGGAAGTCCAACCCCCTTGCCAGTTGAACCCAAGGACAGGCTTGGATCTCGTGCTAATGTTTTTTATTGTTTTGGGTAATGACTTGGTACCAATGTTGTTGAAAGGAAACCCCTCGTCTTTGGGTTCTTTGGGTTCGACTAGTAAAAGAGTTGGACACTCTTATTAAAGGGAAGGGAGGGAGTTTGATCCTAGAGTTGGTCAAGACACTTGGGAAGGCATCCTAGGCAATGTGAACTTGTGGAAATGTAGGTTGAGGTTGCATGTATACTCTCAGTCTTGTATACCCTGGGGAGCAAAGTCATAACGCTCTGCCCTTAGACTGTGGGTAAATCTAACACCTCTCCTAAAATTTATATATCAAAAAAATAAATGTTGGTGAAGGGAAGACAGAAAATGTGATCCAATTTGAGCTAAGGGATGCAAGTCCTTATTAAGGGTAAGGCCCAATAAAAATCCTGGGCCGAATGAACGGGCCCATTCAGCATCAAGCCCTATCTATTTGTTCCCTTTTAGTATCCTATTCATGCAAGGCTTTAATTTTTTTGGGGTCAAAACATACCAGGCCTTATAATATAATATATATATATATATATATATATATATATATATATATATATATATATATTGCTTGACGGCAACTGTGTCTGGCCTGTTTGGTTCACAGAATTAGATGCAATTATATGAATTTGTTTGGTTCCTCATTAACATTTGATTAAATTACATCGAATATGAAAATATATGGGAATAATATAGCAACAACAAAAATTACCCATGTCTACATATATATATATATGTAAAGTATAATGTACACGTTGAGTTCATGGTTGAGTTTATAGTAACTTTTTAATTTAATATTATGTTGCGTACAAGTTAGGTAATGGTGATTTTTTTAATATTTAATTGTGGGATAATTATTTAATAAGATATTTGAATATTTGTTAACGTTGGACTATAATTATTTTAATTTTTGATGGGAATATTTTTAAATTATTAATTAATTTTTAGTATTACATGGTGATAATTATTTACTATTTAGCAGCATTTTATGGGGGCACTTTGGTCAATTTAAAACATTATAATGATTAGAGTATTTTTTATTTTTTTATTTGATTATAGAATGTCTACATACTCATTCATAAGTTATAGTAATGTAATATTGATTATATCATTTGATGTAATCAGGATTACAAAATGTAATCCTTTTTATATTATATAAGTCCAACCAAACGTTAATAATCAATCTGTTGCATCAAGATTACTTGTAATCATTTCTCATAAAATCGAACCAAATAGGCTATAAGTGATGTGGGTTACATAAATCACACAATCAAACATTAGTAATCAATCTGTTGCATTAAGATTACATGTAATCATTTCTCATAAAATCAAACCAAATAGGCTATAAATGATGTGGGTTACGTAAATCACACAACCAAACGTTAGTAATCAATCTGTTGCATTAAGATTACATGTAATCATTTCTCATAAAATCGAACCAAATAGGCTATAAGTGATGTGGGTTACGTAAATCACACAACCAAACGTTAGTAATCAATCTGTTGCATTAAGATTACATGTAATCATTTCTCATAAAATCAAACCAAATAGGCTATAAGTGATGTGGGTTACGTAAATCACACAACCAAACGTTAGTAATCAATCTGTTGCATTAAGATTACATGTAATCATTTCTCATAAAATCAAATCAAATAGACTATAAGTGATGTGGGTTACGTAAATCACACAACTTCATTGTATAATATTTTTTAAAAAAATTGAGTTAGTCCAAAAGGTCTCGTTCAATTACTTTTTCTAATCAAGTTTTTTAAAGGATTCCATGTAATCTCTGATCCCCTAATTGACTACAACTCAAACCTACGCTAAGGTTTCAAATTTCAAACATAATTATTAAAGCTCCATGAAGTAAAAACCAAAATAAAAAGTAGGATCAAACCATTATAAGAACTTTATATCTTGCAATGAACTCAATCACATAATCAAATAAGCTTATTATTGTACCGCAAAAAAAAAAAAAAAACTTATTATTTTATATGCATAACGTTTTAATTTAGCAAGTTTGTTATTTTAATTTTTTAATTTCAAATAATAGTAATTTTCTGTGCATGAAGTTCAATGTGGGCTTCTCTCCCAATCTTCTCTATTTTATTTTTCCATTTTTTCTTGTTGGCAAGTTGACTCAAATTATCTTCAACTTATTTTAAGTTTCTTCTAACATTTCATTGTTTCTTAACCCTCACTAAGGGTTTTTTCTTTCTTTTCTTTTTTCAATGAGTTGACCAAAACTTGGTTCACATGATCAATTGGTGACTTCAATAAAAAAAATTTAATTTATAATTAGATAATAATGAAGGTGTTTATATGTGGCCATGAAAGGAGAGGGTCAATTTTCATAGTTTGCCTCAAACTATTGTGCATAGCCACGTGCCAATTTGTGGTTTTTTTTCTTAATTAATTGATATATTCGGCACTTGTTATTACAAGTTACCTTTAAGAATGTTTAAGTGGATCATTAGTATTTCTACTGCGTCAAACATAATTTAAAAAGGATAAATTCTGAAAACTTTTCTTTTGGCGTCTTGAAAGTCAGTTTCATTAATTGGTTTAATTTTACACTCTCAACGTGACTAAAAAGGGTTTTTAAAAAAAAAAAAAATAAAATTGTGCTATCAATTATATCATTATTTAAAATTTGTTTATTTTTTGGATATAAATATGATAATGACCCATGCAAGAACCATAGACAGGGACGACGGATTCAGAAAATTTATTAAGGGTGGGCATCAGTAGCGGGGTGATTCGGGGTAGAGCCCCCAAATTTTTTTTTTAAAGGAAAGTTTTAAATGCATTAAAAAAATAAAAGAATATAAATAAAAAAGGAAAAGAATATCAAAAATATATTCATGAAATCAAGTTAATACTAATGATGTAATAAGAGAGGCAGTTATTATACAAACCTATCATTTAGAAAAGCAAAGTTAAGTACTATTAAAAATGCATCTACATAAATTACAATGAAGGCTGGGCACTAAATAACTTCAAGTATATATATTTTAATAACAAAAGTATATCACAATAAAAATAATTACAATATCATCTTTTTAGGCCTTATTTTTTGGAATTTCATCATAATTGTCTTATTATCAATGCTATCAAATACATCTTTTTCAATATAAGGCACTAAACAATTATTCAACCATTCATCCTCATCGATTACGAAGTACAGTCTTGATATATTAAAGGTTGTCACTTAATTTAAGGGTGTACACTTAATTTAAGGGTGGACAATCATTCAAACATGTATTAATTTAAAAAAAAAAAAAAAAATCCCCAAACAATGTCGTTTTCAAGGGTGGTCACTTGCCCCTTCTTTTATATGTGAGTACGCCATCATAGAGGATATGTATGTGATCTGACACAATGCGAAACGTACGATACAACTACTTTTGAAATTTTAAGATACAAATGAAGAAATATATTATTATTGATATGAAGATATAATCCTTGAATTGATTATTTAAAAGAATTAGAGTTTTTTTAGATATTTAGAAAGTCATAATATAAATTCTAAAACATAACTATTCATAAAATCTGTTGCAACAACAAAAATTCACCATTCTGTCTAAAAAAAAAAATTGGCAACCAAAATTGGCAACAAAATAACACTCTCTCAGCCCTAAATATAGGACATAGTTTATAGTAAAAATTTTACTATGTCCTTATGTTTAAGACTATATTATATTCATACATCCTTTTAAGGGTATCTTACATATTTACCCTAAAGACTTTTTCTTATATATACAACCAGAGGCCGGAGGGAGTACAAAAGCTAAATGCATCACAAATTTATTGCTAATAAATTCATCTAAAAGTTTCATCGCAAATTTACTTTTTTTTTTTGCTAAAAAAAATTTTAGGAAAGGGGTTGGGCTCACCCACAATCCAAGGGCAGGCGCTTGAGCCCAGTCACAGGCATACCTGGATGGAGAGAGTACACATGCCTCCACCTCTACCAGCCGCTTCCACCGCTTCCTGCATTCCCTAGGATGCCTCCCCCAGCGCCTTGACCAACGCAGGGATCGAACCCCCTCCCTTGAGGTGAGGAAGTCCGACCCCCTTGCCAGTTGAACCCAAGGACGAGGGGTCGCAAATTTACTTTTATTTATTCGTTTGTATCTTAAGATCCAAAAGCTATACATATAAAACATGTGGACATGTCAACTTAGTATATTTAGTCAACTAATGATCAAATTTAATCTGGTTAACGACGGCCAAGGCAAAATAGTTAGGGTTTTAAAATTTTCAGGACAATATTGCTCTTATATGACAATTTTGGGGAAAATTGGAGCTTAATGCTTACATTTTTATAATAACTTCTAAATAAAATTTATTGTCCTATAAATCATATATACTTGAAATTAAAGTGGAAGCATTAATTCTCCAGTTGTCAAAGTTGATGTGGTCAAGAGGTCATGCCCCCCAAAAAAAAATTGTTCAGATTTTTTTAAAAAAAATTAATATAAAAAAAAAATTTAATTTTGGCCCCCCAATTTTTTGTTAATCTAAAAATTAATATAAATTTTTTTATGTTAACAGTTGCAAGAGTTGAATATGAGGTTTAAGAACAAAATTTTGGAGTTTTTGACACTTAGCTCTCATTTGATTCCTAAGAATGCTTATAAAAAGCTTTCAACATTGATAATATTTGCACTCTTGTTGCAAAATACTATCCTGTTGATTTTACTGAGTAAGAGAAGATAATTTTAAACCCTCAACTTCAACATTTTGTTATTGATGCTTCTAGTCATCCAGATTTGAAGAATCTATCAACTCTACCTTAATTATATTGTGCTTGGATAAAAATAGAGGAATCGTATTACTTGATTGATCGATTAATTCACCTCTTATTAACTCTTCCAGTTTCAACAACTACCACATAACACTTGTTTTCAGCAATTAAAATAAGGTTGCGTAACAAGATGGAAGATGATTTTATTGTAGAAATATGGTAATTCATATTAAAAGAGAAATAGCTGACACTTTCACTACTGATTCAATTATTGATGATTTCAAGTTATTAAAAGAGCGAAGAGTATTACTTTAAATGAAGGTAATTTTTAATTGTTTCATTTAGTATAATTTTGTATTATAAATTACATTGTTAACTTTTAATATTTTGATATATATATTATATAATAGAAATCTTCTTGAATTTCATGATATCTTCTCATTTTGTAATTCATATGACATCTATACTAGAGAAAGGTATGTTATCTTATACATTAGAATTGTTAAAATATTTTTATTATAAATCTGAATATTTTAAAATGTTTTATAATCATAAATTTTTTTAATTAGTTAATGAGTATACATTTGGCCCCCCAAATATTTATCCCAATATCTGCCATTGGATGTGGTTGAAGCATTTTTATGGCGTTGTTCAAGATGATCCGAGCATTGTTGTAGCAATTATTAGTATATGGGTTAAGCTACAATCTTATTCCAGAAGTAATCACTTAAGAGTGTTGGGTATCCAGAAATTTTTGAAGAAGCAATTTTTCCCTAACCATTAAAAAACTTAAGGATTAAGGTTCAAAAATACGCATATGACTTTCTCTCAGGTGTGTCTAATACCAAATGCTTTTTTTAAGGGAAAAATAAAGTGACTATGTGGTATCAAGTTAGGTGCAAAAATACTGTTTGACTGTTAGTTTGACTTTTTCTTATGGACTAAATGATAACGTAGCTTGCAAAGTAACTGTAATACCCTGAAAATCTCATTTATGATAAGTATCATATTAAGCAAATATTGCCTATTGGAAATAGGTGAATATATGGTCTCCAAGACCTTGTGGTGAATTTTTAGGGTAATTACTCATGAAATTAGATAATGTGCAAATAGGTCCCTAAAACGTTTAAGAATGTGCAATTAGGTCCCTAAATGCATTTACGGGTTATAAAATACCCTGGGAAAATTATAAAGAGGCAAGAAAGTATTTATTTGAAATAGAGAATAATACTGTCCCTAATTTAGGTAATTTATTAAATTATTACCTTAAAGAAATAAAAGGGGAAAAGTTAAAAAGTATTATAATGACCATAATGCCCCCGTAAATTCTAGAATGAGACATGAAAACACAAATGTCAATACAAAAGTTATGAGGTAATGAGGCATTCTAATTAAGAAAATTAGAAGCAGGTGATAAGAGAGTAATTAAGTAATTATTGGCTAATTACTTAAGCATAAGCAAAGGAAATTCATGAATAATTATGTAAAACCCTAAAATTAGTGGTTTTTGGCTAAAAAAATTAGTAAAAACATATTTTCTAATTAATTGGAGAATATTGAGAAGAATAAGTGAGATTAGGTAATTTTAAGCCTAAATCGAAGTATGGACCAATAGGAAATTTTTGTGAAAAATTATATAAAATAATTATTTTATATAAAATAAATAAAATAAAAATGAAAAAAAAGGACCAGAAATTGTTGACCGAATTGTTTGGGAAAAATGAAGATAAGAATTGGTAAAAATATCTAAGATATTTAGTTACAACTTGCAATATTTTATTATATAATTAAATGTAGTGAATAGTAATGGAATAAATAGGAAACGGATCCTATCTAGAGTACTAGGAATAGGATTTCCAAAGTCAAGGTAAAATATTGATCAGTGGATTTTTATCTTCCATTATACTTTTCCGGAAGTTAATTCTGAAGCCGATAGAGCTTTTCCTAATAAAACGAAATAGGGAAATTCTGAGAAAAAGCCGGATAGTCAAGTTGAAAGTTAAGGATCTAAATGTCATGTTGCGACATCGGGGAAGAGTTGAGAGTTTTCTGGACATATTTGGAATCAGTGCATTCTTGTCCACAGGCGGTAGCTTCCGACTTCGTTCCGAAACCGACGTTTTCGAGAATTTTCATTGAGCACGGAATGCCCTGAATGAGATCAAAAATTTAGTTAGACCAAGTATTTTGAAAGAGGAAGAGATAATCTTCAGGGCTATGCCTTTGGTTTTCTAAGATTTTACAAGATTACGCGATTCGGGTACCGATCGGGGAACGTAGCCGGTAGAAGCTTCTGGAAGCAGGGCATGTGGCACCACCTTATTGGCTCATCCTTTGACTTTGGGGAGCCAAAAGGACAGCTGCCAAGTGGCCTAGTGAGGATCGTGACACCTAGTAGGAGTGCGATCCGACGGCCGATATCCGGTATGAAAAAGGCATGAATAGTGTCAACATTTTGCCTATAAATAAGAGGCCTTGCCTCTTCATTCTTCACACCATTCCAAGAGGGAATTTCGGTTTTAGAGAGAAGGTAGAGAGAAGGAGGAGTCCGGGGAATTTTGCAGCGAAGCTCTGAGTAAGTTTTTCGGTACTTAAGCTTTCATAGTTCTTTCGGTAGTTAGAGTAGAAATGCTAGTTTAGTCTTTAATCTTCCAAGTATGATTAGATATCATATGTTAGGGGTATTTTAGTCATTATTCCGAAAATCTTGGTGGGGTCGAAGTTCTGGCAAAATTTTGGAAGATTAGAGTTAAAATAACGAAGCTCTGGCGAAATTGCTGATAGGCATCAGGGGCAAAATGGTAATTTTTACCTAAAATGCCTGTTATGATGTAAATCATTAATTAATATGATTTATATTTCGAAAATGATATTGGAGTAGGAGTTATGTTGAAATTTTGGAAAATTAAAGTCAAAGTAACGAAGTGCTGGCGAAATTCCGCCGATTAGGGGGTCAGGGGTAAAATAGTCATTTTGACTAAAAATGTGTTGGGATCCGTACATGCAGCGGAATAAAAACTCTTACGAATCCCTTAGGCGGATCGCTCAATAGCGTTTAAATTTGGATTTAGGATTTCCGAATCATACCTTTGCCGAACAATTTGAACTGGTGGGCTACCTTCTCGTGCTTCAAAATCGCGTGGGCTAACGACTTCTTGTTCAATAAGACAGGAGCAGACTACGCGTGTCCTCTCCCTCTACCGGTATCCACACGAACGGCCTTCAACACTGACGGCAGTGTGCTAGCGCCAAGATTCTTGCGTCTCTCTCTTTCTATCTAGGTTTCTCGCGCTTTCTAATACGCTGATAGAATGTCCCGTAGGTTTTCTAAACCTAGTAGGCGTATTATATTCAAAACAAATTTTGAATCTGGATTAAAAATATATTAATTAAATCTATCTCGATAGATCTAATCAAATCTATTTATTTAATCCGAATTAAAGCCCTCTCGATTTAATTTATATTTATAAATTAAATCAAGATATGATATCGTTATATTTAATTTAAAATGATATCCGATATCTCGCTCAAATTAAATCGATATGCAATATCTTTATTCGAAAATTAAATCTGAGATACAATATCTCAATTTATTATAGTTATTTAATTTATCAAATAAATTAAATACTATATATAATAATATTATTGTCAATAAATAATATCATTATTATTTTCGAATTTAATATATATTGAATCAAGATATGATATCATTATATTAAATTTAAAATGAGATCCCATATCTCAGTTCAAATTAAATCTGATATGCAATATCTTTATTCGAAAATTAAATCTGAGATACAATATCTCAATTTATTATAGTTATTTAATTTATCAAATAAATTAAATACTATATATAATAATATTATTGTCAATAAATAATATCATTATTATTTTCGAATTTAATATATTTATATATGCATATATATATATACACACACACACATCCTAGATTAAATAAGTATTCATTAAATCTTAAACACATTTAAAATTCAATGAATCTGGACACTCTTGCTTGTGTTGGGCCATTCTTGTGTGTGACCCAGACATTGCGACTACCCAATTCATATGGGGATCGTTGATAAGTACAATGACTTGCCCCCTAGGGCATAATTTCCAACAAAATGTCCGTCGTAATGATAGATCCTTAACAAGTACGTTGTTATGTTGATAGGATATCCCTGATTACGTTTTGACCAACCGTCGTGCCGAAATACCGTAAAACGTCAACGAAGGTACGTCCGCGTACTGTAACATTAACTCTTATGTTTATGGTATGCATATATGTGCTATGTGTATTGTTATGATATGTTTATTGAATACAAATATGTTAGAACAGTTTGGTGCCGAAGAAAAGGCTAGTCTATGTGGGTAAGCCATTAAGTCGCTGTGAACTCGGTGAGGCCCCCATGATAGACACTTACCTGGCCATTCTGTTCGGTTTACAGAAGTATGTACGTAGCGTACTGTAACACTAATCTGATGGATATAGTATGCGTGTATGTGATGTGTGTGTGGTATGATGTGAGTATGGTATATGTATATGTGGTGTGTTGTTGGAATGCATATTATGTTAGAAAATAACTGTATGCATGCTGGGAGTGATATATCAGAAGGCTGGGAGCGATACATCTATAATGCTGGGAGCGATACATCTGTAGTGCTGGGGGCGATATATCTGCATGCTGGGAGCGATACATGTGCATTGGTTGGGTGTGGTTTATAGGTTGTGTTGATGTTGTTGTGTAACCTATATGTGTGTATGTATACATGAGGTTAACCGTTACCTGAGATCCGCTGCGGATCTCAGCTCTTAACATAGCATCAGGGTCGGAAGGACCGAGGAACGAGGAGAGAGGAAAGCAGCAGGTTCAAGATTCTGGCTGAAGACTTTCCGATGTTGTACTTTACTTTTTGAAAACTCTCGGTTACTATACCGCTTCTGTAACTAGCTAGTGGGCATTTTGAATATATATCAGTTACACTCTTGTTCCGATGCTCTACTCTGATGAAAAAAAAAATTTATACTGCTTTTGGAAAACGGGATATTACAGTAACAATATGAAAAACAAAACATGCTAACTGAGCAATTAGGGAACAGTCTGAGTTGGCAAGGATTAAGGAAAATCATTAAAGATGGGTTGTTTATAGAACATAAGAGGCTTGGGTGCATCATTTGTAGGATTTCAACTTAGAATATAAATTTTTAAGTTTAGGAAAAAAATTAATAATAGGAAGTTTTCTCAAATAAAAAAGAAAAAAAGAAAAAAAAACACTCGATAAATAGTTGTTGTTGTTGTTCTTATTATTATTATAACAACATTTCATTTTATTCACATCAATACAGAAGCAAAGTTTTAGGAAATTGATACCTAAGGAAAGAGAAAAGGCCACGACTTGATGGCAATAAAAGAAGCAGAGGTTCAATTTTGGAGAATCATCATCATTGTCTTCTTCTCCTTAAAGAGAGAGAGAGAGAGAGAGAAAGGAAGGCTACTTGAGGAGCGAGAGAGAAAGAGAGAGAAAGACGTTCGGATTCCATTCTTCTTCTTCAGGAAGGATAAGAGGATTGTGGAGATAAGAATAGACTAGAGTAGCTATAGAACCAAAAGGGAGAGAGATGGAGCTGAGAGGAATCCATTGAGTTTTGATATCTTATTCATCTTTCTTTTTCTCATGATTCTGAACATGTTTTTTGATGTTGTTGGGATGAGATTGATTAAATACGTTTTTAGCTAATTTTGTTTTTATAATCCAGAGGAACTATGAACTTGTAGGTGGGTTATACTTTGGTTAGTTTCACTTATTAATTAGTTATATTTTATTGTTAATTTTGGTTACTCAATCTTGTCTATTTCTTATCTACTTAATGCTTGATTACTACAAACATGAATTGGGAGAATTTATATTAGCCTTGGGAGAGGAATTTTAATTGGACTATAGGATTGAGTAATGTGGGATTATAATTTATTCTAATTTACCAATAGGATAGGAATAGATATATTGAATCCATATAATCATATTAGAGTGAAATATAATTATTATTATCTTTTGGGTAACTATGTTACATAGGAATGCCGATTTTAACTTGAGAGATGAGTATAAGTGCTTGGAAGATATTTACATATATTAATACATAGATTAACAAAATTGACATTGAAACCAATTAATTAGTGAAAACAATGTTTATGAAGCTAATAAGGGATTAGTGACTCTGGGTTGCTCGCCGTTTATTTATTGTGGTAGTTTGTTTATTTTCATTTCTTTTCACTCATTTGAATTCAATTTGTATTGCTCAACTTAAACAAAAGTGTAAAATTAATACTTAATTAAAGTTTGCGTACCAAGTTTTCGTGGTAATGATACTCTACTCACTCTTTATTGCTCGATACGACTCTTACACTTGTGAAGTCTTGTGCTATAATTGTTTTTCCTATCAGCAGTACATATAAACAATTCTGCGATATTAGACACATTTTCTCAATCAGAATTTGGTGTTGATTGAGAACTCAGACTTTAATGATTCTTTTTAATCCTTGCCACCTCAGACTTGCATTCCCTGCCCCGTCAGCATTTTTTTTTTCTTTTCAGATTGTTACTTTAAAAGTCACGTCATTGTTCAATCAGTAAGAAAAAATCAAACTAATGGTCATTACTAAAAAAATACTGAAATAGCGACAGAATTTATGAGGAAACAAAATTCGTCGCAATTCGCGACAGAAAAAAAAATCCGTCACAAATTCCAACGAAAACAAAAATCCGTCAAAGGATGCTTTCTATTCCTTGACTTATCGCCCCAAATGAGTTGCAAGACCACATGGTAGACTCATAGATTGAGGATAATTTGGCATCTTCATTGGACTGAAGTTGACAAGTGATAGACAACATCTTTATTTTGAGTTATACTTGAAATAGTCAGTGTATCAACTGTGCTGGATATGGTTACTTTAGGACAAATCTTCATTTTCCAGCCGCTAATTATCAAGAAGGAAACCTTTCCCCTTTCCCATTCTTCTAAAGTTTTTTTTCTCCCTTTTGTATCCCCTAACTGTTTTAGATTTGCAAAGTTAATTGTACTAGATACAGAAATTTATGCAAATTTTTTGTTTATTAGCTACTACATACAAGCTTCATTTATATAATTTGTTCTTCGAATTATTATTAAAAGCTTAGGCTTTTTGACCTAAATAAATTTTTTTAAAAATTTTTACCAAACTAAAACTCTTTCCAAACTATTTCCCAAAATAAGTCTCACGCCATAAGTCTCACGCCACCTGTGGCGTGAGAAAATTTCAGGTGGCGTGAAATTTTCTCACGCCACCAATGTGGCGTGAAACATGGAATAGACCCAATTAGTGAGTCTATTCCATTATATAAAAAAAATAAAATAAAATTGAGGCGAACGATAATGGATGAGGCTCATAAGAGTAAGTATACTCTACATCCAGGCATGGTCAAGATGTACCAGAGTATGAAGTCCGAACTTTGGTGGCCCGGAATGAAGAAAGATGTAGCCGAGTATGTGGCCAAATGCTTGACCTGTCAGAAAGTGAAGATTGAACACCGTCGACCCCCTGGTCTTTTACAAGGACTAGAGCTGCCAGAATGGAAATGGGAGAACATAACCATGGATTTTGTGGTAGGTCTACCCAAAATCAGAAATCATGATACAATTTGGGTAGTTGTTGACAGATTAACCAAGTCAGCACACTTTATTCCCATCAAGATCCACTATTCTCCGAACGATTAAGCGGAGATTTATATCAAGGAGATAGTAAGATTACATGGTGTCCCTAAGAGCATTGTCTCTGATCAGGATACGCGTTTCAAATCCCGTTTCGCAAGCGTTACATGAAGGTATGGGTACCAAGTCAAGTTCGTTCGGCTTATCACCCACAAACCGACGGTCAATCTGAAAGAACTATACGTGTATTTGGAGGATATCTTTGCGAGCATGTGCCCTTGATTTCAAAGGAAGTTGGGATCAACATCTTTCGCTAGCAGAGTTTGCATATAACAGCAGTTATCATACTAGTATACAAATGGCCCCGTTCGAGGCATTGTATGGGCGGAAGTGTCAATCACCATTGTGCTGGACAGATTCATTTGAAAGGCAGTTACTTGGGCCAGATATGCTTGAGCAGACCTCTGAGAAAATCGCGCTAATCAGGAAGAGACTCCTAGCAGCACATAGTAGACAGAAGAGCTATGCTGACAAAAGGAGGAGACCTCTGACGTTCTATGTCGGCGACCATGTATTTCTTAAGTTATCTCCAGTAACTGGTGTCGGCAGAACGCTTAAGAGGAAGAAACTGAGTCCACGGTACGTGGGACCCTTTGAAATTTTGGCTAAGCGAGGAGAAGTAGCTTATCGTATAGCCCTACCTCGAAACGAGTAATCTCCACGACGTTTTTCACGTGTCGCAATTAAAGAAGTACCAACCAGACTGTGATCATGTCATCAAGTACGAGGACGTTGAAGCACGGCATGATAATACCTTCATAGTCGAGCCGGAACAGATCATCGATCACAAAGAGAAACGGCTCAGAAACAAGACAATACTGACAGTGAAGGTGGTCTGGAAGGGTTTGTCACCTGAAGAAGCGACTTGGGAAACCGAGAAAGACATGAAAGAGAAGTACCCGGAGTTCATGGCCCGAAGTTTAGTTAGGATAGATTAAATTTCGAGGGCGAAATTTTGTTTAAGGGGGGAAGAAATGTAATACCTTGATTTTATTATCTGAATATTATGAATAAAATAGATATTTCGATAAGTGAAATTAATGTCTCCAGACTTGTGTAAATTTAGCCTATTATTCTAAGTTAAATTCTGTAGGAAATCAGGGAATTTAAGGGCCAAAGTGCCAAAATGGCGAAAATGCCCCTAAGGGACATGAATAACTTAGGAAAATTATGTAAAATCCTAAAAGGCAGTAAAATGACCAAGTGAATTAGGAGAATATATTATCTCTAATTATGGTAATTTAATAAATTATGAACTTGGAGAAATTGTATAAGAATATCCAAAAAGTAAGAAAAAGACCATAATACCCTCGCAAACTATAGAATAATGCAAGAGGCATGGAAATTCTAATATCAATGTAAGAGTATAAAGGAAATAAGGTGTTCTAAGTGGCAAAATTATCAACTTGTGATAATTAAGTAATTAAGTAATATTGGGCTAATTACTTAACCATAAGCAAAGGAAATTCACAAGTAATTATGTAAAACCCTAAAATTAGTGGTTTGTGTTTTAAAATTAGTAAAAACATGTTTACTAATTAATTGGAAATTTTGGAGGAAAATAGTTGAGTTTAGGTATTTTTAGGCCTAAATACAAGAATGGACCAATTAGATAATTTTGTGGAATTTTTGGGAAAAATTAAATAAGTAAATGATTAAATAATTAATTAAATAAAAATAAATATTTATTAAAAATAAAATAGGGCCAGCCGAAATTTTGGCCAAGAAAAAGGAAAAAAAATAAATATATATGTATATATAAGAATTTATGCAACTTGCAAATATAATATAATATAATTAATTAAAGTAAAAAATGATGAATAGTAATTTAATAATTAGGAAACGGATCCTATCTAGAGATCTAGGAATGAGATTTCCAATAAAACAAAATAAATTCTAACTCAACATCTAGGAATGAGTTTGAATTTATATGGACATATTTGGAATCAGTGAATTTTTCTGAAGAAGTTGATGATTCCAGAAATGCGTTCAAACAGGACGCTGCGTTAGGACATTTTGAGAAAAATTCAACTGGACTGTTGGAACCCTGTAAGAGACCGAAATCTAAGTTAAATTAGATATTATTGATGAGGAAGAGAAGATCTTCAGAGTTATGAATTCAGAAGTTTGAGATTTCTCCAAAATCACGCGAATCGGGTACCGATCGGGGAAATTCTATTAGACCGGCATAAAGCAACCCAAGTCACCATTTTTGGGCCAATCTTGGGCTGCCACATCAGCTCTCTAAGTCGACCAAGAGGCTCCCATGGACAAGAATTATACACCATTTTTGTTTGATTTTCCATGGTTGAAAACAACTTGCAAAATTCCATTTGTGTACTTGCAAAATTCCATTTGTGTCCTTCCAAAATTCTATAAATAGGTAGCATGCTCTTCATAAATTTTCACACCATTCCTCCTTCCTTTGGCCGAGATCCTAGAGGGAGAAAGAAGAGAGAGAAGATCTGGAAAAATTTTGAAGAAGTCTTCAACGGGTAAGTCCTTCGGTCTTTAGCTTTTTAGTTCGGTAGTTAGTAGAATTGTTAGATAGATTTAGTAAGTAGGGAGTGAGATTCCTACTATTGTTTTAGGCCTCATTGCATTGAAAGATGCCTAAAGAGGTAAAACTTGGTAGGGATTGAGTCCCTAAAATTGGTAGTTAAAGTAGCGTGAGTCTTTGGCGAAATTCCGCCATTAGGGGTAGAAGGGCAAAATGGTAATTTTTACCTAAAATGCCGATTAGTATCAAATCACTAATAAAAGTGATATTACTCTTATAGGACGTCAGAAATCCTAAATTGTTGTCGTTACGTTTGTCCAACGTGCTTGCATTGTCGGACAAACCTGCCATTTTCCGTCGGTACAGCTACGCTTCGCGAAACATCTACGTACGTCAACGAAGGTACGGACGCGTACTGTAACACTAATCTTGTGCTGCTTAAATGCTTATATGTCTAAGATATGTTCGTAGACCGTTATACAGACAGTTTTATACGGGTTATGTCTTAGTAACGCCGTTATGTTTTCCTAGCGCTGAGGACACGAGAGTGAGTATCGTGGCATTTGGTGAATAGTGCAGGCCGTTGTTGTTATTGTTTACCCTATGGGGCTTTACATATTGCTTTGTGCTTATGTTCTGTCGGCATAATGATCATGCATCCATTGTATGCTTATGATATACTGTTGTATTAGCTCTAGAATATCTGTTGGCAATATACTGTGTTATTTGGGCTTGAGGTCAACCGTTACCTGAGATTCAATGCGGTGAATTGAATCTCAGCTATAGCTTTAGGATCCGGGGGAATACGGATCGAAGATCGAGGCAAGCAGCGGTAGACGTGCACAGAGACCTATCTATCTTTCCGCTTTACGTTTCTTTCTGTTATTTACTTTCCAAACCCTAGGATTACTGTAATCAATACAATGTTACACAATGGTTGATGTTTTGTTATGATCAGTTACTCTTTCGCTCCATTGCTCGACTCTGATTGAAAAAAAAAAAATTCCGCGTTTCAAAATGGGATGTTACAACGTTCTTAATGAGTTATTTCAGCTCCCTGTTTTCTTTCTTTTGACTTCAAATTAAATGAAGTAGAGATTTAAATTATTCCACTTTTTTATCATTTATTATTATTATTATATAATTTTTTTTATATATAATGGAATAGACCCACTAATTGGGTCTATTCCATGTTTCACGCCACCTTGGTGGCGTGAAACTTTTAAACGCCACCAAGGTGGCGTGAAATTTTCTCACGCCACAGGTGGCGTGAAAAAGTTTCACGCCATCAGTGGTGTGAGACTTACTCTGAGAAATAGTTTGGAAAGAGCTTTAGTTTGATAATTTTTTTTTTTTTTTAAAAAATTGATTTAGGTCAAAAAGCCTAAAAGCTTATTCTCTTTTCAGAATTGAAATAATCATCCATAAGCTACAAAAGTTAAATTTCTACTTCAATATTCTCACATAATTTGCAATGGATTTTTTTTTTTTTTACATTCCGTTGCAATTTGCGACGGAATTTTTTTTACATTCTGTTGCAAAAGTTCAAATTTAATTTTTTTTTTTTATTCTCTTGTTTTATAGTAGGTCAAACAGTATTTTACACCTAATTTGAAATCACATAGTCACTTTTACCCCTGAAAAGAGCATTTAGTGCTAGGTGCACTTAGGAGAAAATCACATGTGTATTTTTGCACATTAACCCAAAAACTAATGTTGATCGTTAACATTTTAAATGACAAAGGGTAAAATTGCTATGTTTTAGTTACTTCTAGATGAAAAATGCTCCTAAAAAAACTTTCAGATATTTATTTATTGCTCCTAAGTGGTTACTTTCAAAGCAAAATTACACTTTAACCCTTAGTATATTCTCAAGTTGAGGTTTATAAAGTCAAATATTAAAACAAGTTGTTAATTTTGTCATGATAAAGTCAAATATCATAAAACTCATTTACCTTTTCCTCTCTGTCTCATTGTCCATACTCCTTAGTCATCACAATTATCTGATTAACTTTAGCTGACCCCCAAAAAAAACACAACTCACGGAGAACAATGAGAAATAGCTTTAAAATCATACTGTTTCGGGTCTGTTTATAATAAATAACTTATAACTTAATTTTAGGTTAAATTATACATAACACCAAATTTTATTATGTCATGCTGTAACATCCCAATTTCAGAGCCAATTTTTTTTTTTTTCAAACATCAGAGTAGAGCATCGGAACAAAATGTTGAGTAACTGATTATAACAATAACTGTGGCGTAATCGCCTGTTCATAAAGATTAATACATTATCTGTTTACGACTTTAAATCTTCTCGGCCGATCATTACTCGGTCTTCACGTGGTCTTCATCTTCATGTGTCTGTCCGCTCTGCTTACTCTTATCCTCCGTCCTTGGTCCCTCTCTCCAGGACCTTGATGTGATGCTATAGTAAGCCGAGATCCAATGCCATCGGATCTCGAGGTAGCAGTTAACCTCATGCTCAAATAAAACAGTATACGGATGACAGAGATATTCAAAACATAACAACAGACATATCACTTATACATATAGCAGATGCATGATTGCATGATTGTGACACGACAGTAACATAAGCGTTAAGCGGTACGATTTATAAGTCCTACACAATAATAGCCTGCACAAAAACCGGTGCCACGATGATGGTCGTGTCCTCGGCGCTAGGAAAACTCTAACGGTATCATTAAGTCTATAACCGCGTGAAAGCTTATGTATAATCGATAACCTGAATGAGTCTCTAACAGTGAATGTATCTCGGTGACCCCTAGCAGAATCTCTATCCGTGAATGTACTTATCACATATATGTATATGAGCAGCACAGTTAGTGTTACGATGCGCGAACGCATACCTCAGATTGACGATATACGGTAATGAGTACGTTTGACGGAAGCGCACGTTGACGAAAAATGGGCGGCAAGGCGCGGCACGTCGGACAGCGTAACGACGGCAGATCAAGGTTTCGATATCCTATAATGATAATATCTCCATTATCAATATTTGACATTATAACGGGCATTTTAGGTAAAAATTACCATTTTGCCCCTATTCCCCTAATCGGCGGAATTTCACCAGAGCTTCGCTACTTTGACTCCGACTTTCCAAAATTTTGCCAGAACTCCGACCCCACCATGATTTTCGAATTTAAGTACTTAAAATAAAACTAAAGATCTATCTAGCATTACTACTAAAACTAACGAAAGCATTAAAGGCTAAAGACCAGGAAAAATTACCCAGAGCTTCGCTGCAAAATTCCCCGGGCTCCTTCCTCCTCCAGAGCACCTCTCTCTAACTTCTCTCTAGGAAAGCTCAACTAGAGATTTTGGTGTGAAGAATGCAAAGGGAGAGCTTGCTATTTATAGGGAAAGTGCAAGGGCATTTTGGTAATCTTCCAACTTCTTCTTTTTAATTCTAAGCCACAAGTTTTAGGGTTTTGTGTTGGCCAATTCTCCTCCACAAGAACCCCCAAAACGTGCTCCCCTTCCCCAAGGTCATTGTGCATTGTCACCAACTTTTGCTTTATGGTCTTGCACCGATAAAGTTCCCGATCGGTGTCCGAATCGCGTAATCTCGGAAAAATCTCAAAAATACGGAATCACCATTTTGAAGACATTTTCCTTCTCATTAGAAATGTCTAATTTAAACTAAT
Source organism: Acacia pycnantha (assembly GCA_025563575.1). Classification (NCBI taxonomy): domain Eukaryota; kingdom Viridiplantae; phylum Streptophyta; class Magnoliopsida; order Fabales; family Fabaceae; genus Acacia; species Acacia pycnantha. The sequence goes on from JAMWYP010000045.1 coordinate 287,706, forward strand.
TTTTGATTCCATCCAGGGTTCCAAAAGTCAGTCCCAAGTTTACGGGAAAGCGTGCCAGTTTCGGAAGAACTTTCTGGGATCATCAATCTCTGGACAAAAATTCACTGATTCCAAATATGTCCAGATAAATTCAAACTCATTTCCAAATTTTGAGTTAGAATTTATTTTCTTCAGATCTTTAAAATGTGACTATCTGCATTTCTCCTTATTTCGTTTTATTAGGAAAATGCTCTACCGTCCTCGGAATCAGCTTCCGGAAAAATTTTATTATGTCATGCACGTATTACCTCTATCATATTTGAAATTTTACAATAAACCCCTTTACACTCTTACATTTATACTCCCTTATTATTAATTTTATTCATTAATAATTCACAAAACTAAATATAGATTATAGTATCCCATTAGTTCAATCTTTTTTTATTCTATTTCCATCATATATAGTATCTTATCTGACACACACACACACATATATAGTTTTGTGATGTGGAAAGATCAAACAATAAAGTTGTTTTTTGTGGTATAATTTTTAAGTTGTTGAACATCATTTATTAATCACAACGCGTCTTTTGTTGAAACCGAATGGATCATTTGAAGATGAATTAAAATATTAATTAATATAATGTATCAAAATATTTATTCAATGCATATGGAACTGCCTCTCTCTAAACTAAGCTGCATGCGAACGTGCAAAAGAAATATATAGAGTTAAATTTATGCTATTAAATATTATTTTTGTAATTATATCGTGAAGTAAATAACTAAATATACCCTTTAAAGTAAGACCTTTCTTTCGGGCTGCATTCAGATCATAGGAATGCATAAGATGATTCAAATATTTTATTTTAATATTTTGAGGGCTAAATTAAAAGCTATTTATTTAATTTAATTAAGTCACATTATTGGCTCTGACAAAAAATATTCATAAATTTTTTTTAGATATTATTATATAAATTCACAGATAACACAATATAGTATGTTAGAAATAAAATGTGTGTGTATCATTATTTTCAAGAGAGAGACCAAAATTTACCGCCTGCTTTAAATTCGGATCGAAACTTTGTGATCATAATGTTTTATGAGGTGTTTTTTTTTTTTAATAAAAAAATTTTAGGAGAGGAGTTGAGTTCACCCACAGTTCAATGGCAGGACGCTATGACTTTGTTCCTCAGGGTATACAGGACTGAGAGTAGGGGCGGAGTCAGGAATTACATTTACGGGAGGCGAAAATTATAGGATAGAACTTAGGTATTCATGAAATTGAATCTAAGACCTATAAACATTTCAAGATGTTCATTTTAGGCCCTCTATGAAACTTTTAGTAGGAACTAAAATGAAAATATTGAAATTTTTATAAGGTTGAAATGCAATTTCTTAAAAATTTGGGTCATTTTCTTCAATTTAGGGGGGGAGGGGGCCACCCCTAACCCTCCCCTCCCTCCACCCCTGACTGAGAGTACACATGCCTCAATCTCAACTTGCGTTTCCACAAGTTCATTTATGAGGTGTTTTTAACAAGATGGGATTCAAACATTCTGTTACGCACTTTGCTTAACACTTTGCAGTATAGCTGTTATGCCACTGGATCAAGTACCCTTAGGCATAATTAGAACCAATACTAGTAAAAAGGGGAAAATACTACAAAAGATGAAAACATAGAAACTTGAATATTTTTTTCTGAATTATTTAAAGCGTCCTCTCGTGTCAACAAAGTAGAAGTAGTGGTTGGTTCTAATATCTCCATTTTCTACTCAAAGGGCTTATCCAATAAAAGAAACTTTGATACTTTGAAAAAGAAAGATCGTGGATGCCGGCTTCAGGCTAAACGACAATAAAGTGTGAAAATGAAAAGAAAAATTAATAACATAATGCTCACAAGAGCCACATTCTCATTAAAAATTCATCCTGATTTAATAAAATTAATCCCAATGTAGAAAAACAAAACCAAACCAAAACAAAACAAAATCCAGTGCGTTAAGTGGAAAGATTCGATTTCTCTTAAATAAAAGTTCCCACATTATGAATATATATATTAAGAAAATAATGTTGAGAGATCTATTCTTAATTTAATTTAATTGTATTGATTTGACTTGATAATATCAAACACTTGATTGATTTATTATAAAAAACTCCAAAACTTACAGTATATGTTTGTGTGTGTTTATAAACTTAGTTGAATATAATTTTTTAAATTAATGAAAATGTTTGGGAAGAGTTAGATTAAGTTTTATTTGTAATTAATGAATATTGTGACTTTTTTTACCTTAATATTGTTACATTTTGAAGAATTTAAGATATATGTGTATTAAGAATCTCAAATTAACTGCTTATAATTAAAAAAGGTGGGAAAGTACTATACTCACATTCACTACACATATATAGTTTTTTAATTCAATAGAGTACAAATAAACACCACTTGTCAATAGAGTATATATAGAGCATGCGTTCATTGACTTGCCCCATTTTTCAACCTTTGCCACAAATCAAACCAAAAACAAAGGCACCTCAAAATAATTGGTAGGTTAGGTGCACTTGTATATCTAGCTAGTGGCTATTTCTATAGACTAAACTTTGGATCCATTCTTTATATATATATATATATATATATAAACCCCACTTGATCATTAATCTCTTCAATACACATTCAAACAAATTAAACCATTCTTCTTCTTCTTCATCAGATCCAGATATGGGAGGCTGCATTTCTTCTTGTGGATCGTCGTCAACGTCATCGTTGTTTGATAATGTTCGTGTCGTTCACCTCAATGGCTACGTTGAAGACTTTATGGAGCCAGTTTCAGTGAGGCAACTCACCGGCGATCCTCCCAAGCATTTTGTGTGTACAACACTTCAGCTTCTGTCGCCATCGCCGGGGACACCATTGAGAGGAGACACTCGGCTCCAGCCGGGGCAGCTCTACTTTAAGCTACCGTGCTCCGTCCTGCAGGCGGATGTTTCTCCGGTCGATTTGGCCTCCCTCGCCAAGCGGCTCACGGCCATAGCTAAAACCACGACTAGTAATACTGTGAGCCGAGCCGAGGAAGACAATGGTTATAAGCTGCCGCGGCTCGGAGGCAGCCACGCCCCTCTGTCGAGCCACCTTGGGCTGAGCCATAGAGATAGGGTTTCAGTGTCAGCGGCTTGTAGATTGCAAGGTGGAAGAAGGAGAGGAGGAGGAGGAAGAAGCCCTTATGGTCATGGAGTTCAACCGTGGAAACCTATCTTGGATGCGATCGGTGAAAGCTCGTTCAGTTCTAGATGTAGTGAGTGATCTGAATCTATAAGACAGTGAAAATTCATTTTTTAGTTTTCGTTTCTGGCACTTAATATAACAATTAGTTGATTTTTTTTAGAAATTAAAGAAAGTAATTAAGTTGTATTAAAATGTTTATATTTATCATTTTTCTTTAAACTGATTTGCTTAACTTATAAATTAAAATATAACTTAAACTAATAATAATATATAACATATATTATGATTAAGTAGTTTATTTAATTTTTTTAATCTCTAACAGAAGACGTCAACTAACTCTTATATTAAAAACGAGATAGAATATATATATATATATATATATCATGAATCATGATGAAGTTGTTGTTCTTGAACATCAAATTAAATCTCAAATGATAAAGCAAGTAGTGAAACTTCGCAGAATTTTTCTTCTTTCAATTTGCAAGTTCCTGGTTCAACTTTTTCCGATCATGTTTTTAGGTTCATTTTTGTAAGCTCTCTCTCTCTCTCTTTAACGAGTATTACTCTTCCGCTCCTAATTATAAGACCTAGTTGACTTTTTTAGAGAGATCAAAGAAACTAATTAAATTACTTTAGAATATTTTTATTTTTATTTTTTTCTTCAAACTAATTAGTTTGACTAATAAACTAATATATAATCTAAGGATACACAAGATATGAAATAATTAAGTAACTTATTTTGCTTCCTTAATCTCTCCAAAAAAAAGTCAACTAAGTCTTATAATTAGGACCGAATGTAGTATTAATCTTTTTTATAAGGCACTTGCAAGTTTTCAATAAGCATTTAATTTATTTCTTCATATGTGCCCATATTTAATAAGGATAGTGGGAGAGGGTAACAATTAATATGATATTTAATAAGGATAGTGGGAGAGGGTAAAATTACTTGAATTCTAGAACAACTTTAATACTTTTAATTATTTTTATTGGTTTGTTAGAATTGATAGTTAGTGCTTTATAATAAGGACTAAAAGTGTGTATTTTAAAATGGAAAAAGTAAGGGTGTTCTCTTTTAGTCTTTTACTCACGTAACCGGCCAGCTTTGAATTTCTTATCATATACGTAAAAAATATAGAGTAAATTATTTTTTATCTATAAGACTTTGTCTACATTTTATTATTTTATATTTTCTAGTTTGAAAAAGCTATTACATATTTACATACATGCATGTGTCTCCAAAAATAAAAACAAGTGTTCCAATAGATTTTTTTATAGAAAATGTATAAATAACTGAAGCAAATGTTTTGACCAAAATATATGATCATATTTTTTATTTATAAATACGCCATGAATATTTAACGTACTAATTTATAAAAAATGTTAATTGAAATACGTTCAATTTATGATTTTACATACAATAAAATAAATGATGAATAAAAAGAATATTTTTCTTTGTAAGTTACACTTTTGGTTAAAAAAATGCCTCCATTCTTTTTTACAAGTTACCTTCAAGAAGTTTTTTATTTTTCTATTCATAAGTCATTTTGTAGAATTTATGAAGCACTAAATATTGTTTTTCTCCCTTACATTGGGTTTGTAAGTTGATTTTTTGAAATATCAGAATGATGTTTTATTGTTCATTTTTATTGTGGGTCTATTGCTATCCATGAAGAGGATTAAAAGGAAGATGGAGTTGTCCATTTTCACTTTGAATCGGGATATTTTGGACATTTTATATTTTTATGTCATTTTTTTCCGTAAAATATATATATATCATTCTACTTTCCTTTCCTTCTCATATATTTTCCCCATCAAAACACACATACCAAGCCAGTGCTAAATTTAATTCGTTTGGGTGTCATTGTGTGTAAATATGTTCTGTGCAAATTGCCTTTTTTGTCAAACATATTATTTTTCCTTTTTTATTCATTTCATCTATGATAGTCTTGCAGGCATGTCCAAGAATAATTTGATTAATATTCATGCAAAAAGTGTCCTTCCAAATCATCATATATATGATCCCTTGATATAAAATAAAACTTATAATTTTTATATGTTTCATTAATTTCTTTGATGTTACGTGATTAAATATTTTTAAGAAAATTAATAATAAAATACTCAAAGACATAGGCAAAAAAAAAAACAAACAAACAAAGGAAAGGAAACATAGAAATAGAAACACAAAGACAAGGTCATGTGATTAATATGGGAAAAAGTGATTTTTTAAGAAAATAAATAAAACATGGGTAATACGTATAGATAGTGTCTATTTAGATTAACAGTGGATAATTGTAATCGTGATTTGCATAAGTGACTTGGTTAAAAGTGTCGTTGGTCAATCATGATTAATCGTGATTTTTATTTAGATATTTTTTTCACAAATAACTATAAGAATTGTGATTATGTTTGGATTTCATTTATTAAAAGCATTTATGAATATATAATTACTAAAAAGAGTATGAATTTTATAAAGTTATATTCAACGAAAGAAATAAATGAAATTGAAAGAAAAACTATATATGTTGGAGTATATTTTAGAGAACATATTACCGGTCTCGTGATTTAAATATTTAATATCTAAATAGAAAAAATGATAAATTTAATAACTACTTATTTTGCTAGGATAACACTAAATTATGTAATGAAGTTTATTTTTTCAATAAAGCTATTTGCATTTTCATTATTATAGTTAAAAATAAAGATAATTGAATACTTAATAATATTATTAAATATGATTTAATAAAATATATGAATATTTAAATATTATTTTCATTTTATAATTTTTATTATTAAAAATTCATGTTAAGTAATGGGCAAAATAATATTTAACATAATATTATTTGAACTACTTTAGTTATGAAATAATAGGTTAAATATGTGTAGCGAATATTAAGAGAAGAGATTAGAGGATAAATTGGAGAAATTATTGTCGTGGAAGTTTCAATCGGGATTTTTCAATTACATAAGCAACCTCCTTCACTTATGCTCAATGTGTGGTTAGAAGGTGAAATTAGGATTAAGTAGCAAATCCGCCCCGGAAGTACACGTCCAGGAGCAATTTTGTCCTGACAGTTTTTTTTGACTCAATGTTGCCCCGAAAATTTAAAAACGTAGCAATCTTGACATTTTTTATTAAAAAGTTAACGGCCAATGTCAATTTTTTAATAGTCAACGTTAGTTTTTTAACGGAAAATGGCAAAATTTCTACGTTTTTAGACTTCCGGGGCAACATTGAGCCACAAAAAACTTCCAAGGTAAAATTGCTCATGACCGTATACTTCCGAAGCGGATTTATTACTTAACTGTGAAATTATGATTCATTGGGGTTGACCGGGATTTTTAAAAAATTACCTAAACAAATAACACAATCAGGATTTATAATTACTTTTTTATTTCAATCGGGCTTATTTGAGTTCTAACGGTTAACCAAATACCAAATACGCACATAGATTCATTGGTTATAACTTGCTTAAAAAAACCTTTTCTACGTACCAAACATTACATTTTCTTACCCAACATTTCAACTTTTGAAGCTTTGTTTCATGAAAAAGCATATGCCTGTCATAGCATATACTCTTCCCTTATTTAAACATTTGAGTAGTGTGCATGTTATCTACTATATGTGCACTTTACTTCCTTATAACGACAAAACAAGTTTGACAATCAATCCCATAAATGTCATACAAGGGCCCCATAGAATTTTTTTTTTTTTTTTTTAATAACAGAAAGTTGAGGTGAATTGGGTCCTCGACGCTCACCAATTAAATCAGGTATGCCACTAAGCGCAAATAGCGATTATATATACTTCATCCGGTCCTAATTATAGAACACTTTTATAGTGCAAATTATACTATAAAAGTGTTCATATAATTAGGACCGGAGGTAGTATATACTTAAATTTACCCACACCAACTAGGTCATTAGATCACAACAACAAAACTTAAACTCACAATCATGCTAGTACTGATCGAGTTCATTTCTTATCAACTAGACCAATCTTTATTCGCAGTACCTATAAAAAATTTTAGTTATTGAGTTGTTATAAAATGCAAAGAAAAAAGTTAACACAGAAGGGAATTGGGTCCCTGGAAAAGATATGTGGGTCTCAAATGCTATCTCAATAAATTGCCTTCACAATGTTTACCACACAAATTGATAAAGCACACCTCTAGTGTGTGACAGGTACTAATTAACTGTTTCATAGTTAATTATGAAACAGTTAATTAACTATATGGAATCGGTTTCGATGCTCATCACTTTCAATGCTCATCACTGTGATGAGATCTATATCAAGGAACAAAAAATTGGATCGGCTGGTTCAACCAGAAAACCAGTGAACCAGTCAGTTACCTGCTCTAATTTAGCCCCTAGACGGCTAGACCAGAAGAGAAGCAAACCGGTGTGGTTCAGATTGAACTGGGACAAAACCAGTTATATCCCGGAAAACCAGTGGTTTGGTTGGTTTGACCGGCTACATTTTTTGGGTCTTCCAACTACCATCTCACTCTATTTTAGGGGGAAAAGAAGGTTTAAAATTTAAAATTCAATCCCATAATGTATGAGCTGATTTGCGTAATAATGAAAATTAATGGGTTAGATATTATAACATTGGGAATAATATTTCAAATTTAAAATCCAATCCCATAATTCATGCACTGATTCGCTTATGCAGTATTGATAATTACTAAGTTAGTACAAGCATCATAACTAATACTAACATATGGGCTGAACCGAAATTCCGAGATGGAGAAAGAGAAGGAGGAGTCACCGAGGCTCTCTGATGAGAATCTGCGGCCTACCAAAAAAGTTCGCATACGGCCGGAAGGAGCGGATGGGGAAGCGCCAGCAGAGCATGCTGGATCTGATATTTCGACGATGGCTAGGGAGGCTGTGGAGGGAGTTTCGTATAGGAATAAGTTGCTTTATGGGGACCATGCGGGGAGGCAGGATAGTAGAAGGAACGAGGTGGAGCTAGCGGAAGGGGATTACAGTGTAAAGCAGGAGGGTGATATTCCGTGTATTGATTTCTCGATGTCAATTAGGGAAGCACTGGCTAGAGGGATGGAGCGCACACTGGTCATCAAACTGCTGGGTCGGTATATCACGTATCAGAACCTGGTGAGTCGAACGAGGGCATTGTGGCAGGCGAAAGGATCCTTCAATCTAGTTGATATGGAGAATGGTTTTTTCTGTGCTAACTTTGACCTAGAAGAAGACTATCTCAAGGCGCTTACAGGGGGTCCGTGGATGGTCTATGGATCCTATCTGACAGTGCAGCCGTGGTCTCTGGACTTTGACCCGAAATCGTCTGCCATCTCCAAGGTTGTGGCATGGATTAGGATTCCAGGGTTGTCTTTCCGTTACTATCATAAGAGTACCCTTAGAGCAATTGGTATGCTGCTGGGTGAAGTTGTGAAAATTGACTACCGAACTGAGACTATGGGAAGAGGCAAGTTTGCGTGTATTGCGGTCCTTACAGACCTGATGAAACCACTTGTACCTTGGATCAAAGTGGATGGGAAGACGTATGGAATAGAATATGAAGGATTACCACTGATTTGCTTCGAGTGTGGGAGATATGGTCATAATAGAGAGAAGTGTCGAGTTGGGAAGCGGATAGAGTCTGAAGGACAAGATCAGACGAAGATGGCTGTGGATACCGAAGCAGGAAGCAGCACGGTGGGTGTGGGACAATCTGGCCATGCCGGCGGAGCTTCATCGGAGCCTACCCCACCGCCGTACGGAACCTGGATGCAGGTGAAGTATCCCAAAAAAGGGAATAAAAAGTATTTGGGGAAAGAATCGGTGAATGGGGGATTGAGTAGTAAAGGGGAAGCACGGACTATGGGGGGATTGAGCGGTAATGTGGGATCACGCTTTAATGTACTTTTTGAAAGTGAAGATAAGGAGGCAACACCCACGCCGTTATCTATGGAGATTTTGAAGGGGAGTGGATTGGTTCCACCATATAAGGACTCTGCCAATTCAGTTAAAAACAAGGATGGAGGTACGGTCAGCATGCCAGGTGATGGCGCTAATGGGCATAGCCATTATAAGGCTAAGCGAGGCCTACCGAAGCCGGTCCAAGAATATAAAAAGAAGGAAAAGGTGGGCGACCAACTGGGCCCATCTGCTGCTAGGCTTACTACGGACTCCTACTTACAGTCCGAAATGGAGAACATTGAACAGGTTAATCTTAATGGATCCAAAAACGAGCAGAGACTGCAGGAAGTAGTCGGTGGTATCATTAGTCCTCAGAAGGATCTGCCTGAGCCTAGTTCGGTTAACAATGCACCGAATCAAGTGGTGGAAACTCCCTCGTCTCTAGATGCCAGGAAGCATACGGTGATGGAAATTCCACGAAGTAAACCGGTTCTCAAAGTAAATAACATGGAAGCAAAGGACGCCGGTACTATGGAAAGCACGTCAGGGAAAAAGAAGGATAAAGGAGCAGGGAAGGAGAACCGAGGTGTTGGCCATCCGATTGCGAGAAAATCAGTAAGTGGGGTTAAGTCTCAATCTAATGCAAGTCCTCGCTCAGAATCCAGAAAAAAAATACAGGGGTGCAAATCTCTAAGGATGCACTGGAAGTTCTGAGAAGTGAGTTTAAAAGTCCAAAGGAACTTACGGTGGATCGAATGTGCTCGTCTGATGCGCCATTGGTCAGGGAAGATCTGGATGATGACCCCTCAGGGTCGGGGATGACTACGTAACTACTGGTTTATCATGGTTATGCAAATTTTCGTCTGGAACTGCCAAGGGGCAGCAAGTAAGAATTTTTCAAGTACTTTTAAACATTTTATGTTAGAACATAAGCCTGAATTGGTGGTTCTTGTGGAACCACGTATATCCGGAATTAAAGCAGATAGGTTTATCTCCCGTGCTGGATTTGATCGCTCATACAGATTGGAGGCGTGGGGCTCCTCCGGGGGTATATGGTTATTATGGAAGGATATAGTAAAAATTTCAATTGAAGTATGCCATGCCCAGTTTATACACGCACGAGTGGAGACACATGGCGTTCTGGGTACATTTGCTTTTACTGCTGTGTATGGGAGCCCCAACACGATCACACGGAAGAAGCTATGGAAGTCTTTATCTGAGGTGGCTACAAGTATTACGGACCCATGGCTGTTAGCAGGTGATTTTAACGCTATTCTTAATGCAGAGGATCGTACTGGTGGAGTAGGAGATAGGAGTCGGGGGTGTGCCCTCTTTCGCCAATTTCTCTTTGACTGCGGACTGGTGGACATTGGTTTTTCTGGACCTCATTTCACTTGGCGGCGTGGCACTCTCCTCCAACGTCTGGATCGTGCATTAGGAAACATGATGTGGATGACTTCTTTTAGCTCCTCAGCTGTTAAGCACCTACCAAAACTAAGCTCTGACCATCGGCCAATTTGCATAAAGGTTGGTGGAAGTGTGATTCCCCCTCACTCGCATCGTCCATTCCGGTATTTGGCCGCCTGGGAGTCCTCGTCCTCTTTTGGGAAGGTGGTTCAAGACACATGGTCGGCGCAGGATCCGGTGGGGGCCAACATTGAAAAGCTCACGGCTTCAATCAGAAAGTGGAATATAGAAGAATTTGGAAGTATTGGTTACCGTAAACGTAGAATTATGGCGAGATTAGTAGGTGTTCAAAAAGCACAAGAAACACGACCATCCATTCATCTTGATGATATAGAACGTGACCTCAGAAAGGAGTTCGAGCTTATTTGTGAACAAGAAAGCCTAACATGGGCACAAAGAGCACGTTGTGACTGGATTAAATTTGGAGATAGGAATACCTCCTTTTTCCATGCCAAGGCAGTTCAACGAAGTCGGCGGAAATTAATCTCTACCCTTAAAAATGAACAAGGGGAATGGTGCTCTGACAATGAAACTTTGAAGACATGGGCTTTCCAGTTTTTTAGAACCTTATATTTAAAAGAAACTGAGTTGGCCCCTCCCTTTTCGAGTAGAGGTCTTTTTCCTATTGTTGAGGGCCCCATGACGGAGGCAAGCAGTGCATCTATCTCTATGCAAGAAGTCCATACTGCCCTCTTTCAAATGAAACCCCTTAAAGGCCCCTGGGATTGATGGGCTTCATGCTGCGTTCTTCCAGAATAATTGGCAAACAGTGGGTCCTTCTCTATTTCGAATGGTTGTTGGTCTCTTTGAGGATGGTACTCTGGAGTCAGGTTTGAATGAGACCCTAATTACCTTAACTCCTAAAATCCCGTCTCCAAAATATTTAAAGGAATTCAGGCCTATCAGCTTATGCACGGTACCCTACAAGATTATTACCAAAGTATTGGCAAATAGACTCAAGCGCTGGCTCCCCCAGCTAGTTCTTCCCAATCAGGCCAGTTTTGTGGCAGGCAGACAAATATCTGATAATGTTATAATTGCCCAAGAGGTGCTGCACTCCATGCGTTTAAAACAGGGAGCGCAAGGTTGGATGGCAATCAATGTGGATCTGGAGAAAGCTTATGACCGATTGAGATGGGAATTCATTGAGGAGACTTTGTATGATGCGGGGCTTCCAGCCAGCTTTGTGAAGGCAGTGATGATATGTGTCTCTACATGCAGTATGAGAGTGGTATGGAATGGAGATCGCTCAGATAAATTCACTCCGTCTAGAGGAATTAGACAAGGGGATCCTCTGTCGCCGTATATTTTTGTTTTATGTATGGAGAGATTATCCCAACTAATTAAACAGCAAGTTCAAGCGGGGGAATGGTCACCAATCCGGTTGGGAAGAAGAGGCCCACCTCTCTCCCACCTATTTTTTGCAGATGATTTGGTACTTTTTAGTGCCGCCGGTGCCGCCCAAGCGATACTCATCAATAAGGTCTTGGAAGATTTCTGCGTAAGCTCGGGACATAAGGTGAGTAAGTCCAAATCGGCCATTTATTTCTCTAGTAATGTCTCCCGACCAATTCGGACAGGGGTCAGCGAAGTGTTAAGCATAAGAGGAACTGATGACCTTGGCAAGTACTTAGGAGTACCGCTACTACACCAACGTGTTAGGGCTGGTACATATGAATATTTGGAAGAGCGGGTGCAAGCAAAATTATCAGGCTGGGCAGCGAAGACCCTTTCTCTAGCAGGCCGCCTTACGTTAGCAAAATCGGTGTTGGCAGCAGTACCAACGTATGCTATGCAAACTACAAAACTTCCTCCTGGACTGTGCCGTCGAATCGAGCGCCATATTAGGAATTTTGTGTGGGGGCGTACGGATAACGGACGTAAACCGAGTCTAGTTAGATGGGAGACCATGTGTCGGCCATATAATGAAGGTGGGTGTGGTTTTAAACAGTTAGAAAAGCAGAATCAGGCCTTCTTAATGAAACTTGGCTTCTCCCTACGATCGCGACAGGAGCTCCTCTGGGTTCAGGTTCTAAGATCCAAATATGGGTGGGATGATCTAAAAGGGCCCTATAAGCGCAATAGCAATTGCTCTTATTTATGGAGACACTTAAAGAAGGTTTGGCCAGAGGTGGATTTAGGAACACGCTGGGCTTTGGGTGATGGGTCAAGAGTCCGGTTTTGGTCAGATAATTGGGTACCGGATGTGGGACCTTTGAAGAATTTGGCATTTAGGGACATCACGAATGAAGAAGCGACATGGCCGGCTAGGCACTATGTCACATCAGAGGGAGGCTGGGATTGGGCGAGGTTCAGTCAAGACATCCCTGCTCACATTCTTCCCCTCATATCGGGTTGTAAGGTCCCTGAATATGATGATGGTCCAGCGGGTAGCTTCTGGGATCATTCCATGGATGGTACTTTTTCTGTTGCATCTGCCTATGGGTCGATCTTGGAAGCAGGAGATACTGATAGAAAGAAGCTATGGGAGATCATATGGCAATGGGAGGGGGCCCAACGTGTGCGTGTCTTTTTATGGTTAGCAGCTCAAGATAGTTTGTTGACCAACACAGCTAGACGAAGGCGACATATGACAGATTCTGATGTGTGTGCAAGATGTGGGGACGCTGCTGAAGACACAGATCATGTCCTACGTCACTGCAAATTCGCCAAGGAGGTATGGAGTCAGTTAGCAATAATCCCTCAGGTACGGAACTTTCTGCAGCTAGACTTCAAGACTTGGTTACTGAAAAATCTGACCATAACTAGACAGAGTGACAATGGGCACGCTACATGGGCAAGTATCTTCGGACTAACCTGTTGGAAACTATGGGAGGCAAGGAACATGGCCATCTTCCAAAACAAACGATTATCAGCGGCAAGTATAGTACGGGAGGTGAGGTTGTTTGCTGATTTTAGTGTCCAAGCTCAGGATTTGGGGAGTGCGGCTAATGGTAGGGCGTTGTTGAAACATATCATACAAGTCACCTGGCTTAAACCGGCTCCGGGGGAAGTGGTTTTGAATTGCGATGGTGCGAGGACGAATGGGAACCAGCGGGCGGGTGCTGGGTGTTTGATTCGGAACCATGAGGGACGATGGCTAACAGGGTGTTGTCGCAATATTGGGAGCTACACATCTCTTCAAGCAGAGCTATGGGCATTGATGGATGGGCTGGAACTTGCATGGGACGTGGGTTATCGTGATGTAGTGGTGCAGCTTGATTGCATGACAGCGGTGAATCTCGTTGGGAACAAGGACAGGTCTGCCAGTGCAAATATGAGTATTATTCGTCGGATCCAGACCCTACTGTCTCAGGGGTGGCGGATAACGATAGTCCATGTCTTTCGAGAAGGCAATCGGTGCGCTGACTACTTAGCTACCTATGCGTTGACAAAGGAAGCAGGACTGCATGTCTTAGAGGAACCGCCGGGAGGAATCCATGATCTCCTCAGACAGGATGCTGAGGAAGTTGGTGTTCCCAGAGTCTGTGGCAGGACTTTCTGATCTGTATTGATCGACCATTGTAAACAAAAAAAAAAAAAATACTAACATATTTTAAGCAATTGTTTTCTAAAAATATTCATTTTTTTTTCTAGAAGCTTAAAAAATATAAATATATATATATATCACCAGTTATTTTTTATCACATAAAATATATTTTATATTATGCATTTTATATTATTTAGTTTATCTTAAAATATTAATTTTTACATTTCAATTAAATTAAATTATTTTAATATGACCAGTTTGACCCCAAGTTGACATCAGTTTAAGCCACTGACCTTTGAAACACTACTTCAATTGGCTTAATGCCCGGTCCGGTTTTTGATTCCTTGATCTATATGATCCAAATACAATTTTAATGGTTTAGATTTAAAACTTTAATATTAAATAATATTTTTTAAATAAAAAAACAGTTCAGATTTAGATGCTTAACGTACAAAGAGTGATGAGCATTGAAACCCAATCCCCAATAATACATATGTTGCATGAAAATTAAATAAGCTTTTTTTAATATGGGAAGTTCGAATTTGGCAGGAAAGTTCAAATTTGGCGGGAAAGTTTAAATTTGACGAATTTTTTTTTTCACGAGTTCAAACTTAACAATAATATATTTTAGCAAAAAAAATATTTTTCTTTTTTATTTTGAATTAATTTCTTTTGAGGGTAAAATAGACATTTCCTAATTCTTTACCAACTAACACCTCTTCATTTTCTTCCTACCAAACAACTCAAGCCATCTTCCCTCATCTTTCAAATCTTCCTTTCCTTTCCCTTCCCTCCTCTAAAGTTCCTTTCCCTCCCTACCAATTCTTTGTAACAAACGGGTCCTAAGGTACTAGTTGATAGTAGTACTTTGAGATATGAACTAATTAAGGAGCAATGATGGGGGCAGGAGGAACCCATTGTTGAAGAGGAAAGCAATCCCAGGAAGCAATTCTTCGTCAGTACGAGAAATGGTAAAGTGTTTGGGCTTCCAAATTTGCCCTTTTTATTCTCTCTCTTTAAAGAGCTTTCTCTGTGAGTTTTCAATGCATCTCTTTGTCCCACTCTTTTCTCATTAGGGCTTCACTAACCTCACTCCACACACTTGCTGATTCTGTTTCCCACACATTCTGTTACACGTTCAACCAACAACGAACCTATTAATCATTCATTCTTATGTATGTGTTTGATACACCCTTCAGTCATTTTTATAAGAGTCTGATAATCGAATTACGCAGTTAGTTTAAGAAAGTAGTTAAAATTAGTTAAAATAATAAGTGTATTTGAAATAAAACTTTTTTTCAAGTATATATGCCCTTATTTATGAGGGGTAAAAAAAAAATTGAAAAGTAAATATAGGTATTATCAACCTTTTAATTGATGCAATTCATATAATTATTGAGAAGCAAAAATGAAAAAAAAAAAAACTCATTAAATGTTTAAATAACTATTGTGGGTCTCTTATAAAAAGGGCTAAGGTAATTTAAATTTTGGGTTCTTATAAAAAGGATCGGAGGTAGTATATCACTACAAAATTTTTTTTTATTATTGATGGAAAAAGTTTAGTCGTTAAAAATTTGATTTCCAAAATTAGCAACAAAAATTCGTGACGGAATGAAATTTGGTTGCTAATCCATCAGTAATTTAGCAATGAAAAAATTTCATCGCTAATCCGTCATTAAATTAAGTGATGGAATTTCTATTGGTAATTAGTCAGAAGTTAGTGATAGAATAATTTTTCGTTGCTAATTCCATTGGTATTTAACTTTGTTTTTTTATGTAGTGTTTGAGAAATACATGAACAGCATGTACTTGGCAAAGTAGATAACACATGCATGAATTTTGATTATAAGTTTACAACAAATTCATTATAAGTTAAGTGACTTAAGAAGTTCTTAAACAGAAACAATACTCCTTCAGTTCTTAATATATGACCTAATTGATGAAGAGTTAATATATTATCTTAAATGTAAAACTGATATCACATTTTTATCAATTTTTTTCTAAACTAACCCTATTAATATTACCTCAACAACAATCAAGTAAAAGAGGGAAGGAAGGAATTAAAGAAAATAATTAGAGTGTTTTAGATTAAACATGTCATATATATTAGCTAATTTCTTTATTCTAATCAAATAATTAGGTCTTACGTTAAAGAGATCCCAGATGATGAGTAGATTATTAGAAAGAAAACTAAGAGAAACATACTTGTCCCAATGACCTTCAACATCATAAACAACATGGGAAGAGGAAGAGGAAGAGTCAAGAATCTTTCCTTTGATAGACCTGCGGTTTCCCTTAAAACCTAGGAAAGATCGACCTTTGTAACATAAATCAGCCACCAAACCTGTCTCTTGGCATCGTATACGAACGTTGCCAACCCAATGAATCCCAGGAATAGGAAGAAATCTGAATACAAAGTTAATTAGGGCAATTCATCTCATAGGTTTCTCCATGATTCATTAATTTCAACGTCCTTTTACCTAGCATTTGAATCTCCACTAAAGTACCTGCGTTTTTGTTTACATAGACTCATAACTCACTAAATATAATCAAAATATAACCTCTCGTTCTTAATAGTACAAATTGTAAGACAAACGCGAGATCTGATATTAATTAAAGACTGAAGGTAGTAGTAAAGGATTGCTTGATGAGGGTGGAATTTAAGATAGGGTTAAAGTGCAGATTGGTTAACGAATTATTACCTGAGGAGTATTTGACACAAACATTAATTGAAGGAACCTTAATTATCAATCAACAATTAAAAAGTAAAAATAAGTGCAAAAAGTGAAAAAAAAAACATAATGCCGTTAAACTACCCTGTCACTGTCTTGGTGTCTCCGTCTTCCATTGACTGTCACAATATCAGCAACGTCGGCGTCTTCAAAACTTCCATTGTTATTGGGTGTTTCACTCACCCTCTTGAACTCATCAAGGTCCGTATGCAGCTTCAGGGCGAGAATCACATACTGAAACCAAATCTAACAGTCTACAGCTTCCGACTGGCACGCGCCTTGCACCCTGGTTCCGTCCTTTTGATGCCACAGACAGCAGTCGCCGCTGCTACAACACCTGCTCGCATGGGTCTCATCTCTATTGATGTTTGCCTTATCCAACAAGAAGGCATAACCGCTCTTTTATTATAAAGTACGGAATTATAGTGTTTATACAAATACTTTTTTTTTTTGGTAAAGTATACAAATACTTTCAAATCTATATATGCTTGACCGAGAGATGAAGCAGCAGCTATGGATTTATGTTCAATGGGCCAGACGAACCATTATTAAAGCAAACCAACTAATTGATAATAGTCCAATTTAATATAATAGGAATGGGCAGTTGAGTGAAATGAGATTTGATCCATTAAAAAAAATTAATAATGAAACAGAAGTGAATACCCTAATATAAATTTTTTAGGAGGGGAAGTGTTGTTTTTGTTTTAACTTTTGGGTCATCCAGTATCTAGCGTTTTTCCTAGATCTTATTACTATGTATTGAGCAATCGACTAATTTAGATTAAACTTTGTGACTAAGCCTTTCCCTAAAAGTCTTTATTAACAAGGTAGGATTCGAATTCAATCTACCTACTTTGCAATTTAACTAATCCATCATTAGACCAAGTACCCTTAGGTTTTTTTAGAGAGAAATTTGTGTTTCATTCTATGTGTGTGTGTTTGTGTCTTTTTGATTTAGTGAAGGGATTTCTCTTTCAAAGTCTAGAGCACAATGAGTTCTCGTCTCTTCTAATAAGTATGCTTTTAAGGATTCTAATTTGTAGTCTCTTTCTTTTTAGAGATGACGCCTGTTACAACCTTAACCAACAATTTGTTGGTAAAGTAAATATTTTTATATGTATTGATTGTATTTCATATTAGTTTTTACCAAAAGATACCTTGAAAAGACATGTTTTGGAAGGGAAGGAGGTAGGTTTAGCTAGGTACCTGTTCGAGTAAGACATTGAGAGGAGCGATAGAGACGGTGGGTCTCCCCAAGAAGTGAGTTATAAGGGGCAGCTCCAAAGACACAAGGACGAGTGGTAGATATAGCCCAAGAAATCACATTTATAAGCCTTTCCAATGAGCTCTCTCCACTATTGCACCTACCCAATAAGTCCATTCTTGTACTGTAGATTGATTCTCCATAACACTGAAGCTGTGACTTTGGCAAGTTCCACACAGCTGGTAGCTGCACCCACTTTTATTAGTCTCGTCACTCACTTCATAATTATATGCCGTCAAATACAAAAGTTTTCATTTGCAAAGTCCCATCATATATCACATAGAAGCTGTGACTTTGTGAATATACCAAAGATTTTGTTTTTTTTTTTTTTATTATTATCAATCTTATTCTAGAAGTATTAAAAAGGTAACAACGTAGGCCTTACGCGTAAAGGTTAACATAAATTTTTTAATGGTTAAGATAAATTTGTTGCATTTTTAACAATTTGGAAATATTATTTTAGCACCTCCTTTTCCCTTTTTGTCCTCTTTATTTTCTAATCATAAGATTTAACATTTGAATGATCAAGATTTAATTTTATGCAAAATACTATTTTTGTTTTCTTTACTGTAGTATTAGATTATGTATATTAAAAATTAGCAATTTTTATTTTTATAATTTAACATTTTAATAATAATTTTATATAAGATCAAATCTGAACCATTTAAATATTGATCTAACTATTATAAAAAGAGAAAAGGAGGGAAAAGTATAGGAAGGAAAGATGAGGGTTCCTCTCCCAAATATCCATTGCACTTGTACAAAAACTTTTGGGGCAAAATTGAAATTTATAGCTAAAAATTTTATCATGAAATTCACTTTAATACGAGATTTTATCGGTATAAGTTTCCTTCTAATTAGAGTTAATTTTATTCAAAGCACTATTGGGAAGAGATTTGTCGTGTCTCCCAAAATAAACCAAGTTCGAAAACGATTTGCAGAATTAGGGAACCTGGGTCGTTTCCCAACGAATTTGCAGCGAGCTCGATTAATAGCAATAGTGAAACAGAATGGTAAAATTGGGGGTTTTAGGGTTTTATGATTCATAGATTAAAACGAAATAAATCGAAATAAATCAGAACTATGTAGAAACAGATAGAAAAACGTTGATAGACTTAAACAGATTAAAAACGACCAACCCAACGTTCAGATTCCAGAATCATGCATCATTGAACGAAATATAACTAATCACGTTTGGTTCCGGATGAATCGAAATCTCTCCGGAGAATCCCTCACCTAGGCGATCGCCTAGAATTTATCCGAACAGTGGCGTCTCGCTGTGCAATCGCACAGCAACACTAAAACCTACTGGAAAAACTGAAGAAAAGATGAAGAACGCGAAAAACCCTAATAACATGCGAAAATCGGTAGAGAGAATTTGCATAAAATCGTGAAACCCTAATGTCAAAATCGTGAATTCGTGAATGCCTCTCTCTTTGGCGGCTGCCTTACTTAAAAATAACCTAGAAACGAAAATGGGCTCTAATGGTTTTAGCCCAAAACAGAAATAAAATAAAACTGGACTTAAATTACAAAATTCGGGTCCAAATAATATCCAGAATTGTGCATCCGACTTCGGCTCCAAAATCGACCGCCCTCTTGACCGAATTGGCTCTTGATATCTTCATAACAATTGTAGCTCTCTGAATCATCTGAAATATGAGACAAAAATGAGGCAAATCCGATGTCTGGTTCAAGAGTTATGGTAGAAATAGTGAAGTAATACAAAACTGGAATTTTATTATTAAAAATGGCTAAAATGCAATAAAAGGCCCAATGCCCAAATAAACATAAAAGCCATTATTTATTAGATAAAGGGTCCTAAGTTATTACTCAAGAGACAAAAAATAAGTGTATAAAATATTCAATTATCAACTATTAGACACTAAGTATGAACACCTTTTATGATAGAGATTCAAACATTTTTTTTTTTTGATATAAAAATTTTAGGAAAGGGGTTGGGCTCACCCACAATCCAAGGGCAGGGCGCTTGGAGCCCAGTCCGCAGGGCATACTGGACAGAGAGTACACATGCCTCCACCTCTACCAGCGTTTCCACTGCTTCCCAGACCCCTAGGATGTCTCCCCCAACGCCTTGACCAACGCAGGGATCGAACCCCCTCCCTTGAGGTGAGGAAGTCCGACCCCCTTGTCAGTTGAACCCAAGGACGAGGGGTTAGAGATTCAAACATTAATTCATCACATTATAAGATATTAGCTTCTTTTGCCTGCTTACACATACACGCACAATATCTTAAAGGGTTAAGGTGCGATTTGACCAATAAACTATTGGTTCAGGAGCATCCAACACAATTAACTATTAAGTGGAGCAAAAATACCAACAAACTTTTAAAAAGGTGCAGTCAGCATAACGCCGTTAGAAAAAGTTAACGTCCGTTATCTTAGGTGCAGATTGGCTAACGAACTTTTATTCCAGGAGCGCCCAGCACAAAAAAGTTTTACTCAGGAGCACCCAGCACAAAATTCTAAATTGTACTAAATTAAATAATTTTTTTTCTCAATTGTCATTATTCAAAACTACTTGTATAGATATTTATGGACAAAAATTACTTATTCTTCAATTTTGTCAAAATTATAATTTGCTAAAATAAACAAAAATTTTAATTAAAAATATAATTATATGATTTAAATAAAACTCAAGGTGTTTTATAGTTTATTATATATGTTAAACAAAAAATATATATGATTTATTTTTATTTTAGAAGAAATTTATATGAGTTAAAAAATTCATTTAATGTTAATAAAATTTAAAAAATCTATTATATCTTGAAAGAAATGAAATGAGCTTAATTTTTATTTTTATAAAAAGAGCTTAATGGATATCAACATTGATACTTAATAATATAAATACGGCAACTTGATGATATATTTGTTTATTAAATGATCTATTGATTATATGAATATGAGACTTGTTGAAAAAAAAGAAGAAGATAACTTCAGAGGCTTGATGAAGGACAATTTAATAATAAGTTAAGTAAATAATTACGACAATGCCACCGCCTTCACTTTTTACTTCCTTTTAAAAAAAGAGACATCTTTTAGAGTAGTAATATCTATATTTTGTAGTAATCAACCTGAGTTAACATTTTTTGTTGGAAAGCATCACTTAAAGTCAACATTTTCAACATCAAAAAATATATATATTTACTAAATAATTTGATTTTAAATTCTGTGATGATTTTAATGCTAATATGATTAGTACATAGTGATATTTAATTTGATTTCAAGCCTGATATATTTTGACACATGGTTAAGGGTATATTTTAGTTATTTAGTATTTCAGATCATTTCTCATTTTCTTTTTCTCCCTATTTTCCCTTGTACATCTAATTAGGGTTCAAGAGCATAGATCTTATTGAATATGTCTCAAAATTCGAACATAATAATTTTTTTTGACTCATTTCAGGGTTATATAGTGACTCAGCTCCCAAATTATTATTATTTTTTTAAAAAAAGGCATACAAATGTCAAACTCTTTTCCAAAGATGATATACCACATTATGAAACATGTCTCTTGTGCAATTAGAGATGATCAGCAATAATAGGGGCTGGAGGGACCCAATTGTGAAGAGGAAAGCAGTCCAAGGAACCTTCTTCAGTATGAGAAGTGGTGAAGTGTTGGGGCCTCCAAATTTGGCCTTTTGATTCCCTTTCTTTAAAGAGCTTTCTCTGTGTTTTCAATGCTTCTCTTAGCTTCGTTAGCTTTGTCCCAATCTTTCCTCATTAGGGCTTCACTAACATCACTCCACACTGAGGCTGATTCTGTTGCCCACACATTCTGTTACACAATACAACAACAATCTCTTACTACTCATCTACGAACACCATAATTATAATATTAATTCTTAACACATTAAAAAAGGAATAATCTCGATCAAAGTGAGAAATTAATATATGTGTTATGCAGGACGGGGAAGGGGGAAGGGAGAAAAGAGAGGATCAGAGAAGGGGAACAGAGATAGAGAAACTAAAGAGGAAAGAGAGAAAGTGAGAGAGGAGAATGAAAACAGACGAATAGAGGGAGAGGATAAAGCTCAGAAAAGGAGGAAAATCAATATTTAATTTTATTCATCAATTCATAAGGCGTACAAAGCAAATGTTCTAATGATGTGCATTTATATGTCTCAATAATCCAATTCTAAAAATCAATAAGAGAACATTGTAGAAATCTAAAATTAAATGAAAATAACAAATATTCCTTAATAATTCTGAATATTTGAAATATTTAAACATCTTTTTTTATGACAAAATATTTAAAAATATAATTAATCATTATTCTATATCTCATAATATATGAGAATACATGCATCTTGGCAAAGTAAAAAGAAAGATAAATTTTATTACCTCTAAATTCTTGACAGTTGGAGTTTGGAGATCTGAAATAAATTCTTTTGCATCATATATCACTCTAACACTCCCATTATTTTTATCCTTAATGGAAACAGTTCTGCATTCAGGAATTCATATGGTCACAAAATGTTAGGTATAGATATATATAATCCTTCTAGTCCTATTTATAAGATCATACCTTGTTCTTAATACAAGATCTTTTACAAAATTTGATTAAATATTTGTCATTCATTTAAAAAAAAAAATCCCATTGACTCATTGTCACTTTCATTTTAAAGTTATAAACTTTCTTATATTTAACTAATTTTTACTAAATTTCTTAATCTCATGATAAAGTAGTTAATATGGTTTTATAAAAATGACTAGAAGAAGTATTTAATTAGCTTTATAAATGTCTGAAAACTAACACATGACGGAATTTTGACTATAAATTTACATCAGGTTCATTATACATTAAGAAGTTCTTAAACTAAAAACACAATAGATAAATAGGAAAAAAAAAATAGGCTAAAGTATATATATGTTAGGTCCTTCAAGCTCACCCTAAATTTTAGTTTAGTCCCTTAAGTTTATAAAAAGTAGTTTTAGTCCCTTAATAACACCGTTAAATTTATTTAACAGAAAATATTAATTAAACAAACTTAAATGGTGATTGTACAACTAAATGCCAACAAAGCAAGCTTAAATCTTAAAATATACTGTAGGGAAATGACCAAACTTACACTTTATCTAAAAAACTAAAAGAAAGTTACCTGTCCCAATGACCTTCAACATCATAAAGAACATGGGAAGAGGATGAGTCAAGAATATTTCCTTTGATAGACCTGCGGTTTCCCTTAAAACCTAGGAAAGATCGACCTTTGTAACACAAATCAGCCACCAAACCTGTCTCTTTGCACCGTATACGAACGTTTCCAACCCATTCAGTGCCAGGAATAGGAAGAAATCTGAATATGAAATTAGGGCAATTCATCTCATAAGTTTCTCCATGGTTCATCAACTTCATCGTCCTTTTACCTAGCACATGAACCTCCACTAAAGTACCTGCGTTTTTTGTTTACATAAATTTATAACTCAATGAATATGAGATCAACATTCTCATTCAAGCAGTTACATCTAGTTTTGCCCTTCGTTTGGGTTGAGGAAAAAATACGGCTAGAAAAAATATTCTCTCTCTGGGCCGGTTTTCCTCTAAATCCAAACAAAGCCTTAATCTAGTCTTTATTGAGAATGAAAATATTTTTGTTATGGAATAAAATATTAGGCCCACTCAAGGTGAGGCCCAACAAGAGGGAACCAAACCCTAACCCTAAGGTACTCACTATAAATAGATGGTAAACCCTAAGGTACATAGCTCCTACACTCTCCCTCTTTACTATTTCGCCACATAGAGCACACACCCCACTCCATTGGGTGAAAACCCTCATGTTTGTACTCTTTGATCTCCAATCCTCTTAGGTATCTCATCCATGGATACCTAGGAGAAGCTAGTTGATCCTATATCAATATCCTAGTCCACCTAGGGCTAGACACTTATGTTCTTATGACAGAACATTGGCACCGTCTGTGGGGAGTCGATAAATTTCAGATTCCCGCTTCCAAAGATGGTCAAAAATTCCATTTCCCAACCGCCAACACATGAGCAATCCTGGAGAATGATAGCTAGGCTATTTCAATCACTGATTTGGTTTTGAGATACCTAAGTGGGGATCTGTATCCGATTTTGCAAAATGGTCGCATCAGGTGCTGCTAGCATTAGCCTTAATTCTCATTCTATTCCACTGAAGAACTTCATACTCCCTGGAAATTGAAGGAAGTGCACTGAGGTCTTGCAAGGGATGGAAGATGAAGGAATTTGTCCACCGCATGGAATGTACTATGATATATATCCTTTTACACGAAAAAGTTGCTATGTTGTCGGTATCTCAGAGTGAATTAATTGATTGGGAAGGAGAGCAAGGTGAGCAACTTTGTGATTTTTCACATGAGTTGTGCAAACACAGGAACCTATCCTTGAAGAGAGCTTCGGCCATAACGCTACTTTGCTGTTATGTTGGAGTGTGTGTGTGCTCGGGATACAGTGCTGAGGTTCGGGGTCATAGTTTGAGGTGGTCTTGGTAAGAGGTGCCAAGTTTCAAGGTGCATGCCGAGAAATCAGTTGAGGCAATTTACAAATATGTATGTGGCACGATGAGGAGAAGCCACACTGTCGAGAAGGTTCAGAACTAGAACCAAAGGCCTGAGGAAAATGATGATTTTCATCTTTTCATCTTCGGTGACTCTCTTGCCTGTGCTCCAAGCAAGGGATCTATCTCGGCATTCTCTCAACTCCTTCGCCACGTCAGTTCTTCCACCATTGTTAATGGGTGCTTTATTGTTTGCCACGTGTGATGTGGATGCAGATGACGAAGCCTCAGCAGCAAAGTCTCTAAGGTGTTTGTCTGATGGAGGACGTAAATAATCTAAAGAGGCATCTCCAGGAATATTACTAAATCTGCTCAGCTCATTTCCTTCCAAAGAGGGAACCGTCTTCATCGCCTTCAAAAACAGAAATCAGTCAAATCTGATATGTTATCATTCATGAAGAGCCAAAAGCAAAATACATTTTCTTGTAGAATGATAGCAAAAAATGGAGGCATATTGTATCTTTTCGTAGCCGGTATAGATTACATGAAGAAGTTGATTTGATATACCATATGGTTGAGTATATGATAAAGAAGATCAGAGAAGGAGGATATGCGTGAGTTCTTGAATGCTCCTAATGGTCATCAAATTCGTCCTGGTCTTGACTCCACTGTTCATCCTGGCGTGGCTTAATGCAAGTTTAGTTACCGAGATTCTGGGGTAGCAGAACTGAGGTACAAATGTCGGAAGGCCGAGTTGCTTCGTTATATTCAAATTCGAGTTGCTAATATGTTTAGGCTCATACTTGCTTGAGCCGAGATACATGAAGTCGGTTTGCAGAGCGTCGGCATCCGATATCATGAGAAGGATTCGCTACCTAAAGTCGCTTGTAACCGACAAGAGAGACAGGGGCAACCTCGGTCAAGTTGCGGCAGAGACCCTACGTTGCAAGGATCATATCATCAAACTGGCAGCAGTTCCTTTATGTTGTCATCAAACCGAGATGAATGAACCGAGATATAGACGCCGGGATGCATCAGGATCCAATTTCCTCGGATTTGTAGCCTGGGATGGAGCACAACCGAGTTGAAGAGGCACCTCGGATCTGTAGTCCGAGATGGAGCTGAGCTGAGTTTCAGAGTTCATGCCGAGTTATACAGAGCAGTATACTTTAGCACTGCTACTAGGAAGCTCGCCTGTGAAACTATTGTCTTTGACCAAGAAAGTTGACAAATTCTGAGACAGCCTAAGTTTTCTGGAATCTCACCTGATAATTGGTTTAAGACCAGAGTTCAAACCGTTTGGCTTCTGGAGATTTCTAAAGCCATGTGATATCTTCCCCGGTCTCGGATCTCAGTTACCATGCAGACCACCTCACTCACTTGCTCAATTAAGAATGCACTCCGGATCTCTCTCAGAACTAGCTCAAAGAGGTGGTCAATGAGAAAGTCGACCTCGGGGACGTCGCCACCACAGTGACCAAGTAGCTCACAGCCAAGATGAGTTGCACTAGCCGAGATGGTGACATGCTGAGACGTGTTAGTCTTTTTGTGTTTGAGATGCTGGGTATATCGAGATGAACATGGTGTCGAGATTCAAATACCGAGATGATCGGATATCGAGATTCAAAGAATGCTGGGATGTATTAATTAAGTTCGAAATAACGAGACGCTGAAACGCTGAGATATGGTTATCAGTCCGAGTTGCATGCCGAGATGCATGCCCAGAGGCGAGTAGATGATCGCTTAGTTGATGATCTTCTGTCATTCATTGATAGTGTATGAAGGGAGACAAACAACTTAAGCGTAACACTTAGTCTACTGAAAGCAACAAATATATATCATATGTCAAGATTAGCAAGAAGCAGCATGAACTGGTCAAAAGTATGAAACGGATTGGTAAAAGCATCCAGTCTAGATCTCTTAATGGTGTTTTGGGTAGTCTTGGCAAAAATAGCATAAGCTTAAGGCAGATGTGTATCTACAACAGAAACAGATACTATGCAACAGACAAGTAAATGTGACTGTGAATCGCTGTCTACTCCTGTATTCATGAGAAATTGCATAACTGCCCAGGCCGTGAGAGTTGCACCAGTTTGTTCTTTCTTTCATTCATGCGTACAAGGGAATGGAGCTCAATGCTTTGTGTTTTTCTTTTACCATTGCTCAAGTTATCCCATTGCTTCACACAGATTCATAAAGCCGCGTCTCCATATAATCATAAATATTGACTTGAAGCTTATTTATTAGAAGGCAATGATTATGCTGATCCTTTCTTGGCCAACTCAAGTAACATTGTTCTTCCTTATCCTACACGACAATTTGTTGATGTTGTGATTGGCAATATTTCAAGCGTCATTCAGTTTCCCTTTTTCCTCATCAAGTTGGTGATATATTTGAGTTGAGATACTCTTCATGCAATTGATCAGTTTGGAAAGATTAATATGGTTGTGGGTTCTTGGTTTGATTTTATTATTTGCAAGACAAAAAATTTTGTAAACTTAGGAAATATTGTTTTAGAGAAACATTTAAAAATTGTTTCTGTAAGATCAATTAATTTTTTCTGATGCTTCTCTGAGATCGAAAATTATTGTTTGTGGCTGCATCAATGGAATGAGTCTGTAGATAAGGCGCTGGCTGTCTTCTGCCAAATGCTAAAACTCAGGGCCAGGCCATCCACTGCTACTATAGCAAGGGCATGCAGAGCAATTCTGTTTGGGCTATCATTGGATGTGCTTTTGTTCATGATTGGGAAGTTGAATTTATATGGTCCTTATTCATTGAGAAGCTCCATGATTCTGGCTAACTACTGCAAATAAATTAATCTTTATTAATTGTTATTGCAAAGGCGTGTGTTTCTCCATTTCAGATAGCTTCAACTCAATCAACTTGGAGCTACGAATAAATTGGGACCATGAATATCTCTCTTCTTTTGGAAATGGGAAGTTGCTACATATTGAAGAGAATAGGACAAAACCATATTAAAAGCCAGGGGAAGTCGCCATATATACTTTCGGCTCCATTCTCGAAATTAAATTGTCAATGTGAAGTCGATTGATTGTAAGCTCATCTTTCTCTGCGTCTTCAAGAATCGGTTTTCATGGAAAACAAAAAGACTTGAGCCGGGATAGACTTGAGCCGAGATGCTTCATTATTATTAACTGGGAAATCTCCAAATGCTGTCCGGGTTTGACTTGAGCCGAGATACTCATAGTGTGAAGTGATCCTGGTAGGAGGCCGAGATACTCTTGTTGAGCAGCGAGCCACAGGAAGCAATCTAAAGGCTGCTCGTTATACGTTTAGAACGTTCAAAAGAAAGGAAACCACAGGCACTGCAAGTGAAAGGGAATCAGAACGTGATTTTGTTCTGGTTTTTCCATTGTTTTTGCATTGGACCAGGAGCTCGATTATCTATGAAAATCATACAGAAAATCTTCTAAAATCAATCAAATCCATGGCTACATGGTTAAGGTTGGTCTTGATAGCGTTTCTTTCAATTTGAGCAAGTCCCAGGCAAGTAGTCTGGGATGAATGACTTGATGAAGGGGATTTCTACAAGTGGTGGAGCCTACAAAGCGTGCTCGTGCCGAGATCAAATATGGGCCATATGATAATCAAACCCCATATTCATATGCTCCTGAACTTGTTCATTTTGAAAATAACAATCACTTTGCTATTGTTGAGGAGCTAGAGCGTGAAATTGCAATATCTCACTGGGGCGACCTCCAAATTACAGAGCGATGTAGCCTGATTCATGCAGGGGGTCAGCTTAAAGGTTTTTTGAATATCAGACTAAACAAGTCTGGTTACACTTGAAGCCAAATGTTAGGCTCCAGAAACAATTGCAAGGCTTTAATTTCAATGGCTAAATTAAAGCCTATGACTTTGATGCATTTTCTTGTTGACAAAGACATTGGAAGAACAAAATCTTTATTTAAGGAGCTTGATGAGTCCCAAAAATCATATGTAACTCTTGGTGACAACGAGCATATCCAAGCTGAAAGTAAAGATTGAGCACAAATTCATCTCCCAACAATTCGAAGCTTGCTTTGGAGAATCAACAGTTTCTTCCAAATATGACAAGTTATACAGCAAATGTAAATGGTAATATTTAATGCAATTCTAATCACATGATATGAGTATTATTGATGTTGCATAACTGTTTCTTGAAAAGATTTATTGGCTTCATAAAAAAGAAAAGGTATTTGAACAAAAGCTACCTTAGCTAGTCAGTGAGAGAAAGGAGTAGGATATCAACAATCCCCTTTCATCTGAGGCACCAAATAGGCACTACTCTGGTTATCAAAGTGTATAAACACTAAAAGTGAAGGTGACCTGATTGTGGTTGGACAAAAGAGCCAAAATGTGTGTGAAATTCCTGATGAAGAATCAGCGGACCCTGGTTGAATTGAATCTAGCTAAAATCCCGGCTCCGTGTAAAGCTTTGAAGGCGGACCTGTTTAATTGAATCTAGTTAAAATCCGGGATCCGAGTGTTTATAAACATGTAGGAATCTGAGGTACATAAACCCATTTCCAAAAATCATGTTCAATTTAAACATGTATGAATTCTGAGTAAAGAAACTCGTTTTCGAAAATCATGTCCAGTCTAAACATGTATGAATTCTGAGTAAAGGAACTCGTTTTCGAAAATCATGTCCAGTCTAAACATGTATGAATTCTGAGTAAAGGAACTTGTTTTCAAAAATCATGTGCAGTCTAAATATGTATGAATTCTGAGTAAAGAAACTCGTTTTCGAAAATCACGTCCAGTCTAAACATGTATAAATTCAGAGTAAAGAAACTCGTTTTCAAAAATCATGTCCAGTCTAAACATGTATGAATTCTAAGTAAAGAAACTCGTTTTCGAAAATCATGTCCAGTCTAAACATGTATGAATTATGAGTAAAGAAACTCGTTTTCGAAAATCATATCCAGTCTTAACATGTATGAATTCAAAGTAAAGAAACTCGTTTTTGAAAATCATGTCCAGTCTAAACATGTATGAATTTTGAGTAAAGAAACTCATTTTCGAAAATCATGTCCAGTCTAAACATGTATGAATTCTGAGTAAAGGAACTCGTTTTCGAAAATCATGTCCAGTTTAAACATGTATGAATTTAGGGTAAAGAAACTCGTCTTCGAAAATCATGTCAAGTTTATGTACATGCCTGAATCCGAGGTACATAAACTCATTTTCATGAATCATGTTAAGTCTATTTTATACAGTGAAATCCGCGCTCCTTAATTGGACCCCGGATGGGCTGAAGGCGGACCTCAGTTATACCGAATCCGGTTAAAATCCGGGCTCCGTGGTGATAACGGTTAAAACGTGCCCCCTTTGGGACACGGTAAAGCCGAGATAAGTTCTGTTTAAAGTTTTGCAGGAAACAAAGACAGAAGGCGGACCCTGGTTATACCAAATTTGGTTAAAATATTCCCGGATCCGTGTAAATTTCGAAGGAGGACTTGGTTTAACTGAATCTAGTTTAAACCCGAGTTCCATGTGAAGATCCCGATTAAACCGAATCTGACTAAAATCGGGCTCTGTGTAAAGGCGGTAATGCAGTCAAGTCTATTTGAAAGTCCTTTGTTGGATTATTTGTAACGGCAATGCCGCCAAATCTATTTGAATGACTGAATTCTGGGTAAACAAACCCGTTTTCAGAAATCATAAACCCGGAATCTTGATTTGGACTATATAAACTCAGAATCTCAAGTAAGCATGCAAGGAATCCCAACAATGACCAACACCTGGTCCGGGTTGGAAAATAACACATCCTGGCAGCTCAGCGGCCTGAACTACCAGGCTAGGGGCAACAGAGTGGACAACGAGTTGTTAGTGGAAAAGCATGATTATCAATAATCGGGATTATTGCAAACCAGAACGTTTAGTACGAACTCGGGAATATAAACCGGATAATTATTCCGGGATAAATTGCTATGAAAGCAAATTCGGATTCAATGGATCTCGGAAAGCAGTCAATGAATCTCGACAGCTCAGAGACCTGAACTACCGAGCTTGGGGGCAACTGTTATGGAATAAAATATTAGGCCCACTCAAGGTGAGGCCCAACAAGAGGGAACCAAACCCTAACCCTAAGGTACCCACTATAAATAGATGGTAAACTCTAAGGTACATAGCTCCTACACTCTCGCTCTTTACTATTCCGCCACACAGAGCACACACCCCACTCCATTGGGTGAAAACCCTCATGTTTGTGCTCTGTGATCTCCAATCCTCTTAGGTATCTCCTCCATGGATACCTAGGAGAAGCTACTTAATCCTATATCAATATCCTAGTCCACCTAGGGCAAGACACTTATGTTCTTATGACATAACAACTTTGATGTTAGTTAATTCTTCCTTCTAAAATTACACATCTCACATATTTATAGCTTTTAACTAGTTTTAACTAATATTTTTTTATTTACGTGATTTAGTTAGATGTAACTTATATATAGTACCGGCGGAAATTGTAAGTTGAAGTTGTTCATATAATGTCATATATTGAGAAGAGAAAGAAGATGTATACCATGGAACTTTGGAAGAGGTCGAAGGCACCGTATAATTTCTACGTTTTCCTTCTCGTCAGTTGCATGGAGGGCTGATACTGGAGGGTGATGTGATACCTTACAATAAAAACAGACAGAGGAATTAACAACTCTTTCAAGCTCAAAACATAAGTGACTTTAACTAATTTATCATTATCAAAGAAATTGTAGTTAAGTTATTAAATTTTTCTTAAATTGATTTTTTTCCCGACTTTATATTAAATGATGTTTTGAAGGACGAAGAAAATATAAGGAATCACATTTAAGCATTAATTATATACGTAAAACTGACAAATAAACAATAATTACTATATATGAAACAAGCTAGAAGTGCCTTATAGATGAAATTTAAAATTTTTCTTAGTCTATCTTAAACATGCTAAAAGTTCCTTATAGATAAGATCAAAAAAAAAAATATATATTATAGACCGGAGGAAGAGTGTGTGTGCATCACTCATTCCCTATTAATTATAAGTTTATTTTAATTAACTCTCACAGGGAATGACAATTAAGTCATTGAATTTGCCTTAAATTGATAAATTTTTCAAGTTTACTTTCATTAAAATTCTCTCTCTCTCTCTTCTATTTATAAATCATTCTCACATCTCTTATCTCTATTCCATTTCGCCATTTTCAACAAAAATTAAATAAAGGTTAAAATTTGAAAATAATTATTAATAAAGATTAGAGTGGTATATCGTATATGTGTGCAGTTTCATGTTTAAACTTTAAAACAACATAGGATTTATATTTTTTTGTAGCGCCTATTTGTATGCGGTGCTCAAATTTAATATATTAGGATAAAGTTGAATCTATTATATATAAAATGAAAGAAATTAGGAAAAATTAATCTTTTCATCCTTCAAAATATAACTTAATTATGACTCAGTTTCTTAATTATAACTTGTATGACTCATTCACTGAATTTTTAACTCAATATGACTTTAGTCCCAAAACTTTTAACTCGGCTAAAACCCAATCTTTGATATTTTCTTATTTAATAAATTAATCCAATCGTATAGCTTATTTGGAAGCAACCCTTCAGTTTTTATCAGTGTCAGCAGCCACAAAACAAGGACTGATGATGACTTTAAGTATGACATGGATTAATTTATTAAATAAGAAAATATCAGGACTTGAGTTTTAATCTAGTTAAAAGTTCAGGGAATGATGAGTGTTAAAAGTTTAGGGACCAAGTCATAATGAATCATAGTTAAAGGACTAAGTCATAATTGAGTTAAAATTTAAAGGACCAAAATATTAATTTTCATAAAAACCTACCTACAGTGTCTTAAATGTAGGACCAAATTTGTCGTGTAATTGTACTACAAGTTATGCCCTACATTTATGTTAGGAGGAGTATCTAAGAAACATAATTGAGCAGTACTGAACAAAATAGACACGGTAAGAGATGAAGCAGCAGGTGTCGTAAATGGGGTCTGATAATCCTTCATATCTGGCTTCGCATCAATATAATACTCCAATTTAATGTGGCATAATAATGGACAGTTGAGTGAAATGAAATTTCATCCATGAAATATAAAGAAGGCAATTGATGATGAAGAAGATGTGAATATACTGTCTCTCCCTCTTTCAAAATATAAATTTTATAATAGGAATGTTTTTAGGGATGAATTTGATCATACAAAGTAATATTTTTAAATACTATTGCATTTCTTAATCTGTAGATAGCCTTTTTTTTTACACTTTAGATATGCCTAAAATGTTAAAGCAACATTTCCATTTTTACCATTAATTGCATTTATTATAACAGTTCTTCACCCATTCCCTCTTACTCACCCTCTATATAAATGAATGTATATTTGAAAAAAATATATATATTTCTTACATTTCTGTTGACTTTAACCGATTTCTTAATCTAAGTAATCAAGTTATTTGTAACTTACAAAAAGGATAGAAAGAAGTAATCCCCAGCTAGTCCCAAATATAAATCAATCCTAACCTTTTTGCATTTTGCAAAATCACTCCTAACTAATTCACACATATATACCAATAAAAACAATTAAAAGCACTAAATTTGTTATAAAATTCAAGTGATTTTCAATATTACATTTCTTAACTATACTCCTCTAGTCCTTAATATAACAAATATTAGGAAATTGCTCTTGGTCCAAATTATAAAACATAGTTTTCTAATTTACCTTACATTGATGCTCCTTTAACAATAATCAAGAAGAAGAGTGAATAAGAGAATTAGAGGAGATAAGTAGGGTGTTCTAAACAATATATTTCATATTAAATAATTTAACTAACTTCCTTGATCTAATAAAATTAGATAAATATATCTTATATTAAAGACTAGAAGAGTATTAACAACAACACATAAATTTCTACTCTCCCTCACCACCCTCATTAAGGGAAGTGGAGATGCGCATATATTGGGGGACAATTTAATCCTCCACTAGCTAGCAAATGCCTTGTGAGGAGGGAGCACATTTTTTGCTCATCAAAATGTGCTTATTACCCATATACACACCGTTAGATTGATTTTCAACGGTTTAGATTTAGTTTAATTTAATTTTTATTTTAATATATTTATGTAAAATTCAAAATAAAGATAATCTTATAATCGTTACTTCTCATAAAATGAATTTAGTATTTAACAAATTATAGATAAAAAATTTAAATTTGGACCATTCAGATTAAATTTCAACGATTAGATATATCTCATCAAAGTGATGAGAAACTATTAGGTTATCATCACTGTGATATGTGAGAAGCGAATGTAGATCCTTGTAAAGGAGTAAGCGTATTTTTAAAAAGTTGACAATAAAAAACAAAAACATCTTTTAGAAAGTGTCCAATACTAGGAAGGTGCACCTTGAAAAACCTATATTTTGAAAATGGTTAAGGGGCATATTTACCGAGGGGCAATTTTACTTTGGCCGTTATCATAGTTAATTTAGACTATTAGTTGACTAAATATGTTAAACTAACAATCCACATGTCATTCATGTCATTTTTGTTAAGGTATAAATTTGCATCGGAAGTCTATGTATCATTTACTTCATCTTTTTTCAAAGATAGATCTAGAACTATCAGGGCAAATTTGTACCTTAATAAAAAAACATGGATGAAATGTGGATTGTCGGCTCAACGTATTTGGTTAACTAACAGTCAAAATTAACCGGGATAATGGCAGGGCAAAATTGCTCTATTTGATACACTTCCGGGACAAAATTGATCGTTAGTGAAAAGTTCAAACGCAAAAATGCCTTTTAACCCTTTGAAAAGGAAGGAGTGGATATATATGAAGGGAGGTAGGTTGAAGGGAGGTACCTGCTCAAGTAAGACATTAAGAGTGAGATGTGTGTGTGTGTGTGAAGGGAGGTAGGTTTAGGGACATACCTGCTCAAGTAAGACATTAAGAGAAGAGTGAGACACATGGTGGGTCTCGCCCAGAATGGGATTATAAGGAGCAACTCCAAAGACACAAGGACGAATGGTAGATATGGTCCAAGCCAACACATTTATAAACCTTTCCAATGGGCTCTCTCCTTTATTGCATCTTCTTATTAAGTCTACTTTTGTGCCGTATATACTTTCTCCATAGCCCTGAAGCTGTGATTTTGGCAGGTTGAACGTTGCGGGAAGCTGTGTGCGTTAACATTAAAAATTTATTTGCATAAATGTAAAAGTTTTTGGGATTTATTGTAAAGTTTTATAACTACAAAAAAATACTACCTCCGGTCCTAATTATAGGAACACTTTTGTAGTGCAATTTGAACTACAAAAGTATTCTTATAATTAAGACCGCGGGGAGTAGTTAATTAGCGACGGAATTCTGTCGCTAATTTAACTTAATGATAATTTAACTTAATTAGTGACAGCCTATTTAAGTTTAACAATGGAATTGTACAATTCTGTTGCTAATCCATTGTTTTTATTATTAATAAAATATTATAGAGGTTTTCTGCACATAATTCAACTTTAAATTAATAGTTTATTATGTACTCCCTTCGCTCCTTATTAGAAGGACCCCGAGCATGTTTCGAAATATAACATGTTATGTCTAAATTATTAATTATTGCACGTGACATTCTTAACGAATTACTTTCGAACTAACTAAAACTAAACTCATCTAAGTAATTACTTTTATTGAGGGTAGTTTTAATATTTTACAAGAAATAACTAATTTTAACTAACTTTGCTTTTGCTATACTCCCTCTTGTGCAAAATACAAGACACTAATTAATTCACACAAACCAAGGAATGTTAGTTAAAATATTGAATGTGTCTTAAATTAATCAATTTTACTTATTTTACCCTTATTAAAAAATGTTATTTTCAAATATGCATTTATTATTTGTCACATTTCTCTCTCCTATAAGGATAAAAGTAAAAAAAAAAAAAAAATCCTTAATTACTCTGTCAGCCTCTTTATATTTGGTTTAAGGGAAGGGATGTTTTTACTAAATTGTCATTAATGAGAAAAAATATATTTTTTGTTAATTGAGAGTGTAGCTATGAAATATTGAAAAAATTTCATGGACAATTTGGTTAAAACAAGGTAAAAAATTTATCTACCCTCCCTAGCTTCAAACCAAACACACTATTTTGGACTTGGACTTGAGGGACTAATATTTAGCCATATTTATTGCTTTAGATTTGCGAGAATATAGCTTTCGTTCTTTAAATTTTTCCTCAACTATATTGATTCGATCCCCGAATTGAATTTTGTCTGGGAGTAACTCAAACCCTCGGATTTATTGACTTGAAACAAGCTTATTTCCATGATTAAGTTTGTTTTGAGTTAAGATTTGAATAACTGAATCGAGAAAAGTGGAAAACAAACATGCCTGAAAGTTAGAGAGATCAGATCCAGGGCGGACATGAGAGAAAATAGTTAAGATGCGTTGAAGAAGATTGGGAGCTGAATAGCGTCCTCCATTATCATGAGCTTCATCTTCTTCTTCATCAGCTTCTAATGAAAGTGGCTTAGTCATTATCACCTTCCTCTCCTCATTGCCTTCTGTTGCCTGAAGCATCCATGCAACCAACATGTTATTTCACCGCGCCCGCGCACACATATATATTTGTTATCATTAACATCTCAATAATATAAGAACAACAGTATAGAGAGAGAGAGAGAGAGAGTACCATTAGAAAGATGAGCTGATGTTGAAGAAGATAAGGGAATGGTAGATAGTGTGAAAACTGAGAAATTAAAGCAAGGGTATAGGGATGATTGATATAGACATGCACACTCACATATATATATATATATATATATATGATTGATACACACACACACATACATGCATGATACATCTATCTTAGATTAGATTACGGCGAGAATAAGAGCAGAAGCCATTTTTCGTGTCTTCAAAGGATAATCTCGGTTAAATCAATGTTTGCATACTTCTTAACTATTGAATTGATGAGTTGAAATTTTGTTACCTTGTTTGGAATATATAGATATCCAGATTGTCATTTTAACGGTGGGATCGCACATCAATTGTCTAGAGTGAGAGTTGTTGAGTTTGCCCTAGAACCGTTGGTTTGGATGTTTTTCAGCTTTTTCTTTTTCTATTGTAATTTAGAAACTTGTTGCTTTGTTTATTCGCACTTATTTGTACATCTAATTAGACTCTCATCTACCCTATTTTAATTGTAATGCGGCAAATTTTATTGGTCTAAACAACTTATGATTTTTACCTTTAAAGGTTTTCCTCCTAATTTTAGTACCTCTTGTTTACTACTGCTGTATTGTTTAAACTTTTTGCCATATATTTATTTAATTTTTTTCTCGTTTAATCATTCAAGTAATAAGAATTTATTTATGTTCAATACTAATTTGTGCCTAAATATAAGTTTTTTTTAGATGTTTTGTCCATTTTACCCTTATTTAATTTCTATCAGAAAGAGAAAGAGGAGAGAGAAGTGTAAAATATTAAATATTTAATAAATCTGGCCCCTTGGATCAAGATTTTGACGGCCAGGATGGAGGACAATGAGGGATGGGCAAAATATGGAAAATGAGAGTATCTCCTTCCTAAAGTTGGTGAAGTTTAAAATACTCGGATCATATTCATCTGATTTTTTTTTTATTTGGTATATAAAAGTTTAGGTGGTGGTAGACACTGGTATCTCAACAGGGTCAGGGCATGCCTCCAGGTTCAAAGAGCGCTTACAGAGGTACTTACAGATCGCCCACCAATGAGGCCCTCATATCGACCAGCGGGTATCGAACCTCCTCCCTTTTGGGATGAAGGCCGACATCTCAGCCAACTGTGCCAATCCTCATAGGCATATTCATCTGATTTTATTTATAAGATATGATACTTTAACCATGTTTGACACAATCCAATAAAATTAATTTTTAAATTTTATTAATTATTCTATAAAATTTAATAATTTTATCTTTATTTAGTATATATTATACCCATAGAAAAAAAGTCAAGTATAATAATAAATTGAGAATAAAATTGTACATTCATGAACAAATGGAATTCCACTTTTTCACTAGGTATCATCCTAAAATGGTTTATAGGGCTATTCAACTTGTCTATAATATGTTTGCTACTTGTAAATATAATTTGACTTGATCATGCTCTAATGTATTCTTGTTAATAAATTAATTTTACTTTTTCATATGACTATTTCACTTATTCATAAGATTATTTCATTTGTTCATGATTTGTTTATCACTTGTAAATCATGTTGTTTCTACTTTAAATTTGAAAGCTTTATTTTTTTTTTCACTTTATAAATTAATTTCACTGCAGGCCTTCCAGACTGTAGTGGAATTTCATATTTCTTTAGGAGCTAAAAGAAATTAATTTGCTACAGTGGTCCTCCCCTAAAATTTGAAAGTGTAAAGAACTTACAAATAAACCACCTAAATTAATGACTTGATATGAGAGGGAGGCCCGATCATATATAGAAAAAAAAAATAACTTTGAAAGTGTAAAATCCTAAATCGAATTTATTATTAAGAGTTGATAAGGAAATATCAAAACTTGATCAGCAATTCGCGACTCATATTTTGGGAAATATCTTATTTGAAATTCTACAAGTTCAAAGTTCTTTTTTTGTCTTTTCCCCCTATATATTATATATACTGCATGACAGATTCATATAACACATTTATTATATTTTCATTATTATGACTTAAAATACTTTTTATTATATATTCTTTTAAGAAATAAAAATATATTTAATAATTTATAAACTTTTTCTTTATCTTTTAAACTTTTTTGTAACAATTATTTGATACTATATTAATTGTTTTATTTTGGTCAAAACAAATTAATTTATATATATATAAATATTGCTTAGTTACGTGGGAATAGGAGTATCTCCTCAGTAATAGATGTTCATATATAATCAATTTTATTTTTAATTCATGCAGTTCAAATTCAATAGGGAAAAAGACAAATAAATACCATCTGAATTTGCAAAATCCCCAGAAGCCCGCCGAATTTATAAAAAGACTAAGAGGTGACAAAGACTTTTGAGGATTAGGCGAATTCATGCCAAATGACGATAATGCCCTTCCTCTCTTCCTCTTCTAGGCCCTTCCTCTCTGAACCACAAGACCAACTCATTCAGCTCGCCGCATGTTTGTCGTCGTCCACCTTCGTCGTCGACGCTGAAGGTGGAATATCACCTAGAGGGGGGTGAATAGGTGATTATAAAATTCTTTCGCTAATTGCTCAAGAACACTTAAACAGAGAAGGATAGAAGAATAATGAACACAAGAGGATTATACTGGTTCGGTCCAACTCTTGACCTACGTCCAGTCCCCAGAAACTCTTCGGGATTTCACTATCCCAAAGCTTGACTACACACTCTGTAACTCTCGAGTAATTATCTCACTATGACTTACTCCTCTTTACAAGTTGTAATCAAAGACATGGACACAATTACACACTCTGTACTTGAGATGATCCTTTCACTTGGACTCACTCCCCCTTACAAGTTGTAATTGTACACTCACACTTAAGGTTCCACAACCTTAAGATTTACAGATAAACAAATAATCAAATAGTGTTTAGACTCCTCACTAAGTAGATAATGATAAATACTGAAGTACAGAAAATATCTGAAGATATTAAATGAAACTCATGAAACTGTAAATTGTAATCTGTTCGAATTTGAATGCACAGCGTTTTTCCCTTCGTCAAATTGCGAATTCAAATACTTCCGGTATTTATAGATGTTGCATTATATGTCTGTTGGTGAAGCTCGAATGTTTCCATTGTGACTCTTGGATATAGCCGTTGGGCAGGACATGCTTTGTAGTTATTTAGCCGTTTGAATATTGTAATACCCTAAAAATCTATATCATAATTTGGTAAAATTATGCCTATAGAAAGTAGGTGAATATGAGATATCAAATAGTAAGTAATAATTAGCTTATTTTCTAAGGAAAAATCTCTAGGAAATTAGAGAGTTTAAGGGCCAAAGTGCCAAAATGACGAAAATGCCCCTAAGGGACATAAATAACTTAGAAAAATTATGAAAAATCCTAAAAGGCGATAAAATGACCCGGTGAATTAGGAGAATATATTATCTCTAATTATGGTAATTTAATAAATTATGAACTTGGAGAAATTGTATAAATGTCCAAAAGTCGTAAAAAGACCATAATACCCTTGTAATTTGTAAAAATGCAAGAGGCATGAAAATACTAATGTTAATATAAGAATATGAAGGTAATGAGGTATTGTAATTTAGGAAATGATCAACAAGTGATAAAAGAGTAATTAAGTAATATTGGGCTAATTACTTAAGCATAAGTAAAGGAAATTCATGAATAATTATGTAAAACCCTAAAAATGGTGGTTTTTGGTTTAAAATTAGTAAGAATGTAATTACTAATTAATGGGAGATTTTGAGAAAAATGGATGAGTTTAGGTATTTTTAAGCCTAAATGCAAGAATAGACCAATAGGAAAATTATGTAAAAATTATGTAAAAATAATTATTTAATTAATTAAATAATTAATTAAATAATTAATCAAATAATAAAAAAAAAACGAAATAAAAAAAAGGGCAGAAAAAAAAAGAAAAAAAAAGAAATGAAAAATAATTTGTGCAACTTGCAAATATTTTAATAATATAATTAATTAAAGTAAAAATGATTAATAGTAATTTAGAAATTAGGAAACGAATCCTATCTGAAGATCTAGGAATGGGATTTCCAATGTCAGGGTAGAATATTGATCAGTGGAATTTTATCTTCCATTAGACTCTTGCGGAAGTAAATTAAAAGCCGTTTGTGCATTTTCCTAATAAAACAAAATAAGGAAAAATGCATATAGGCATATTTTTGGATTTGAAGAAAATAAATTCTAACTCAATATCTAGGAATGAGTTTGAATTTATTTTGACATATTTGGAATCAGTGAATTTTTACGAAGAAGTTGATAATTTGAAATGCGTTCTGAAACCGGACGCGACCAAAATCCCTAATTTCCATGGTTTAAAATGAAGGTTGAAATATGGAAAAAGACTATTATGCCCTCACAACTTCTTCTATAAATAGCAAGCAATTCCTTTGAAATTCTTCACACCAAAAACCACTCGTAGAAATCCTAGAGAGAAGTTAGAGAGAGGAGCTCTGGAGGAGGAAGGAGTGCAGGGAAAATTGAGCGAAGCTCTGTGTAAGTTTTAGATCACAGAGCTTTTAGTTTAGTAGTTCTTTGATAGTTAGAGTAGTAATGTTAGAGTAGCCTTTAATTTTCAAGTATGATTAGATATCATATGATAGGGCTATTTTAGTCTAGAATTTCGAAAATCATAATTGCGTCGAAGTTACGCGAAATTTCGGGAAGAAAATTTGTAAGAGTAACGAAGTGCTGGCGAAATTCCGCCAATTAGGGGCATAGGGGCAAAATGGTAATTTTTACCTAAAATGCCAGTTATAATGCCAAATCACTAATGAAAGTTGTAATACCCTAAAAATCACACTTAGGGTAAATATCAACAAATTGGGAAATATACCTATTGAAAATAGGTGAATATGAGGTCTCAAACACCTTGTATTGGGTTTACCATGTTGTTAGGGTAATTTCCCTTTAAAAGGGATAATTTGCAATTAGGTCCCTAAGACGTTTGAAAATTTGCAAATAGGTCCCTAAATACATTATGGGTTATAAATACCTGTGAAAGCTATAAAAGAGGCAAGTAAAAATCTATTTAAAATAGGGAAGGATATTGTCCCTAATTTAGGTAATTTATTAAGTTACAAACTTGGAGAAATTGTAGAAGAATACTCAAAAAGTAAGGAAATGACCGTAATACCCCCGTAAATGCTAAGATAATCTGGAACACATGGAAACAAATGTGTCGGTATAAAAGTTATGAGGTAATGAGGTGTTATAATTAAGAAAATTATCAACTAGTGATAAGAAAGTAATTAGGAAATTATTGGCTAATTACTTAAGCTTGAACAAAGAAAATTATGAAATAATTATGTAAAGCTCAAAAATTAGTGGAAAATGGTTGAAAATTAGTAAAAGTATATTTACTAATTACTTGGAAATTTTGAAGAAAAATAGATGAGTTTAGGTATTTTTAAGCCTAAATGTAAGAATGGACCAATGAGAAAATTCTGTAAAAATTATGTAAAAATAATTAATTAATTAATTAATTAATTAATCAAAATAAAATAAATAAAAACGAAATAAATAAAAAATGGGCAGAAAAAAAAAAGGAAATGAAATGAAAAATAATTTTTGCAAGTTGCAAGTATTTTAATAATATAATTAATTAAAGTAAAAATGGTGAATAGTAATTTTAAAATTAGGAAACGGATCCTATCTAGAGATCTAGGAATGGGAATTCCAAAGTCAAGGTAGAATATTGATCAGTGGGTTTTATCTTCCGTTAAACTCTTAGGAAGTTAATTTAGAAGTAGTTTGTGCTTTTTCCTAATAAGACGAAATAGGAAATTCGAGAAAGGCCGGATAGCCAAGAGGACAAAAAGGTTATGTTGTGATATTTGGAAAAGAATTGGGAATTTTCATGGACATATTTGGATTCGGTGAATTATTTCCAAGAGATTGGTGATTTGAAATGCGTTACGAAGCCGGACGTGTTCGGACACGTTTTGAAAGCGCAAGCTGGACTGTTGGAGCCCTATATGGAATCAAAATTTAGGTTAACTTGGACATTTCTACTAAGTGAGAACATGTCTTCAAAGTTGTAAATCTAGAATTTTGAGATTTCTCGAAATCACGCGAATCGGTGCCGTCGGAGAAATCGATCGAAAACTACGGAAGGTGACACATGGCCACCTCCCATTGGCCAAACCCTTTATTTTGGGCCTGAATTTCGGCCAAGTGTGAAAGGGAAGAAGGAAAAAGAGGGTTTTTGAAAAGTTGCTTTGATGACCCGGATCGCTCCTCACAAAGTTGATCAGACAGTAGAAACCCTATCCCGGTTTCTATAAATACCCCACCCCTCCCTTTGGTTTTCACACCATTTCCTCTTGAGATTTTCGAATCTAGAGGGAGAAAGAAGAGAGAGAAGCTGTGGGGAAAATTCTGCAGAAGTCTTCAACGGGTAAGTCTTTCGGTCTTTAGTCTTTAGTTCGGTAGTTAGTAGAATTGTTAGATAGATTTAGCAAGTAGGGAGTGAGATTCCTACTATTGTTTTTAGGCCTCATTGCATTGAAATATATGCTGACGAGGTAGAAACATGGTAGGATCGAGTCCCCGAAAAGTTGAAGTCTTCGTAGTTCTTTCATGAAGTAGGTGTTATAATGCTAGAATAGCCTTTAAATTTTCAAGTATGATTGGGTATCATATGGGAGGGCTATTTTAGTCTTTATTTTCGAAAATCAAAATGGTGTCGAAGTTACGGCAAAATTTCGGGAAGAAAATTTGTCGAGTAGCAATCTTTGGCGAAATTCCGCCAATTAGGGGTATAGGGGCAAAATGGTAATTTTACCCAAAATGCCGAGATATAGTACCAAATCACTAATAAATGTGATATTACTCTTATAGGGCGTCGAAATCTGATTTGCTTGCCGTTCTGTACATCAACGTGCCGCTGTTGGACGTTTTCACGTTTTTCTGTAAAAAGTACGTTTTCAGCCCAGAAGTACTTAACACCGTCAACGAAGGTACGTTCGCGTACTGTAACACTAACTCTGATGTTTATGGTATGCATATATGTGGTAGGTGTGTTGTATAGATGTTATACTGTTTGCTGAAGACTTTCCATTATTATCCTTTACTTTTTGGAAACTCTCGGTTAATATACCGTTTATGTAACTAGCAAGTGGGCATTTTATATCAATATATCAGTTACACTCTTGTTCCGGTGCTCTACTCTGATGAAAAAAATTTTATACTGCTTTCGAAAAGTTGGGATGTTACAAAAGTGATATTACTCTTATAGGATATCAGAAACTCTGATTTGTTGCCGTTACGCTGCCGAAGTGCCGCTATTGGACGTTTCCACGTTTTTCGTAAAAAGTATGTTTTACGCCGAAGTACCTAACGCCGTCAACGCGAAGGTACGTTCGCGTCTTTGTAACACTAATCTAGTGCTGCTCATATACATATATGTGATAGGTACATTCACGGATAGAGATTACGGTAGGAGTCAGAGATACATTCACGGTTAGAGACTCTGTTCAAGGTTACTGATTACACATACGAGTTTCACACGGGTTATAGATGTAGTAATACCGTTAGAGTTTTCCTAGCGGCGAGGACACGACCGATCATCGTGGCCTGGTGAATAGTGCGAGGCACTTTATGGGGCTTACATGCGCTTTACGCTTACATGTCTTGTCATTATATTGATCATTCTTTGTTATTGTGTGAATGTCATTGTCTATATCTTGTTTTATTTGAGCATAAGGTTAAGCATTGCACAGGGTTCGATGCATGGACTCCGGCTCTTAACGTAGCGTCAAGTTCAGAAGGACCACGGATTGGAGATCGAGGCAAGCTGCACGAGTAGGCTCATGGTTAGAGGGCATGTAGTACGAGTGAGCTCGAGGCGGAGATGTCACTTTATCGATTTAGTAATTACCTATGAGAACAATAGGATGCTGTATCAACACTGTATTACACTCTGGTTATCGTTTTAATGGGAATCAGTTACTCTTACGCTCCAAGGCTCGACTCTGATTTTTTTTAAAAAAAAATGGCTCTGGAATTGGGATGTTACAAATATTCAAGTGGATCTGCAACATTCAGCTTTAAAGAAATCCGCGCCTTCTGCCAAGCCATGATCGAATGTTCGCATAGTTGGGTCTCTTTTCAAATTGTTATCCACGAGGTGTCTAACAAAGAATGACTTAGAATATTGATAAAGTACTTTTGCAGCATGGGTCAGGTTCTTCGTGTCGGCTCTATCAGTTTCGGTGCTTCACACCTCAGCGTAATTCAAACACCTGGTTAATCATCGCGCATTCTCGAGAATCACCTGGGCATTCTCAAAAATGGCTCTGATGGGTGATGGATATTGAGACTGGATGTTAATACTCGAGAAACCAATTTCATTCCATCGTATGCTTGGCTGAATTCCTTCATTCTTGTTTTTATCACATAGCCATTGCTTTCCTGCTCCAGTAAATACTTCAACCTCGATGTCACTGTGTTCTTGCTTCTGACAGAATTTGCTTCTGTCGTTCTTGATGTTATTTCAAACGTTGATCACCTGAAACTTATATAAATATAATAAAAAGAATGTTAAGAAGCAGTATAAGTTGTTTTGGTATTCATCTGGACGTTCTTCATAATCAACAGTATTTCAGGAC
Source organism: Acacia pycnantha (assembly GCA_025563575.1). NCBI lineage: Eukaryota > Viridiplantae > Streptophyta > Magnoliopsida > Fabales > Fabaceae > Acacia > Acacia pycnantha. The sequence goes on from JAMWYP010000045.1 coordinate 332,529, forward strand.
ACGGTGATTTTCACAGTTCTTGAGAATTGCTCTGATGAAGTATTCCAGCGTAGAGATTTTACAGTTCATTCTCGAGAATCAGTTATCCATTCTCAATAATTGTTCTGATCGAAGAAGATGGATATTGAAAGCACATACTCAAGAATTAAGAAATCATTCTCGAGAACCATAGGCACATTCTCGAGAATCTCAAATCCATTCTCGAGAATCATATCAGAAGTTGATAGCAAATTTTTCAAACAGAAAGCTCTTCAAGTCTTATTTGTAATTCAAGAATAATTTGCTCCAAATTCGTTGTGTTATCATTGGATGAATGGAGGTTGTTCTTAACCAGCATTTTTGCAGCATCCTGAACAAACTACCAACTTTCGAGGGCCATATCTCCCTGGTCCAAACTCCTTTTTGGTTGGTTCAAATCTTTCTGGAAATCCCTTTGAGTCTTCTTTCATATGCCACCGATTTAAGCTCAATTGGATTTTTATTTTGGAAACTACACTCAAATTACTGAAGCTTGGTCTGTTGTGTGACGTTGATTTTACTATCATCTTCCAAAATTCATAGCTCTCTCATATGACCTCCTTTGGACTTGAATATTATGTCAAAATTACTAATTGGAAGTCTAGTTTCCAACAAAATTGGTTTCACTTCAATCTGATCTCTGGTTTGGGAGATATCGTCAAATTACCATAGGTCGCCCGTGCTGAACACGAAACAGAGCTGAACAGAGTTGCTCATTCTCGAGAATTGACGGGATTTTGGCGTAAATCACTGTAGCAAATCGCATTCTCGAGAATTAACTTGTCATTCTCGAGAATTGTTGTCCCATTCTCGAGAATGGCTGTTTAATTCTCGAGAATTGACGGGGCAATTCATACTGAACCTCGTTTTTACTTATTTTAACTCCGAATTGAGTCGTTCCAACTTCCATATCATCGTGGAGACTTCAAGAATCAATCTAAAGGCTTGAATAATGATTTTCTCAATCCATTCTACAAGTTCTTCCTTCTTTCTTCTTCTTCTCTCCATCATTCTCCATCATTTGAACTTCATGCTTCCTTTAATTAGATATTTCTTTGTTGATCTTCTTCTAAATCATTCTTCATAAATAAACTTCACATCTACATTAAATATAAGAATTAATCAAAGTAGAAGATAAATGAAGTATGAAAACTTTCTCCTATAATATTGATAAGCATATTTGTCATCATCAAAACTAAGTATAACTAACAGACGCCAACGCCGCACCAGCCACCTTGGATGCCGCACCGGCCGGCACCGGTGAAAAAGAAAAAGAAAACTGAAACACGAAACACACAAAACAAAATAGTAACTTTTTTTTATCGGTCGATCCGGGAGAAATTGGAAGAAGAAGAAGACGTGAAGGAAGGAAGGAAGGAAGGAAGGAAGGAAGGAAGGAAGGAGGAAGAAGGAAGAAGAGGGGGGAAAAAGAGTCTGAAAGGAGTGCACTTTCAGTGCACTCCATTATGGAACTTTTACAAAATTGATAACGCAATTTACAACGTTTTTTTTCAGTTTCAACTCTTTGATGCCTTGAATGAAGAACCAAAAAAAAAAAAGAAAAATTTACAAAATTCATAACGCAATTTACAAATCTCATAACGTAATTTACAACATTTTTTTTGAGTTGACTCTTTGATGCCCTAAATGAAAAACAAAAAAAAAAACGTTGTAAATTGCGTTATGAGATTTGTAAATTGCGTTATGACTTTTGTAAATTGAGTTATGAATTTTGTAAAAATTCATTTTCTTCGTTTTTCATTCAAGGCATCAAAGAGTTGAAACTCAAAAAAACGTTGTAAATTGCGTTATGAGATTTATAAATTGCGTTATGACTTTTGTAAATTGCGTTATCAATTTTGTAAAAGTTCCATAATGGAGTGCACTTCAGTGTGCACTGAAAGTGCACATTGATTTGCGTGTGCACTTTCAGTGCACACTGGAGTGCACTGAAAGTGCACTCCTTTCAGACTCTTTTTTTTTCCTCTTCTTCCTTCTTCCTCCTTCCTTCCTTCCTTTTCTTCTTCCTTCCTTCACGTCTTCTTCTTCCAATTTCTTCCGGATCGACTGATGAAAAAAAATTTGTTGTTTTGTTTCGTGTTTCTCGTGTTTCAGTTTTTGTTTTCTTTTTCACCGGTGCCAGCCGGTGCGACGTTGGCATCAACGGCGGAGGTAGACGGCGGCAAACGTGCGGCGAGCTGAATGAGTTGGTCTTGGTTCAGAGAGGAAGGGCCTGGAAGAGGAAGAGAGGAAGGGCATTATCGTCATTTGGCATGAATTTGCATAATCCTCAAAAGTCTTTGTCACCTCTTAGTCTTTTTATAAATTCGGCGAGCTTCTGGGGATTTTGTAAATTCAGATAGTATTTATTTTTCTTTTTCGCAATTCAATACTTTATTTCTTAAAACAAAACAGATTTCTTCCCCATAAATATAACTATCAATTATTTTATTTATATTTAATTTTGTAAACGTGACAGACAAGATTTGTGTCCAATCATTTGACTTTCGTTAACATAAATTTGAGTTTTTTTTTTTTAATATTGAAAAAGGTTTTGGAGGGGTTCGGCATCAGTCCTCCATCAAGGTCAGGGCACGGCCCCGGGCTATTTGAACACTTAATGGGGACTTAAGAAATCGCCTACTAAAGGAGTCTCAACGACGGCAGTAGGGATCAAACACACATCATTTTAGGACTTGACCAAATCCCTTATCATCTATGCCAACTCTCTTTGGCTTATCACCTCAAGAGAGTTGTCACCTGAGTTAACATTTTTTTGTTGTAAAGCATAACTTAAAGCAATAAATCATCATTAAATTAAACGGCCAACAATTTGGGCCCAAAAAAAAATTTTAAACGACCTACAATAGTTTTTTTTACCATTATATCCTCATAAAAACATCATTTTTTTCTTAGTTTCCTTGTTATTGTTTTTCCTTCTCCCAACCGACTTTGCTGTATATATTCCGGCTTCTCTCCTTTACCTATATCTTCCGCTCCTGTTCTTTTCTCTCAAAACGGTACCATTTTGGTATAAAATCATATTTTTCCGTTAAAAAAAAATAGCATTCATCGTAATGTAGTATTTTTTAAATATCAATCAGTACCATAAAATATTTTTCAAGATCCTAAAATTATTTTAGGAAATCATGATTTATTTTTGAGTAAATACCATTTCTGGTCCCTGACAAAAAAAAGTCTTTTTTAGTCCATAAAAAGGACGAATAAGGGTCGATTGGTGGACATTTTGATCCCTCACAAATTTTCAAAATGTCCTTTTTAGTCCCATAAAAAGGACGAATAAGGGTCGGTTTTTTTATCAGAGACCAAAATGAGATCCGTGTTTTTTGTCAGGGACCAGAAAGGGTATTTACTCTTTATTTTTTCCAGTATCAGTTAGTATCCTGAAATATTTTTTGGTACCAGTCATTACCCTGAAATATTGTTTCAAAATTCTATAATAATTTTTAAAATCATGAAATATTTTTTCAGTATCATTCAATATCCTCAAATAAATTTTTAGTACCATTCAGTACCTCAAATATTTTTTCATGTAGTATTTTTCAGTATCAATTAGAATACTGAAGTATCTTTTTAGTACCAATCAGTACCCTGAAATATTTTTTCAATATTCTAAAATAATTTTGATCTTGAAAAAATATTTCAAGGTACTAACTGCTACTTAAAAATACTACAAAATAGTGAATGCTATTTTATTTTTTTATGAAAAGAATGAACAATGTGATTTTGCATCAAAACGGTGCCGTCTTTTCTTAAGAGAAAAAGACGAGAACAGAGGAAAGGATATAGGTAAAGAAGAGAAGCCGCATCCATATGTTCCTCTTGATGGGAAGTAGATAACATTGGGCCCCAATCACTAGCTTCTAATTATCCCTTCAAACCGGGACCATAATGGGGAACAAAATATGGACAAGCTAGCCTCGTTAATAATGCATATATACTCTTATAGTTTTATTTATAAGTCAGTATTTTCAACATCAACATATATGTGTGTGTATACACACACACTTTGACCAAAAAAATATATATACACACACACTAAATAATTTGATTTTAAATTATGTGATGATGTTAATGCTAATATGATTATTACATAGTCAATGGCGGAAAACCAGGAAATTGTTTTAGTCCGGGCCAAAAAATAAACATATTGAACTATTTACTAAATAGTATAACTTAACATTGAAAATATAAATAAATAAATAATAACCGACAATTATAAATTAAAACAAGATATATAATGATACTAACTTTTTCAATAAGTATCTCAAACATGAATTTTACTTTCCTTTACAGTCCACTAAGTAATGAAATAAATATTGTCCTAAAGATATCACAAACACAAACACAATAATTATATGTATAATGAAATTTAATAAAATTATTTAAATATAATCAAAGAAAAAATGCATACCTAAAATTGTAGACAACGCTCTTTTAAATTGACAAAATCTTCAAGGATAGAATTAGTAGTAAATGTTTCAGCAATCTCTCTTTCAATACAGACAACCAAATTAATTGAATCATTAAGTTCAGAAATTCATCACCAATCCAACCAACATACAACAAAATCAAAATAGAAATTGAAGCAAATTGAATAAATTGAATCTCAACTGGAAATCGAATGAACATAATATTAACTAATTTTGGCATTCAAATACTTGGTCGGCGGTCGCAATGGCGGAAGGTGCTTAAGGTTCTTTGAAAGGTGGTCGCTGGTAAGTGGTCAGGTAGTTGTGAGACTCTGAGAGACTGAGACGGAGGTCGGCTGGATTCTGGTCAAACGTCGCCATGCTCGTCGGTCGTCGCCTCGTCGGAGACTGGGAAGTGAGTCACCACGCACGTCAGAGACTAAGGAAGGAGAGCAGAGGCAGAGCACTCAAAGCAGAGAAGGGGAGCCGTGTGGACGTCGGTCATCGGACGTCATTGGAGGAAGAGGGAGACTGGCGGAGGAGTGGATGGTTGAGTCGTGGCGTGGAGAGCCGTGAGCGGTGAGCCCGTGAGAGGAGTCAGACTGTCAGAGCAGAGGCGAGTAGGCGACGTGGGAGAGAAGAATGGAAGAGTATGCGTGTTTTGGAAGCCAAGCCACTGAAGCCAGGGAAAAATGAAAATGAAAAAAAGAAAAAGAAAAGAAAAGAAAAGAGGGAGATAGGGAAATAATAGAGAAAATAAGAGATTAATTAGGTTAAATTATGGGACATAATAAAATATCATATAATAAATACATATATTTTAAAATATTTTAGAAGACAAGTTGGGACCTTGATAAGATATTAACTGGGGCCAAATTAGTTGTCAAAATAAAATATTATATAATTAATACGTATACTTTTAAAAAAAATTAGAAAATTTTAGAACTGGGGCCAAGGCTCCAGCTGGCCATAAGCACCTTCCGCCACTGTACATAGTGATATTTAATTTGATTTCAAGCCTGATATATTTTAACACATGGTTAAGGGTATATTTTAGTTATTTAGTATTTCATATCATTTCTCTTTTTCTTTTTCTCCCTATTTTCCCTCATCCATCTTAATAAGAGGGTGATAACATTTTCTCTCTACTTTCTCTTCTCCCGTTCACTTTTCTCCAGAGCATAGATCTTATTGAATGTCTTAAAATTCAGAACATAATAATTTTTATTGACTCATATTTCAGGGTTATATAGTGACTCAGCTCCCAAATCCCCCCCCCCCCAAAAAAAAAAAGAAGGCATACAAAGGCCAAACTCTTTTCCAAAGATGATACCACATTATGAAACATGTCTCTTGTGTAATTAGAGATCAGCAATAATAGGGGCTGGAGGGACCCACTTATGAAGAGGAAAGCAGTCCAAGGAACCTTCTTCAGTCTGAGAAGTGGTGAAGTGTTGGGGCCTCCACATTTGGCCTTTTGATTCCCTTTCTTTAAAGAGCTTTCTCTGTGTGTTTTCAATGCTTCTCTTAGCTTCGTTAGCTTTGTCCCAATCTTTTCTCAGTAGGGCTTCACTAACATCACTCCACACATAGGCTGATTCTGTTGCCCACACATTCTGTTACACAATACAACAACAATCTCTTACTACTCATTTACACACACCATAATTATAATATTAATTCTTAATCATTAATTATTAACACATTAAAAAAGGAATAATCTCAAAGTGAGAAATTAATATATATGTGTTATGCAGGACAAGGAAGGGGAAGCGAGAAAAGAGAGGAAGAGAAGGGAAACAGAGATAGAGAAACTAAAGAGGAAAGAGAGAAAGAAGAATGAAAACAGACGAATAGAGGGAGAAGATAGAGCTCAGAAAAGGAGGAAACTCAATACTTAATTCTATTCAATTCATAAGGCAATGTGTTGATGATGTGCTATATATATGTGTCAACCCAACCCTAAAAATCAATAAGATCATCAATGTAGAATTATAAAATTAAAAGCAAATAACAAATATTCCTTCATAATTCTAAATATTTGAAATATTTAAAAATATTTTTTATGACAAATTTTTTAAAAATTTAATTACTCATTATTCTATATCGCATGATATATGAGAATACACGCATCTTGGAAAAGTAAAAAGAAAGATAAATTTTATCACCTCTAAATTCTTGACAGTTGGAGTTTGGAGATCTGAGATAACTTCTTTTGCATCATATATCACTCTAACACTCCCATTATTTTTATCCTTAATAGCAACAGTTCTGCGTTCAGGAATTCACATGGTCACAAAAATGTTAGGTATATATATAATCATTCTAGTCCTATTTATTATTTATAAGATCATACATTGTTCTTAATACTATCTTTTACAAAAGTTGATGAAATATTTGTCATTCATTTAAAAAACTCCAATTGACTCATTGTCACTTTCATTTGAAAGTTATAAACTTTCTTACATTTACCTAATTTTAACTAAATTTCTTAACCTCATGATAAAGTAGTTAATATGGTCTTATAAAAATGACTAGAAGAAGTATTTAATTAGCTTTATAAATGTCTGAAAACTAACACATGACGGAATTTTGACTATAAAGTTACATCAGGTTCATTATACATTAAGAAGTTCTAAAACTAAAAACACAATAGATAATTAGGAAAAAAAATAGGCTAAAGTATATGTTTGGTCTTTCAAGCTTACATTAAATTTCAGTTTAGTTCCTTAAATTTATAAAGTGTAATTTTGATCCTTTAATAACACCGTTAATTTTATTTAACAAAAAATATTGATTCAACAAACTTAAATGGTGATTGTACAATTAAATGCCAACAAAGCATGCTTAAATTTTAAAATATACTTTAGGGAAATGACCAAACATAAGCTAAAAACTAAAAGAAAGTTACCTGTCCCAATGACCTTCAACATCATAAAGAACATGGGAAGAGGAAGAGTCAATAATCTTTCCTTTGATAGACCTGCGGTTTCCCTTAAAACCTAGGAAAGATCGACCTTTGTAACACAAATCAGCCACCAAACCTGTCTCTTTGCACCGTATATGAACGTTGCCAACCCATTCAATGCCAGGAGTAGGAAGAAATCTGAATATGAAATTAGGGCAATTCATCTCATAAGTTTCTCCATGGTTCATCAACTTCATCGTCCTTTTACCTAGCATATGAACCTCCACTAAAGTACCTGCGTTTTTTGATTACATAAATTTATAACTCATAGTGAATATGAGATCAACATTCGCATTCAAGATCTGTTACATCTAGTTTCGCCCTTCGATCGTTTGGGTTGAGGAAAAAATACGGCGAGAAAATTGTTCTCTCTCTGGGTTTTCCTCTAAATCCAAACAAAGCCTTGATCTAGTCTTTATTGAGAATGAAAATATTTTGATGTTAGTTATACCACGGAACTTTGGAAGAGGTCGAAGGCACCATATAATTTCTACGTTCTCCTTCTCGTCAGTTGCATGGAGGGCTGATACTGGAGGGTGATGTGATACCTTACAATAAAAACAGATAGACGAATTAAATACTCTTTCAAGCTTAGAACATAAGTCACTCCAACTAATTTATCATTATCAAAAAATTGTAGTTAACTTGTTAAATTTTTCTTAAATTAATTTTCTTTCCCAACTTTATCCATATTAAATGATGTTTTGAAGGAAGAATAAAATATAAGGAATCACATTTAAGCATTAATTACATAAGCAAAACTGACAAATAAACATTAACTACTCTAAATGAAACAAGCTAAAATGCCTTATGAATGATGTTTAAGGTTTTTCTTAGTCTATCTTAAACACACTATAGTTCCTTATAAATAAGACTAGAGAAGCATATTACAGACCAGAGGATATATATATATATATATATATATATATATATATATATATATATATATATATATATATATATATATATATATATATATATATATATATATATATAGACTTAATTGTCATACCTCAGCATGTGAGTTAATTGATAAATTTATCACTCTATTCCATTAATAATCATTAATAAATTAATCCACTCGTATAGCTTCTTAGGAAGCAACACTTCAGCTTTTATCAGTGTCAGCAGCCACATAACAAGGACTGATGATGACTTTAACTATGACATGGATTAATTTATTAAAGGGTTAAGGAGCAATTTGGCCAACAAACTATTACCTCAGGAGCGCCCAACACAAATAACTTTTAAGTGGATCAAAAATGCCAAAAAACTTTTAAAAATGTGCAGCCAAACTTTTACTCCAGGAACGCCCTAAAACAAAAAAGTTTTACTCCAGGAATGTTCAGCATAAAAGAGTTTTACTTCATTCTTGTTCTGACTGCAAATTTTTAAAAGTTTTTTGGTATTTTTGATTCACTTAAAAGTTATTTGTGCTAGGCGCTTTTGAGGCAATAGTTTGTTAGCCAAATTACTCCTTAACCCTTTATTAAATAAGGAAATATCAAGACTTGAGTTTTAACCTAGTTAAAAGTTAAGGAATGAGTAATACCTGAGTTAAAAGTTTAGGGATTGAGTCATAATAAATACAGTTAAAGGACTAAGTCATAATTGAGTTACAATTTAAAGGACCAAAAGATTAATTTTCATAAAAATCTACCTACAATCTTAAATGTAGGACTGAATTTGCCGTGTAATTGTACTACAAACTATGTCCTACATCTATAATGTAGGAGTATCTAAGTAACATAAATATGTTAGGTAATTAGCAGTACTGTACAAAATAGACACGGTAAGAATCTGAATCAAGGCTTGACTTGTTGAGAGATGAAGCAGCAGGTGTGGTAAATGGGGTCTGATGATACTTCATATCTGGCTTCGCATTAATACTCCAATTTAATGTGGCATAATAATGGACAGTTGAGTGAAATGAAATTTCATCCATGAAATATAAAGGCAATTGATAATGAAGAAGATGTGAATATACTCTCTCTCCCTCTTCAAAATATAAATTTTATAATAGGAATGTTTTTAGGGATGAATTTGATCATACAAATTAATATTTTTAAATATTATTCAATATCTTAATCTGTACGTAGCCTTTTTTTTATATTTTTGTTACACTTTTGATATGCCTAAAATGTTAATGCAAAATTTCCATTCTTACCTTTAATTGCATTTATTATAACAGTTCTTCACTCATTCCCTCTTACTCACACTCTTCATAAATAAATGTATATTTGAAAAAAAAAAAAATCTTACATTTCTATTGACTTTAACCGATTTCTTATTCTAAGTAATCAAGTTATTTGTAACTTTAAGTGATCCCTAGCTAGTCCCAAATATAAATCAATCCTAACCTTTTTGCCTTTTGCTAAATCACTCCTAATTGATTCACACATGCCGATAAAAACAATTAAAAGCAATAAATTTATTATAAAATTCAAGTGATTTTAAATATTATCTTTATTAACTATAATCCTTCAGTCTTTAATATAACATATATTAGGAAGTTGCTCTTGGTCCTAATTATAAAACATAGTTTTCTAATTTAACCCACATTGATGCTCCTTTAACAATAGAAGAGGTAGTAAGGGAATTAAGGGAGATAAGTCGGGTATTTTAGACAATATATTTCATATTAAATAATTTAACTAACTTGCTTAATCTAATAAAATTATGTCAATGTGTCTTATATTAAAGACTAGAAGAATATTAAGTTACAACATTACATAAATTTCCCCCTCAAGGGAAGTGGAGACATTTGGGGGGACTGTTTAATCCTTAATCCTCCATAAAACTAGCTGGTAAATGCCTTGTGAGAAGGGAGCACATTTTGTCCTCATCAAAATGTGCTCATTACCCATATACACACCGTTAGATTGATTTTCGACGGTTTAGATTTGTTTTAATTTAATTTTTATATTTTAAATAAATTTTTATTTTGATATATGTAAAGTTCAAAATAAAGATAATCTTATAATCATCACTCCTCATAAAATGAATTTAGTACTTAAAATATTAGAAATAAAAATTTTAAATTTGGACCATGGACCATTCAGATTAAATTTCAACAATTAGATAGAATCTTATCAAAGTGATGAGAAACTATTAGGTTATCATCACTGTGATATATGAGAAGCGAATGTAGACTTGTAAAAAGGAGTAAGAGCATATTTTAAGAACGTTGACAATAAATAAATAAATAAAAACATCTTTTAGAAAGTGTCCTACAACAGGAAGGTAGCACCTTGAAAAACCTATATTTTGGATATTGTTAAGTAGTATTTTTGTATCGGAAGTTTTTATCGAAAGACAATTTTGCCCTGAATGTTATCACAATTAATTTAGATTGTTAGTTGACTAAATATGTTGAACTAGTAGTCTAAATGTCATCCACATCATTTTTGTTAAGGTGTAAATTTGTGCTGGAAGTCTATATATCATTTATTTCATCTTTATTCAAAGTTAGGTTTAAAACTATCACGGCAAATTTGTACCCTAATAAAAAAAAACGTGGATGAAATGTAGACTGTCAGCTTGACATATTTAATCAACTAACGGTCAAACTTAACCAGGATAATGACAAGGCAAAATTGCTCTATTTGGTATACTTCCTAAACAAAATTGGTTGTATGTGAACAGTTCAAAAGTAAAAATGTGTTTTAACCCTTTTGAAAAGGAAGGAGTGGATATATATGAAGGGAGGTCCCTGCTCAAGTAAGACATTAAAAGAAGAGTGAGATATATATATATATGGAGGTAGGTTTAGGGACATACCTGCTCAAGTAAGACATTAAGAGAAGAGTGAGACACATGGTGGGTCTCGCCCAGAATGGGATTATAAGGAGCAACTCCAAAGACACAAGGACGAATGGTAGATATGGTCCAAGCCAACACATTTATAAGCCTTTCCAATGGGCTCTCTCCTTTATTGCATCTCCTTATTAAGTCTACTTTTGTGCCGTATATTCTTTCTCCATGGCCCTGAAGCTGTGACTTTGGCAGGTTGAACGTTGCTGGAAGCTGCATGCATTAACATTAAGAATTTTATTTGCATACATAAATGTAAAAAAATTTGGGATTTATTGTAAATTTTTATAACTAATCCATTGTTTTTATTATTAATAAAATATTGTAGAGGTTTTCTGCACATAACTTTCAATTGATAGTTTATTATATGCTCCCTCCACTCAATATATTCCACAATCCCACCTCATGTACAGTGTGAAAGGGGTGGCTTCATTACAAATGAAACCAATCTCCCAAGGATTCCGATGAATGCACCATAACTGGACAAAGAAGTAACTGAGCGTGAGAAGACAAGCATGGGATATTGTCTTTGAGGAGAATTTTAGAGGAAGGTGTGAGGTCATATCTCACTTCTTCTTCCCCGTCACCTTTGGTAGTTGAAAAGAAGCCAGAGTGAACCAGTAAGCGCATGAGCCTATAGAGATGGCAAAATTTTGCAGGATCGATGTGTAGAGCCGAGAGCAAATCAGGGAGGGTGATGGGTTGGCCATGGCTGTGGATTATGTCTGGTATGTTCAGCTGCATAGCACTCTTTATACACATGGAAGTCAAGTATTTGAGTATGTGTTTATATTCTTTTAATTTTTAATGTATTTAAAATTTTCCTATAAAAAAAAATTCAGACCCCCAAATCTCCAAATCCCCTTCACTAATTGTGCGGACACAAATAAAAAATCATAACTCTGCCACTGCCTCCACTCCTTATTAGAAAGGACCTCGAGCATGTTTCGAAATATAACATGTTATATCTACAACATTAATTATTGCACGTGATCGACATTCTTAACTAATTACTTTCTAACTAATTAACTAAACTCATCTAACTAATTACATTTATTGAGGGTAATCCCTTTGGTATAAAATATAAGACATTAATTAATTCACACGAAGCAAGGAATGTTAGTTAAAATATTTAATGTCTTAAATTAATCAAATTTACTAATTTTACCCTGATTAAAAAAATGTAAATTTCAAATATACATTTATTATTTATCAATTTTCTCTCTTCTATAAGGATAAACGTTATATATATATATATATATATATCATTAATTACTCTGTCAGCCTCTCATATTTTGAACAAAAAACCAAAATTTTTGTACAAAAGACTTCTTATATTTGTTTTCTTTTAGTCAAAGGATATATATTAATACTACAAACAAACAAAAGATAGAAAACAAACAAAAGCAAATCAACAACAAAATAAGTAAAATACAAGAACAATCAATCACCACAAATTGAAGAGTTAAAAGTAGAAATAGAATCATGGGCAAATCCAACCTCCTTGATATTCAAATTAGAAATGACATGAAAGAAAATGATGTTGGTTGTAAAACTCACCGACACACCTCCTTATAAGAATTAGAGCAGTTGCACATACTGCACAGATACCCGTCTTAGGATAAAGAGAGAGAAAAAAACTCATTCTCAAAAAAAGAAAACTTATGATATCCTAAGAACATACTTTTTACTCCTCCATTCAGGCAAATTAATATGGTGACATCGGCTACACACTGAACAGCACCTCTTGAAATCTACCCTCGAAAATACAGATCCGAGCCACCATATGAAAATTAGATCTAATAACGCTCAAACTATCATCTAATCAAGAGAATTTATAGTCAGATCTCACAGTTTGTTGATTACAGAAAACTAGAACACCACCATAGAACCTAACATCACAAAAAAGAGAAGCAAAAGATAGATAACTCTCCCCCACCGCAGAACAGATAGAGATGGAGAGGAAAAAACTCACCACAAAGACAAGAGACGACAGAACTCAAAAGGAGAAGGCCGCAGCTGAAGGATCTGGACTCCAAATTACCTTTCTGACCTATCTGTGACATGATATAATACTTGCCGGCGGCTTGTGATGGACCACCGGCGAGAGGAGCTGAAGATGGGGGAGGAAAGTGTCGGCAGAGAGAAGAGAGAGAAAGCTCAGCACTTACTCAACTAAGGAGGAGTTATATAGAAGACTTCTTATATTTTGGACTTCGATTTGAGGGACTAATATTTAGCCATATTTATTGCTTTAGATTTGAGAGAACATAGCTTTCGTTCTTTACATTTTTCCTCAACTATATTGATTCGATCCCCGAATTGAATTTTGTCTGGGAATAACTCAATCCCTCGGATTTATTGACTTGAAACAAGCTTAGTTCCATGATCAAGTTTGTTTTGACTTAAGATTTGAAGGACTGAATCAAGAAAAGTGGAAAAGAAACATGCCTGAAAGTTAGAGAGATCAGATCCAGGGCGGATATGAGAGAAAAGACTGAAGATGCGTTGAAGAAGATTGGGAGCTGAATAGCGTCCTCCATGATCATGAGCTTCTTCTTCTTCTTCATCAGTTAATGAAAGTGGCTTAGTCAATATCACTTTCCTCTCCTTATTGCCTTCTGTTGCCTGCAGCATCGATGAAACCGACATGTTATTTCAGCGCGCGCTATATTTGTTATCATTTACATCTCAATAATATAAGAACAACAGTGTATAGAGAGAGAGTGAGAGAGTACCATTAGAAAGATGAGCTGATGTTGAAGAAGATAAGGGAATGGTAGATAGTGTGAAAACTGAGAAATTAAAGCAAGGGTATAGGGATGATACATATAGATAGACATGCACACTCCCATATAAATAGTATCAACAGCTTTGTCTGTTTCTTTTGCTTTTTTAAATATTGGGTTCTTTTGGGGCCAACATGGTTTGGGTTATTTTCCCTGTGGAGAAAAACCCAATACTTAAAGCGTATTTGTGTCTCACTTGTTGAAGTGGGGTGAAGTTAGATTACGGTGAGAATAAGAGCGAAAGCCATTTTCATGTCTTCAAATGATAATCTCGTTAAATCGATGTTTGCACACTTGTTAACTATTGAATTGAGTTAAAATTTTGTTACCTTGTTTGGAATATATATATCCAGATTGTTGGTGGGATCGCACTTTATAGTGTGAGAGTTATTGAGTTTGCTCTAGGACCATTGGTTTGGATGTTTTTCAGCTTTTTCATTTTCTATTGTAATTTATAAGTTTGTTGCTTTGGTTATTCGCACTTATTTGTACATGACTCTCATATACCCTATTTTAATTGTAGTGGGGCAAATTTTCATTGGTCTAAACAACTTATGATTTTTACCTTTGAAGGTTTTCCTCCTTAATAATTTTAGTGCCTCTTGTTTACTACACCTTAATTTCTTTTCTCGTTTAATCATTCAAGTAATAAGAGTTTATTTATGTTTAATACTATTTTGTGTCTAAATATAAGTCACTTATAGATATTTTGTCAATTTTATCCTTATTTAATTTCTATTAGAATGAGACAAAGAGGGGAGAGAAGTGTGAAAAATCATTTATAAAGTAAGGAGAGACAATAAATTTAATAAAAAAAATGTTAAAAAAATTATATATTTAATGTATTTTTCAATATGTAAAAATATGATACAAATGACTTAAAGATTTAGGGAAAATCTAAAGAAATATCACTTAAATTTCAAAATCTCAAATAGATGATTTCTCAATAAAATGAGTTGTTAACTGCTTAACTATTTTTATTAATCCTATTACTGTTGTTGTCAACCGAAATTTAAAATTTAAGTGGTATTTTTCTATATTTTCTCTAAAATATTACTCTGATCTTATTTATAAGTCTTTTTTTACGAAAAAATTTGGTCATATTTTCTAAGGTGAGTTTCAGGATACTAAATGAGATTGTGACAATTTTACTCATATTAGTTGTATCCATAAAAATAAATTTTAAATATGAGAGAGAAGAAAGAGTTAAAAAATAGACATTTATAAATAAGGGCATAGTTAGGGAAAATCATTTTAGAGTCCTTCTAACACTAATAATTCAAAAAAGATCCAAAATTCTGAAAAACTCAAAAAAGGCTCTGACTTTCTTAGAAAGAAACTGCGATGCAGGTCTTCATATTTGTACGATGTTTCTCTGTTTGCCCCTTGGGTACGGTTTAACTGTGAAATCGTCGGTAACATTAATGAATACTCGTACAGCTGGTAAAGTTGAAATGACTCCTATCATATTCATGCTTCTCATTCCCAACTTTTCTCGGGAGGGTCGGCAATTTTTTTAATATTTTATTTATTTTAATTAAACTATATGTTATATAAATATTTTTCACTCAGTATCTCTAATTAATTAATTTATAAGATATTGATATTACAATAAAGATATTTCTGAATATAAATATAAAAATTAATTAATTTAAGATATTGAATATTTCAGGATATGCCGACACCCCAAAATTAGAGATAATATTTAACAAATTGGGAACCACATTCATCTTATTTTATTTACAAGATGTAATACTTTAATCATGTTTGATACAATCCAATAAAATTAATTTTTAAATTTTATTTTAAACAAAATTTAATAAATTTTTAATTTATCTTTATTTAATATATATTAAACCTATAAGAAAAAAGTCAAGCACAACAATAAGTTGAGGATAATACATTTCATGAATAAGTGGGATTCCACTTTTTCACTGAGTATCACCCTAAAATTGTTCATAGGACTATTCAACTTGTTTATGATTGTTTAAGATGTGTTCATTACTTGTAAATGTATTTTGAATCGATCATGCTCTAATGTGTTATTGTTAAAAAATTAATTTTACTTTTACATATGACTAGTTTGTTGGATATGATTAATTTTGATGATGTCAAATATAGTTGTTCAATATTAAGAGCACATCATTTAATATCAAATATAGCTTGTATAATATATTTATCCTTTACATTGACTAACTACTATATTTAATGTAGATCAATCCAACTTGAATTATGGAGAATGATCAAGAAAAGAGATTGAAGAAAGAAGAACTTGTTATATATTATGAGAATATCAATATTCAAGTAAGTTGGAACGGCTTAATTTGGAGTTAAAATAAGCACAAGTTCAAACTTCCCAATGAATAATATTTTGCTACAGTGAATTGCTACAGTTCCGAGGCACAATAAGTTGCGCGTATCAACGCGGCGATCTCGCTCGTCTCTGCTAGGGTTTCATTGTGCGCTCGTCTTCTCCATCCACCAAGGCTTTTGTCTCGCCGGCGGCGTTCTTGCCGTCGACGACCCTCCTCTCGCTCCACATCTGCAGCAAAAGTGTAGATCGGACCTCGACGAGCCAGGAGCAGCGAGTTTTAGCTCGGAACAGAGACACAAAGCGGCGAACTTCCTTCTTCTCCGGCGCCGGCTTTCCTCTGGTCTCCGTCCTCATCGTCTCTCCAGCTCCGGCGTCCCTCTGTCTTTTGGGTGCAGTCGTGGTCCTCTTTCATCTCTGGCGGTAGGAGCTTTTGAGTGGACGTCTCCCTTGATGGTGGTCTCCGGCGTGGCGGTGGTCTCCGGCGCGACGGTGGTCTCCGGTGAAAGGGTAGTCTGCCTTTTTCTTTTATTTTTATTATTTTGTGTTTTTGTGTTTCTTCTAGTGTTGTTGTGGATTTGGGATTTTATGGTGGTGTTTTCTGTTGTGGTTTGGATCTACGATTTTGGGGGAAGGGTTGTATCGATGGTTGATAATGTTTTATGCCTTATCTATGAGAGGACCATTGTGAGGTTTGTTCGATGGTGACAAATCCAAAGCTCTAGTGTTAGCCAAAATTTAATCGATGAGTGGTTGACGTCACCAAATGTGTTTCAATGGAGGAGAAAAAGTATTCTTAAGGACTTCACTTGTCTTTTTTTTTTCTGAGGTTGGGTTTTCTCTGTCATGTGCCCCAAATCGAGGTGATTATGTAGCTGACTTATGTGCAACTTTTGCTTATAAGGAGGTGTGCCCTATAGGGTGGGTCTTACAACCAACACATTCTTTCATGTCACTTCTAACCTTGGATGTTCAAGAAGCTGATGGAGTCTTTGATGTTACTTTTATTCCCACCGGTTTTGTGGTGATTAGCTTTCCTTACATTTGGTTTGTTCTTATTATATTTGTTAGTCTTCTTATTCCAGTTTGTTTTCGTTTAGTGTCTGTTCCGATTTGTTTTCGTATTGTAATCGTCAAACTTTGTTGTAACTTTTATTATTAGTATTAATATAGTTTCCTTTTGACACAAAAAAAAAAAAAAAAAAAAATTGCTACAGTTCCAGCTCCTATCCTCACATAAAATAGGGTCTTACTCGAGTACAAAAATGCCTTACTCGAGCACCATACTCGAGTAGAGAAAATCTGGTGCTCGAGTAACATCATTTTTCAGCTACTCTATTTCATGTTTTACTTGGACGAGCTCTGGTTATTCGATGATATCTCCTCAACTAGAAGTTTGATTGAGGTGAAACCAATTTTGTATGAAACTAGACTTCAATGCGTCATTTTGAAATAAAATTCAAGCTCAAAGGAGTTCAAATGAGAGAGCTATGAATTTTGGAACTTGCCACTGAAATTCACGCCACACAACAGACTAAGCTTTGGTATTTTGAGTGTATCTCACAAACGAAAAATCCAAATGAACTGAAACTGGTGCCATTTAAAACTAGACTCAAATAAATTTCCAAAAAAAAAATCAAGAGCACAGAAAACAAAGATCAATTGAAGGAGATATGATGTTTTGAATTTAACAGTTAGTTCAGGATGTTGTAAAAACGCTGGTCAAGAACAACCTCCATTAATTTAATGATAACGGACAAAATACAATGAGTCTGGAGCTGATTCTTTTTTTGCATTGGAAAGAAAACTTAAAGAACTTTCTGGGCATATTTCATTTGCTAAATTTGGAGCTATATTGAAGACGATATGTTCACTGGAAATTGAGCCTTGTACTACCAATGCTACTGTGTTTTGGAAAGTCAATGGAGTTTGATATTTGCACAAGATCATGGTAGCCAACAGCTTGACACTTGAAGATAGTTACTTGAGCAAGAATGAGCATACTCGAGTAGAGGACACTCATACTCGAGTAATGTCGAGCTAGAGCCATCAATGAGAAATCAAGTTGTCTGCTACTCGAGTAAACAACTATTCCTACTCGAGAAATGTCAAATGAAGTCCCTACAATAAGGAAAAGATGTAGTTATACTCGAGTATGGTACTCGAGCAAAGAAAATTTGTACTTAAGTACTGTCATCAACTTTTATCAGGACGTCTCCGAGAATTGAGAATTTGTTGTTAACAGTTTATTACACTTGATTACTACTTGTTATACTTCTCGATGCTACTAATGACATTTGTGAGCAAGTTTCAGATGATCAAAAGCTCAGATTCAAGTTCAATGCCATCGGAAGCAAACACGAGCCAGACTATCAAACAGACAAAGCATTTATTGAAGCCTCTGATATGATCGTGATGAAACGTTACTCGAGCATGATAGATATCTTACTCGAGTATAATGCTCGAGTAAGAGAAGTTTGATACTCGAGTACAAGTGATTGTTAAGGATTTACAAAAGAACATTTGAAGGATTACTCTAGTACGGTAAGAATGATACTCGAGTATTGTTCATCAGCTACTTGTCTACCTTCGATGTAACAGTAATCGTAAATTTAAATATTTTGGTTTATGATTCGTTTCTGTTTAAATACTACTCAATCTTATTTACACTATTACTAATAATATTTTTAAGTGAGATTCAGATGATTAACGAATGATTTAGCAGTAAATGGGCGAAAAGCAACAACGTGTGTCAGAGCATTTATTGTTTGCAGAAACAGAGGCTACACACAAAATGAAGTTCCAAAGCAGACGAAATCATTCCTTCGAGGCATACCTATTCCGAAAAAAGTTCTAAGTCATCTTCTGACCACAAGTACGTTGACGACAAGCGAATTAATGAAGCAACGTTCAACTATGCTTAACGGAAGACACTTGTGTCTAACGAAAGTTTGAAGAGTTTCAATGGCTACTTCCAATAGACGTTCCAATAGACACTAATGGGTTTCCAACGATCGAATACTGGCAACGGTTGAAAGACAATTGCCTATAAATAGCGAAGTCTTCAAACCGAAAGTTGTGACGATTGATGAATGACTCGACGAAGTCAATGAAATGATTTTACTACTTCACCGTTTGTCAATACACGCTTAACTCATATACTCTCTGTTTCTCAATGTTTGTATAGTTTACAGTAGAGAGTGAGATGATCAATTATGTACTTTAGTGTTAATCATATTCACTTTTAAGAGAGAAGATTCATTGTAATCATTTTATTTGAGAATTACTCAAGATTGGGTTATCTTGAGTGGGAAACTGATTGTATCCTTACAGTTTGTAAGGGGGAGTATCTCGGTGAGAGATTCGGCTTCACAAGTGCCTGGGTGAACTTGTGGGATTGTATAGGCTTCTCTTGTGTTTAGATTAAATAAGAAGATAGTGGATTAAAAAATTTAAGTGGAGCTTGGGGATTAGACATAGGTCAAGGATTGGGCCGAACTAGTATAAATCACAGTTTGCATATTCTCTTCCCTTATATCTTATATTTCTAGTATATGTTTATTTGAATATTTAACTATTGATTTAGAATACGCGAAAAGATTTTCCAAATTTTTAATTTTTAATCTTTCACCAAATTTACCCCCTCTTGGGTTCAGCCAATTTTTACATTGTTCACTTATTCATAGGACTATTTCATTTATTCATGATGTGTTTATCACTTGTAAATCATGTTGTTTTTTACTTTGATTTTGAAAGCGTTATTTTTGTTTTTTTACTTTACAAATTAATTTCACTGCAAGCCCACCAAATTGTAGTTAAATTTCATATTTCTTTAGGAGCTAAAAAAAATTAATTTGCTCATTGGTCCTTCCCTGAAATTTTACCTAATATCTATCTTATATTTGGTATGATGAGGTCATGTTTGGTATAAATAGTTGGGAAAATCTAAATCAACATTATTAACAACAATATCCTAACAACTAAATCAGTAATATTAATAACTATATTAGTAGACGTTAACAAGTAACGTTTTATGAAAAAATATCAAAAAAGGCTCTAGGACCTTTTTTAACATGTCACTTTTTCTTGGATGTTTTTAAACATTTTTTTTTGTTAATTTAGACCCTAAGATGAATTTTCCCTGAATAGTTTTATAAACCTCCCTAAAAACTAAACGTTATATCGACTTTCTTCTTATTTTGAAGTCCCTCTATCTAAAATTTAATTATCCTTTAAATCACATTATTAATCTTTTTTTCTAATTAGATCAAAGGACCTTATTTTTCATAAATATTACTCGTATTTATCAATTAACACATACATTATTCTGAAATCCGAATGGCAATCATGAAGCCACGTTGTTGGCCGAAAAACAAATCATGACGCCACATACTCATCTCTATTATTGGAACTAGTTTTAATACTCATCGCATTGATGAGCACTAAAAGTTAATCAATGTGATGATATCTACACACAGTTCAATCACAATTTCAATGGTTCAAATTTAATATTTTTAAATAACGATTTTGAAATAAAACAATTATTTTTTAAAAAAAATGATAGTTAAAATATTATTTTTATATTAGATCCTGTAGACATTAAAATTAGTTTTTTATGAAAAAAAAAAGTTAAAGTAAAAAATTCAATCAGACCCATTCAAATTAGGGAGAAGATTTTCTCATAATCTCTTTTCTCCTTTTCTTCTCCTTAGCCCATTGGGCCATTGATTGAGAAGAGGAGAGAGATGCTAAAGTAGTATTGTGATTGATTGAATGGATATGATTTAAGGATGATGAAGGATAATGAGAAAATGATTAGATTTGAACGGTCTCCAATGATAATTAGTTGGTTTCCTATCCTATTTGTGCCTCGTACTTGCCTTTTTTAGTGCAATAAAACAAAGCTTATTAAAATATATTAATTAATAACTTTTATTTGAGGTATTTTATTTCCATTCTTGAATCATTAGTCAATATCATGTGATTGTGCACTTGGGTATAATAAAAGAAACAAAGGTGCCGAAATGATGAATACAAAATAGCTCAACCTAAACCACCAAACGCTTAGGTCAACTGGTAAGGAGTTGTCCTAGCTTAACCACGGGTTTTGAGTTCGAGACGTGGGAATGCAGCATGCGTAGGTGGTAGAGGCTTCCCCCCGAAAGGGGCCACCCGGTCTCGGTCCGAATTAGTCTGAGGCCGTTGATGTGCCTGAAAGATGGTCTGCCCTAGGATATCGGATGCTCTAAGCAAAAAAAAAAAAAAAAAGCTCAACCTAAGAGCAATAATAATCATACATAGGAATAAAGAAACCTGGTGCATTATTGTTTGGGTACTTAAGAAGTGGACGATGGCGAAGGAGAACCCACCATTTGAGGTCTGAAAAGTTTGAACCATTTTAACCAACAAACAAGTAAGTAAATTGTGTAGTTCTCAAATTCACTCAAGGGAATTATTTATGCGTACCTCTTAATTCAACTTACTTTAAGCAAACAAGGTGATCGAATTGAGGCTTCTGTCATTCAGAAGGGACTGATCAAACGATACGCCAATGATTTAACAGAGGGAGAGGTCTACATGTTCGAGAACTTCAAAGTCTTAGCCAACGATGACGATTACAAAACATAATCGATGGAAGATTATGCGTACCTCTCAACCTAGTCCCAATCAATGACATTGCCCATGAAGAAACCAAAAACGAAGAGTTGATTGGTTAGTATACCTTCCTATCATTGTTCGTATTTAAACTGTTTTATCCTAATCTGGATATCAATTTCATCCACATGTGATAGGCTTCCTACAAGCATTTGGGAGATTGGTTGGAAGAGACTCTGACACAAAGAAGAAATGGGTTTTAACAATTGTTGATCATAAGTGACGTACTTTTTACATTTAACATTAACCTATTAAATGTTTAACCACTGTTGCCAACATAGTTCTGCATCATCAATGGAAGGGTTAAATGGTTAGTTATATGTTGCTTTGTCAAGGGTTAAGTAATGGATGACATCAAGATTTTAATTCTTGATTCAGACAAAAAACCTACCACTAATAAGACAACCAATGTGGTTTATAGAGAGATTTTTCAAAATATTGTGTAAGACTCATTTTTGGTTCCAAGATTCTTTGGATGATATTTTTAGTGAGAATATTTTTGGTTGTCTTGAATTATTCTCAGTTTGTAACTTATACTTGAAAAAATAAACTCAGAATAATTTATTCCATAAATAGCCACAGGGGCTGCGGATGCAAACAGGCATTAATATATCTTTAAGAGTAAATACCATTTGTAGTCCGACAAAAAAACACGGACCCCATTTTGGTCTCTGACAAAAAAAATGTTATTTTTAGTCCATAAAAAGGATGAATAAGGGTCGATTGGTGGACATTTTGATCCCTCACAAATTTCCAAAATGTCCTTTTTAGTCCCATAAAAACACTAAAAATGACGAATAAGGGTCGGTTTTTTTGTTAGGGACCAAAATGGGGTTCGTGTTTTTTGTCAGGGACCAGAAAATGTATTTACTCTATCTTTAAACGATCGAGTGTTCATGCTGGCTAGAATTAGTAGTAGAAACTGCTTTTTTAACGTAATTTATTGTATACGAGGTAAGTTTGTGAGAAAAGTTTTATCTCAATTTGTGTGAATGTGTTTTTTCAACACCAACTCAAACAGGCCCAAATTCCTAATTTTCCCTTGAGATATGACCGTGTCAGTCCCTTTTTTTTTAGGCAAAATTCTTCAAACAACATAGCATGAAAAAACTTTCTATTCTATATTAATCAATTATATATTTCTCAACATTTATATTTATTTTAGAATCTAATATCTAATAAATAACACCTTAAAATTCAAACCTTGAGCAAATGCTCGTTGTTACCACCTACACCATTCGACAAAATTAAATCATATATGGTTTTTTCTTCAGAAGCCATCAAAGACAATTTACGAACCCCAGTCAAGGAAATTCATAGCCTCGCAAATTATGATGGAGAAATCTCAGGGAAAAGCACCAATATGGGAACTTGGCGTAAACCCCTTCTACACCAGAAGCAACGCCACTAACTGCATTACATTAGTAAATATTTTCCTACTTGCTCTAATTGGGTACAATTTTTGTAAAAAATTCCTATATTGGTGCTTTTCTCAGAAATCCCCCGGATACCAAGGACTAAGAGACAAATGAATTTATGTGGCCAATAGCTTGTGATAGAATGATGATCTACCAGTACCATCCATACCAGCGAACAAGGCATAATCTAATTACTCTTTGGGATGTGTATCTTCCTAAAGTTTATTAGGGATAGTAAACCAGGACCGGACCGGCCAGTTCGGCCTAGAAACCAGTGAACCGGTTCGGTCCGGGCATTAACCCATTTTAAAAAAAAAAAAAAAAATCAATTTTTTTTATATATAATTTCATATTAATAACCCTGAATCTTCACTTTCTCACCAGTTTGGCCCCAGATTAGCTCCGGTTTGACCCCAATCTAACTTATTGACCCTTAACTCAGTACCCCGACCGGTTCAATAATCAGTCCAGTTTTAATAACCTTGAAGTATATAGCTGTAAATTTCCATTGATGCTTTTTCAGGAAAAAAGTTAAACATAGTGGGAATAGGGTCACATATATTGTGTCTATCCGAAATGTTCAGAGAGAAATATTTGAGGATTCAAATTATGCCATGGGGAAGAGATTGATTGATACATATAGAAAAACCCTTTTCTTCAAGCATTTCAACAAAATCATCACAAGACACAAATATTGGCATAACTTTAGAAGTGGAAGAAACAAGAAATCTCTCCCCCTTACACCAGCTTACCTTTACACCCTATTACATGTTATATATCTAGCCACGTACATTATTTCCAACAAGTTACAAAAGAATATTACAAACATCACTTACCTCTTGTGAGCAAACTAAGCTAACGTGGGTATCCATTGGCCATAACAGGAATCCTTACCTTGTGCCCTCTGCTACCTTTCATTAAAATCTCCCCAAAGCTATAGGTTCCTGTCACTGAGCGAACGGTGAGTGTCACCGAGAACTTTTGCGACGAACCGGGTTTAATAGTCATGGCTGGAGGGTTTACTTCAATGGCAATGGCTGGCCCCATTCTGGCTGTGATCACATAGGTTTCTTCCTCGGCGACATTTGTGACTGTGCGAGTGACAGTTCGAGTTCCCACAAGATGGGCGACTGTAATTGATGGAGTGTTGAAATTTGATGGGTGGCCCATGCTACTATTGCATGGTGAGTGTGTGTAGTTCTTTACCTCGTTAACATCAATGCCGGGTGTGGTACACAAGAACCCCAAGTAATCTTCGTATCCTACAACATGAATGGAAAATTAATGTTTGTTTACTCTTCCCTTCTCCCTTTTCTTTCAATGTTCAATTTTTGTCAAAGGAACTCAAATTTTCAGTAGAAAGAAAATAAATGCAGAATGGAAATGAATAAGTGGTCCCAAATCTTAAGGTTATAAAATCATTATAAGAAAAAATTTAACTCCATCTTATATGCTGGTTTTTCTATAACTTTCAGCAAACAATTATCACTTTTAACACAAATGTCATGATCATGAACTGTTCAGCCACTTTCTGCTTTGCTCTATTGTGTCAACTTTTTTGCTTCACTGATCCTCCATACTTAGTTCATAGAAACTCATGAGTTTTACCCACTCTCATTCTTGGCTTCCAGAATTTCATGCCTTCAATCTAGCTAATCATTCATGTACAAATGTGACCGGACAAGCAAAGTAGTTGTAAAGATGGAAGAAGAAAATAAACCTGCATCAAATATGAGCCCAGGATCCAAGGCAGCTCTAGGATTAACATGTCCACTTCCGTAATCAAAAGGAGAAGCCGCGACCAGCTTAAAAGCTTCTGTCTCAGAACTCTGCTGTGCTAGAAGAGGCCTTCCTGCTCTGTCTAGAGTGGATGATGTTGTCATCAAAGATGACTTAATAGCAGCAGGGCTCCATTGAGGATGCTTCTGCTTTATAAGAGCTGCTATTCCAGCAATATGTGGTGCGGCCATACTAGTTCCAGAAATCATTGCGAATTCACCCCCTGCACAAATAGCCACTTAATAATTTCTATATTGTAGTTCAATGTTTTCTTTTTCCTCTTTCACCCAACCCTTGATATTATGCAATAATCCTTCCAATGATGACTCGAGCGACAAATAAAACCCACTAATATTAGGAATCCCCAACATATTTTCCAGTTTGTACAGGGAAAAACAATTCAAGAAATTGTATAAGCCTGGTTCCATGTTACTGAAACAAAAGGCAAACTCAATCTTAGTTATAAAAAGATTATTAAACAGTTCATTACTATGCATCCTCTTCATTTCTGCCAGCAAGATATCTCATACTCGGGGTTTATTTCTGAGTTATAATCCCATTGGTTTAGCCCAAAATTACTTTTCCCCCCAAAAATTTAGTTGAAGGTTTTCATTCATCAACAGTAAAGATAAAATAATCAGCTGGATCACAATCTACTTACCAACATAGTTGGGTTCATCAGTTCCATTTGGAGACCAAGCAGCCCAAATCAATGAACCAGGAGCTAATATATCTGGTTTGAGAAGATCTGCCTCTTGGAAGCTGAAGTCCTTTATATTTGGCCCCCTAGAAGAGAATAGTGCCACCTGTGGAGCGGATTTATGGAGAGTGGGCACTAAACCATCCCCTATATTACCTGTACCTTTGAAACTCTTCACACGCCCTGTCCAGTCCCTTGGTGTTGAGATATTATAATATTCTATAAGTTCCTGAAAAATAATGATTTCATGAAACAAATTACATGATGAATAGGGAGAACGAATTTTATACACTTGAGAAATTAAAAAGGATAAAAAAAATTGCAGAAAAAGTGAGATAAGCACAACATTAACTCAAGAAGTGGCAGAAGATATGTGAATGAGATTGTACAGATAAAAGTTTGCGATGATGTCATGTATATCCACATCTACATAACTGAGCCCATTAAGATGAGTCAATTACCTTTGTGTTTCTGACATCAGAGATAAGAATCCCAGGAATGCCAACAGGAACTGGATCGAATTTTGTTCCAGGAGAAACATTTTCCACACAAAGAACAAATCCAACAGCACCAAGGGCATTGGCTGTTTCAGAGACTTTCTTTATTGATGCAGTACCAGAAACAAAATTGAAAGAATAGCCACAAAGAAGAATATTCCCCTCCACCAATTTCTTATTTAAGACTTCTGCTCTCTGGCAATCTGTGGGGCTGTACTTCATAACTGAAGAATCTAGCAACACATCATTGGCAGCAACTAATTTGTATGTTTGGTTTGGATGTGTGGAAGCTGCATATTGCCATTAGATATACATTTAGTGGCACTCACATCAGGCATACATGGGAGAAAAACAGACAACAAATATAATGCGGACAACCCATACATGTGCTTTTTAGGATACAGGGGAGAGAAAGACTATGGCTTATTTGATTCTGTTTTTGTTTTTTTTTCAACAGTTTTATAATTTTTTTTTTTAAAAACAAGTTTTGAAAACTATAAAAAAATAAAAATCTATTTGGATAGTTGTTTTAAAAAATCTGTTTTTAAAGTCAAGTGGCGGCGGCTATCGCCTATAGCAACGTGGCGATGGTTGTCGCTGGTAGTGTAGTGTCAGTAGTAAATAGGTAGCGGCTTCAAAAACTAAAAAATAGAAAAACAAAAATAAGAAAACACCTAAAAAATGTTTATGTTTTTTAGTTTTTAAAAACAACTTTTTGCTTTTTTGTTTTTTAAAAAAACTTATTGGAAACAGTTTTCCAACAAGCCCTGTTATTCTTTTGTTTCTTCACATCAGGCATACATGGGAGAAAAAGAGTAATCTTCTTTTGTTTATTTTTTTTCTCTTTTCAAATTATTTTGTAATTTCACTCACTGCACAGGAAAAAAAAAATCTGACGCAAAGTGCTTTTTTTATATTACAATTTTAATCTTCGACATTATATTTCCAAGAAGCATTGCATAAACTATTATAACATATATCGAAGGAAACAATATTAAGTCGGATAACTCACGTGACAGCCCCATTCCAGCTAACATCTTTCCATTTCCGAGGGTCAGATGGTTCTTATATCTACGATCATCAACTGCAGCTGCCACAGAAGTTATCCAAGGACTATATGAAACCAGTGTCTTAGGAAAAGGACCACCATTTCCAGCAGCCTGAGCAACAAATACACCTGCTTTCACAGCTCCAAGAAGTGTAGCATCAAAAGGGTTCAAATATGTGGTTTTAGTAGTTGCTGGAGGACTATTTGGTCCGACTGAAAGACTCAGTATATCCACCCCATCACGCACAGCCTGTGGGCAATCAAATCTTAGTAGTTAGAAATTTTGAGATAAACCCAGCAACGAAGAATCAATAGTTATAAACCATGATAATGCACAACAAATTGGCAAAATAAAATTTTCAATTTATTTGAAAAATTTATTTATTTACCTGATCAATTGCAGCAACTACATCGGCAACAAACCCTCCAAAAAGTCTATACAGTGCCTTGTACACAGCAATCCTGAACACAAACATGTCAGTTGTCTGATGCAAGTTGCAACAGATACTATAGTTATAAGTTTAAAAAAGAACAATTAGAAGTTATTCTTCTTCACCTTGCACGGGGAGCCATTCCACTTGCTTTCCCAAATTCATACCCATTCATCCTCACAGGAATTCCATTATTTCCAGCTGCAATAGCAGCTGTGTGACTGCCAGATGTAGATGCAAGGAATAGAGAAGAAATATTAAAAGCTAAAAATTAGAAGATATGGCCTCAAGCAAAAGTGCTCATACTTTGACTTCAAATACTTTGAACATGTAAATAAAAAACTACTAAGGACATAATTTCCTCAATTCAAGAAAATCCAAGTAAGTATCCAATATTCGTCCACAAGCTAGAATACTCAGTTTTTGTTACTTTGTACAAGACAGCAAGGGAACAAAATATTGATGCGAGAGGGGAAAAAATGAATGTCATTTCTGTTCCAAATAATACGGAAATCTATGGGGAATTAAAATAAACAAGAATGCCTCTAAGCTCTGAAGAATGTTAGATCAGTTCCTTCCTGCCAATATGGTTTACACAGAAAATGAACTACTGCCAATATGAAGTAAATGACTAAATGTTGCATTCAATTTGTTGTACATAGGATGAAAGATTTCCATAAACCCATTAAAAGTGGCCAAGTTAAAGTGTAGAACTTTATTTTATCAGCACACATTTATAGGCAAACCTCCCAATAAAAATTCTTTCAGACAAAATGAATCCCAGAAGTTCATTAGGAATAAAATCAAATCAAGTGAGATTTTCCTTTCACGTGAATTAAAGCAATAGTATAAAAATGTAATACCAACCTTCCATGCCCATCCCCATCTAGGGGAGAAGCAAAATCAATAGACGGATTAAATGCCCCAGCAGCTATTGCAGCTTGAGCAAAATGTTGTGCTCCAATAATCTTCCCATTGCAGAAGTCCTTCTTTGTATCTGGATCAATTTCACATTTTCCTCTGTATCTTGGAAAGGGTCCATATGGTTCAGTATTGTGACTGGCAAAGCTTGGATGATGTGGATAGATCCCAGAGTCTACAAATCCAATCACAATGTCTTCTCCAGCCCTGTCAAAGCCACCTCCTGTTGGCCATACCTCCGTTGGAAGCCCCAAAAATTGCGGGGTATGTATTGTAAGTCTCTTTACTTTCCAGTCTCTCTCTACAGATTTCACTCCAGGAGCACGTTTAAGGGTTTCTGCCTACTAATATAAGAGGATAGCGCAAGGAGAGTAAAAAAAAATTAAGCAACTCGTGTTTAAAATGTAATAAATGGAATAGTAAAAGAATGTTACAAGAGTTCACCTGTTCAGGGGAAATATGAACAGCAAACCCATTTATAAGATGACTATAACTGTAGAGCTTCTTGTAGGTCCCCCGTTCAAACAGCATCCCAAGAAGCATATCATGTTTATTCTCAAGGTGATGAGCATAAGAAGTTACCAATTCACTGGAGGAAGTTGGAAGATTTTATAAAAAGTGAGTAAGCACACTTGTTATGATATCCAGCTCTTCGTTTAAAGTGCATAAGAGGAGCATATAGCAGCCAAAAGACCTAACTTATTTTAAGGGGGGAAACACCACAAACAGCAGGGCAGTGAGACTGGGATGGTAGTAATAGTATCATGTTTACTTAAGATAAAAGTAGTTTGAACCAGTCATTGGGAATACAACAAATATGAATATACCTGATCTTTGTAATGAATAGAACAGCTTTGACTGAAATAATTGACGACATTTCATTGGGATAATAATTATAGCATTTCCTTATTTGTACTCCGAAAAATGCTAGTAAAAAATCTTACACAAGATGACTACAAAACAAATTATTTGTCACCAAGAGAAAAAACAGGTGATTATGAAAAAATATTGATGACTTTGCCTCACTAGTAAGAATTCATAGACCCAGAAGGATGGATATCTCACAGATCACAAAACAAGTCAGAAAAACAGTACAGCACAGAATATATTTCCTCCAACTTCCCCGTATGTAATCACAAAGTAACAGCCAAAGCAGACAAGCGGTGAATGCCAATTGGTCCTTAAATTTGTCACCAAGAGTAGAGTTTTCCAACCTTTGGTTTGGATTCGTTGAAAAATGCTTTTTAGGATTTGGGCATATGTCTACGCGCAAATCAAGAATATGGGAGAGATGCAGTAACTCTATTTCTTACAATTTCAAAACCCAAAAAGAAATATTGCAAATACCTTGTGGTATCAATCTTCTCATCAGATTCCACAGCAATGGCTTCAAACCCATCAATACCTCCGGTGTAACTTATGACAGGTTCACCTTCAATAGTTACTATATAAATCTCTGCTTTTGCAGCAACCAGAAGAGATGATAAAATTATAAGGATGCACTGGAAGTCTGACAGCCTCATGTTCACTAACCTCAATTGCAATGGATCATAAGATCTGTTTCACCATGCAAACAATTTCAGTCGGTTACATAAGACACCAATTCAATTGCTAAATTGAAAAAGCAATTGTCAATGAAGGTCAGAAATAAATAACTAAAACTAAAATTAAACATAAAAATGCTTGCTCTGCCCTGAGATTAAAAAGGGCGGGAAGTAACAGCTTTTTTATTCCTTCTTTTTCCCCCAACTTCCGGTATGAAGCTACGAAGCTTTTTTTTCCGATTTTTTTTTTTTTTTGGTTTTCATCTAAACCCAAGACGACACTGGGTCGCAGAAAATAACGCAAAAGAACCGATATTTTCCATTTTCGGAACTAAATCCAATTTAGAACAAACATAAATCTAAATACTTAAGATAACACTAAATTGAAGTAGACCAGCTTGCAAAAGTCTATTTATAAAACAAAACAGCAAGAAACACCCACCAAAATTTTTTTAAAAAAAAAAATTTTAAAAGCACAGTAAACGCCTGTAAGGCAATGAGAGAAAATATATAGTTCTGGAGTGAAAACAGTCGGTGAATGTGTCTCTCACAAGTAAAAGTGTAAGAAAGAGGAACCAGACCGAGAAAGCAAACGAGCGGAAAACATATAATGATCACAGTCGTTCATTACACAACAAGAAAGCGAACAGAAGAATTAAACCTGCATTTCTAAATTTGAAGCAATTACTCAAACGAAATCATTTATTTTCGGAATTCATCTCAAGTAATGGAATGGACTAGTGTCGCTTGGATCCGGAATGCTCCAAGTCGCAAACAGTCCAAACCAAAAACAGCACGCAAAGTTTCGAATAAAGCCAACATTCACCGGAACCCAAAAGAAACAAGACAGAGAAAGCTCTTCTGATAAAAGCAAGAAAAGCGACCGGTAATTAAAACGGAAGATCGTACGGAAAAAGGGAAAGGCAAATCAAATGCAACCACCACTCACACTCTCACAGTCACAGAAGTGAAAACGCACGTATCAGGGAATCTGGCACCAGAGGATGAAATGACAAAATCGGAGAATCGCCGGTGAAGATCAGAGATGGGATCAAGCAAAGAGAGTGCCGTACCACATTCACATTGCCATGATCGGAGATCCAACGGTCACCATTAAATGCCCAAGAGTGTCAAAAGCACGAGATCCTAGTGAGAGAACATTAGGAGAGTGAGAGTGTTGGGTTTTCCTTCAAGGTAGCAGTAGCAGTAGAGAGAGACAAGAAGGCGAAGAAGGAGGAGGAGACCATAGATTTAAGGGAATTATTAAATAATTTTATAACTAAGTCATATAGTATCAATTTTTTTTGGGGGAACGATATTAACGAATCAAACCTCTAATTAATATTATTATTATTATTATATTTTATTTAATACGGAGACTTTGGCGCGCAAATTGTCGGACGGTTGATGAAAAGACGATATTGCCCTTACAGTTTGACCTGGAGGGGCGGGTTTCGCTGTAGACTGAACTGAAGTCACGTTTACGCGTATCCGAAATCAAAGGAAAAGGAATCTAATTATGGAAATTGGATCGCTGGGTCGGGTGGGGCACCCGATTAATTATTCCCTTTATTTTCCTTAATTAATTTAATCCATCCATTGTCAGTTTTTCTCCCTTATCCTATCTAAACCGTTGATTGGAAATAAAAAAGAAAAATTAAAGTAGTATTATGATATTTCAGATAGATATGATTTAGAGATTATGAAGGATAATAAGAAAAAGATGATGAGAGAAACCTGACCCGTAGCTTTACTCTTTTTGTTTCATCTCTCATTTTCCTCTCCTTTACTCTTTTTGTTTCATCTCCTCCATTGGATAAAAATGTTAAGGGAGAATTACATTCAGGTCCCAAGGAATGAAAAAAATTACAAAAAAGTCCCTTGAAATCACAAAATTACCCAGAAGTCCCAAGGAAATTTTTGTTGTAAATACATACATTTCCTGTTGTAAATACATACATTTCCTGTTGTAAATGGTTTGGGACTTTTTTGATATTATTTATACAGAATTTTTAAAATGTTGTTGTAAATACATACTTTTTTTGTTGTAAATACATACTTTTTCTGTTGTAAATGGTCAGGTGTTTAAATGTTGTTGTAAATATATATTTTTCCTGTTGTAAATGGTTTGGGACTTTTTTGATATTATTTGTACGGAATGAAAATTACTTTTCGTGTTGTTGTAAATATATATTTTTCCTGTTGTAAATATTTGTATGTATTTACAACACGAAATGTATGTATTTACAACAAAAATTCTCTTGGAACTTTTTTGTAATTTTATGATTTCAAGGGACTTTTTTGTAATTTTTTTCCTTCATTGGGATCTGAGTGTAATTCTCCCAAATTTTAATGATCTAGATTTAATATCTTATAGAAAAGAGTTTTAGTTTTACTTAAAAAAATACACAAATAAATCTAAAATTGTTGGAATTTGATATATATAAAATAAAATAAAAACATGTGAACGGCTCAAATCAAATTTTAGCATTTTTAAATTTATTTATATAATTTTTTAACTAAAATTATAAAAATATTTTTATAATTTATTTATTATAATTTTTATATTTCATGATGGAACCACTTTTATATGGTGTTGATGAGATTAGATTTTGTGGGCTGAGGTGTTGAACAATGAAACTTGTAATGATTGTGCCTTTAGCTAAGATCTTAATTATTTGGAGAAAACAATTATATATGCATATAATTAATTAATTCCTAATTTAATTTGTTTGTTTGTGCTTGTGATTGTTTCATACAAACAATCACCCGTACGCACATTATATATAGGTTGACTAAGATAAAGGATTTGGTAGAGAATCATCATTTCATATATATGAGCCAAGAGGAGAGAATAAATAATGGAAAAACCTCGTTAGAAGACTCACCCATTATAGTTAGGTGTGCGGTGCGAGTCGGATCCGGATTAGTCAATGTGAAGTTCTGAATACCAAATGGGCAACCGAATAATAATAATAATAATAATAATAATAAAGTTAATTTAAGACTTAAAATTCAAGTTTATTAGCATTATTTATTAAGTCTTCGTTTTATCCGATATGGGGCTTTCCATGTTAACTCAAGTCCATTCACAATTGGACAATCTAAGTGTGTATTTATTTGCCAACAAAAATGTCAGTCATATTCTATTAGTGGTTAAATTTTAATCTCATTACTTAAATATTTTTATAAATAATTAATTAATCTGCAATTCTTTATAGTTTCAACCAATTTTTAATTGAATCCCTATAATTTTTTTTCAATAGGTCTCTATACTTTTACTTGTTTTAAATCAAGTCCCTGAACTTTTTTCTTTTAATCAAATCCTTATAGTTTTACATGATTTTTAATTGAGTCCTTGTAATTTTTTATTTTTCAAATTAATTTAAAATTAAATAAAAAATAACCAACTCAAATAAAAATATTAATAGTCAATTAAATTTAATACTTACATAATTAAAAAAATAAATATTAGAAATTTTTGTGTATAATTAATATAATTAGAATAATCAATTATAATTATATTTTTAATAAAATATATTATTATGATTCCAAATTTATAATTATAGAATAAATAATATAAATATATGATTGGTTAAATGTTTTTAAGATTATTAAAATATTATTATAATAACTTACTGTTTATAAAGTATTATTATTTATACAATAATATTAAAAAATAGTATAAATAATAATATTATAGTACTATTTAATATTTATAGAAGAATAATATTAGAGTTTATATATTAATGAATAAAAATTAAAGATACAGGGACCTGATTAAAAAATAAATGAAACTAGAATGATCTGATTAAAAAAAAAAAACTATAAAGACATGATTAAAAACAAATGAAAGTATAAGAATTTGATTAAAAAAACTATAAGGACCTAATTAAAAAATTGGTTGAAACTATAAAAACCTGCATATTAACTATCCCTTTTATAAATGTTGATTCCTCGAATCCTTAATATAAAACCTAATTAACTTTTTCGGAGAAATTAAAAAACTAAATAGATTACTTTAAAGTATTTATATTTATTTTTTCTCTAAGTTAATTTATTTGACTTATAAACTGATATATAATTTGATGATAAACAATACATATATGTTATGATTAAGAAATTTATTTATCTTCTTTCATTTATCTAAAAAAGTCAATTAAATCTTATATTAAGTATAATTAATAATTGAAGTAAGAAGAAATCAAAGAAGGCGTTTACGTTCTTCAATTTAATGCCCTCTATGATAAGGAAAGAGACACTGCTTTAAAGTTTCATTGTATTGGCCAAAACAAAGTGTTTCATTGTCAATAAAATCACCATCCACAATTATTTAATGAGTAAGTTGGATGTCATAATATATTGCTTTTATTATTTTGTATTGTCCTTTTAGTTAATGTTGGACCATACTTATTTGTATTTATTTATTTATTTTTTGAAAAATATTTTTTTTTTCATTTATTGAAATTAACAACACTGTCTATTTTTTGGTATTTACTTCCTTGTTATTTTGTTCATCAACAATTAATAATTAAATAGTTATGGACATTGAAATGGAGTTCTTGCTTTTGTGTTGTGGTTGTTGAGTTCACATGGTAGGGGCCCATCATGCTTGTCCTTATGCTTATACAAGCATGTGATGAAAGATCCCTTCACTTACTCATCTGTTTTTTTGCTTCTTTTTTTTTTTTTTTTTATAGATAGATAGATCTTAGAATCCTTAATCAATACCAATACCAATATCAATATAAAATAGAATATATGTGTGTGTAGAGGAAATTTTAACATCAATAAGTTATTAACTATTAACTCCGGTTCTAAATATAAGACATGATTTGTTGTACAATTTACGCTACAAATGATGTCTTATATTTAGGACCGGAGGAGTATATGGTTTACTCACATCTCATATGAAAGCATGGATAGTCAACCATTTTAATTAGGGCATGAAAGTAATAGGTATTCTCTTCAACTATCTCACCGAAATTAAGAAGTATTTTCACTTTTATCTATATTTAAGAGCATAAAAAAAAACTAATTATATTTTAAGTATTCTCTTGTGAAATTGTAGTGAAGTTGATTTCTCGTTAAAAGTGCTCTATATTTGGGACAAGAGGGAGTAATAACAACAAGCTTTATCCTACTATGTGAAGTCAATTACATAGGTCGCATGACGCCATTATTCTCAATCAAACAACCAAATCCTTGGAGAAAGGTTGTTAACTCTTGTTTTCATATTCATATGTCCTTTTCACATGACTCCGTACTATATGATCCACCCTTCTCAATGTCGCCTCTAATGATCTTCTTTGTATATGTCTAAACCACCTCAAAACGGTTTTTAACTATTTTCTCTTCAATAGGTGCCACACATATTCTTCATCTAATATAATCTTTTTTATTTTTTTTCTTATATGTCCACGCATCCATCTCAACATCTATATCTGTGCTACTCCAATTTTATTTTGTCAATATTATGATCATCTCAATATCTTTACTTGTATGCCCATACATACTGGAGGAGTAAGCATCAATAAAAACTAAAATGACTAATTGATATACTCTTTCAGATCATTAATATAAGACATATTTACTTAATTTAATTAGATTAAGGAAGTTAGTTAGGTTAATTCTAATGTTTTTTATTTAAAACACTCTAATTATCTTCCTTAATTCTCTTAATCTCTCTCTTAATTATTATTGTGGGAGCATCAATAAGGGGTATATTATGAAAAAATTGACAAATTAAGGAATAAATCTTATATTTAGGACTAATATCAACTCTCCAATTAAATCATATTAAAGATTGGAGGTGTATCATTCAACAATTCAAATGATCTAAGAGTAGCTCATGTGATAATGATAAGTTGATAAGCGAGGGTAACGCGGTGGCAGCAAAAATAGTACTCCCTCCAGTCCTAATTATAAGATATATTTAATCAATTTTGGAGAGATTAAAAGAAGAAGTTAAATTAGTTAATGTTACACATTTTCCTAAAATGCCCTTGTATAAATTTAAAATGACATAAGTAAAAGTGAATCAACAGCTTCTGCCACATACATCTTGGATCTAGAATTTTCTTTTCCACACGTTATCTAATTGAAATAATGGTTTTGCTATATATACATATATGTGTGTGCATACATACATACATACATATAGTAAGACCATTATTTCAATTATACACACACACACTTACATACATACATACATACATACATACATACATACATACATACATACATACATACATACATACATACATACATACATACATACATACATACATACATACATACATACATACATACATACATACATACATACATACATACATACATACATACATACATACATACATACATACATACATACATACATACATACATACATACATACATACATACATACATACATACATACATACATACATACATACATACATACATACATACATACATACATACATACATACATACATACATACATACATACATACATACATACATACATACATACATACATACATACATACATACATACATACATACATACATACATACATACATACATACATACATACATACATACATACATACATACATACATACATACATACATACATACATACATACATACATACATACATACATACATACATACATACATACATACATACATATATATATATATATATATAAAAGTTTCACTGACTGGAAGAGTTTACGTACTCGCATATATATACTCACCAAAAATCAAACACGCTTGAGAGAATAAAATATGCTTATTTTATAAAAAAATTGCCAAAAATTAGAATGTTATCCTATAATTAAGACTAAAACCAACTCCCAAATATTATCCTATAATTAAGACCGGAGGGAGTAGTACCTTGTAAAACATGAACCTATATTAAGTTATATATTTTTATCATCCTTTTCAATTCACAATAACTTTTTAGATACAACTCGAGATGATTAATAAAATTTTTTAATAAGATGCATCTCTAAAAAATGAGCAATATGTGGCTCATTTTTAAACTTCATGCAATACACAAGACTCACAGTGATTTAAATTTTAAAATAACATCATTTTATATAATAAAAAGTTGCAATCATATCAATTTTATTTTAAAAAAAAAAAATTTATATAACAACGTTATGAAGTATCTTGAATTAGTTTTTGTACAATTGTATGTAAGCAAAATATCATACCATGTGTGTCCCAAAAAAAAAAAAAAAGTTATCATGGCATGACTTTTCTAAGTATATATGCAACTATGTGACTAGCTTCTTTACACTATTTTTTAAAGTGTTGTTGTCTCTCTTTTTGTAAATAAAAAGTATTGTTGTCTCGTTGCATGTTAAGTTTAATAAATCAAAAGGCCCTTTCATCAAAATAAAAAATAAATCAAAAGGCCCACGCCCAACCCACCAATTTGACTCATCCACATAGTCTAAGATTCCATATACTAAAAGCCAAAACCCATATTAATTAACTAAAATATATTCATCTATGATTATATAATATAATACTCCTTGCATAAAAATAATAATGTAATACTCTTTCGGTCTTAAATGTAGAAGCTAATTGAAAAGTTTATTTTGATTTTTATATTTAAGATCTCAATCTATTTTACCTCCTATATATACACTCCTTCCATTTTGATTATAGGAGCTAGTTAGAATACTCATCTTCATCCTAAATATAAAATATCTATATGTTTTATCTCTAATACTTATTATATTTTGCAAACTAATTTACTAGACTTATAAACTAATTTATACTTTAACGTTATGTGCTAATAGTTAATAATTTATTTTGCTTTTTTCAATCTATTCAAATCAATTAAGTAGCTCTTATATTAAATATAAGTAATATTTTCTCAAATTATCTCAGCAAATTGCATATATAAAAGAGGGTTTTCATTCATGAAAGTAATGATTAAATAAGGAGTTAAAGTATATTTTTATCCTTTAAGTTTACACGAATTCTATTTTTAGTCATTTAACTTAAAAATGTGTGTTTTTAATTTTTTTATTTTAACACTGTTAAATTTATTAACTAAAAAATGTTGAGTCAGTACATTTAAAATGCCGACTCAACAAATTTAAATAGTAACTTGTCTTTCAGAATATTGATTTTTAAATTAAAATATAAAAGTAATTGTTTCAAAGTATTAAAGTTAAAGTTAAAGCTAAAATTGAAGGACGAAAATTATACTTTAACCTTAAAGTAGGTATTTTAAGAAAACCAATACACATTACCTAGACATAATTGGTCTAGCGATGGATCCCCAACCAGATAATAAAGTGGGCAAACTGAGTTTGAATCTTACCTTGTCCAAAAAAGTCCTCTTGGGAGAGGCATCATCGTTGCAAAAGACCAAGGTTATTAGACTCAGATTGGCGACTAAACCGGTCGAGGTATTAGGTCAAGGGTCAGTGAATTAGATCGAAGTCAAACTGGAGCTAACCCAAGACTAGACTGGTGAGGAAGTAAATATTTCAGATTTATTTATATGAAATTATGTATAATTTTTTTTTAAAAATAATAATTAAATTTTTTTAATTTAAAAAAAGTTAAACTGGTCCAACTTACCTGACTGGACCGGTTGGCCGGTTTCTGGCCGAAACTAGTCAGTCCGGTCTGAGTATGATAATAATGCAAAAGACAACAAACAAATATTTATTATAAATAAATGATTTGATAAAATTTTATTAAATTATAAATAATTAGGAAACTCCTACTGTCCTACATTTGGACCAGAGGAGTTGGACTATATTGACATGAGTGACATATCTTTGAATCAAAGGCCCTTTTGTATTATTTAAAAAACGACTTTTGTAATTTATTGATCCCAATTCTTACCATTAATTAAATCACACCAACTGACTTTATTTCTTAAAGAGAAGAAAGTAAAGTGTCTAGATAAAGATATGTTATCTTTCAACTTTCTAAATTGCCAGCTGATAAAGTGAACAAAGAGCATTATTATGGTTTAGTACAATTCAAAGTCCCATGATTATCAAATTTGGGTGAAAGATTTGGAAAGCTCTAATGGGCAATATTGTAATTGAAACATCGGCTAATTTTATTTTTGGGAGAATGAAGGCTTTTCCTAAAGAGAATTATATACTAGTAATATTTTGGTTACTGCTCATAATAAAGTTATATGCTGTTTTATAGTTCTCAATTTCAAAAGAGTTGTTATTTCAAAGAATCAAAATATATTTTTCTAAGAGACCAAAATGTCACTCCTCCCTCTTTTTCACACATGTACTAATATTAATATAAAATATCAAGTTTGTAATAAATCCCGTATTTATAAGGGTTAAAATGCAAATTAGTTAACGAAGTGTTAAACAAAGAGTACCTGACATAAAAATGTTTTAGAGGGACCAAAAATACAAATGAACGATTGAAAATTGAAAAAAAAAAATATCAATAAATGTGTAAATTGGCCAACGAACTTTTACTTCCGTCGTTTACGACTCTCGCCTTCATCACCATCGTTGCCGGTGACATCCCTTCTTCCTCCTCTCCAACGTCGTGCTTCAGATCAGGAGTGAGAATCAGAGCCACAATTCATCATCATCAATCATTTTCGGAGAGAGAGATCGGAAGTAGAACAAAGGCGCACGACGTTTTTTTGGAAGCTACGCTGAATGCTGGAACAGTGGAAAAATATCATATGTAAAGTGACTTCACTATTCATCATCTTCTTCCTTAGAAGACACAAGTTTGTTAGTTCTTTAATTTTATTTCCCTTCCACTTAGTATATTAGAATCACTTATTTATCCTTTTGTAATTTGCAGAGCATTCTTCTGTGATTTTCATTAAACATAATAAATATAAATAAATGGACTTAATTTTTTTTGCCCCCGATTCATGCTAGAGGTAATTGTTGATGACTTATTGAAAATGACACTCACGGGCACTCATTTTTTTTAGTTATAAATTAAGTGAAGACAAAACTAGTTGTCAGTGTGATAAAAGTTGGCAGACTTTTTGGTTCCAATTAAGGACACATAATCACTCTTAAACAATTCACTTTTTCTTCCTTTTTTAATCACCTTTCTTAGAGTTTACTTATAAAAAATACATTTAACACCCTAAATATCTTAAATTATAAATTAAAATATCATATATATTATAATCATTTTAAATAACTAAATTTGTTATTGAATTTTATAGAATGAATTACTAGACCTTTAGAAAGCCATCTTCAAATTTTAACAGAATAAGAGTTTTAAATAATTTAATGTATAAAAAAATAGTTTTAAATAACTTTAATAGTATTTTTTTTTTCATATTTAATTACCTTAACTCTATAGAACTTAATGGTAATTTTATCCTTTGGAAATACTACTAACCTTAAATATCCTTTTAATCTAAGAATTTAATCTTCCAATATAATTTTCCCTTATTGATAGGATATAATGACATATGTAAAAATATACAAAAATATCTCAAAAAATTAGTTATATCAAATAAATATGTAAAATATTAATATATTTTCTTAAAGATAAATTAAAATTGATAATCTCATGTGAAAGGAATATGAAATATTGTCTTAGAAGATATTATGACATTTCTCTTTTTATTTACTAGATTAGAAGTAATAGTAGTTAATCCTTTTTTTTTTCGCCTTTGATATTTTCTTTATGATGCACTTGAACTTTTTTTTTTTTTTGCTAATAAAATGTGGATATTCCAAAAAAATGAAGGTAAAAAAAATTGCACAAAAAATGATAATTAAGGATATCAAATTAAAATGTGTGTTGAAATATTTTAAAATGATGTTTTATAAATTCCTTTTTGTATTTCATGTCGATGGCTAGAGACTTGGGTGGGCTCTGAATTTCATTATTATAATTGAGACTTGAGAGAATCACGGGGAAGTGAAAAAGAAAAGAAAATAATTATTTCATTTCCCACCATTCTTTATATTCTCAAAACATTTGAGTACCAATCAAATCAACATTTGAATAAGGACAAAAAAACAATTAAATGATCTTTTTATTAATGATAATATAAATAATAATTTTTATATAATGACTTGCACAAATTAATTTACATTTTGAAATATACCATTTTCATCTTTGATACAAACAAAAAGTTTGGATCAATTGATAATAATGAATTATGATGAGTAGATCTCAATAGCTATTTTAATAAATAAAAAATATTGTATAAAGAACATTTCAATAATCACTGTTAATTAGATTCAGTAGGGAGATCAGTGTCAATTAATCAAAATTAAATTTAAGTATTACAAAAGGAGAAATAATGATCATAGAAAGCTATATATTTCTCATTTAAATATGGGTTAGTAAAATATAAATATGAATTAGTCAATGATATTACATTTTGCAATAATCTTATATAAAAAATTTCGATTAAAAAAACTATGAACAATGTAATATATAATTTATAAGAACCCATTTCACTCATAAATTTAAAAAAAAATGTGCATACCCTTAAATTCTTTGCAAACTTAGAACAAGTTGATGGATTAAAAAAAAAAAAAACCTATTCATCTGATCCTTTCTTTCTTTTGGGCCAAATGTCTTCTCTTCCTTACTCAAGCCCAGAAATTCTAAGGGAGGCCTCCAAAGCCTTAAAAATTTTGGACCTTGGCCATTAACACTCAAATATTTTATTTTCAAATATTTTGGATACTCTCACTAAAAGAAGGGGGTTCGATCTTGGAGTTGGTCAAGGCGTTAGGGGATGCATCCTAGATGATGTGAACTTGTGGAAATGCAGGCTGAGGTGGAGACATGTGTACTCTCAATCCTGTATGTCCTGGAGAGCAAAGCTATAGCACATTACCCTTGAATTGTGGGTGAACCCAACCCCTCCCCTATATAAAGAAGATAATACAAGCAACTTCGAGAGCATGAGTGCATGAAAGTGTACTTATTGGAAGGATGAAAATCATTTGTGCTTCAGCCTCTAAAGAAACTAGTCTCATGTTCAAAGTGGCTTAGGGATACCTCCAAAAAAATAAATAAGTAATCTTTAAGAAAATTGCTATGAATACGATTACAACAACAAAAAATTTCACTAACAAGTGAGCAAGACACACTTGTTGTCATTTTCTACACTAAAACTTATCATTGCATGTACGTCACACTCTTACGTTCTCCTGTAATCTTTCACACTTATGTTTCTTAGACTTGAAATCTTTTACCTAATGCATTTTGCTTGCGGAGGTGTTTGGTGGGGGAGTAAACATATATTTTCAACATGATGGCTTATGATTGTTAGCCACTTCTTTTGCATTGCTTGGTACTAAAGAATGGAGAATAAATTGAAAGACACGTTTTATAACATTAATAATATAATATATTATTGCGATTATAGTGTAAAAGTTATATAACTAATTTATAAATATTACAAAAAATTAGTTATTTATAATAAATGTATGTTGATTTTCTTACAATAACATTTTTACCCCTATTTATAGAAACTAAATTATACACACACACAATCAATACAGATAGTTTGAAAAATAATTTATAATTTTGGGAGGCAAAGTGGTTTAACATTTCTTTTTAATTTTGTGAGGATCAAATCTCAAACCTGATGTCACAAAAGGCATATTTTTTGTTGTCGGTTTCAAAAGTCTTTAATGAGGTCTTACGTTTGGAAGTAAAATAAATCAGTCAATTAACTCCTATTTAGAAAGAGTATGACAATAAACTATGAACAAGGTTTGTCTAAAAAGCCACTCATAAGCTTTGAACATTGCATTTTGAAAGTTCCAAATTAAATATAGAAAATGGTAAAGTAGTGAGCGGCCAATTTCCATTGAGTGAGTATGGAGCGTATTTGATGACCCCACTCACTTTTGTGAGAGAATTTGATTTGTTAAAGAAACAAAAAAGAAAGCGAGGAATGAGCATAAGACGTACTATATTTTGATACTTCAGGGGCAACATTGAGCCCTCAAAAAAGTTCGAATGTAACATTGCTCCTGAGAGTGTACTTCAGGGGTAAAATTGATACTTAACCATATATATATATATATGGTGGGCCCACAGATAATGGCTCATTTCATTTCATTTTCTTTTTTTGGATACAAAGGAAAACTAAAAACTATTCATTATACGATATTTACATCAAGCAAATTAAATAACACATCTGGCCTAAATAAAATCAATCTTAGGCAATCATTGAGAGCCTTTTTGGCCGAAGGTCCACCACTAATCCACTACGTTGCAATCTCTTGCTATATACTGCAAGTTCACTTTTGAGCTATGACTTAACATACTTTGAACTTCCATAATAACCAATTTTTCCTCATGAAAGTCAAGAATGTCCTTCTGGAACAGGCTTAAAGCCTATTGAGAATCGCTGCTTAGTTTAACGTTCTGATGACGACCGTCCTAAGCCTTTTCCAAACCCATAAGACAGCCACATAATTCCACTAGTAAAGAGTTGCCATTTTTTAGTCAAAAACAAAATCCCTTTATAACCACTTCTTATGCATTTTTAATAATCCCTTCACAAGTAGTTTTTCGATGTATGTGAGAAAAGGCACCATCTACTTCAATTCCAACAACTGACTCTTGGATCTTGATCTCTAATAAGCCAGTTGATCTCTTGTTCACACCCAGATTAATATTTGAAT
Source organism: Acacia pycnantha (assembly GCA_025563575.1). NCBI lineage: Eukaryota > Viridiplantae > Streptophyta > Magnoliopsida > Fabales > Fabaceae > Acacia > Acacia pycnantha. Next base: position 376,495 of record JAMWYP010000045.1, read on the forward strand.
ATTTGATTTCATTTCATAGCAATTTCTATGAAACTAAATAAGTTATATTGTACAAATGAAATTATATTTCAAAATCAAATGGATCCCACTTTAAACTAGTTAGGTAAGATTTGACAATTGATGGTTATGTAAATCAAAGAAGAGCTAGAATAAGCAAAATCTATTGTAGTGCTCCTCTTAATCTTATCTAAAATATAAGAAATTAAAGAATTTATCATGTTTGATTGGATCATCGCATTTGACTTTGACCAAATATTCAAAGAAGCAAATAAGTTTATCCATTTGTTTGCTCGTTCAGCTTCACGTTATTGCATGCATCCTTACTATTTACTCCCTTTGGTTCTAATTATAAGATCTAGTTGACTTTTTTGAAGAGATTAATGAAACTAATTAAATTACTTTGGAGTATTTTTATTTTTATTTTTTTGTTCAAACTATTTAGTTTGACTAATAAACTAATATATAATCTATGGATACACAGCATATAAAATGATTAAGTATCTTATTTAGCATTATTAATCTTTCCAAAAAAAGTCAACTAGCTCTTATAATTAGGACCGGGGTAGTAGTATTTATTATCCTATGATTATATTGATATTTTACTAAAAGATTGCTAGTTGATATGGTAAACGTATTATCTATGTAAAGAAGAGAATACAAACCACCAAGCGCTTAGATCAATTGGTAAGGGGTTGTTCTAGCTTAACCACGGGTCTTGAGTTCGAGACGTGGGAATGCAGCAGGCGTGGGTGGTAGAGGCTTCCCCCCGAAAGGGGCCAACCCGGTCTCGGTCCGGATTAGTCTGGGGCCGTTGATGTGCCTTAAAGGTGGCCTGCCCTAGGATATCGGACGCTCTAAGAAAAAAAAAAAGAAGAGAATACAAATTCAAACTTTAAGAAGCATATTTATTGGAAGGAAAAAAAATCCTTTTTTCGTTTTAAGCTTTGAAAACAATTAGTCTCATATATGGATATTTTGATTACTAATATCTCTTGATTTTGTGTTTATTTGTCATGACTTAAAGCCATGGTATTGAATTTCTCTGTCTCACACACAGATATTTGTAAATAGTGTTATATATATATATTAACTAAAAATATTCCTAAATTACTTTGGATTTGAGACTAATCTCTTTCAAGATACTGTAACACAAAATAATTTTTTATTCTCTCAACAAATATGCCTTTCGAGAGACGAGGTGACACTGCTTATAATTTCAGCCAACAACATCTTTTTAATTAAATAGTGTATAATTTATTGCAAATACAATATTTTACATTGAAGAGCAAGAGAGTTGTGAAACATCACAAGGATTTTAAGAAATAAATTACTTTATTCACCGTACCGTAGTTGAATTGTGATACTCTAAATAAAATGGGAAAATTTATTTCAGGGCGCTTTTAACAGGAAAAATTTTAAAAAATGCCTCAAGATTCTGACAATCCCAAAAAAGACGAATATTGGGGCCTTTTTTTAAAATTTTCCCGGTTAAAAGGACCCTGAAATGATTTTTCCCAAATAAAATTGACATTATTAATGGTACCTATGTATTTTTTGAACATCATGGTACCTATGTTGATGATACTCATTAATTTTCTTCTTGTTTCTCTTTCCCTTTCCTTCCGTCCATTGATTTGCAAGAGCATAATATTTTTAGGGATATTTTTATAGAAAAATCCCAAAACAAATAATACTTAAACTTCAAAATCTCAAATAGGTGATTTACCATTAAAATAAGTTGTTAATTATATTACTATGGTTGTTAATCTCATTACTCTTATGGACAATAGAATTTTAAAGTTGAAGTGATATTTTTCTATCATTTTCCTTACTTTTATCTTACCATCCACTTTTATTTATAGATTTTTGCTCTAAAATTCCTACTCCTTCTCAGAAGACGGTTGTCTTTGTCTCCATGACTTTTTTTCTTTATTTACTTTCCCACCATTAAATCAACTTTCGATGATTGAAATTTAATTTTTTATAATAATATAAGATTATTGTAATCTTAAATAAGAAATATATACAAATAACTTTGAACTATTGAAATATAATCTAAAAAGTTCAAAAGTGCTTGAGTTAAAAATTAAAAATTATAAAACTTTTTAATAAAAAGTCCAGAGTTGAATTACTTATATATAATTTTAATGGTTTAAATTTAAATTTATGAATTTTTATTTAATATTATTATAAAATGTCAAATCCTAACAATTGAAAGTTAATTCAACGGAGAAATACTTATATACTTTAGGATCGCAACCTTATATGTATTCTGACTAATCAAAATATAACAATTCATCTTATTAGCATTTTCAATGATTGAATGAGTAAAAACAACTTATATGAGGTTCCTTCTTTTAATAATTACAGAGCTTTTAATATTATTTTAGGTGTTGTATTTTGATTGGCCAGCTTAAGAATGATGTGGCGCTCTATAAACATGTAAGTATTTCTCAAAGTAAATAGAGAGAAAATTTGTCTTCCTATTAAAATATTAGTAATTCACTAATTTGATGTTGGTATTAAATATCTAGATTGAGTATTTGACCAATAATGATGAAATCTATGTTTAAATTCGATTAAATCTATGTCCATTATCCTTGGTTTGTAATTTTATAATATAACCACCTCCACTTGGAAATACTGACAATCGTAGCCGTTCAATTAAGGAAAACATCATCGTCTTAAAATGAACGGATTCGATTTAGCACACGTCAGAACGCAAATACATGGCATCAGGGTATCACTTTTTACGTGTAAGCAGAAGATTTGCAAGAGATGAGGACGTAACCTCCACGTCAGCTGAGTATATGCCGAGAATATTATTGGTTATATTTTCTTTATACCTGAAATTTTTCTTTATACGCCCCACATATCTACTAAAATTCAATTTAGCCCCCCTTTTTCTGTGATTATGGAGTAATTTATAAAATTCACCCTTAGTTGTTTTTTATAAGATAATTTTCAGAACTTATTGGCATTTCTATTTATAAGATAATTTGTAAATTTTAAGCAAGAACTAATACATTCTTTTTAAAATGTATGTGAGAGAGATCGATCATAGAATCAAATAAAGTTTATTTATGGGAAGATGAGATGATTTTTTTAAAAAAGATATCAATTAATTTCTTAAATTCGCCTAAAGTTGGTACTTTTGTCTTATAAAAAGAAAAAATAGTGAATATTCAATATTTGCTCATTTGCTTCACATACACAATAATTCAAAATACAAAAAACAAAATTCCTTGAAATCCACATATTCAATTGTAAATAAATTTGGTTTACATTTACTAAAATGCCCTTAGTTTGAAAGGATCTTCTCACTCCGTGGCATTTTGAGCCCCTATCTCCAACCATCGAATTCGCCACCGTTGGCTACAAGTAAATAATGACAAAACGATTTTAATAACTTTAGATATATTGGTCATAAGATAAAGTATTTATTTAAATATAAGATATAATTTATAAGGCAAATCAACTTTCGATGATTGAAATTTAATTTTTTATAATAATATAAGATTATTGTAATCTTAAATAAGAAATATATACAAATAACTTTGAACTATTGAAATATAATCTAAAAAGTTCAAAAGTGCTTGAGTTAAAAATTAAAAAAATTATAAAACTTTTTAATAAAAAGTCCAGAGTTGAATTACTTATATATAATTTTAATGGTTTAAATTTAAATTTATGAATTTTTATTTAATATTATTATAAAATGTCAAATCCTAACAATTGAAAGTTAATTCAACGGAGAAATACTTATATACTTTAGGATCGCAACCTTATATGTATTCTGACTAATCAAAATATAACAATTCATCTTATTAGCATTTTCAATGATTGAATGAGTAAAAACAACTTATATGAGGTTATTTCTTTTAATAATTACAGAGCTTTTAATATTATTTTAGGTGTTGTATTTTGATTGGCCAACTCAAGAATGACGTGGTGCTCTATAAACATGTAAGTATTTCTCAAAGTAAATAGAGAGAAAATTTGTCTTCCTATTAAAATATTAGTAATTCACAAATTTGATGTTGGTATTAAATATCTCGATTGAGTATTTGACCAATAATGATGAAATCTATGTTTAAATTCGATTAAATCTATGTCCATTATCCTTGGTTTGTCATTTTATAATATAACCACCTCCACTTGGAAATACCTGACAATCGTAGCCGTTCAATTAAGGAAAACATCATCGTCTTAAAATGAACGGATTCGATTTAGCACACGTCAGAACGCAAATACATGGCATCAGGGTATCACTTTTTACGTGTAAGCAGAAGATTTTCCAAAGATGAGTACGTAAGCTCCACGTCAGCTGAGTATATGCCGAGAATATTATGGGTTATATTTTCTTTATACCTGAAATTTCTTGCATTTATAATCCACGCCCCACATATATACTAAAATTCAATTTAGCCTCCCTTTTTCTGTGATTATGGAGTAATTTATAAAATTTACCCTTTGTTGCTTTTTATAAGATAATTTTCAGAAATTATTGGCATTTCTATTTATAAGATAATTTGTAAATTTTAAGCAAGAACTAATACATTCTTTTTAAAATGTATGTGAGAGAGATCGATCATAGAATCAAATAAAGTTTATTTATGGGAAGATGAGATGATTTTTTTAAAAAAGATAACAATTAATTTCTTAAATTCGCCTAAAGTTGGTACTTTTGTCTTATAAAAAGAAAAAATAGTGAATATTCAATATTTGCTCATTTGCTTCACACAACAATTCAAAATACAAAAAACAAAATTCCTTGAAATCCACATATTCAATTGTAAATAAATTTGGTTTACATTTACTAAAATGCCCTTAGTTTGAAAGGATCTTCTCACTCCGTGGCATTTTGAGCCCCTATCTCCAACCATCGAATTCGCCACCGTTGGCTACAAGTAAATAATGACAAAACGATTTTAATAACTTTAGATATATTGGTCATAAGATAAAGTATTTATTTAAATATAAGATATAATTTATAAGGCAGTTTATACTATAAAATATGTCTTGTATTTTAAAACAAATGTAGTATACTCAAGGTCAAATGGTCATGACTATTTTAAATAATTTAGAGATCAAAATTTAAGTCTCACAAAAGTCCCATTATTTATTTGGGGGTTTAAACTTCTCATGTTGCATGAGAAGAAGAAGATTCGCACGCACGCACGCACGCACGCACGCACGCACGCACGCACGCACGCACGCACGCACGCACATAATGCTAATTATATATATGTGGGTCCCACCATTTCATGTGTGTCACTGTGTGACATGAGAATACATTTCTCCTACAATATAAGAAATGTTTTTCCTATCTATTTGCTATTGGCAGTAATAGCTCTAGTAGTAGACCAATTGATGGGGCTTCATTAACAAGGGAAGGAGGATTTATTTTGGTAAATGTATATTAAACTTATCTACATTTTTTCCCCAAACAAGCTTATCTACATTTTTTTTCCCAACAAGCTTATCTACAATCAAAGGATATAGGATTTATACTAATTAATTTAGTGATTTTAAAGGACTTTTTGGTATTTTGAATTGTTGTGGGGACATGACCGTGATTTTCCAAATGAAGAGGGACAGAAATTGCAGAACGCGCGAACAAACTTTAACTCAGTGGATGAAGCAAAATGCAGAGCAGTCCCATTGACACATTCTTGTTCACTGTACACAAACAAACTTGTTCTCTCTCTCTCTCTCTCTCTCTCTCCTTCTCGCTCTGAAAAAGCGAGACAGACATATGGAATGACATATGGAATGAGCAATGATCGAGTGCGCAGGCCATGTCATAGGTTTGAGGAGATCATCACTCTCAAACTACAACGTGAGGCTCCTATTTGTCTTCCATAATTTCAGCCACCTCAACAATCCCCTGTGATTATACATTTCTCTCTTTTCGCTTTCGTTTCATTTTATTTATTGATTTCTTTATTTCTCCAGAAATTCTTCAATATCTTTTTTTAAATTTTTTCCTTGGATTTCCAGTCCCCGTGATCTGGTTTTGCGAGGAATTTTGCTGGTTTAATCATGCCGCAAGCTCGCACGGATCCGACATTGTCAGAACCGTCGTCTAGTTCCGATTATGTTTTTCGAAGATCCGCGTCAGAGAATCCGGATTTCGGAGGCCTTAGAGGCCTGCAATGGCGCATAAATCTTGGGGTTTTGCCATCTTCATCAACTTGTATCAATGATCTTCGTCGGGCCACCGCTGACTCTCGAAGGAGGTAACTCAGCTTCATAATCACGCCTTTGAGTTTTTATCCTTAATAAAATTACTATTTTTATTATAATAACAAGGATATAAGTTTCTCTTTTACCTTTTTTTTTTCATTGCAATTTTCAGCCTCTTATTTCTTAGTTTCAATGGGAACTTGGGAATTCCAAATCTTATTGTGTGTGAAGTGAAAGACCGTTTTCTTATCTGTTATTGTCTGCCTCCTATCTATCTTACATGTCATGATTATTGACATTTTCGATAAATTTTCATAGGAGTTGATTACGGTAGGTAGATATGTACCATACTGATTGTAATCCGATCTTATATTTCCTAAGCTGCATACTGATGTGAATTTCTGCTGCATTGTTTTGGTCTAACTAATACTTCATTATCATCCTTTTTCTGGTCAAATTGACCTTATTTCAAAAATACTGCCGGACAATTTACAAGCCTGCTTACTAATTTAATGGGTGGAAATAAGAAGAATATTAGCCTTGGTTTTCCTTTGGCATCTATGGTGGTCTGTATAATTTAATAATTCAGTATTTATCTGGAATCATGCTCTCCATATTGTGTTTTCATATTGAAGGATGAGTTGTGACATTGAGGTATTCGTGAATATATATTGTGATTTCATACTAGAATCTACTGCATGTATGTTCAGCACATTGCAATTTTTTGTGTTGATTTTTCTTTATCCATATTATCTTTCTAGGTATGCTAGTTTGAGAAGGAGCCTCTTGGTTGATCCACATGCTCCCAAGGATGGGGGCAGTTCACCTAATCTTGTCATAGACAATCCACTTTCACAAAATCCAGGTAAATTTTAGTGTTTATATTCCATTCCAATACCTAAAATTTGGCTGGTCAAATTGATATATCTGGTTATAGATACTCAATTCATCCAATATACACTGTCAGGCATCAACATTGACAAGATAAGTGTTGTTGTCCTTAAAGAGAAACTTTTCCTATAACTAGGGCCTCATCTCTAGGTATTCATTGTGTTCTTTCCGTATTATATACATATCGATCTTTTATCAAGGTTTCGTGATTGAAAATTTAATTTGTCATGGTGGAAGGTATAAATGCTTATTTAATAACAACTCAACTCATGAGAAAATTTAGCAACAAGTAAGTGGCAGTTATAAAAGGAAAACAACTAATCTATGTAACCTCTTATTTTGTATGCATGAGCAATGCTACTTTATCTTATGATGAATATAATGTGGCCTTTATAAGCAGAGAGTACATGGAGTCGCTTTTTTCGTAATGCGGAGCTGGAGAGGACAGTCAATCAGGATTTGTCACGTTTATACCCAGAACATGGCACCTATTTCCAAACACCTGGATGCCAAGTCTTGTTAAGACGAATCTTATTGCTATGGTGTGTCAAGCACCCTGAATATGGATATAGACAAGGTAAATTGCTGAGTGAAGTAATTCATTCATTAGAAGTAAATTCAATTTCATTTTGAATACACTATCGCATCTTGCACTGGGTTTCTTTGCAATCCTCTCCTCTCTTGATCATATACAAGTGATAATGATGCAGCTATACTATCAGTAGAAATGGCATGTTGTATGCTGTCATCCTACTTAATTTCATGTTAAAATATTAATGGAAAACATAAGTATTGCAATGCTTTGAGTAATGGGCTTTACCTGAGAAATTTTTCTGTCGTATATTCTCAGCTCCCATGGTATCTCTAATTTCACTGCCTTGATTACTGCTACAAAAATCTTTATAGGTATATATGAATCTTTTACTTAAACAATTGCCTTTCTTCTTCATTTCCAGATTTTTCCTTATTTGGAAGGGAAAATAGAACTGAAACAAATGGGAAATCTGTCACTTGGTAAAATGTATGTTTCATTCATTTTGCTTGCATTGGAGCCCAATTAAATGGGGTAGAGGAAGATCGAAGAGAATACTCAAGGAGATTATTGAGCGAGATCTCTTAATTAACAATTTATCCTAAGATTTGGTTTTTGAACGAGCTCAATGGCGTCATTTGATCCATGTAACCGACCCTACCTAGTGGGATTAATGCTCTATTATTATTGTTGTTGTTGTTGCTGCTCTCTGAGTTAGTTAACTAGAACTTGAGTATTAAATATCATGTAAATTGTTGACTTCCAATTATTTAGATTCATTCATTCTCTTATTTACAGGAATGCATGAATTACTGGCTCCACTGCTGTATGTTCTCCAAATTGATGTGGAGCGTCTCTCAGAAGTTCGAAAGTTATATGAAGATCACTTCACAGACACATTTGATGGTCTTTTATGTCAAGAGAATGATCTTTCTTATAGCTTTGATTTTAGAAAATCTCCAGATTCTTTGAAGGATGAAATTGGCTCCCCTAAGGTTGCAATGAAAGTCAAGAATCTTGATGAGCTTGATCCTGAGACACAGACCATTGTGTTGCTAAGTGATGCTTATGGGGCTGAAGGCGAACTGGGCACTGTATTGTCCGAGAAATTTATGGAACATGATGCTTATTGCATGTTTGATGCTTTAATGAATGGGACCAATGGTTCAGTTGCAATGGCCGAGTTCTTCTCTTATTCCCCTGCAGTTGGGTCTCATACTGGCTTACCGCCAGTGATTGAAGCTTCTACTGCATTGTATCATTTACTGTTCCTGGTGGATTCATCTCTGCACAGCCATCTTGTTGATCTTGGGGTTGAACCCCAGTACTTTGCTCTCCGCTGGTTGCGAGTTTTATTTGGAAGAGAATTTTCACTTAACAACCTCTTGATCATATGGGATGAGGTTTTTGCATCAGAGAACTGCAAAGTGGAAAAAGGTGCTGATAATGATGGGGACTGTGGATTTTGGATCTTGAAATCCCCTCGCAGGGCATTTATCTCTGCACTGGCTGTAGCAATGTTACTTCAATTAAGATCGTCACTACTTGCTACTGAAAATCCAACAATCTGTCTACAGAGACTACTAAACTTCCCAGAGGATACCGACATTAAGATACTACTAGAGAAGGCTAAATCCTTGCAGGCTTTTGCATTGAGTGCTGATGTTTCATCTTCATCACCTTCATATGTACATACTTATAACCAAGGTAAATTGATGTTTTTAAGATCTCAGACCCTTCCATCTGATTCTGCTTCTCCAAAACCACCTGTGAGTTTGTTACCTGATAGCTACTGGGAAGAAAAGTGGAGAGATGTCCACAAGGATGAAGACCTGAAGCAGCAAAGTGTAGAAAAAGAAGTTCCAACTCAGAAAAAGGGATGGACTGAAAAGGTAAAGTCCAGTCTGAAGAGGGTAGGATCTGAAGCTTCTCGTTTGAGAGTTAAGAAAGGTGAAAAGGAAGTGGAGGAATCCATCAGGCACAGTTCGATAGAGGATCTTACCAGGGAACTTGGATTTGAGGAACCTATAGAAAGAATGCAATGCCATGAAAACTTGTGCCAGCAAGAGAATCATGCTGTAGAGACTGAAGAGGAGCAACAAGATGGAAGCCATGAAGGCAACAATTACACAATAGAGGATAGATGTCTAAGTGGAAGTACTGTCAGTGATGGGACTCTGTCCATTGGGAACCTGTCCACATCTTTTATCCCAACTTATTCTGTTGATGAGGTCAATGATCATGATAATGAGTTAGATCATAGAGTTGCGTCACAGTTTTTGCTTGATGAATGCCATGAAAATTCACGCCCTGATCCAACCAATTCGACTCTTCCAATTTCTGATCCCCCTCCGAACTTATGTCATTCATCTCGATGTGATAATGATACCACAGGAAATTCATCCTCCAGTGCTAGGGAGAGAAAACTGAATAGATTTCAGAGGTTTTTTAAGGTTGGTCGGAATACTGGCAAGGTTACATCTGAAACAGGTGGTGCTTGTGAGGATGCTAAATCTGCCAATAGTTCTAATAACCAAAGCAATACAGCAGTCTCTTCTTCAGCTAATGGGCACAGTAGTTCTGTCAGTTGCCAGGGGGAATCTGTAGACCAGAATATGATCGGCACTTTGAGGAATATTGGGCAGTCTATGCTTGACCATATTCAGGTGAACCTTTTTCTAACTTTAGCTCTGGATTCTGATGACAGTTTATTGGGCGAAGATTTTTCCCATTTTCTCTGAATGAGCCCTGAAAATTGTTTTGAAGCACATGATTTCACTGAAGGTTTTTGCAATCAGATTTTTGTATATTACATCTGATCCTTAAGATAAAATTTACTTAACTAATTCGAGTATATTAAGTAAGTTTGTTAAATTAGTTATGTCAGAAATGTTAGTTTCCTTAAAATACCCTCTTAAATTTTTGCATTGAAACTTCCATTTGATGAAAACTCTCTTATCGTGTGCTATCAATAAGGATAGTTTAGGAAAAAATTATAAATATGAGGAACAAAGTTGATTGAGTTCTTATATTTAAGACCAAAACTTATTCCCAATTAGCTCTTATATTAAAGACTGGAGATAGTATTAATCAAAATCACAATATACTCTTGGGAAAAAAGGGTTTCTCCACTTTTTTTCTTGGGGCGGCCGGGCGGGGGACCTTAATAGAAAACACACATGAAATTTTACTATCGGTCATTTTCTAAATCACTACATTTTGTACTTCAGGTAATCGAGTCTGTTTTTCAACAAGATCGTGGCCAAGCAGTCTCATTGAAGGACTCAAAAAATGCTCTGGTGGACAAAGGGCAGGTTACTGCCATGGGAGCTCTCGGGGAACTCAGAAAGATCAGCATTCTTTTGTCAGAGATGTGAGCCGAATCTTATATTTAACCTGTACATAGGTTTTGTTTTAAATTCACAATAAAAGTTACTAGTTTTGAATTTGTTTGGAGGGTCATATGTATATAAAAGTGTTTGGGTTATGTACGTGAGTGTTATGTATTTGTATACAGCATGGCATTCCTGCTTATTGGAGTTGCAAAATGTTTGTCAGATGATTCAGTCATAGCGTTTGAAGATAGATGAGTAAACGACGTTATCTGACCATTTGGCGAAGAATTACTTGAGGATTAGAGTCTCTGTTACTTAGCTTTGAAAGGATATATTTTTAAACTTCAAGAAAAAAATAAATTCTAAGTGGTCAAGTTCGTTATACAGAATCAAAAGCTAAAATTATTCTATATGTAAATATTCACAATAAAACATAGCAAACTCCTTGTAAGACATTAGACACTTTATCTCCGTTTATTCAACATAAAAATTATAAATCAATTTATTTTTTCTTTTACTAGTTTGGCAGCAAAAAGATATTGAAAGGAAAATCAAGGCTTCTCATAAATAAATAAAAATTATTTGAGTTCCAATTTTTGAATTTTTTTTAGGAAAATCTAAGGACTAGAAAAAATATAAACAAAGTTTATAAAGATCTCAGTGAATTCGTATGTAACAATATTAATAAGTTAAAAAGTGGTTATTGATAAGCTTATATATGTTAATTAAAACAACTTTTATTGACAAGTGTATGTGACTATATTGACAATCAAGAAGTGACCATTAAAAAGCTTATCTATGTTAACCAAACCAGCTCTTGTTGACAAGTGTATGCGACAATATTGACAAGTTAAAAAGTGACTATTGACAAGCTCGTATATGACTATTAAAAAACTCATCTATGTTAACCAACCCAACTTTTATTGTCAAGTGTATGTGATAATATTGACAAGTCAAAAAATGGTCATTGACAAGCTCATATATATTAACTAAACTAGCTCCCATTGACAAGTGTATGTGACTATATTAACAAGTCATAAAGTACCATTGATAAACACATCTATGTCAATAAGATAACTATGGACTTTTTTATAGAGAAATTGGGAACTCAGAGATTTCCACTTTTTTTTGTCATTACTCTCCTGTTATACCCTCGATAACTAACCCATTATACTTGAGACAAAGTTCGAATTCAGAACTCTACGCGAAGTTTAAAGGGTCTTCTATAGCATTTGGACTACAACACCCCGACAAAAACTGATGTTTTTGTCTGGAAACATGCATCAAATTACAATTCAATTGATTGGTGTTATGTCAATGTGAGTTGGCATAGATGGTAAGGGATCCAGGATTAGGCCCTTGGGTCGTGGGTTCGATCCCCTCTGTCGTCGCTGGGACTCCTTTGGTAGGTGATCTCGTAAGTCCCCAGTAAGTGCTCATAGAGCCCGAGGCCGTGCCCTGGCCTTGGTGGGGGACTGATGTCGAACCTCTCCAAAACTTTTTCTTATAAAAAAAAAAAAAAATTGATTGGTGTTATCTATGCTTTTAGAAATAACCCTTTATCACAGCCCAGGACAATAAAAAAAAAAGTTTTTTCTGCAGTGCGTTTTTTAAAAAAAGATGAAAAATGATCAAGTAAAAAAATAAAAATAGAACAAAGAATACACACGCACTTCGCTTTGAAGAATTACATATCCCTCAAGTTCTTAATACAACACATATTTACATAATTTGATTAAATTAAAGAAGTTATATAACATGTATTTTTTTAAAATACCCCAATCATCTTCCTCAATTCCGTCATTCTTTCTCCTTGATTATTGTCGATAAACATTTATGGGGTTTAAACTTCTCATGTTGCATGAGAAGAAGAAGATTCCTACACACACATGAAATGGTGGGACCCACACATATATATAATGCTCATTATATATATGTGTGGGTCCCACCATTTCATGTGTGTATGACATGAGAAAACACTTCTCCTACAATATGAGAAGTGTTTTTCCCAACATTTATAGGGGTAAATTAGAAGAAAAAAATTGATAAATAAGAAAACTGTGTCTTATATTTAGGACTAAGATAAACTCCCCAAATACGTTTTATATTAAGAACTAAAAGAGTATGTATGAAACTACAATTATAGGAAGTTCATATTCTGCACATTCATTCCAGAAGACATCATCATATTCTACACATTCATTTGAGAAAACTCTTCATATTCTACGCATTCATTTGATAAGACTATCTCACTCGTGTATATCTTGCAAAGTAAAATTCAATCCGCGTGGTGATGGTGATGGAAGCCAGGAAGTAAGGTAGTTATAAATCCAAAGACAATCAACTGGACCTCCTGCAAAAATCCCCACAATCGATTACCCCTATTGCCTCCCTCTGGTTCTGCCACATTTTCATTCTCGACCACTCGGTCTGCCACCTCATTAGCCGGCTGGTTCAGGTTTGCCATCCCGCCTTCAGGTTGAACCTCTGCAACAACGGCAAAGGCAAGAGATATTAATACCACTATCCCTAGGATTGTATTTGAATTGTCTAAAATATTATAAGAAACTAACCCTCCAAAGATGAGGCAGGGTTAAAAAAAATTTCAAATTCCACTTATTTCAATAAAAGTTCATACTCTATGCCTAATTATCTCAGTACTTTTAAATTCAACAACAACAAGAATAAAGCCTTATCACACTAGGTGGTGTTGGCAACATGAATCGCATGACACCATCATGTTTTATCAAAAAGCAAATCTTTGGATAGATTATTTACTAAAAGATCTCACTTTATAACCTCATTGAGTATTCATTTCATTCTTCCTCAACCTCCTTTTAGAGGACTGCGGACTGCTTGATCATCCCTCCTCCCCAACTCAATGACCTTCTTTGAACATCCAAACCATCTCAAACAATTTTCAACCATCTCTCTATGGTTGCCACGCCAACTCACTCGCGTATATAATCATTACAAATCTTATCCTTTCTTGTATAACCACACATCCATCTTAACATCCTCATCTTGGTTACCCCCGTTTTATGTTCATGTTGTCCCTTTGAAGCCCAACATTTACTACTATAAAGCATTGCTGGTCTTATAGCGAATTCATTCCTATAGAATTTTAAATTCATTCCTCATTAATTAAACAGCAAATTTCGACGACACAATTCAAACTCCTGAGAAGGCTACCCCACTTCCTTACCCTTAAATTGCCCCGTCTAAACACACTTTTCCAGTGATCCAAACTGAAATGTTTCTTTACGATCAGAAACAATGCATCGCAATAGCAAAAATCCCACAGGCTCCCTAAATATTTCCCAAATGACATCATAAATACCAATAGCATCATTACAGCTGTTTCTAACCTCCACCACAAGAAAGCATGTGCATCAAATGAAAACCAATAATACCTGCGGGAGCAGCATTGTCAACTCCCTGCCTGGCAGCAGGAACATTTTCGGCCCTGGCAACACGTCTTGGTGGATGAGGAGGTGCAGCCGCTCTCTGCATGCCTTGTGAAAGCCATCTTACGATTGGTGTCAAAGCTCCAGTTTGGTACCTGTAACACATTTCACTTAGGTAAGAACCTCAGCTACCATTCATAGTTTCACACAACTTGACCACTGCTATTCTAAATCATGTATCATCAGAACGTTCACCCACCCACTTAAATGAAGTCCATACAACACCCTCATCCAGGAGGCATACCAAATGGGAAAATCGAAATATTATATGGAGGAGGAAAAGGGGAATATTATCCACATGGAGAATATAAAATATCCTGCGTTTGAGTAACAATTATCACATGTGGTAGAAGTTTCAAGGGGAAAAGTTCTAAAAAATGAACCAGAAGGTTACTTACAGATATACAATAGAAGCAAATAACACAAGGACAATAAGCCTCTGCCTTGATCCATCTTGATTGAACAAAAATATCACAGCTGCCAGCTTCAACATAAGGAACAGATCAATTTGAAATCCAATTTGAAATCTCCTAACAACAAATTGTCTTTGAGGGGCAGGCTGCTGCTGCTGTTGATGTTGCTGTTGTGCTGCTTGCCCCTGATTTTCAGCATTAGTACCAGCCTCAGAACTTGGCCTACTGTTTAAGGTTCCCATTCAATGGAAAACATCATGAAATTAGTCATCATTTTTAATTATCCAAGAAAAATATGGACCACAGTTAGAGTAATCACATCCAATTCGCCACAACCACTTTCTACTTTTCCCCCTTAAATTCAGGTTTATAGGGAAACAGGAAAAAAATTGAGACAAACACGTCATTCAAACCATTCCTCCATTAGAAGACAAAAGATATTCACAAGGACTGTATCTGATGGCAGTGGCACATTGCAAGTGCATACTTCATCAAGGAATTAAGATAACCAGACTAGATGGCATCAAGTCAAAGTCATTCATTATCAAGAGGAAGCACATGTTCTGATACCTCTATAAAGTCATCAATACTTACAAGAATCAATTTTAATTCATAAGAACTTTTAATTAAATCTGCATGGCAATACCCTTCATCAAATTGCTGCCACTGACAATCATTCTCACTGCTTTAATGAATTTTATTTTAATAATAGTTAGTTAACAATTTGTTCTGGCATCTTCAAATTCAATAATATATATTTCCTCCATCAAGAAAATCATTGATCACTTAAAATGTGATAATAAGCTCGAGAAATATGATTGTTCAGCCAATACTCAGATATACATAATGCACAGTTGGCCCAAAAACAAAATACAAGATACACTATATCCTTGAATATCAGAACGAGAAGCAACTTCCCCTAGGTGTTGTGAACAATCAAGCTCCAGAAAAAATAGAATATCATTAAAAGTAGAATAAGTGGCTACTTAATGTCCATTCCAAGCATGGAAAGGTAACCAGAGAAAACTAACGTGGGTGTTTTGTACGTCAGAGGAGTCAGTATGTTATATGCCATTCCGGTCACAGGCCCCATATATGGGGATATGGGAACAGTATATAAGCCTGCTCCGCGGTTCCTCTGTTCTTCGTTTTGTGAAGGAGCTAATCCTGGAACTACTGCAGCGTACATAACAGGATACATTGGATAATAACCACCTGGAACTGCCGGAAAATTGTAAAATGCAGGGATCTGCGATAACGAAACACCGCCACAAGATCGTGAATTACTGGATATGGTCAACTAGACGCATTTTGGATTATAAAAATATTTCAGCGCCTTGACAATTACATAGTCATAGAATCAGTTCAAATTACAAACGATCAAAAGTGAAAAATAAAGTTAAATCGTTTCTCAGGAATTCTCAGCATATCCTTCCCCTAAAGTCAGGCATCGATAAGAAACAGACTATATTATTTGCCATGGGCCACAGATTTCGCTTAAATTTGTTTTCTACGGGCGTTTTCTGTGACAAAAAAAAAAACGGATAAATATCCCAATTGAACAAAATACCAACAGGTTCCGCCTTTATACTCAAGAAACTTCAGAGCGCAAAAGAAACCCCGATTTCACAGCCAATTTAATCAATAATTGGTTTTCTACATTTGGTAATGAAGCAATCAAAGGCATAGGAGATGTGCTCGGCGCTGAAACTACGAAAGGAGACCAAAACAACAGAAAATGGCCAATACCTGGGATTGTTTGGGAACTCCTTCAGTCGATTGAGGAGGAGGAGCGGCCGAGGAGGAAGGTTGTGAGCTTGACGACGCCATTTCGGTCGAGTTATCACCCATAACAGAAACGTTAAGAAGCTTCGTCGCAACAAGAATCAGCTTCTCGGAGTCGCTGGGATTGAATCTGGAAAATGGGGAAGACGAAATGGAATGATGCTTCGTTGCGATTGCGCGAATTTTAACTGATTTTCACGGCGTATTATTACCTTAGACCTACAATTTCTTCCAATGAAAGTTCGACACGTGGTACAAATGACGTGCATTAAGCAAGCACTCAGAGTGTCACTAGTTGGAAATAAAACACTGGAAGGGGCTCTAACCGTTATTTTTTCTAAAAGAATAAGCTCTAACTTGGAGAGCTATTTCTAATTTGATGAGTAATTCTTGAATAGGACCCAATTAGATAAGAATTAAAAGAGCTTAATTTTTTAAAAAATTCTCTAACAACAATTATCGTGAGTCTTAATAAAGTATTATTCAAAGTCTATATATAATATTAAAATCCTTAAAATCAAACTTTACTTTTAAGCCTTCATATATATTCTCTACCGTCCTTAACATAAAATCTATTTACTTAATTTAATTAAAATAAAAAAATTAATTAAGTCAATTAATATGACATATTTTTTTTAAACACCCTAATTATCTTCTTTAATTCCCCTCATCTCTCTCTAACTTAATTATTATTAAGGGGTATCGATAAAGGCAAATTAGAACAAGATTAATAAATGGGATTAACATATCTGCTTCAACGGTAGAAAACTTTTTCTACCGCAAGTAAAACGACATCGTTACTTCCTCCTTTTTTCATAAAACATACACCTTAAAACCATGCGCATATTAACCTTCACCACCCCCTCCGCACTGCTTCTCTTTCTTCCTCTCTCACTCTCCTCCTTCCTTCTCCTCATATTAACTTATTGGCATTGCAATTTATTTGCCCCAGATATTGCAGCTCCAAAGTCAGCAAGCGATACCCACTTATTGAGAATTGAGATGATCGACTTTTACAGTAAGCGGATCCTCACTAACCATCTCAGTAATACGCAGACGCCTGTGACCAATAAACACTTGGTCCCCTGAAATGCTTGAAATCTGAGCAAGGGTACCAAATTCATGAAGACGATTAAACAACTGTTTTTTTTAAAATCATATACACTCTTCTCCGTTTCAGAACCAGATACCACACTTGAATCAACCTCTGGCTCATCCTTAAGTAGGAAAGCACCTGCATAAGGGGCTTGCCGTTTTCGACTTTCATGTAAAACAGTAAGATAATCTTCCGATTTGGGGTTAGTGGGCATGATAGCTGAAGCAGCGCTGGAGTCGGCCTCGTCGGCGCAGGACTCAGCTACCGCCTTGACTACCTGATCGGAACCATCACTAGAATTCAAACATTTCTGCCTCCTAAATCACTACTTATTAAAAATTACAATGATATTGGGAAAAAAAACCATCATTCATTTCATGCGGAGGGACTTGCAGGCGCCACTGGGAGGGGTGGAAGAAGGATAATGCCGAGGGTCAGCCATGAGGAGAAGGAGAGGGAGAGAGTGAGAGAGGAAGAGAGAGAAGCGGTTTTAAGGTGTATGTTTTATGAAAAAAGGAGGAAGCAACATTGTCGTTTTACTTGCTGCAGAAAAAGTACCACTGAAGCAGATATGTTAATCCCTTAATAAATATAAGAAATATATCTTATTTAGGACTAAGATCAACTTATCAATTAAAGCCAGCTTATATAGTTCCAATCTTTTAAAGCATGTCATTAAAGCTAGTGATTAGATTATCCACCATCTCATTTGGGAAATAAATTATACTACTTTCATCTCCCTAAACTATATGTTTTGATGGCTTATGCAACAGTCAAGTTTATCTTATTCTTTAATGAAGGTGTTACACCGTAAGTTATACCCTCAAGAACGATGGAATTTTTGTCTCTTAAACTCCGGGATGGGACCAAGATCCTCCAATCTCGGTCCCTCGGTTTTTTGCTGAGATGCAATTTACATCTTGGTCCCGACGTGATCCCGCTCTCGGTAGTAGCGAGATGGGACCGGGACCGGGACCGGATTGGGAAATCCTAATTTTTACATAAAAAAATAAACTTAACAAAATATCATTATATTGTTTAAGTTCACCATATTCTATTGTTTAAAGGGGTTATTTAACAACTAACAAGGCTACAATAATTACATAAATTGAGATAGAGTTGAAGAATATCATTATTATATAGTTAGGATTAGTATCATAATATATGCAGTCTAACTCCAACTAAAAATGTGATACACATCTTATCAAATGATAACTTAATTTATATGATAAAAAAAATAAAAGAATAACTTAATTTATGAGATAAAAAAATTTAAAGAAATGGCACCAGGATCTCAAGGGTGATCCCGTTTCTCATCCCGGATGGGACTAGAGATTCCGGGATCAAAATGTTCAGTACCGGGTTGGGATGACCGGGACAGAGACACTTTAAACACCCCTATTCTGCCTCCCACTAATCTTTTAAAAAGGTGTGATTTAGCAAATGTGGGTGTTAATTTGTTCCTTTTGCTCTATCAATGATGGGTATTTCGAACGTCTCTTTCTTTATTGCCCTTCGCCCTTTTTCTCAAGCACGTTGGCTTGGCTGTGTGTTTGGAATTAGGGTTGACATGCATTTTAATTGGAATTTACTTCAATGGATCATACTTTGGCTAACTAACCGTAGTGATCCAACAATGGTTGTGGTTTGTATGAAATCAACTGTGTCATGCAAGAAAAAGATACTCCCCTAAACAAGTAATTTGTATAGCACCGTTGAATGTAGCTAGGGAAAAAAGGCCTGTTTGGGTTGACGGTAGTGTCGGAGTCAGGATTTAGAGTTTATGGGTGCACAATTAGTGTAGGGATTAGGGGGTTCGGAGGCAGCGCCCCTGAAAAATTTTTTTAAATGAAAGTTTTAAATGTATTAAGATTGTATCGTAGACATTTTTTGGAAGGAAAAAAGTTTGACAAGATTAGGGAACATGTTTAAATAAACTTCCCTCCCCATGCCTTAGCTATACACAAAACTCTCAAGCCGCATTCTTCTTTCACACAATTCATCAAACACCTTATAGGCATTCAAAAATAACCCAATAAGCATGCCTCTTAATTATCAAGCTACACGTCATAAACTACCAAGCATCTTTGTCAAAAGGGAAAACATGTTTTCTTAAGTATTATCCAAACCACCTAATGCATAAAAACAAACTCATAGGACTTGATCATCCTTACATTCATTAATAAATGCAAAATCCTTAAATTCCACTTGAATATTAAAAGAGAATGAAATCCAACTTGAAAAAAAAAATGATTTTATCTTTCTGATTTTCCTCATGACAGCCCAAAAATGGTAATAAAATACCTTACAATTGAAGCTCTTTCCCCCTCAACGTTTCAGCTAATGGAAAAAGGGATAACCAAGGCGTTCGAACCCGGGACCTTTACACAGATGGCAAAAGCTTTAACCAATTAATCCAACCAGATCTATTGTAATAAGATTCCTTCACAAAATATATATTTTTAAAATTTTTTATGGGTTCACTTGCCCCCATAGAAAATAATGTGCCTCCGCCCCTGGTTGGCGATAGGAGCGGTGACTTAAAAGCTATCTGACTTTAAAAAAAACTTGGTAGGAAAAAAATCAAGTTATAGATAATGATTTGTGTTTGGATTGATGGTGGTAGAAGTGGCGGGGCCCATGTCAAAAAGCTGAGAGCGTTTTGGAAAAAGCTCCATTCTGAAGCTTTTTCCTTCACTGACTTTTTGAGTTTTTTTGACTTAAAGTTAAGCCAACGCTTTGAGCAATTCAAACAGGTTCCATTTTCTTTTGATCACTGTGTGAGCGTTGGCTTTTAAGCTACTGCATTTTTTTTTTGCCTTTAACGCTCAAATTTAAGTGAATCCAAACAGGCGACATTGTTTCAAAAGGAACCCTATCACTAAAGGTAGGAGTCAATCCTAATTTACAAATGTAATGGCTTTAGAGGAGCTGGGGCACATTGCAGGCAACCATTGAATGGCAGTGTTCTTCCTTAAAAACTGCCTAGAGTAACTCAAAATCCAAATTCTAATATATAACATCCGACCTTAAATATAAGATATAGTTGACTTTTTTTTAAGAGATTGGGAAACTAAATAAATTATTTTAAAGAATTTATATTTATCATTTTTTCTCTCAAACTAATTAGTTTGACTTATAAACTTATACAAAACATATAATATCATTAAGTAATTTATTTAGCTTCTTTAACCTCTCTAAATACTTGCAATTTGGAGTGTGCTTACTTTTATAGTGCAACATTATTATAAGATTTAGCTTCTCTCCTATACCCTTTATTCTCATTTTCCCTTTTCCACGGTTGGATTAAGATCTCAATGGTCCAGATTTAATATATTATAAAAATACTATTATAATTTTACCTTAAAGATTTAACATATTAAATCTAGACTGTTGAAATCTTAATCCAACGGAGGAAAAGGAAAAATGAGGGAAAATGAGAATAAGGGGTATAGGAGAGAAGCTAAATTCATCATTACATTCTCAATTCATATCCTGTACCTCGGTATGTTAAACTCACTTTGTACTCCCACATTATTAGAATTTGAAGGATTAAAGTGTAAGTGAAACAAGAACCTCTAAAATATTATTAAATCATTAATACTTAATTCTTGAATCAATGAGAGTACAAGAGCCTTTATATAGGCAAAGCATAATCAAAACTAATAATTGAATATAATATAAGATAATCTAAACAAATCTTAATCAAATATAAACTCTAATAATTTTTTTTTTTTTTTAAGATAAATCAAATATCAACGGATGATATGTAATATCTCAACATGAGAATATATCAAATATTAATATAAGATATAATAATATCTTGACACCCCTTCAAACTCAAGATCATCTTGAGTTTGTCAACTAAAAACTAGAAGTGAAAACCAGAAGGAGTAGCTACGGCAGTAGTGGACTAAAAGTAACATGTTGGAGCAAGTGTCGATCTGGACAGAACAAAAACGACGTCACACTGATCTGGACGAACTAGGAAACGAAAGCAACTTGGAGCAAGCATCAATCTAGAATCGAGCTGGTCTAGAGGAACAAGGCGGTCTTTGGGTCGGTACCAAATGGTGTAAAGATCTGTACAGAACAAGATGGTCAAAAGATATGAGTGGAACTAGATGATCAAAAGATTTGGACAGAGCTCTGGGATGAAACCATATACTCTCTAAGGAATAGAAAATCTAGGCAGAACCATATGGTCAAAAGATCTTGGCAAAATCATGGACAAGAAATCTAGACAAAGCTTTGGGATGGAACCATACACTCTTCATATAATGGGTCTGTGGTTCTGGACAAAGCCCTAGGATGGAACCGGGCACTCTCCAAGAAATGAATATGAGATAGAACTAGATAGTTTGCAAACACATGTGTAGTGGCGTCCACTACACATCAAACGGAGGAAGTTGATTGAAATTAGGAACTCTTTCATAGGCCAAGATGGTCGAGAGAGACCGACAAAGAATTTTTGGGTTGAGGATAAGCCAATCCTACCAATAAGAGGAAGGTTCTTGAGTGTTTTGTTTGTGGGGCTAAATTTGCTTCAAGTCAGGCTTCAAGAGGCCATATGAGAAGGCACAAAGAAGGAGTGAGACTAGGTCCTTCTTCTCCTCTTTTTTTATGAGATATGACTAATCTCAACACTTGTATAACAACTAAATAGTATATCTGTCACTACAGAGGAGAAAGAATGAACGTTCTCCATTCGTATTCTTTTTTCTTTCTTCTTCTTCATTGGCTCTAATATCATGTTAGAATATCAATGATTAGAGTAGAGAGAAAACAAGAACCTCTAAAATATTAATGAATTTTTAATACTTAATCATTGAATCAATGAGAGTACAAGAGCCTTTATATAGGCAAAACATAACCTAAAGTAATCATTGAAGATAATCTAATCTAAATAAATCTTAATCAAATATAAACTCTAATAATAATATTTCTAAGATATATCAAATATCAACAAATGAAATATAATATCTCAATGTGAGAATATATCAAATATTAATATAAGATATAATAATATTTTAACACACATCTACTACATATGGTAAGTGCAGTCAATTGGAAGCTTAATTATTTGTTACTAAGTTATTTGTTATAAGGTTAAATAGCAAAAATACCTATAAACTTTTTCTCAAAAATGCGAATGGTTCCATTTTGAAGAGGGAGAGAAAGAAAGTGAAGGGGTTGGAGGGAGGGGTGACGAGTTTGAAGGAGGTGGGGGAAGAGAGAGGGTGTGAGGAGTGTTTTTTAAAAAAATAGTGTGGGTTCATCAAACCAAAAGTAACCACAACTTGCTTAAATTAATCGAGGTGACATTTTTGTCCAAATTTAAAAAGTTCATAAGTATTTTTGTACCAAAAAAGGTTTATAGTGCCAGAAGCACTTTTGAAAAAAGTTTTTGGGTATTTTTATCCCTTAACCCTTTGTTATACTTATAAGATGTGAGGATCATGGTTTATAGGCTTACTTGTTATACCTTTCTTGTTTATACAAAATTTACTTCATAGAAATTTTTAAATAAACACTGTAAGACATTAAATGTGAGCACCTCTTTTAACAAAAATTTAAACATTGGTTCGTCACTTTGCAAGGGAGTAGGCCAATCTCTTTGGTAAGTGTAAGAGTAATTTTTTTTTATTGTAATTGTACTTGTGGGGAATGCAGGGTTTTTTGGGGCCCAAATCTGGGATTATTCCTAGCCCAATCATATATGGGTTAGGTTAAAAGCCCACTTAGAGAAAGACCTCTCTTGTCCAAACCCAACTCACATAATATTGTATGAGCCTCTTTTCCCCCTTCTCTCCTTTTTCTTTTCGCAACATCTTGCTTAGAATAGATTAATTATTTAGATTTAATATAAGAAAATGAATTTTATTTTTTGTAATATTTATTCCAGATAGATGTTGATGTGGTCGATCGGTGGTGTTGCTAGCTATCTTTTATGACAAAGTTATGTGTAGGAGCCAAAAAAAAAAAACGTTTTTCTCCCCCATACAAAGTACTCCCTCCGATTCTAATTATAGGACAACATTTGGGGGTTTCTTTTGATCCTAATTATAAGATAACATTCTAATTTTTTTCAATCTCTTCCTACAACATCCCTATTGATTTGAATGAGGGATTATGTGAAATCAATAAGGTAATTGAAGTGTCAAATTTATATAAGGACATTTTAAGAAAATGAGTAAAATTAACTAATTTAACCTATATCTTTAATTCTTTCAAAATCGATTAAATATGTCCTATAATTAGAACCCAAAGGAAATATAAAGGTTCTTGCTTTTTTTGATATATTTCTTTTTGGCAAGTGTGCAACCACTCCGGGTACTGCAGTGGCAAGGACGACCCTCCCAACAGTAGTAGCTTCATACAAGGCGGATTACGAGTGGTTTTACCGCAGCTCGAACCTTATACCTCTTAAGGGAATCCAGCACCACATTCCGCTGGACCAACCACATGTTGGTATAAAGGTTCTTGCTTATTGTGACAATACAAATTACACACGACCAAAAACTTTTTTTTTTCGTCAAAGTTCGCAAAAGGGGTGATAGATGAAATTATTTAGAATAACGTATCTAAAGAATGGATTTGACTTCTTTTCTATATCATTTACTCTCATTTTCTTTTCTCTTTTTTATTGTTAGATTAAGATTCAACAATTTAGATTTAATATTTACCGTTCTGATGTAGAACAAAGATATCCAATATGATGGGCTGATGCTTTGATATTGGATCAAATGTCTCTTCCTAAATGCTTATAAGGAAAGCACCTAGGAGAAAGTAGGATCATTGTACACAATCAGCCAGGCTCTTCGTCAAGGGGATGGGGTGTGTGCACAGTGTGACTGTATGTAAATAGTTCAGAGATTAAAACGTGTGTACCTTAGGGTTTGACCTTAGTATTTATAGAGTGTACCTTAGGTAGGTTATTCTGGGCCTTGCACGATCTCCGGCCCAAAGATCCTAACTGTCCTATCATATCCGAAGATACTCCTTGATTATGTAGGAGTTAGGATCCTCCTTGATATTAGATAGGACTGGGTGTGCATTATCTATATTGTTGGGCCTTGTACATGGCCCTAACAATTTTTATCTAACACTAAAAAATCGAAAAAGAGAATAAAGAGGATAGGAGTGACCAAATCCCGATGATGAGGGATAATGAGAAAAAGATAATATTGGATGGATAAGATTTAAAGATGATTAGGGATAATGAGAGAAACTCAACCCCATATGTTCACTTGCTTGTAATTGAAGGCATTCTAAAATATTTAAGAGGGTAATTAATTCTTTTTGAGAATCTCCTTTTCCGATTATCACTGTGGACATCAAGTTTGACTCTATCGTTGGGTCCCACACACTCCGAATCACGTGCCACCGCCTCTCCCATATATATCCGTAAACTCCCACCGTTTTCGCCATCGTGAGCGGAATTTTCTATCTCCTTTCACTCTCTCTACATCTCAATCATGGCGCGGTTTCTCTGTCGTACACTGCTCCGCCATGGCCGAGCCGACGCTGCCGCTTCATCCTCCTCGGTCGAACGGAAGGTGATTCGACCTTGCTTTTCTCTTCAACACCATCGGTACCGATCATCCAAGGCTTCCAAACCCGAGCTCATCCAGATCGAGTTAGGCTCATCTTCAGCGTCGTCAACCTCGTCTTCTTTGAATGATGGCGAGTACGAGTTGGCTTTGAGGAGGTTCGATGAGCTTATCCAGCGGATTCTCGTGAAGAAAGCCACACCCGATTGGTTGCCCTTCGTCCCGGGCTCGTCGTTCTGGGTCCCGCCCCGAGCATCTTCTCCCGGTAACTTGGTGGATTTGGTTGAGAAATTGGCGAATGATCTAAGCGATGAGGAGTACATGTCCATTACCTCGCTTCGTGGTTGGCCCTGCTCCAATTTCTTCATCAAAGAAGGTACGATTCGGCTTCCTAGATTGTCTTCTATTTCTCTTTCATTTGGGGTCATGGGCAATTCCAGGAATGAGGTTCTAGGCGAGGATTGAAAAGCTTGTGTGGTGTTGTTTATTTTGTGACTTTGTTTTAATTGTTAAATTTATCTGAAATTGATAATTGTGATTTCACTTGCCGAGAAAACGTGGGAGAAAAGAACGAATCTTTGTAATATCACAATTGCAATTCTTGTAGAAGAGACTCGAGTCTCTTTCATTTTCTTTTCCCTTTTACCTTTGGAAAGTTGGAGTCGTCAAACCAGGCATTGTTGATATTCAGAAAGCTTGGAACCCATGGGGATTAAAGTAGGGAGTGAACACCAACGGAAAAAAAAGTATAAAATTCTAAACGTTTCATCTTTAGGGGGAAAAAAAAGGAGCTTGGACCCATGTTTGGGTAGGTAGAGAATTATAATGCTTCCCATATGCACTTTGCGCACACTTGTACCCATGTTTGGGGTCCATTATCCTCTCAAGTTTTTTTCTTCCCTATCTTCTCTTTCACTCGAATAAAGCTTAAGAAAGTTCAATTAGTATATAGCAGTAGCAATGTCCAAACATGGGGACAAGTGTAGTGGCAAACGTATTAGAAGAAATCCCGGAAAGCATAGTATCAAATAAGAAAATAAAGTAGTCAGAGGTAGTATCAATATATCATCCTACTAGTTTTGGTTTTAGGATCATATTTGCTGTTATCATCTACTGAGTCTTGACAAAATTCAACTACTGCATGATTAAAAATGAGATATATCACATGCTGCTAACAGCAGAATTGTTTACTTGGAGCATTAAAGGTATTCTTCAATGAGTATGCGACCTGATTTTGGGGAGTATATGTTTGACAAAGCTTAAATTTCTTGCCACATGTTACAAAGAAGACCCCATTTAAACTGATAGAATGCTAAGCTGAAATTCAAGAGAGAATTATAATTGACTCCAGCGAACCAATCTCACTTTTCAGTTGTGAGTTGATGCTTTATTGGAATTGAAAACAGTTTTGTGGCACCAAAATAGAATGGCCTCCTGGTTACATAAGATCTTTCATGCCACTAGGCTATTGACACATTATTAGATGTAATTAATACTCATATTCTGTATCAGATAATGATTCTTTTGTTAATTGCATGTTCATGTGTTGACAACTGGTGTCTCTGGTTGACGTAGTATGAGCTTAGAAAGTCTTACATGTTTACATCTTTGTGGCTTCAGAAAATGAATCTGCTCATGTGGATGCTGATGTGGAGTTAAATGGGCCAGAAGATATGGGGGTGAGAGTAAAAGTTAAGGTTTTAGCAGTGCCAGAAAATGTGGCTTTGTCAGAAGATGAGGAAAGCTGACACATAATTTAACTGAACCAGCAACTGTGGTGAGCAATACTTTAAGCTTTTTAATTATCTATAAACAAATACATGTCAAGATGATTAATTTGTAAAAAATAATTTGGTTTTAAAGATGTATAATGTCCTCTTTCTTTCCTCTTCCATTGCTTGATGTTCTATACTCTTTATTCTGATTTGTTGTGTCTCTTTTCTTGCTGTTCAATTTTTATTAGTTCGGATTATGATTTTGAAGATAGGCCGAGTTTGCATATGCATTTTGAGAGTGGTTTTGCATATTATCAGATGAAGGAATTGTGGTGGCATGCTTTGAGAAGAATATATAGAAAAAAATTTCTCGACATTGTTATCCATATTGAACTTCTAAATATGTCTGTGGTACCAGTGTAAAAAATGTGGATGCTGGCACCTGACTCTAAATCTCTGTACAAGAGGACTTCTAATGCATGTATCATCTGTATAGTGTCTCTGGATGCCTCAAGTATTGTTGTACTGTTCCAGATGTTGATAATAAAGGTGCTAATCTGTTTTTTCAATTGAGGCCCAAGGACATCTATGGGTTCTGGACTTTTTTACCCCCATAAAAGGGGAGTTGAAAAGAAAAACAATGGCAAGTGTTTTTATGTGGTATGATATTGTTCCTTTCTTAGCCAAGGCAGGGTTACTATTAAGAAGTAAATAAAAGAAGCTTTAACTGTTGCAATTTGTGTGGACATTCTTATGTCTTACATTTCCCTTTGTCACAGACTTGTGTTGAAGACTTCTATCTATTTGCATTTCTTGTTTTCTTAATCTTTTTTTATACCCAGTTATCTATCTAACATGACCTTTTAGTGAATGGTATATTTTAAGACATGGTTGTCCATTGTGACCGCCCATCTAATGGGACAAACAAAGCTTGTTGTTGAATCAAAAATCCCTTTTTTACTCTTGAATGTTGATGCTTAATCTCATTCTTTGGCAATTGCTCTATCATTCTAATCCCTTTCTTTTCCTTTCCAAATTGGTACCGACACAGGATTTGCTGGATCGGAGCTTCGGCATATCCAAGATTGAACAGCTTGCATGGATCCGGTGAATGCAAGGCAAGGAAAAGGCAAAATGGGGGCCCATACAATTGCAGTACTGGTTGGTTTGTCCTGGGAATGCCCTTCTCACTCTACTTGGTCTCAATGTCATTTGTTTATATTTAGTTGTTGACCAGGTGGTCTAATTGAGAATCATCAGTGTGTTGGGTATTTGCGAGGTTATGTTGAACTATTCTCATGTTCGAGGAAATGTAACTATTTGGTCATGCAAATATATAAAAGCATGTCCCTTTGAGGATATCCCATAAATTGATAAGTTTTCGTCTTTGTGCATTCTTAAGGATGTAGAACTTCACTCATGAATATGTATATATGTGAACAACTCAAAAACTATATAATTATGGGAAAATTTCACTGCATGCCCTTTGTAGCAATTTTTTTTTGGCTACTCCTTTGTAGCAATTTAATATCAAACAACACTCAAAACTTTCTGAAATTTTACTATGCCCCTAAGATTAAACTGAAATTACTTGTGCCTTTACTTTAAGACACATGTGGGAATTTATAAGTCAAATAAATATGTTTATTTATAAGACAAATAAGTGAAATTATAAAACCATCTTGGTCATGTATAAGACAAGGAACATATTTACAAAAATATATGTTATTTATAAGACACGTGTGAGAATATGTAAGTTAAATATGTGTATTTATTAGACAAGTAAGAATTTACAAGACTATTTCGGCTATATACAAGACAAGGGTACTAATCTCTTTTCAACCAAAAAACTTAATTTCAATTTAATTTTAGGGGTGTAGTCAAGTATCAAAAAATTTTAGGAGGTCTTTATATTAAATGGCTACCGGGAGTGCGGTGAAATTTTCCCTATAATTAAACCTTGAAGTGAGTTATAGGATTTACAAATTATAATCACTATAATTCATTTGTCACTCTCATTGCTATGTGCGGCCTAGTATCTGTTAAATCACATCCCCAATATGTGGATAAGAAGAATTATCATAATTCGGAAACGGTAACGCATTTGTAATCCGCCTTGTATGGAGCTACCATTGTTGGGAGGGTTGTCCTTGCCACTACAGAACCCGAATCCGGATTAGTTAGAACCGAAGATTCTGATGAACCGGGTGGGATACCAAAAAAAAAAAATGAATTCGGAAACAATCTTCTTCATTTGTGCATGCACCACATAGAATCACAAATAAGGAGTCATTTTTCTTAAGCTATTGAGGGTTAGAATCTGGAGGACATTTATTTCCGGAGTGATAAATATTAACCAATTCACCATTATTGAGCACCAAAGTGACCAAATCAAGGTAAATTGGTACAAGATAGAAAATGATCAAATAATGTGATCAAGTGGTAAAAATTCATTATAATAATATGAATAATGGATATAAGAGCGTGGTAATCAAGTTTTTCACCATGTTTTAAATTTTAATTGGTTAGAGATGCATCAAAACTAACGTTTGTTTTGTTCACTTATTTTCCTTAAAAGGACTTTAAGAAACTTGGGAAGCAACATTACAAGCGTATTGCTAGATTTTAAATAAAACTTGGTGATACAATGAAAGATGTTACCTTACTACAAAGAACAATAATACATCTTTTTTATCAGGTGAAAGATAACCCTATAGTAAGTGAGAATTAAAGAAATTGAACCCTACATCAAATTCTAATGTCCTTGTTAAGGCATTGAACTTTGAGAATGACTAGATGAGGGTAAGGGATCTCCTAATTGATTAGGATTAGAACCTACAAGCTGCATTTGCTGAGGATATTGATGAAACATCATTTGTTGTTGTTGTTGAGCCAATAAAGCCAATTGTACATTAGTTGGAGGGGCTATGTTGTTGGACATTGCAAAAGGATCTTGCTGGTTCTCATTATGATCAAATGTATTCTGCAGAACCCTTCCTCTATGTCCATAACCTGCATTTTGGAGCTGAACTTGTCTCCTATAATGTTCATCTTCATACAAACTGTCCAGTAATAGCTTGTCAAACCCACCAGCCTAAATAAAAGGAGAAAAAAATAATGATAATATCTTCTTGTAGTTCAAGGTATATAATTAAATTGGTGAGCATGAAACAAAGTTGATTTTTTTCGAAATATTAAAAAAGCTGATTAAATTACTTTAAAATATTTATATTTGTCATTTTTTATTTGAACTATTTTGACTAACTTATAAACTGATCTATAATTTAAGGATACACAACATATAATATGATTAAATAACTTATTTAACTTCCTTAATCTCTCCAAAAAAAAGTCAACTATGTCTTATATTTAGGACCGGAGGGAATACATTCTTTTCACTATGGAAAGGATTTGATTCAACATAACCTGGATGTAACTACAATCCACTACACTCTTAAAACCAGTGATACAATGGCACAACTATGTTTAATACAGCCTTTGGTTTTAAGTGTAATAGCTAATTAATGAATTTGTTTTGGTCCTAAATGTAAGATTCAAATATCTTTTGTCTCCCAAACAACCTCATAAAAGTGTGCTATCAATAGGAATAATTATCAATATAAATAATTGAAAGGAGGTATTTTTAGAGATACCAACACACATTTCTTACAATTAACTAACTAAACTAATTTCTTTAATATATGTGAATTAGTTATCTAACTCCTACATTTAGGACTAGAAATAGTAGTTAAAAGTGCAATTTTTTTATATTCAGCCCCTCTTAATTTCAATTCAGTATTCCACAAAAATATAAGAGAAGGCCAAGTGATGTATTCTACTTCTAAGTCTAATAAAAATGTGAGAACTCAACCAACAAAGGTTAGTCCAGTTGGTAAAGGGGTTGGCTCATAACCATGTGAGGACCTTGTTAGTGGACGATCTGTAAGTACCTCTATAAACGTTTTTTAAGCCTAGAGGCATGCCCTGACCCTGGTGAGCCCCCAAGACCCAAATCATCTAAACTTTTTATTATCGGAAAAAAAATGTGAGAACTCAAGAAATGGATCCTTTGCAGTATTAGTCCTCATCTAGTAGTAAACAGAAATATGATAAACAACTGAAATGAAACTAGCGCGGAGTAAAGAAATAAGATATAAGCCCTTATCTCTTTCTCTCTTTTACAAGACGAGATTTAATAATAAGAAAGCAATTGAGATTAGTAGAGTGAAGAAACAAACCATTTTGCCATCTGGAGTTTGACAGCTATGGTTACTTGGCGCTGTAACCAGAGCAAATTCCCAATCAGAAGTACCAGCAATTTCATTCAAGCTACGATCAATTACATTGTTTCCTGCATGAAGGTGCAAAGTCTCAACATAAGCATCATAGTTATATTGAAATTTAATGCAACTATATATATTTAAAAAAAAATCATATAAGTTTCTTTTGGCACATGACAAAGATGAGCAGTATTAATGGCATCCCTCATGATTTATGTGCGAAATTGCGCCTACCAAATGATGGGAAGCCTAATATAGAGCCCTTTTATTGCAGCCACTAACCATTTTCTCCTATCATGGTTAGGACAACTATGAGCAAGATTGGACCACAATTGAAGTTGGCTTAGCTAGGATAATAACATAACTCATTACTAAGGCTCCTGATTGACTTGTACAAATTAGGAACTTAGGCTTAATCCTATTTTTGACTTCACCCCAATACTTTGTTTCATAAAATTTGGGAATAAGATCCAAAAAATTAAAACAACTTGATATTCAAAGAACTATATATATTATAGTATTCTACGAACATTTTAAAATATATATCAAGGTCAGGCCATTCCTATTATAAAGTGAGCTTATATGGAGTCCAAATCCCCACTAAACCTGACTAAACTAACAGATAGAATTCTAAATGATCACCCCAACTTGCTTTTGGCACAGAGCAAAAAAGAAAATAACACTGTTCATTCAACAAGGTTCATGGTCTGTTCGAATTTCCATATGGATGGATCAAATGCTGATAACAGTTTGTCGCCTTTCAGAAATCTAAACAAGCTTTGTATAGTGTTGAATTCTAAAGCTCTGAGAAGCAAGAAGACTAGTGTCTTTGGATTTGTTTTTGAAGAATAACTTTTGGAGAAAAAGTGAAAAAAATGATTTCAGAGAATAGATTTGTAGAATAGCTTCTGAAAAAGTAAAAAAAAAAAAAAAAAAAGCTTCTGGGAAAACCATGGTTTTGAACCCTCAAACCACGGTTTTCAGTCAAAACCATGGTTTTGTAGGGTAGTGTTTGGGTAACTTAATTCAAACCATGGTTTTGGAGAAAAATGTGCTTCTGCCTTTTCTTCAAGTGTTTGGGTAATTTTTTTCCAAATCATAGTTTTGACTCCAAAAGTGCTTTTTTATTATTATCCAAACACACCTTAAAAGGCGAACCTCATTATAGTTGCATTATTTAGTGTATTGCTATTTCTACAAAGGCATGCATAATATAGAATTATATTTACATATATTCAAATATTATAGAAAATTACATAAATCTCTCCTTTAATTTTTCTAGAATTACAGAGACTTTTCTTCTACTTCCAAAACCAATACAATCTTCTCCAAAGATTGCTAAAATCAAGCATACCCCTCCATCACTTTTAAAAGAAAATTAAATTACACAGACTTCCACTTAGCTTTGTTGAAAGTTTCTTTGAGTTTTGAAAATAGTCAAGAGGTATGTGTAAATTTGGCAAAATTTAGAAGAGATCCATATAATTTTCCTCTTATTTATAGAGGTTTGTATGGATTTTGAAAATAGAGAAAAATGCTATGCAATATCAATAAAACTCAATTACTTAAATATTAAATCCTCTGGCTTTACCACCAGTTGGAGCTATTGCAAGAGCCAATGCATTGTTATCTTCCAATTCTTGTGTGTTTGAATTGATTCCATTCAGACCCTACAAAGATGAAGACAAAAAAATCAAAAAGAAAAGGATATAAATTATCTAAAAGTCAAACCAACAGTATCAAAGTGCACACCAGATTACTTTTAACATACCAGCAAATCATCAGTAGCTTCAGTTGGAATCAGAGGAGACAACTCAGCCTCCAGTTCCCTATCCTGTATTTCTTCCACTGTCTTTAGCGGCTTTTCCTCGTTAACTACATATTGTTTCTCCGTTTCATTAGGTTCTTCTGGTTCTGGCTCATGAGTTGACCCTATAGTTTTTTGATACTCCTGATAATATTGAATGACATTAATTAACAAACCATACAACGAGCAAATCCATTTGGAACTCATGAGTTTGAACAACGTATTAGTTCAACCAAAACATTAAAGCATTCCTGGCTCTTCTTCCAAATTTCTGTCTCTTAACTTACTGTATGGAAAAATATATATCATGTATGCAACCCAAGGAGATAGCGCAATTGGTAAGAGGAGATAACATATCTCTTTACCAATCTAAGTTCAGTTTCTTTAGAGAACATTTTGAGAATAAAATCTTACATGTACTAGACCAACATCAAGAAATGCATCCATTAGACTAGGGGCGGTGATTAAGTTTTAGTCATAATTGATACGTTTGACTGTAATAATGATGAGTACCAAAATGGGATGGGGAACCGTACCCTAAAATAATAGACAATGTAAATGAGCATAGTTACAACATAAATACAATACAACACTCAAGCTCTCCAAATAGTTTACATGTCACTTTCTCACCAGTCTATTTTGAACAGAGCCGGTCTGTGGTGCTTCTTTGATGTATTCTTCCATTGTGGCAAGAAAAGATGGAGGTGGCTGTTTATAGAAGTTAAAAAACTTCATAAGAGATCATTCATTCATATCAAGTGAAAACTTCTTACTACGAAATGAAAAAACCTGCCGTAGCGCTGGGAACTGGAAATTCCGTGCAAGGTTCAAGCCCTTGCAATATTCATAGAAATCAGCAAGATGTTTAGCCTGCATTATAATAAAATCTCAATTGTCAGTTCAGCAATTCACTGAGGTCAAGATTTTATCCATAATGGACAGCAAGAAGAATGCCGCTGAAGAGAAGCATCATTACAAACCTGTTGGCATGCTCTTTTATATATATTTAGGGCCTTCACTGCTTCATGTCTTGACATATCAAAGAACTGCAGGAAAGTGTAAACAATACATCAAGTGAGACAGAAGCTACGATTTACAGAGCTCCACATAGCACATTAAACTGAGACAGAAGCTACCATGTCTACGAGATTTATAATTCCATCATTGATTGCACAATATATTTTGAAGCTCTCTTTTAGTACCTAAAAGACATTACAAAAAAAAAAAAAAAGTGTGTTAGAAAGGGACACGATGATAAATAAGAGATGCCAAGAAAAGAAATAGGTCCTTTTTAAAAAAAAAATATCTCATGGAAGTAGGACAACTGCTAAGTATGAATTAGACTGCAAAATTTCACATTTTAAATTGCTGTTGTGAAATCTTAAACTTGTAGCAGAGGCCTTTATAAGAAATATTTGAGATGCAAGCCCGAGATTCTTTTTCCAGATTCAGTTTAACTATGCACATGAATACACAGCAAATGATATTGACAACTCGTGCTCATGAGCTAGATAGTTTCTTCTTTTATATCTTTGGTAATGTCTCTTTAGCCATGCAATTGCTACTGAACATTTTGGAGAATTTAATACTCAGATAAAAGTACTAGTAACTATAAATATGCATACCAAAGCCAATGCATACTGTATGAGAAAAATGTTTATGGCTTCTCCTTCAGGCTGCAAGAGATTAAAGCCAATTAAATATCATATCAAGGGAAAGAAGTTGAGCATGCAGATATCAAATCTCAATATTGAGGGATATGGCAGCAAATTTTGAGCATGCAGATACCAAATCTCAATTTTTCCCTTCGATTTTACCTGACAGCCAATAAGACGATAAAGAAGTTGCTGCAGTGCAGGTAGCTGTTCCAGCAGCTCATCAGAACCTAACATTCGCGTTCTGTTAAATGCCTGTTAAGATTAACATATCCTTATATTCTGCCCATAATAATTGTTCCAACATAGACTTAAGTGCCACATCTTCATTTTTTGCCTTGAGGTGCTAAGGAGGCTCATGTTTGGTGGGATACAAGGAGGACCCAACTTAAATTATGAAATGGTATAATGCCTATAGTTATAGTGTTTAGTTATTATGGATTAGTAATCATTTCCAGCCAAAAAAAAGATTATATAATCATTTTTTTTCCTATTTGACTGATGGTATATCATATTCAAAAATTGATTTTGTCTAGCACCACCAAGTTTACTACTTTTTATGCAAGTCCTTCCTCTAGAAGACCTGAGAGAGTAGGCCCTACATGGCATCTTTAAGTCACATCAGCGCTTAAAAGTAATTACCACCCAAAAAGAAAAGCTTTTCAATCGCTTTTTATATCTTATTTTTCAGAAGAAGCTTTTCACTTCTTTTTTTCTCACACGGCACATTACCAGCATGTCATTCACTAGGGATTACGACTCTCCATGGAAGGTCTTAGAGGCCTATATTTTATACTTCACACCCTCCCATTAAATCTCTCATACTTTCTCCAATTTCCCAAAATTTGTAATCAAATGCATAGAAGTTCAGAATGCAATTTCAAATAAGGGAAACTACTCACCTTTGTAACAGTTGATGTTAGAGGTAAATTTTCAGATTCAATGTCATATCTAAGGACTCTAAGACACTCTAGTCTTTCTTCTAAAAATAGAGCATATGCTCGAATCCATGCAGAACAATCCCAAGCTGCATAGAGAAACTTCATCAGGCACGAAGTTCAGGATAAAAGCTACAAAAAGGTTCTAGAGCAGCTGGTAGGTCAAAAAAGTACATCAATTAGTTTGCACAACCAGGTCACCTCTAGGGCTTGAATCATCTAGAAAATTTGATATTTGAAGAACATTTCCCCTGCGTGAAAAGCTTAGAAGTTCTTCTCTGAAGGTAGGATCGCCCTCTCTTAAAGTCCTATGAATGACCATTAAAGTCTTTATAGCAACCTGTGATATTCATAAACAAAATGCAAAAAAAGCTGAGGTGCAAGTCAATAAGTTAGAAACATTTGTTTCCATATCAAGGTTTGTTTAGCTTTTAGTGCTTTGGAGCAAGAAGACATATCAAACCACAAGTAGGGACAGAGAATTTACGATCCAACTTCTTGTTTTGGATAGTCTACGGGACAGTGCATGAATGCAGTAACCCACATCTGCTCGTGATTGCTGTGCTGATGTTGCATCGAAGATCTCTGCATTGAGTTTAAGGCATAGAAGAATATGAATGAAAAGCAAATCCAATTTGTAAGCAAGTCACTAATGTGCCAATGATTTCATTCATATTCTTCTAGACAACCATGTGAAATGAAGAATATATGTGATAGATTGATTAAAACGTGGCTTTTGAGACATGATTAAAAGCCTTATGAGAAGCATGAGATGATCAATAAAAACGAATAGAGTAGTGATCGATATAAACTAACTCACTTCGAATATGATGTTCCTTAGGAGGATATTCTACGTGATTGGTAGCCTTTACAATTGCAATATCCAAATCCTTCAACAAAGAAAAAATGAACAAAGCTAATAAAACATGAAAATTTTGAAAATCAAGCTTGATATTTTGAGCGAACATGAAGAAAGGGTAAATAAAAATAAAATCACCTTATATTCGCTATTGACCTTGGCAAGACCAACCTTGGTGGAGTCTTTAAGAGCACCGTAGGCCTTTCTGAAGCTCTGAAATGTCCCCATTCATCGACAATGAATTCAATTTTTTCTGATTGCAAATGAAGGTCGGAGAGAAAGAGAAGGAACAATAATGAGCTTCTCCTCCTCCTCCTCTTCCTTCTTCTATCTCTGTGACATTGTCATTTTCCAACGACAAAACGAAACAGACGAATCTCTCTTTCCCTCCAAATTGCGCGCAGGAGCTGCAGCGAGACGAGAAATGCTGAAAGGTTATTTGGTAGTTTCAGGTTTATCAGGTTTAACTAATTTGTGAAATTTGTTCAGATATCTGTCATGTGTAAGTTGTGTAACGATAACTTCTGTAATTGGTTGGTTAATCCTGTTTATTTCTGTAATGAAGAACAGAACAGGCGGTTTATTTCTGGTATTCTGTTTTTGACTTTTTTTAAAGAAAAAAAGAAAAAGTGAATGGATTTTTGTGGGAATGTTGGGAATTCTCTTGCATTTTGTTTTAATTTGATCTCTTATCCTATTTTATTTATTTTTATTTTTTTGCATCTTTCAAATATTCCTTTGTAGTTATCAGTCCAAAAAAATATTCCTTCTTACTTTACAATAGTTTTCTGACCAAAACTATGGAGGAACAGTTAAAATTTAATTATTATTCTAATTTATTAATTTATAAGTTTATTTTAATTTAGAGTATTAAATTTTTAGTGTAATTTATTAATTATTTATTGTTCTCAGGCATGCCAAAGACCGTTCTAAAAATATTTGTTATATTTATTGTTATAATTATAATTAGAAGTGCCTATTTAAAATTTGGGAAAATTTTAAATAAATATCATTTGAATTTGAAAAATCTAAAAAACCTATTAACACATGGAAATGATAATAGATCTCAAGGGACTAATATGAGATTTTGAAATGTTCTACTTTTACTAAAATACCCCTTAAGTTTTTTTTTTTTCTAAAGAACCTTTCCCTTGCGTCGGAGCTCCGCAAGCTGGCACCACCTTGCAGGCGGGTCTCGGGCTGCCAACTAGCGGAACTCCGGTGACAATTTGAGTAATGAGATTAACTACTCGAATATAGAGATTGACTATCTGGGCTCCATATCATTACCTTTATTCAACAAATCAACGACGCTTAATAAGGCTTAAGGAGCTCGAGTAGTCAATCTCATTACTCAAGTTGTCACCGGAGCTCTGACAGTCGGCTAGCTCTGTTGCCGGCAAGGGTTCTTTCTTTCTTTTTTTTTAAAAAAAACTAGAGGGACATTTTTGTAAAAGCACAATATTTCAAAATCTCATATTAGTCTTTTGAGATCTATTTATTCTTTTCATGTGTTAACAGACTTTTTGGGATTTTCTTAATTCAAATGGTATTTATATGTCTTTTTCCCTTATTTTTTCCCACCTATTAAATTTTTATTTGTGAGCAGGACAAACTACATAAGTGCTTGTTTTGAATAACAATTTAAGCCTTTAAAAACAACTTTTCAATCACGATTTAAAATATACGGAGTAACTATATGAGAGAAGTTTTATTTCAACTTACGTAAATAAATACTTTTAATGATCCAAAACATGATCATAATCAAGCACTTACGTGACCCTTGTGGATAAACCTTGTAGAATGTTGTGTGTGTGTATATATATATTGTTCTGGTAAGGCTTGTGGAGTTGCTGGGGCAAAGGGTGTGAGGATTCAAGAGGGCAATCCATCGGTTGGAGGAAGTCCGGGCGTTCCAGCAATGTTCTCTCCCTTCGGAGCCCCCAGAATATATATATATTCATCAAGCTTGTAAATTAGAGAAAAGTTGTTCTTTAAAAATTTTATTGATAAGGAAATAAAAATCCAGTACTCTACAAATTTTATACATACCTTATTGTGATTTAGACATTCTCCCCAGTAAAATTTATGGTAGAGGGACTTTTCCTCAATATTCTCATCTAACTAGGGAATACTAGAAGACAAAAAGATGCCCCTAATATTTATAATATTAGAGAGATGTAAGAACTTAATTTATCCTTTTTATAATCATAGGAAATGATAAAAATACCCCTCTAAGTTTAAAAAACAAGGAATAAGACATGTGGTTATAATTATAGAATTCCTAAACTTGATATGATATTTTCAATTTCGAATTTCACTTTACCAAGTTAGGATATGAAATTTAACACTCACAATTTCAAATTAAATACTTGTAAAAATAAATAAACATGAATGGATTAATTCCTAAGCTTGATATGAGATTACCAACTTCATATTTGATTTTATCAAATTTAGAATATGAAACTCACAACTCACCATTTTAAATTAAACTCTTGTGAAAATGAGAATACAAGTATGGATTAAATATTACTAGTAATTCATAAACTTTATATTATATTACCAGCTTTGGATTTGATTTTACCAAGTTTGTGTTTGAAAATAACAATTCATCGTTTCAACCCGATGTCAAAGTGAGAAAACAATTCTTAACTTGGTATAAGATTACCACATTCAGATATAAAATTCACTACTAGCATTTCAAATTGAACACTTGTGAAAATAAGAAAACAAACATTGATTAATTCCTATAATTGATATGATATTATCAAACTCAGATTTGATTCACTGAATTGAGACATAAATTCACAGCTCGTCATTTTAAATTAAACACTTGTGAAAATGAGAAAATATATATGGATTAGTTTGTATACTTGATATGAGATTACTGACTACATATTTCATTTTATCAAGTTTGGATATATTATCAACTTTGAATTTGAGTTTACCACCAGGTTTGAAAGTAACTCTCCAAGAAACCGAAAAAGTGTGGGTATAGAGAGAGAAAGGAGCAAGCCTTCTACGTTGGAATTGGTTTTACCTATTCTATCTGGATCGTACAGATTTGATTTTTTTAATAAAAAAATCATTTTTTGAAAAAATATTAGTTGAGGGATTATGTTTATTTTAGATTCTTTACCCATTAAAATAATTTTTTTAAAAATAAAAAGTAAACAAAATAAATCTAGGCCATTCAAATCTCATCTGGACGGTCCAGATGAAACAAGCTTCCTCCTGCCTATCCTTTGAATAGGGTAGGGAAATTGACTCCTTCCACGTTACCTGAGGTTGACGAACACTTGTACCTTTGAGGCCCCATTTGTTATGAAAAAGATTTAAGGAAGGAAAGGAACTTAAAGGAGAGAAAGGAATGGAAATGAAGATTGAGATGAAACTTTAAAAATGTGAGTCGTTTGGTATACTAGGGAATGAAACTTAAGTTGAGGGAAAATGAGATGTTTAGTATGAAGAATTGTGTGTTGGTTAAGTGGGAAAAAGAAGAACCAAGACCACTTTTGTCATAAAATTTCACTTTTTTTTGGAAGATTTCAGCTTTCCCTCCATTTTTAAATGGAAAGCATCTTCCCACAAATATGGGAAGATGAGCACTCATCGGAAATTGCTTACTAGATCTTCCTACCAAACACCCAAAAACCATGAGAACTTTGAGATCTTCCCTTTCCTTCTAATCTTCTTTGTAACAAAGGGGTCGAGATTCTTCTGCTTCTTTTCCGGTGAAGTAACGGGAAAGAGAAGAAAAAACAAAAAAACAAAGAATCTTTAAATTGAATAATCAGGCCTCAAGAAAAGAAAAAAATCATGCCACCAAATCAACAATCAAAATTAGATTTATCAGCCGGAAAAAAGAATAAAAATAGAAATCCCAAATAAATATTTATAAGATATTTTTGTCATTTCATTTTTATATAAAATGATAAATAAATAACACCTCAAATCTCTTTAAAATTTTGAATATTGATATCATCTTTTATCTTTAGAAAAATCACATTAAATTTTTAATTAAGAAAATAATATCAAAAAAATTTTACGAGATCTTTCGAGGAGCATATCGAAGTTGGCTTATTGAGACCATTGAGAAGGTTAGGGTTTCTTTTCCTGGGATTCCAACATCTTCGATCAATCGGAGACAATGGCGATGAGAAACTTCTTCAATGAGATCAGGGGTATGAGGGTGAAGGATCTGCCCCAACATGTGAAGCCAATGCTGTCCGTTGACTACGTCAAGAAGGCTGTTCAGAGAGGATTGGATAACTATTGCGCTAAGTACATTGAGACCGATTCCATCCAACCACTCTATCATGTTTGCTTTGGAGGCATGATCTTCTCCTACCTCGTTGCCCTCCCCCATGAACGCCGTCATCTTGAGCACCTGGAACACGCCAAGCAACACGGCGGACACTGAGTTGTCCGTCATCTGTTGTTTCAGGTGTGCGTTTTTGTGAATTTCTAATGGTTATTGATTCGGATGTTGCAGTGAAGTTTTAGTTTTTTTCGTACACATTTTTTAGATTGATTGGATGTTGTGACTTTTTAATTGCCCCCCACCCCCACCCGGGGAATTCATTCTCTGGATTGCAATTTCACCGTTGAACTCTCTGTGTACTTGTTCCTTATTAGAGTTTTGAGGTTTTAATTGGCCCCCGGGATTGCAATTTCACTGTTGAACTGTCTGTGTATTTGTTCCTTACTAGAGTTTTGATTTATGGAGCTTTCTTTAGTAGTGTTGTCTGGACGCAAAATGTATAGGTTGATACAGATTCCAAATCATTCTGGTTTCTGATTTAAGTACCATGAAATGAAGTGGATTAAAACTTATGCCTCTAGATCTTTATTTTAGTTTATGTTAAGGAGTTGAGGGAGGAATGAAATAAAATGGTATGAAAGGGAAAGGGTGGAATGGAAAGTTACATTTCGGTTTCTATTCTCTGGGATTCTACAAAGGAAGAAGGGTGTTAGCAATCTTGAAAAGATACCATAAATATGAAAGGAATTGAATGATTTATAAATCATAGTTATTATTTTCTTTTCAACATTACCCTTATGACTCATGGATATGACGTTATGTCATATTGCTAACAGGTCTACTTGAAAGTTCAAGTCAAGGACACTAGCACTTGAAAGTTGCCCATGTTTATGAATCATGATTGTTCATGTTTTATTTAATAGTTTCTTGGTTGATTTGAGGATGGACTACTTGAAATGCTGGAGATAATAAGGCTCGGTCAATTTGTTTAAACACATTTTGAACTTTTATATGTTAAAAGTCATGAAGGAATTTAGTTTTTTCTACTTTTCACCCAGTTCCATCACATGACGGCAGCTTTTCTTTCAAGTGTTGTTGATTAGAGGCTTCGCAAGATTCTAATTTTGGTATCTTATGTTAGAGAGAAAAGCTTTTCTTTTTCTTTGTTGGGTCCCTTTTTCATTAATTTGTTGGAGAGATAGGGAGTGGACAGGGAGTAAAATGAAATGGCAACAATTGGTGAGATAGTCATGGACAATTCCTATGAAGGTACATTATAAAGGATATGGCAATTTATGAAATGCTAGGGGTATGTGTTAAAGTTCAGAGGTATAAACACTCTCCATATTGTTGTGTTTTATTCATAGGAAAGGATTGCTCTAGCAGAGCTGTCAAATGCAAGATTAAAGGGATTACAAAATAAAGAGAAAGAAAGAGCTGATTACAATCAGTCATAAATCCTTCCTAAACTAATACAACTAGAATCAAGGGATATGATAGAGCTAGGATCATGGGATGAGATAGAGCTAGGATCATGAGTAATAATCTGATTTCTAACAGTATGTATAGCTAACAACTGAGACAACCAACTTAAGATGAAGTACCACTGAACTAGTAGAGTGAAGAAGAACGAAGAAACTCAGAAAATGAAGAATGAACAAACCAATATGAAGCTCCAACAAACCCCTCAGTCTCAAACAGAGTCAAACATGATGTAATGGGAAGAATAAAAATAGAATTGAAAGGATCTGGAATACCTGCCTTGCCCTTTCTTTGCATAACATTCTTTTGCTCCTTTCTGTCTTTGTTTTTATTCCATTGAGGTGGATAATTAGCAAAGAGAAGAAAACTAACGAAGAACTTCAGCAATTTCAGAAAAGAAAACAACAATTTTCCGAAAAAATGTTTCCTCTTCATATTGCATTGCATATCATGTTGTTTCACTGCAGTTTAGAAATGCACTGATGTGTTGAACAAACTTGACAAAATATCGTATAAGGGCTTACTCATACTGTGCAAGTATCTGGTGGGTACAAATTGGATATAGATATGAGTTTGACGGCCATTTTGGTGTATTTGTGCATCTTGAAACCATGCATACTTGTGATGTTTTCATGTCTCTTCTCCCTTTGTTCCGTGATAATTTTCCCCCTTCCTCTTTATGGCCTGTTTATATTAGAATGGTTTGTAAATAATTGTTATTTTTATAATGTGTAGGCAGGATCGTGGTTGTTGAATTGAAGATGGTCGGCTTGCTTAATTTTCTTTTGGTTTTTAGATTCTGGAAAATCAGGGCAGACAGATACTGTCACCGTCAATGTATGGCATCTTTTAGATGATCAAATAAAATCTATATGATACAATGACTCAATTTTTCATTCTCCAAAATGTCAATGCAATGTGTGTCATAAGAGTAGAACCTACCTTTTGGTTTGTTTGTGGCCTCATGTTCTGTTAATGAGATGACATTATCTTGCTCTTGCTTACATAATTGAAGGGTTCCATATCTCGAACAATCATAGAAGTACTCGAAGATACTCCCCCTTATCAGTTATTACTCAGCTGTATTTGAAGATATAAAGTGTCAGATCCTGAATGCTCAGTTAATCCTTAAAAATCATTAAGTCTTATCATATTAGTGAGATCGGCTATATGAATTGTGCGACAGTTTTTCTTTACTTTTTTTCAGAAGACTCCATATGTCTATCATCTTTACCGG
Organism: Acacia pycnantha; assembly: GCA_025563575.1. NCBI lineage: Eukaryota > Viridiplantae > Streptophyta > Magnoliopsida > Fabales > Fabaceae > Acacia > Acacia pycnantha. Next base: position 419,993 of record JAMWYP010000045.1, read on the forward strand.
CGCCTTCAATGGATGAGCTTTGGAGAATTGAACTTCCCGATTAAAACTATTCACCATTTTCCAAGTATATTAGAATTGTATATGTATATTTGAATGTCCTATGCAAGCAACAATCTATCTCCTTTATTTGACACACGCACAAATAAAGTACTTTAAAGTGAATTCAGAGAAGATAGGAGTCCCTGATGGGTAAAGGTGTGACTCGCACTCGCCCCTTTATTCCTATCTCTATGTATTGATAAAATTAGTATAAAATACCAGATATAGTTGATAAATATAGATCGTCTCATATATTTACTAAAACCAAATATTTTTAAATTTTACCTAATTTATATTCAAATCCATATCTCCTGTGTATTGCCAAAATTTGTTGTTGTTAAAATAGGATCATTAATGACTGATATTTCAAGGCAAAAGAAAATGACTAATATTCATATTCATTGAGCCTCTTTCCATTGAAGCTCAAGTGGTTTTTTTTCCCCAATCAAGTGCAATTTAAACCTTTATATGTGTTTGGTTTGAGAGAAGGGATGAAGGTTTAAACTTTAGAGACTAATAATTTAGTTTTTTTAGGTCTCTCTTCTCTCCAACCAATCACACCCTTAAGCAACCCGAGGAATGAGCCATAGATCTTCGCACCAAAAAGGAAAGAACCAAATTCCCGAAGTCCTTGGAGGGAATTTTGAGCAACTAGATTAAATGAGTGTTAATTTCGATTTTTTTTTAAGAAAAAAAATTGACCTTTTCTGCAATGCATTTTTTTTCTTCGAGTTTTTCTTTAAAAATGTTGGACTATCTCTATATGATAGAAGCAGTGTTATTTGTTTAATGTTAGTTTCGCCCTCTTTCTCATCATGTGTATCTCTACACAAGATTCAAGTCTACAATGAATAATGTGGCAAGAAAAAAAATTTACAGTGAATAAATATACATAGTACTCCTCCCATACTGGCAAAACAAAAAAGTCCTATCAGTTCTTCTTTTTTTCACACATACTCCTTCCATTCAAAAGTTTGAGCTGGGTAGAACTCGTTCATTCTTATTTACTTTTAATTTTTTCCCATTATACCTCTATTTATTGGGTCTTTTTTATTACAAATAACCAATTGATCTAATAGTTTAGCGGTTAAAAATGTATGTTTTAGATTTATGTAAATTACACACATTTCTTAAATTTCTGCTGCTATGGTATAATTTTTTATCCATTTATAAAAATATATATGATATTTGAAAAAAAAATTTAAAAATAAAATATTTATTTAATCTAAACAAAAATTAGTATAGTTTAAATGAAGGGTTAAGATGCAGATTGGCCAACGAAATGTGACGCAAAGAGCACCTAGAACAAAAATGTTTTAGAGGAACCAAAAATACAAATGAACAATTGAAACTAGAAAAAAATACCAATGAACAATTTAAAATAGGAAAACAAAACAATGCTGTTAATTTCAACTTAACGTCGTTGGTCAGTCTGCCGTTGGCCAACGGATCTGTCTCAAATTCAAGCTCATCCGCAGTGGTCATGGAGGAGGAGGACGAACGAGCTAACGATGTTATCGTCGTCGCCACCAGCACAACCTTTCCTCAGTCCCACTGGGTAGAAAATCAAAATGGAAGGGAAATAAAATTAAAGAACGAACGAGCATGTGTGTTCCAAGGAAGAGGATGATGAATAGTGAAGTCGCTTTGCATCTGGGATCTTTCAACCGTTCCAGTGTTCAGCGTAGCTTCTAGAAAAACGTAGCGCACCTCTGTTCTATTTTCGCTCTCACTCTCCAAAAATGATTGATGATGATGAATCATGGCTCTGATTCTCACTCCTGATCCAAAGCATGACGATGGAGAGGAGGAAGAAGGGATGTCGCTAGCAACGATGATAATGAAGGTGAGAGTCACCGGCGACAGAAGTAGTACTTTGTTGGTCAATTTGCATCTTTATTGGTATTTGTTTTCATTTTCAATTGTTCATTTGAATTTTTGGTCCTTCTAAAACATTTTTGTGCCAGGTGCTTTTTGTGTAACACTTCGTTGACCAATTTGCACCTTAACCCTTAAATGAAAAAGGGAAAATCTCACTCAGATCCCAAGAATCAGGGGAAAAAAAAAGGAATTGAAAAAGTCTTAGTGTAGATTCCTCTATAAAAAAAAATCCCTAAGGGCTTCAGTAAGATAGATTTTAAATGTGAAGTTACCTTATTGACAAATGTATGTGACTATATTGACAAGTTATTAAGTGACTATTGACAATATCATATATGTTAACTAAAGCAGCTCTCGTTGATTAGTGTATGTCACTATGTTAACAAATCATAGAGTAGTCATTAACAAGCCTATCTATATTAACTAAATCAGTTTACATTGGCAAGTATATGTAATTATATTGACAAGTAATCAATGACCATTAATATGCCTATCTATGTTAACTAAACAGTTTCTGTTGATAAATATATGTGACTATATTAACAAGTCATAGAGTGTCAATTGACAAGCTCATCTAAGTCACTGAGGTCCTTAGGAACTTTTTTGATAGAAGATTGTACATTAGGACCTTTTTTATAGAGAAATCTACCCTTAAACTTTTTTGATATTTTTTGTGGCCCTTAGGACTTGAGTGAGATTTTCCCAATAAAAAATTATGACAATATACATAGGGAAAATTAGAAAAAGAAATGGTTAAAATAGGGATAAGACAACTTAGGGAGTCTAATATCACAAATTCTAAGTTAGACCTGTGAGAGGAATCTATGATTTGTAAATGTTTCCAAATGATCAATTTGCCCCTAACAACATTTAGGGAACTCAAGTTGTCAATATGTATATTGAAGTTGTTAATTGCAATAAAAGTTGTTGTTGTTTGGAGAGCTCAAGTCGTTAATTTATTGAAGTTGTTACTTGTGATGCATAACCAACTTAGATATAAAAAAGGGTTAAGAGCCTATTTGGATGATTTCAAAACCTAGGTTTTACCTCCAGTTTGCTAAACACCTCATTTTGCCAGAAGCTATTCTGCACCCAAAACCTAGGTTTTGAGGCCAAAATCTAGGTTTTGGAAAAAACAATTTTTTTTCCAGATTTCTCTCTCTCCTTTGCCATATTTTTTTCAATACCAGTTAGATCCTTAAGTTTCTTTTTAGTACCCGTCAGTATCCAGAAATATTTTTTCAAGATCAATCATTACCCTGAAATATTTTTTCAGTATAAAATAAATTTTTAAGACCATGAAGTATTTTTTCAGTATCAGTAAATATCTTTAACTATCTTTTTAGTACCCGTCAGTTCCTTTTTTTTTTCAAGATCAGTTATTACCTTGAAATATTTTTTCAATATCCTAAAATAAATTTTTAAGACCATGAGAATTATTTTTTTTAGTACAAGTCAGTATATCCTTAAGTATCTTTTTAATATCCGTCAGTACCCTGAAATATTTTTCACAATCAGTCATTACCCTGAAATATTTTTTCAATATCCTAAAATAAATTTTTAAGATTATAAAGTCTTTTTTCAGTATCTTTACTTATCTTTTTAGTATCTGTCAGTACCCTGAATTTTTTTTAGAGATCAACCATTACCTTGAAATATTTTTTCAATATCCTAATGGTAGAATTTATTTAATAATATAATTTTTATCATGTCACATAATTTACTAATGGTAGAAATTTATTTTTTCTAACAATTTTATGTAATTTTTGGTATTTATTATGAAATATAGTGTTTATAATATTTAAAATACAACATTATCCTTTATATGTCATTATACCAAAAGCTAATGTCATTTTTTATAAATTTCACCCTGAAAAAGCTATTCTAAAAACAATATCCAAACACTATCATTTTTATCTAAAAACTATTCTCCAAAAGCAATTTTTACCTCGTAAATCATAAAAGTTATTCTTCAAAAACTAAATTCAAACGAGCCCTAAAGGGCAAAAATACATATGTGCTTTTTCCGGAGGAATGCCCAACATCAAGTGCTTTCTTTAGATGCAAAAGTGATTACGTGGTTACAAATTAGGTGCAAAAATATCGTTTGACCGTTAAGTTTGACCTTTTTTTGCTGACTGGATGATGATGTGGCTTTTAAGGTGCAAAAATAGATGATGACGTGGCTTTCAAGGTGTAAAAATACATATGTGGTTTGGTCAAAAGAGCGCCTAACAACAAGTTTTTTTTTAGGTGCAAAAATACCGTTTGACTGGTAGTTCGACTTTTTTATGTTTTTAGTACCAGTCCGTATCTTGAAACATTTTTTAGTACCATGAAATATTTTTGCAAGATCCTAAAATAATTTTTCGAGATCGTGAAGTATTTTTTCAGTACCTCAAGTATTTTTTTAGTATCATTTAATACCCTGAAATATTTTTTCAAGATCAGAAAGTATATTTTCAGTACCAATCAATATTATGAAGTATCTTTTTAGTACCAATCAATATCCTGAAATATTTTTTAGTATCAGTCAGTATCTGAAGAATCTTTTTAGTAACGGTCAATATTTTGAAATACTTTTTTAGAAACAGTCAGTACCTTGGAATATCTTTTCAAGATCCTAAAATAATTTTTCAAGATCATGAAGTATTTTTTAGTACTAGTCTGAAGTATCTTTTTAATACCTATTAGTATCTTGAAGTATTTTTTTAGTACCAGTTAATACCCTGAAATATTTTTTCAAGATCCTAAAATAATTTTTCAAGATCATGAAGTATTTTTTCAACACTAGTCAGCATTTTGAAGTATTTTTTCAGTACCAGTCAGCATGTTGAAATATTTTTTCAAGATTATATATTTCAAGGTTCTGACTAGCACTACTTTTTCCACACACAAAAGTCAAACTTAATAGTCAAACAATATTTTTGCACATTAAAAAGCAATTGGTGTTGGCACTTTTTTGGATAAACCACATGTGTATTTTTGCACTTTAAAAGCCACGTCATCGTCCAATCAGCAAAAAAAGTCAAACTTAATGGTCAAACAATATTTTTGCACATAATTTGTAACCGCGTAGTCACTTTTGCACCTAAAAAAAATATTTTGTGTTGAGCACTTCTTCAGAAATTACTCTATAAAAAATAACAACTTAAGAATTGTAATTAACAACTTCAATGTATATATTTGACAGTTTGAGTTCTCCAAATGCTATATAGGCATATTGGTCATTTGAGAATATTTGTAAATTTTAGATTCCTCCCACATATGTGATTTAAGATTTGTGATATTGGACTTTCTGATTTATCTTTTCTCTATTTTAACCAAATTTTTCTAGGGTTTTGCCATATACATATCTAAATAATACCCAAAAAGAAAACTCTGATAAACTGTACTATCCACAATGAATCATTTGTAAATACGGCAATTTGTTCCTATAACTTTGCCTGATAGTGATACATTAAAAACTTACACTAATTCTAACAAAATTTAGAAAAAAAATTAAAAACAAAAATTCTATATATTCTATTAAGACTAAAAAATATATCATTTTATATTTACTATTCATGATTAAATAACAAAATCTACTATGCATTTAATTCTAACAATCTTTAATATAAGAGTCAATTAACTTTTGCTAGAGAGTTAAGGATAAGGTTGTTAAACTCGCGAGTTTAAGGAAACTCGTGAGAGTGAGGTAAGCTCGTTTAAAAGTCTAACCGAGTTTACAACGATTACGAGTTTACGAGTGACTTGACTCAATTTTTTAAGTTAAAAACGTAAAAATGTTAAACTCGAAGAATCAACGCGTGAGTTTGACAACAATAAAAAATCTAAATAAATTAAATTAAAGTATTTATATTTATCATTTTTTTCAATTTATTTAACTTATAAACTGATATATAATATAATAATATATAATATGTTATAATTACATAATTTATTTTGCTTCTTTAATTTCTATAAAAAAATCAACTTCCTCTAATATTATATTGTGGAGTATATTGACTGGGAAACAATTTTTTATTTTTTATTATATATTGACATATATCGATGATATATATTGAAATATTCATATTGATTTAGCTATTCATTGAAAAATGATAAGAAGGAAGGTTCAAGTTGATTTGATCTTACCTAGAAGAGCACCATATGCTTTTGTTGATGGTAAAGCTGCAATTACGGTTAGTTTTGGATGAACCAAAGTGAAATCAAACAACACATTGGTCTGTGATTTGAGATATATGTCAGAGAAAGAAAAAGCAAATCCAAAATCCAAAAAATGAGTTCTAAAGAAGAGAGAGAGAGACGCAGATGCTGACCGTTGCCTGGTGGTGCTTCGGGAAGAGGAAGACCGTCGCCGGCGATTGCCTGCCTGAGCAGCAACATTGGAAATCTCAACCCTAATCTTCAAATTCGAATTAATACATCACTCAACCAATCATTGTTCGAATATTGAATCAATCCTCCAAACTCAAGTAGTCTCTCACTGCGTCTTCTTGCTATTTATATTACATTATGTGAGGTAGCTTCAGAGCTGTCAAAAATTCAGATCCTCCTCTATATTCCTCTTCCATTACAGGTTAGTTCCCCTGATTGACTTTGTAATTACGTGGGTTTCTTCTTTTGTGTTAACATAGTACTTGTTTGTGCGGATTTTACTTGGGGATTTCAACGTGTTATTATGGTTTTTCCGAGTAATTTGGGGGGAAATAATCACTGGTGCATTTGGGTTTTGTTACTCTCAAATCACAAGTACTTGTTAGTTGTCACTCAGATTGATGAGAGTGATGGTTGCTCGTTTGGTGGTTTTCTTAGTCTTTGTTGATCATGGTCTTAACACCACACGTTTCTTCTGCATGAATTCTTTAAGATTCATTGTTCGTCTTGGTGTGGCTCCGAACAATGACTATGTAATGCTTAACTTATTGCGAATTCTTGACTGCATCTTGCTTATAGTGAACTGAGTTTTTGCTTGACATATATCTTGCTTTGATCTCAACTTTTGTAGAATTTTTCGTTCATTCTTGATGAAAGATTTCTTATCATTCTTTTTCAAGATTTACTGGGGCTTCATGGATCACCAATGTTCTGGAGTCAATTTATCTTCCCTTCACATATCCAGTTTTCCGGCAACCCAAAGCCATTCTTATCTATATATACTATAAATAATCTAAATTGATTCTCTAACGAATCATTATCTCTAAGTCATTTCCAGGGTAAATTTTTCCTTTCCTTCATATTTTCACTTTTTGGGGGATTTGCATTTATGGATGATACATAGGTTGCATAAGAAGAAAGATTGCTGTTTCAGATAGCTGTTCTTTCTCAATGTCATTGTAAGAAATGACTTAATATGACAATGCTATCTGCGCCAGCTGAAAATTCCTGATCTTGGTCGCACTCAAGTTTACCAAATTCTGAAGAACTCATTTGACTTTTGATGAGACAGAATGCTGTGTCTTTTGATAGTTTTTTATGGTAAGAGAAAGATAAATAGTTTAATCAAATGCTCACTCACAGAAATAGTTTAGCCAGACATGTGAAATTTTTAGCTTTGATGTTTGAGTTAATAACTGCATTTGATCAGTTGTTAATGTAGAATTCCGTTGATCCTTTTTAGTTAGCTATAGTTTTTTTTCTTAAGATTTGTTTGAACCCATGTCTCTTGAATCTTGACATTCTGCAGGGGAAATACCATTTCTTTTGTTATTCAAAATTCTACTTGAATAGAACCTCTTTGATTGGAGTTTGTTTTTGGGATAGCTAAATTTCGACTTTCATTGTGGAATAAACTACAACTTAAGTTAAAACAGCTTTTTTAAACCAGTCAATTGTATTTTGCTCTAAATTGGGTTCCTAAATCAATCTTGAGGGCATTTGTCCAAATGTACTTCTTGTATGTTGCTCGGTATTAAATGAACAGTTTTCTTTGTCTGCTAAATTTGAAGTAACTTGTGTGACTCAAGGGGGCAAATATTAGTCTGTGCTTCCCAGTGCATCTTCCTTCTTATACTAAATATGAGGGGATGCACTTGTAGTTTATCTGATAATTAATTGATATTTATTTTCTTTTATGCCTTACTTTTCAGTGTTGGTGCATCATAAATTAATATGCGGGATAGTGAGAAGAATGTAAATAGCAGAGGATCTAGAACATACAAGAATTCAAATGCGCAAACTGAGTTAAAGCCATGCTCATCACTAAGATTCAAAACCAGTAGCCCCAAATCCCAAGTGAAAAAGCATAAATTAAAATCAAAATCTCATGCACACAGAGTTGGTGCAAATAAATCAAGGAAGGCTGTCACTGACTCTTCTAAGGAGGACCCAAGCAAGGACTTTTCAAATAAAAACTTGATCATTAGAAAATGTCTACATAAAACCAATGGAAATCCATCACAGAAGCCCAGCACATCAAAGCCTCAAGGTGAAAAAGTTTCTCTTGGCTCTGAGAAAGAGGGTAAAGAAGTTGATGGGGAGTTATATATTCAGAAGCTTAAAAGGAGAAGGAGAAAAAAGAAAAGGCAAAGAAATAATGTGGATCTTGATGATGCTTCACGCCTGATGAGGAGGCTAAGGTATCTTCTCATTAAAATAAAGCGGGAGCAGAACCTTATTGATGCTTATTCTGGAGAAGGTTGGAAAGGTCAGAGGTATGAGAAATTTTCCTTTGGTAATTTCTTTCAAATGTGTTGTGTACCTTTTTTTAATGTTAAATTAAAGATCCTTCATGCGTCAAAACCAGAAAAATGATATAATTGGAGTCACAGTAGAATAATAAAGTATGTTCTTCACAAGATATCAAGATATTGTTGAAATTTTTCCTATGGATGACTTGACAAAGTTAAACCCTAATAAGAAAAATGGTTCGCTTAACTTGCTGGTGCTTGAAATGCATGATTAAATTTTGTTTGAATATGGAAATTACTGGGCTTTTTGTACCCATGTCATGATTTACATGCCAAATAAAATGGAAATGCTATAAAGTTGATGACTTATATTTGGGTCTTGTCTATATTATATATTTTCTTTGTTGATTAAAAAAAATTATAAGCAACTTGAGAAAAGATCAAACATATTTTTGTGTTTTAAGAGAATCATACAAATTGTCTAGCATTCCAGTTGTCTATATAAATTTTTCCTATGAAAATTGTAGAATAATTGTGTTTTCTCGACGTAAAATTTCAAATGATAAATGTCTTGAAGGCTGATATTTTCTTTTTATTAAGTTGACTATCTCCTTATAGTGACAATTAATGCTGATATTTTCTTATTGCGGAGTTTATTATAACAGTCAAGAGAAGATCAGGCCAGAAAAGGAGTTGCTAAGAGCTCGGAAGCAGATTTTACAATGTAAGCTTAGTATTCGTGATGCCATTCACCAGTTGGATACTCTTAGTTCGGTGGGTAGCATTGAGGGCTCTGTCATTGCTCCAGATGGATCTGTTTACCACGAACATGTGAGCATGTATCAAGGCTTTGATTACTTAAAAATATTATGCTCTCAAAGCTTTCTACACTGTCTAGTTCAAAATTTGTCACTATTGCTTACCACCTATTTCTAAAATTATTTTTGATGCCTTTACTACTACTACTTTGTAGTATGCAAGTTGATGGAGAAAGGAACGTTCCATTTTAGAAACCTGTTCATTCGTTTTTATTTTATTTTATACATCCAGATATTCTGTGCAAAGTGCAAATTGCGTGAAGCTTTCCCTGATAATGATATTATACTATGTGATGGCACCTGTAACCGAGCTTTTCACCAAAAATGTCTTGATCCTCCATTGGACACCGAAAATAGTGAGTTCTTTTCCAAGCTTGTTGATTTGTTCAATAACTTGAATTGTGCTGACTTAATCAAGGGACCAACTTGTTTGATTATACTTTGTAGTTCCTCCTGGAGACCAGGGCTGGTTTTGCAAGCTTTGTGAATGTAAGATGGAAATACTAGAGTCAATAAATGCGCATCTTGGGACTCATTTCTCCCTAGACAGCACTTGGCAGGTTAGTCTCCTTAGACCTCCTTTGTTATTGGTTTATTTTTGTCTCCCTTGTAAAATGAGTGAGTGTTCCTAATAGTAACTCGGAATGCTTTTCTCCTGTAAATTAAGGATGTATTCAAGGAAGAAGCTTCCATCCCTGATGGTGATACTGGTTTACTGAATCCAGAAGAAGAATGGCCATCAGATGAATCTGATGATGATGATTATAATCCTGAAAGGAGAGAGGATAGCCACAATATCAGTGCAGAGGATATTGATGGTGATGCATCTGATGATTCTGGCAGTTCTACCAGTCTATGGAATTCAGATGATGGATATTCTCCAGGAATAGGAAAGGAAAGAAATGACCATGAATTTTTCTCTGTGAATAGTTGCATAGATTCTGATGAATCGGGAGAGATAGCATGTGGCCGGAGGCAGCGAAAAGCAGTTGACTACAAGAAACTCTATGATGTGAGTATATAAGTTATCATTAGAGTGTATCAAAGTTATCAATGATTGAAGTTGATTGGTTTAGTTGTAGGTAATGTGGAAGTTACTTCCTCTGTTCCTTATTATATAAGGAACGTTTAACCAAATCTCCCAGTTCGAAGTAGCGGTCAAGAATAATAAGTATGTCAAAATTGTAACCCTTTTTGACTAAAATACCCTTATTTATGAGGAGATAGGGAATAAGAGAGAGAATAAGAAAATTATTATAATAAGGAGGATTATAGAAGAGAGAAAATAAGAAAATAAATATGGTAGAAGTAATAGGTCTTTGGGGGTTGTGAAAATTTATTATTTTGACATTAAATAAGGGTAATTAAATAAGGATAAAATGGGAAAGTAAGAAGTAAAAAATATAACATTCTCTAAATGTTTTTTATAATTTGGAACGGAAAATATTTGGCAGTTGCTTCTTTCTTATAATATGGAACAGAGGGAGTCCAATTTACTGACATATTCATGGTTTATTGCTCAAATTGAAGGCCATCATTTTGCCAGTCACTTTGCAGACATAAAATGTTGCTCTTTCTTGCCAAAAGAATTATCCTTACCTTTCTTACATAAATTTGGTTGAAAAGATTTGTTTACTTGCCTTTACTATTCCTCACAGGGCTTTTTAACAAAATTGGAACTCTGATGTCACTTTTATTGACGTTATGGTACCAGTTCAGTAAAGAATTGCCTTCATGGAAAAATCTTGAATTTTGGAGTATAAACATACTTTTATGTAGATTTCTTTTGACGTGATCAAATTCATTTTAGGAAATGTTTGGGAAAGATGCTCTTGCACTTGAACAAGTTAGTGAAGATGAAGACTGGGGTCCAGGCAGAAAAAAGCGAAGAGAAAAGGAATCTGACGCTGCTAATACTCTGATGACTCTCCATGAAAGTGAGAACAAATCTTCCAATAATGAGCAGAATGTGATGACGGAATTTTCTTCAGACTTACAAAGTAAAAGGCCTTGTTTCAGGCTTCCACGCCATGCAGTTGAGGTGCTGCTAATTGCATTTGTTGTAATTTTTCTTTGTTCTCACAAATTGGGGTTCCAGTTGAGAACTGTTGCTATCAGTAATGAGTGTTGTATACCCTAATTTGTGTCCTTTCACTTTCTTATGGAATGTGCCAGAAGCTTCGTCAGGCATTTTCAGAGAATGAACTTCCTCCAAGATCTGTGAAGGAGAGTCTTTCGAAAGAGTTGGGACTAGATGCTGATAAGGTTCTGACGCTCGATCTCCAATCAATATTTTTGCATCTAACTTCATGGGACTTTAAAGTAGTTTTTGCTTCCCGTACACATTATATATGTTTCACTGAAGTCAACTTCATAACATCCATGTCCCTACTGTTATTTTTACTGTTTTCAGTCCTTACTTATGTCGAGCCGCTTTATATCTCTTCTAAGTTCAAACCTCTGTTTACTGACATTAGTTAGAAAATTCAGGTTAGCAAATGGTTCAAAAATGCACGTTACTTGGCTCTAAGAGCCAGAAAGGTAAGCTTCATTGCTATATTTTTCTCCATCATTTTCTTGTACAATAGTTTAAAGTCCTCTCTTTCTTTTCTCAGGGTGATTCTTTTTGTTTCAATAATCATCATTTCTGTATGTCATTCTTAAAGAACCAGGATTATTGTTTCCAAATTTGGTCTTCCTTCTTTGTGTTAACGATATTAAACAGATTGTGAGAAGTTGGAAGAAATTGAAATTTGTCTTGACTAGGTGACTTTGTTATATATTACTCCCTCCGGTCCTAATTATAAGACCTAGTTGACTTTTTTGAAGAGATTAAGGAAGCTAATTAAATTATTTTATAGTATTTTTATTTTTTTCTTCAAACTAATTGGTTTGACTAATAAACTAATATATAATCTAATGATACACAACATATGAAATGATTAAGTAACTTATTTAACTTCCTTAATCTCTCCAAAAAAAGTCAACTAGGTCTTATAATTAGAACCAGAGGTAGTACTAGGTTAGTTTATATGTAGGGTACGGTGGCGTGGAAAAATGCCTCAAACAATATTATACAATTAATAAAGGACAATGAATAGTATGCCAATCAGAACATATTTACCTTTGTAACCTTGAATAAGGAACATCATTTTTTGGGAGATCTAATGATTTAACATTTTATGTTATTACTCGGAGTTTGTAAATAGTCAAAAAATGTGCCAAAAAAAACAAGCATTGTGAAAAATAACTGAAGCCTAGCACTCTTGATGGATTTGTTTCGCAGTCACTGAAGAAGACGCTTGACTATATCTGTGGGGTTGTTTTAATTGCTTTGCACGCATTGTTTCAAGAAATGTAGGCTTTGGTGGTGCCAATATTACAAGACACCTTATTATGAATTCAGACGTTCATTTTACAATAGATTCTGATAAAAGTTTGATGCGTTTTGCAGCAAGCAGAAGGAGCAGAAGAACAGACTCAAAGCATCACTTCTAGAAGCCCAAAAGATTCTAATCTACAAAATCCAGAGATAGAGGAAACCTCAAAAGTAACGTTGACTGACCCCCAGACAAATGCAACAAATGACAGCCGCAGAAAGCGCATTAAGTCATCCCGCGGTAAGCCTTTGAAGAAAAAGAAACGAGAGATGTCTCCACCTCAATCAAAACCAAATGGCAAGAAGGTAACTTTCTTTGAAATGTCGGGTTCTGTATTAATCTGTGTTCTTTAAGACTAACTAATTCTGAAGTGTAACAAATATATATACCAAGCCAATTACAGGAGAAAATGTGCTAACATGTCAAGGGTGGTTCCAATGGAGAGGTGTGTCTAATATATTCGCATCTATTCTAGCAGTTCCCTCCAATGATCAAGCAGGTAGATCTGGCAATTAAAATCGGGAAAATTAAACTTTTGGTCCCTACTTTTGACTTAGTTGTAACTTGTAACTGAATCACTCCACTTGGACTCGGTGTAACTTAGTTCCTATGTTTTGATTCGGTTGCAACTTAGTCCCTGAATTTGAATTCACTGCAACTCAGTCTCTGAACTTTAACTCACTACAACTCAGTCATTGTACTCTTAACCATATGGGCTAAGTTGTAGTGAGTCAAAGTTTAGATATTGAGTTATGACCGAGTCAAAATTATAGGACCCGAGGTGCATTGAGTCAAAATATAGAGACTGAGTTACGATTGAATCAAAACTAGGGACCAAAAGATTAATTTTCCCATTAAAAAAACAAGACGAGACAAAAACAAAACAAAAAAACTGAGTATACTTGATCATGATTCCTGAGCTTTTATATTGAAATAAGTGTCTGATAGGGTTTATAATTACAAGCATTCTTGTTGGAGGCCATTGGGTTTGCTCCAAAATTGGCTTTGTGGAGTTCAGTGATGAGGCTCTTGTATTGTTTTTCAGGACTTGGTTGAGTTCAGTGACGATGTTAGCTTGAAGAAACTGTTGAAAGCAACAAGGAAGAAAGTAACTTATAAATTTGAGGGAGACGCTGAAGCAGCAGAGTTAGAATTTGAAAGACTTAGCAAACTAAAGAGTAGAATAGACAGTATCAGGCAAAAAGTTCTTACAATTAAAAGTCACTCAGCCAAAGATTCAGAAGAATCCAAATCCAAAGAGCCATGGGTTATATATGTACCCGTAGCTGAATTAAAAGAAAAAAGTTGAGTTGTAAATTATTCTTACTTTTTTTACAGGGCGGGTTGATCTTTGATTGTTTCTTATTTTTTTCCTGCCACACCTTTTGTTTTGTATGATGACATTCTCTCTGGATATGATTTTACTTAATGAAAGAATAGCATACATACATAGTAGGGACACTTTTTCTCAGGAGGATCCAAATTTCTTATTCATGATCCAAATTATCTTTTTTTCCTCAAAAAAATTAATCTGCAAATACCTATAGTTTCACTTTTTTTTTTTTTTTTTACATATAGTTTCACTTATTTTTAATTAGATCCATATAGTTTTTTTTTTCCCCTTTATGTAGATTATTATATTATTTTTCTTGTTTTTAATTTGATTCCTGTTGGGTTTTTTTTATTATTATCATGCCTCCCTTTATAGAAGTTCTTATAGTTTTTTTCCTTTTTATCAGTCACTTGAAAGTACATGAATCTGATTAAAAATAAGGAAAACTATGAATACTTGATAAAAAAATTACAGAGACCTGAATAAAAACATAGGAAACTATAAGGATATAAGACCGAATTAAAAATTAGGTGAAACTGTAGGGACATACATATTAATTTTCCTTTTTAATATTCTTAATATTATTACCATTATTATTTACGATTGTCTAATCTTTAAAGTAGACATATGAAAATGATCTTTTATTTATAAAATTATCAACTTTAGGAAAGGGAAGTCGCATGAATTACGGCTGTGGTCTGTGGATCCAAAATTACCAATCATTGGAATTAAAATATCAAATATTCAAACCTTACTGAAGTTAGGTGAAAAGTCTTGATTTAGATTTATTTATTTTTAATTGATTGAGTCAACTCATAATGATGAAACACTTTTATCTGGCAATTTTATTTCCGCAGAAGTCACAATTCATCCCTAAATATTTGAGCATTAAAATATTGTATATAGTTTCTTCTATAAAATATTGATTTGATTTGAATGATAATTTTCATTTTTTATGAGAAAAGGATCCCAATATTTTTTTCAGGCCAACTTTTTGCTTGTTCAAAGAGGCAGAATAAATTTTTAAATATTGGACAGGCTAAATTTTTAAAAAATAATAAAAAGAGAATGCCTGAGGAGAGAAGGTTTTTTAAAGTTTTATGAATATAAATGATCAAATAAAAGCTTTTCATTACTTGTGAACGCAGCCAGAATCATTAGCCAGCATTCTCTTGCTATAGAATGATGCTAGCTGTCTTTATTACTGTCAGATTCAAGTCCAGAAGTTGCAGGAAAAAAATGGTGGGACTAGCATCCTAACTTGTAATGACCTTATTATAAGTCCATTGAGCAAGAAATTTTTCATCTTAAAATATAAGCCCACCGAGAGTGTTATTAATAATTGTTTTTTAATTTTACTCTTATTTAATTCTTATTGAAAAAGGAGAAAGATGAGAGATGGGAGAATTACTTGTAAACGTCAACGTGGTTATTGACATTGAAACCACTCATATTATAAAAATAATGCTTCCTCCAGTCCTTTATATAATATTTATTTACCTTAATTTTCTAATAACCTTTTTTAATTCCCTCATTTTCTTTTCTCGTAGATTATTGTTGAGGAAACATCAATAGAAGTTAATTAGGACAAAATTAACAAATACGTAGGATTGTTTACATATTGCTCACTTAAGTATAGCTGCAACAAAAAAAAAATGTAAAAACTTGAGTGAACCATGACAAAACAGTACACAAAATAATAATATTCACTTCTCAAATTGGTCTATATAGAGAAAGCCCCAAGTCATTAAAATTTCTTCCAATCAAAATCACTTTTCATTAAGAGCTCAATATTTTATATAATGTCTATGATCCTTAGATGAACTCAAAGGATCAATGAATCAATAAAAGTATGCCAATATATAGTTGGGTCAAAACAACAACTTTTTTTTTTTTTTTGCTATAAGTAACATTTCTCCTCCAGAACATAACAACATTTGTTTTTACAATCACTTTATGAAATTTGACTCAACATCATTTTGAAAGAAAATGCTATCTATATTGACCCATGTCAAGTGAATGGCCAATTGACTCTCATTTGTGTAACACTAAAATCTTTTTTAAGAAAAAAAAATCATAAATTACTCTTCCAGTGACTAAATCTAATATTTCCTATAACTGGCACATTGAGTATTTAAAAATAGCAGTGCCAAGTATTGTACTTTTATTGATAAAAAGTTAAAAAACTTGGTAACAAAAACATGAAAGTTACATTTATTGTTCTCTGCTTGTCCAACTAGATGAATGGGTTGAGCAAGTGAAACATCAATAACAATTCACCTGTGGAGTCGGGGATGGAGGAAAACATCAAAGGGAGAGACAAATGTGGTTTTGACAGCTAACGAGTGTAAAGCCATTGAAGCAATGACGGAACGTTTTGATGGTCAGTTGGGGCCTTGGCCCCAGCTGGCCCCGATTGATCTTATAAAATTTGTTAATATACCAACCACTCTGGTTCTATTTATAAGTCCAGTTTGACCAAATCTCACATATTAAGGAGAGGTAGTTGATACAATGATTATGGGGGTAAATTTTTAATTTTGCCCTCATTTATGATTGGATGTTTTTCAATTGTTTCTTCTCTCTCTATCTTTATGGGTATAATTAATATGGGTAAAATTGTCACAATCTCATTTATTACTTGAAACTGGACTTATAAATAGGACCAATTTTTTTTTTTTGGTCAAACTGGACTTATAAATAGGACTAGAGTGATATATATGTATTTATTATATGATATTTTATTTGGCCACAAATTTGGCCCCAACTAATTTTTTATCTTCTATGTAAGGATAATGTTTGTTTCATTACTCATTGGGCTATGAGAGAAAAGTAAAATTCTTGTTTGAGATACCGAAAATGTTAGTAACATCTCATATATTGTTTTGATTTACAATTATCGGTTATTATTTATTTGTATTTTCAAGGTTATTTGATACTATTTAGTAAATACTCCCTTTGATCCTTATTTAAGGAACCAACTAACAATTCTCATAGGTCAATAAAAACAATTAAAGTCATTAAATTTGTCCTAAAATTTAAGTATTTTTTATTATTATCCCTATTAATTACACTAAACTCTAATATTATATTAATTATTACTCTTTTTTTTACTAAAAAAAAAGAGTAATAATTAATTTTTATTAATTATCAATTTCACTCACTACCTTTTTAATTATGGGTATACATGAGAAAAAATATTTAATGCAATTTGGAAACAAGCAAGTGCCTTATAAAAATGACTAAATATACTTGTTAGTTGGTGCTTTATAATAAGAACTAAAGGGAGTAGTTCAATATGTTTATTTTTGGCCCGGGCTAAATTTTTTTTTTTCTGGTTCCGCCACTGCATCGAAGCCTTGTGTTTTTGTTTGACGTTTGTAGATTCTAGAAGATCCAGCAAGAAATTCAAATCCTGCAAAATTCAATAGCACATTAAATATGAACATACTTAAAATAATCTCCAAACCACAAATGAATCATTTTTTTACCATTGTTGTCAACAAAATTAAATTTTTTATCATTAGGGGCACATAGATGGGCAAGAGCCAAAGCTACGCATCTCTAAACAACATTTTCTTCAGAACACATAAGATATAACAGTTGTTTCAACACCAGCTAGAGAAAGAAAACTGATGAGTCCTATCCAATTTTGAAAACAAAGAATGAAAACAGATAGCTAGACTATAATATAATTTGTATCTATAATTTAAAGAAATAAAAGAAATCGATAATTAGCAAGAAAACTCACTCATCCATGCATTTTCTCCTTTAATCTTTTTATTGTGTTTCTTACATACTGTTTAGCAGGCTGCAAGTCACATAAGACTTGTTAGGTATATTTATAAACCAAAACGAAGGATTTCTATCAATATACCTTGACATAGAAGAAGTTTATCATCTTGGAAAAATTTTCATGTTGGCCTATTAATTTTATGTTAATGAAAAAAATAAATGAACATACTTGAAATATGAAATGTCCATACAATAGTTTCCAGCCTTGACAATATCTCCAACATTGTCCTATTAAGAAAAATTTAGATGATTGTGAAAGGGAAACAACCAGTGATGATTCAATAAAGAAAAAGGCAACAGACTTCACCTTATTATTAGCAAGACATGCCATATAGAGCAAAGGCTGCATTATGTTGGATAGGTCCATTCTTGGAGCAAAGCAGGTTGAGTAAAGGATCTATACCTCCATTAAAAGCAATACCAACCTGATTGTGTTTGTCCTAAAGCAAGGATCATAGAAAGCACAAAGGAATATGAAAGAACATGCTAGAGATAAGTATTACACATAATTTTATATTTGTGCACTTGATTATATCATCATTAGAATTTAAACTTCAAGTTACACACTTAATAATAGCTTAAACCTTTTAAAGCCAAGGCTAGCCACTGATGAGTATTAAAAACTAAGGCCATCAATGTTTATATACTTTATACAGAAAATTGATCGATGTAGTAATAATCACTTGAGCCAGTTTTCCAAGTGCAAAAGTTGACGATTCCCAAAGCATTTCATCTGAAGACTTAAAGCATGTCAATCAGTGGCTGTATAGCCCCTCTTTGAGCAATATGACCTTGTATGAAACACAAACTTATATGGTTACTAGTTATGACAGAAAAACATGGAGGACATAGGAAGAGCATTTAATAAAACCATCTAAATGCAACACACATAATTCAATCCACCTTCCAACCAGAACCTGTCGCAAATAGACCAATTAAACAAGCTGCTTCTCTTTTACTATCTTAGGAGCTAGATCTATCATTGAAATTTTGAACTTGAGAAAAGTATTTTATAAGATACTAAGGTAAAGAGCTTGTAGGGAAAATCAGAATTCCAGAGTAACATTACCTAAGTAATCCAATTACAGGTTGTAGAGCACCAGCTAGAAGAACTTGCCTCTTTATGTTTGGAGAAGAGCAGACAATATTTGCTATCACACCAACCTACAAAAGCTCCTAATTCAGTTGGCTCTAGAAAAATTATAGCATTGGGAAATTAAACAAACAGAATTGTATCAAAAAAATTAAACAAATAGAAGACATTGATAAAATTTCTATTAGGGGCCTAACTGATTCAGAATGTATAAAAGGATGCTCCAATCCAAGCATTAGCACAAGAGTAGGCAGTGCATTGCATTTGACAATCTGCAATTATATTGATTCATATCAACAACAAAAGCATAACAATCTACAAGGGAAACAAAGTAGCCATCCATGCAAGGTCATCACCTGGTTTGTGTTCACATTATTTTTCAAAGAGAGACTTCGTAAGGCCGATACAGCTGCGATCTGTACCTTTACATTATCAAATTCAAGCAATTCAACAAGAGGAGGGATACCACCTTCCATCCTGACAGTACAGTCAACCTCTGAGAGAGGGAATGCAATATTTATAGAAATTAAGGGCTAACAATAGTATTAATCCTCTATTAATATTGATATGAACTAAAAAATTAATTAATAATTTCTATGACTAACAATTAACATATACACCGCTTCAGAAAATTGAGATTTTTAAACCTTGAGGGAGACAGAAGAGAGATAGAACACAAGGCTAACTACCTTAATAGCAAGAAGTTGAAGGAGCCAGATACAATACTTTTCCATCCCATAAAGCTTGAGAACACCATCACCTCTCTAACTAGTTCTGGTGCTTTTAGATAGAGATGAGCAAAAAACCCAGTGGTCCAGGGAGTCCAATCCGACCCGGTCATGTTGAAAAAAATTGGCCCAAGATAGTTTTGGGTAGACCAAACCAGACTGGTCTGCTAGTGTTGGGCTGGACCGGACCGGACCGTACTTTGAGCTAGAGCTGGCCTATTTAAGCCCTTTTAAGTCAATGACCGGGCTTAAAAATTGGAGCATCCAAGGGAAGTCAGGCCTAAAGGGCTAGCCCTGTAAGGCCGAGGGTTTAAAAAGGCCGGCCTTGTAGGGCCGAGGGCCAGCCCGTTTAAACCCGTTAATAAATCTTTTTCTAACTTGCATGTCACTTTGCTAGTGCTCGGTTTCCCTTGATCGTGCCTCTCACTAACCCTAAAATTGCATTATTTTCCTCAACCTCTCAATCTCTCACTCAGTCACTCTCATGTTCTTCATCTCGCGACCTTGTGATTACTCAGTGACTCAATCCAAAATCCACCTATACAGTCAACACCGAAGGCGTCGAGTTCTCCAATGACCTTCTCCGACTGACAACCGTCTCGCATTGTTGCACTGTTCGAATAAGGTTCGAATGATTGTAGTATTGATATGTTTTTTGCTATAATTTTTTGATATAGACTTTTTGCTATAATCTCTAGGCTCCAATTAGTTTTGACAATTTCTACTCATCATGCTTTCTTGCAAATTATCATTCGCATTTCTTCCTTCTAGTTGTTCTTGTTTATGATTTCAATATCTTCCTTTTATATGTTCTCTTATGGAAAAATGGCTTCCTGCCCTGCAAGGCTAGCTCTGGCTCGTATGCTCATGGGTTGAACCTTGAAAAATAAATGTTTTTCTTTCCTCAAACCTAAAAGGGTCGGCTCTGTTTCCCAGCTCTACTTCGAACCAAGGGTCAAACCCCATTGTCTTGTCTAGTTTGACCCGAATATATATATATATATATATATATATATATATATATATATATATATATATATATATATATATATATATATATATATATATATATATATATATATATTCGGTCACTAGTAACACACTTGCATGACTACACGAGAACGAGGGTACGGCTGTGCGAGACACACACACACACACTAGGTCAGAATCTCAGAACTCATATCAGACCTCAAAGCTCATAGCCTCAAACTACTCTCGCTTCTCAACAACCTTGACTTGAAATCGGCTCGTGTTGTCGTAGATGTTTTGCTGCAATCACTCGTTAACCTCGGCTTGTCGACCTTGATTTGCAATCGGTTCGACCTCGTCATCCTCGATAGAGTTTTGAAGATTGTTGTTATTCAAAAGTAGTTGAAGTGTGTGAAATCTGATTTCATATTTGAAATTGTTCTCCCTCCTTCGAAATCCACTTGCAAAACACGATGGTGGCGGCGAAGCTCTATCCACTTACAGATCTGGAATTTTTGTCTGCTATTTTTCTATTATTATTCTCCTTCTTCTTTCAATTTTTGTTCTTGAATCTGGTGTTAATGGCTGCCGTGGTTGCCATTGATGGCGGCAAGCTCTTATGGACTAAGGCAATAGGAAGCGTTCAATGGATTTACAAATGAATGATTTAAAAAATAAAATAAAATAGGTCATGGACTGGTCCAAGCAGTCCCACTGGACCGGTCTGATCCAGCCCGAGCTCAGGTTGGTGCTGGACCAGACCGAACCTCAGGCTGCATTGTCCAACCCGAAGGTCTGGATAATACAGCTCGAAGTCCTATCCAGACCAGACTTCAAGTTGAAGCCAAACCCGATCTGGTTTGGTCCATCATGATTATCCCTACTTTTAGATATTTCAACAAAGCCGAAACGACTCCTCATTACACTATACTTTTCACAATTTTCCCTGCAACAAGGATATGAAGTTGTTGGCAACATGGGATAATTTCCGATTCCGTAATTAAACACACTGACACCTTACTCCGGGCATGTAAGAAAAAAAAATCAAATTGATTTCTAAGGCAAGAGTACAAATACGAGTGTGTGTGTGTGTGTGTGTGTAATAAAAGGTTCAAGAAATTACCATCCTCGATGGTTGCACGTACAAAGAGAACATCAACAGTGCGCTAGGCGGCAAGGCGATCCGACTGAGACGATGATAAACTGGAGTTGAGAATAGTGACTTGCGAAACAATTTCACTAAAAAAATGATGATTATGAAACTCTTGAGGTTTGAGAACCAACACTTTACTTGGTTGATTTGCTTCTTCTTCCGCAATTTCTCATTCTAGCTTGCGCTTCAAGCTGCCTCCAACAGCAAAGGAGCGCTATTCCATCAATGTTCGTGTATACTTTACTCTTTTTTCCCCATTTTTTCCTCAAAATATTACATTACTTCCTTCCCCTTTTTTTTGGAATAAATATTGGAATCACTATCTCAACAAAGATATTACATTAAATCTTAGAAGGGGACCTAACCTTTATCAACGTCCGCCTCTTGGATAAAAGAGGTTGATCAAGGAAACAAAAAACCGCATCTATGCCATGTGAGTATCTAGTTAATTGATCAGTAGTAGTTATGTACTCTATATCTGTGAGTGATCATAACCTGCCAGTCGCTATGAAGAAGCATCGTAACATCATCCACAATGTGTTTGAAAGGATGATCACTATTTATCACAACCTCTCAACATATAATTTATAGCCTCTATACAATCAAAGAACAAATAAATCTTCCTATACTCTTTGGACCAACACAATTCTAGGCCCTAAATACAACGAAGTACTTCTGGAAAAAAACAGAGGAACATTTATTAATTTGCAACTGAAGCCACCAACCATATGCCATTCTGGTTCCGCAAGTAGCTTCTACACCCCACTCCTTCCATCCTCCAAAATTGAGCCGTCAACTTCTAGATTAATGAAGTCCTCCTCTTGTTGATTTTGATTTCCCTGTTGTAACATCCCATGTTTGAAATGCGTAAATTTTTTTTTTTTCAAACAAACAATCAGAGTAGAGCAATAGAGCGAAAGAGTAATTGGATTCTTAGCCAAAACATCAACCATTGTTTAACATTGTAATGATTACAGTAATCCTAAGGTTTAGAAAGGAAATAAAAAAGAAAAAAGCGATAAGATAGATAAATCTTCGCCGCACGCCTACTTGGGTATTTGCCTCGATCCACGAACCGTGGTCCTCCCGACCACATAAGCTACATTGAGATTCAATTCAACGCATTGAATCTCGTAACGGTTAACCTCATACCCAAACAACACAATTATAGGTAAATAACAACAGCCTGCACTATTCACCAGTGCCACGATAAACACTCGTGTCCTCAGCTATAGGAAAACATAACGGCATTCCAAACATAACCCGTTTAAAACCCATCTGTATAACGGTCTACGACATATCCTTGACATATATGCATTTAAGAAGCACAAGATTAGTGTTACGGGAAGACGCGTCCGTACCTTCGTTTGCGACGTTAGGTACACCTAGGAAAACGTACTTTTACGGAAAGACGTGAACTTTAAACGGTATCTTCATGGGCAACAAGTGGCGGCTCGTGAAATCGTAGATTCTGATATCCTATAAGAATAATATCACTTTTATTAGTGATTTGACACTATAATTGGCATTTTAGGTAAAAATTACCATTTTGCCCTTCTACCCCTAATCGGCGGAATTCTATGAGATTACGTTACTCGACAAATTTTCTTCCCGAAATTTTGCCAGAACTTCGACGCAACTATGATTTTCGAAAATAATGACTAAAATAGCCCTCTCATATGATACCCAATCATACTTGAAATTTAAAGGCTATTCTAACAAATTCTACCCTTTTTACTTTTAAAAGAATGAAAGCTTCAACTTTTCAAATGACTTGATCCCTACTATGTTTACACCTCTGCATATTTTTCAACGCAAACAAGGCTCTAAAAATTTGTAGGAATCTTGTCACCTAATTTCTAAATCTAACTAACAATTCTACTAACTACTAAACTAAAAACTAAAGACTAAAACTAAAGCCCGAAAGACTTTCCAGTTGAAGATTTCGTGGAACTTCCCAGAGCTTCTCTCTCTACTTCTTTCTCTCTCTAATTTTCGGCCAAAGGGCAAGAAAATGGTGTGAAAATTTTCAAGAGAAGGCATGGGTATTTATAGAAATTTTAGGGACAAGCTTGGAATTTTGAATTGTTCTTACTTTTTATGTCCAAAAATTACACAAGATTTTTGCCCTTGGTTTTTCCTCTTGGCCGACCTCCCTAGGTGATGTGGCAGCCTTGGTTGGTCCAAAATGGTGACTTGGCTTGCTTTATGCCCTAGTCCAACCATTTTCCCGAGTCGGATCCGATTCGCGTGATTTCGGAGAATTCACAAAATTCGGATTTACAACTCTGAAGACATGTTCTCACTTAGTAGAAATGTCAAGTTAACCTTAATTTTGATTCCATATAGGCCTCCGATATTCAAGTTGAAGTTTTCTCGAAAACGTGTCCGAACAGCGTCCGGTGTCGGAATTCGTTTTCGGGACTACCAAACTCTTGGAAATAATTCACTGATTCCAAATATGTCTAAATAAATTCAAACCCATTACTAAATGTTGAGTTAGAATTTATTTTCCCTATTTCCAAAAATATGCCTATATGCATTTTTCCCTATTTTGTTTTATTAGGAAAATGCACAAACGGCCTCGGAATTTACTTCCAGAAGAGGTCACTTGAAGGTAAAAACTCACTGATCAATATTTTACCTTGACCTTGGGATTCCTATTCCTAGATCTCTAGATAGGATCCGTTTCCTAATTTTAAAATTACTATTCACAAATTTTGCTTTAATTAATTATAATATTAAAATATTGTCCACTTGCACCACTTTGTTCTATTTCATTTTTCATTTTTTTTCTTTTTATTTGGCCTTAAATTTCGGTTGGCCTCTTTAATTATTTAATTAATATTTATTTTTTATTTAATTAATTATTTAATGATTTATTTATTTAATTTTTCAGAAATTAGCCTATAAATTAGATTACAAAAAACATAAAATAATACTTCAATGTAATTCATGTGGTAGCTTCATTAATCTTTTCGAAAAAAGTCAATTAGCTTTTACATGACCAATTGAAGGTAGTATCATATCACTCTTAAGATTAAAATATAGGAATGTTTAAATTTAATAATTTTTAAAATTGTAATTATAGATAAACTGTCATACAAAAAAATGAAGGGAGAATGTTATTTAGGTTTCAACTAAGAGAAATTATATATTGACAAGTCTTATAACTTATAAATTGTAGCTCTTCACTTGTTAAATGGGGCTTTTCTCATATCATTTCCTTTGGTTATGACCTAAATCATCCCTGTTTTATTTAAGGATGTTTATGAGATACTGGCAAAAAAAAAAAAAAAGAGATAATCTCTTCCTAAATGTTGCTAGAATAGAGAATAGGTGTTAGAGATCATTATACGATATGATTAGATCTTAGTAGATACTAACTTAATCATGGGGATGAATTATTATAGAGAGAAAAATTGATAGCAAACAAAAGGAGAGAAAAAGATTGATCATACTTTTATATTATATATATGATTATAGAAAATACTTAGGTTGAGTTTTTTTATCCATTATATTAAATTCTAATCACATGTGGTTATGTATCTTTAAAAAAAAAAATATTATCACTTAATTATAAAGTTACAGGAATAAAATGACACATAGCCATGTGAAATAGAGAAGTTGACATAATAAATATAAGGAATTTGATTTAAGTATTCTCGATCATGGTGGTTAAAATTTCGATTTATCACTGTGATTTTACGTTTTTACGATTTTTTTCGGGTAAAAGAGCACAAATACATATGTGTTTTACCCTCGGGCTCGCCCACCACCATATGTTTTTTTTGAAAACAAAAATACACATGAACTTTCAAAAGTGGGGCAAATATACACACGCCATTAAAATGTTCTAACTGCCGTTACTTTTTAGCTGGGCCCCACGCCTTTCTTCGCTCTGTTTCCTTGCTTTCTTCGTCCTTTGGTAGAGCTACCTTACCCGCCTTTCTTCATCGGTCGACGTTCCTAGGGTTCCGGCGATGATCTTCTTCTTCTTCTTCTCCAATGCTGCCTTACCACTCTCTGCCTGAGGCTCAGGCCGCTCTCGGCCGCAATCTCACCTTCGCTGAGACTCTTTGGTTCAATTACTCCGCTACGAAGTCTGATTACTTCCTTTATTGCCATAACATTCTTTTCATCTTCCTCATATTCTCCGTTGTCCCTCTCCCTATGATTTTCTTGGAGGTTAAGCGTTTTGGCGGCTTGGACAAGTACAAGATTCAGCCCAAGGTGAGATTGTCATTCCTAGAAATGTTCAGGTGCTACAAGGAGGTTATGCGCTTGTTTTTCCTCGTCGTTGGACCTCTGCAGCTCGTTTCTTATCCTACTGTCAAGGTAAGCTCCTGGATTGCTTCGATATTTTTGCTGCCAGATTTGAGTTTCTTCAAATCTGATTGTGTCGATGGTCAATTCTTTCTCACTTCTTGATTGATTGGACAATTTCCGTTCACATTATTCGTTTCCATGTGTTTTTTTAATTTGAAAATTCTAATATGTCGTAATTCACTTGGCATTTACAATCAAAATGAGATCCGTTGAGCTGATCACCCTGCACTTGCTATGATATTTCACTAGCGATATCCAGTTGGGCATATATTCAGAATTTGAACTATTATTAAATATTCATGCAATGAGTAAAGTCACTTCTGAATACATCTAAATTCCTTCCAAATTCTAAAGACGAAGCTTGAACCAAAAGTTGGGATATCGTGCTTTGTTCATTTCAATTTGCTATTACAGTGTGCAGCGAAGTTTATTGTTCTGAATTTAATTGCTCTTTTTTTTATTGTTAGATGATTGGAGTCCGGAGGCGTTGCCATGGCCGTCAGGTTGGGAAATTTTTGCACAGCTGGTGGTATATTTTTTGATTGAGGATCATACAAGGAGGTCACTGTTCTTGTTCTTCGATAGAAAAGAGAGAGTTGCAGAGGATGAAGGTTGGGAGGGAGATGGTGTGAGGGGCATTTTGGTATTTTTGTAAGGCACTTAACGGCTGTTAAGAAAAGTTAACTGTGATGGTATATTTGCCCCACTTTTGAAAGTTCATGTGTATTTTTGCTCCCAAAAAAAGCATATGGTGATGGGCGCTCCCGAAGGTAAAGCACATGTGTATATTTGCTCTTTTACCCTTTTTTTTTCATTAAAACAATTTTACTAATTTTCCAAACACTTTTATGTTTTTATGATTTTTTTATATTATGATTTTAGTTTTACGATTTTTTATCTATTTTCCGATTTTACGTAAAATCTCGATTTTAACTAACTTGTTCCCGATTGATTATCATTCATATGTGAATAATACATGCACACTATTCCTTGTAATTTCACAGATAGTAAGTTTTGTTCAATATCTACTTGTAACTAGTAGATCTTGTTATTTCATTTAACATTATTTTGTCCTTTTAAAAAAAATTAATAATAATAATAATACATGCACACTATTCCAAATTTCGCAGCAGAAGGGTAATGCGGGGATGATTGTGTGAATGCTACCGGGCAGGAGGGCATGAAATGAAAATACTTTGTATCTTGCATGCTTTTTATTTGTTGGTTCCAATGGCTTGCCAAACTTTTTTTTTTATCTATTTTAAATGTAATTTAATGTCTTATATTTCTTTTAATTAAATTCAAAGCTGCTTATTTGTGTTTTGTTAAAACAATTTTGAAACAAAACAATATTTATTCTTTTAACAAAACTTTTTCTTGTTTAATGAAAAAAAGTTAAATCAAGAGGCATTGACCAAAATGATATTAATAAGCATGAAGAAATTACATTACAGGGTGCCAAAACACAAAACACAAAAAGACAAAGAGTAGTATTTCTAAAAAAAAAATATCAAAAAAGAGGGAAGGGGAACTAGAAAATGAGTTGCTGTCAGAAAAAAAAAAAGAAGAAAAAAGTAGAAGCATAACATTGATATTCTTGCCGACAATATTAAGGTGGTGTCGAGTAATGTTTTGGATGTTGATACTCTGCTGCAATGGATGAAGGTCTTTATGGCACCAGTCTAAATTTTTTAAAATATATGTATTAATTATATAATATTTTATTTTGGTCCTAACTAATCTCTTATCAAGTCTCTTTTAAAATATTTTAAAATATATGTATTTATTATATGATATTTTATTATGGCCAATAATTTAGCCTAATTAATCTCTTATATTCCCTATAATTTCACTATCTCCCTCTTTTCTTTTCTTTTCTTTTTTCCCTTTTTCTTTTTAATTTTTCCCTGGCTTCCTCCACACGTTTGATGCTTCCATTCTTCCCTACATCTCCTCTGCTCTGGCCTCTGATTCTGACTCTTCTCACAGCTCCCCATGACAGCACGACTCAAGCTCAACCGTCACCCTCAGTCTCCCTCTTCCTCCAAGTCGGCAAGTCTCCCACCGTCGCCGTCCGACCTCAGTCTCCAGTCTCCCTATTCAGTCTCCGATCTCCCTCTTCCTTCAACCCATGTCCGACCACTCGACCAAGTACCAACGTCCAGCCGACCACTCGACGTCTTGACCTGACCAACAAGTCAGTGACCACCGTGACGTGACCGTCTGACCTGGTATTTGTTGCTCTATGTTCATCACTTTGTTCCTTCATTTTTTGGTAGGAGTTACTGAGTTAGGCGACTCTGCTCTGTGTTCATCATATATTGTTGATTATTAGAGTTTGCTTGAATGATTTGGGTTTTGGTAGGAGTTAAATTATTTAACAAATGTTTGTCGGCAACTGGCAACTAGCAATGGGCTTGGGCGATTTGTTTTGTTTCAATCATTATCATCATATAAAGAAAATTTACTGTCAGCATTATTTGGTCTCTATTTGTACAAGTTTTTTATCCTTCAAATTTGTTGTTTGATCCAACTGGTGGTCTTTTAATTAATTGTTTCTGTATGTATTGGCAATTGAGGTTGTAAAACATCGGATTGCAAGTTGATTTTTTGTGTTTGTGATATCTTTAGGACAATATTTAATTCATTACTCATTGGACGATGAGAGGAAAGTAGAATTCATGTTTGAGATACCTACTAAAAAGGTTAGTATCATCTTGTTTTAATTTATAATTGTCGGTTATTATTTATTTGTATTTTCAATGTTAAGTCATACTATTTAGTAAATAGTTCAAGGGTTAAGGTGCAAAAATACACAGTAGCAAATGCTTTTTTTATGTGCAAAAGTGACTATATGGTTACAAAAGTGGAGTAAAATTACCATTGACCGTTAGTTGACCATTATCTGACGCTGACGTGGCAGTGGGATCTGACTTCTCAATTAAAATACTGTCACCTGTTGCTCCTTCTCTCTCTTCCATTCTCAACTTCTTCTTCTTCCCTTCTTTCTCGCAAAAAAAGCACAGAGCTTTTTTCATTCTTCCTCTCCAGTCCACCGGGTTGAATCTGAGAAAAAGTAGAGAGCTTGAGAGGTGAAGGGAAGGAAACGGAGCACCACCACCGTCGACGATCCCTTCACCATTAAGTCCGCCGTCGGTGAGAGAGCTTGGGCTTTGGTGAATCGATGGTGAGAGAAGAATAGCCACCGTCGGAAATTTCACCCTTCCTCTCCATCGTCACCCAGATTCCGGCAACTTCTAGATTTCGGCAACTTCCAGATTCCTCTCCATTCTCTTTTTTCATTCTTTCCAGATTCCGGCAACTTCCAACTTCTGTTAGCCACCGCCGGAAATTTCACCCTTCCTCTCCATCGTCACCCAGATTCCGGCAACTTCCAGATTCCTCTCCATTCTCTTTTTTCATTCTTTCCAGATTCCGGAAACTTCCAAATTCTATTTTTCACTACCACCATCACCATGTTATGACCAATGTGGGAGTGGGCTCGACTGAGGTAGATATTGGACCAGAGCGTCCAAGACGTAGCCTGCGTGTGGCAATAAGATATTGAAGAGGCAATGGCTATATAAGATGACGATGCAGACGACAAAAAGGGTGTGAAAGGATTTAGGATCTTCTCTCTCTCTCTCTGTGGCAATACTCTCTCTCTCTCTGCCAATCTTTTCTATCCATTATGTTCCTGAATTATAAATCGAACCCACTGAGCTATAACCTTACACACCACCAATGATACCCTGGTCTATGTCTCACCGTCATTCTTTCCCTCCATTACCGGCAACCTGAAAATGGGAGAAACAGAGCAACGACACGAACATTGAAGACCATAGAAGGGGCATCATTTTCAAGCTAGAGAGAGGGAGAACGAATTTAATGGAGAATGGAAGAGAGGGAAGGAGGAACACATGGAAGTATGTTTAATGGAGAAATCGCTAGGTCTCTCTGGTGAGTCTGGTCCGCCTATCGGGTGAGGAAGAAGAAGGTCCTTGGTCAAAATGCAAGTTTTGACCAGAGACTAAAATGAAAATATTAAAAGTTTATAGAGGGACTAAATTGAAATTTTTTGAAATGTATCTGGGGCTGATCTATAGTTCATAAAGCATTAACATCCACGTCATCATTTTCAGTACAGAAAAAGTCAACTAACGGTCAATATGTAATTTTGCTCCACTTTTGTAACCACATAGTCACTTTTGCACCTAAAAAAAACATTTGTTATTGGGCGCTCTTTTGATCAAAGCACATGTGTATTTTTGCACATTAACCCATAATTCAATATGTTTACTTTTTGGCCAAAAAAATTTCCTGGTTCCGCCACTACTCTACTGCTGCTAAGTGCAAATGATGTCTAAAGGTATATATGATCTTGAAGCAAAAATTCCTTGAAGATATTGGAGTTGTATTGTAAGATTCCCTTTTCCAACAACCAAATTTGCAAATAAGAATATGATCTTCTTTCTTTTCTTGTGTGCGGAATGAAGTCCATTTATCTATGGGATTTGAAGACGCCCCAAACTTCTCTTTCCTTTCTTTCTCACTCCTTCTTTCGTTTTTGTTTTTCTTCCACATAAATTTTGAGAGAGAATTGGAACTTGGGATAGTAATAGCTGATGGTAGAAGGATGCTGTAAGAACTACATCTCTCCTTATCATTTTTTTCTCATTATCTCTCATTAGATTATTTGAATCGTTGATTAGGAAGATGAGATAAAAGTCGTAATTGTATTATGACATTTCAGATTGACTGAACGTAACGGACATGATTTAAAAATTATGAGAGATTATGGGAGAAACCCTACCTATAATTTCCATATTTATGCATCGAGAGAGGGAATAGGTCAGAGGAAGATAGAAATAGAAAATAAAAGATGCAGGGAACCAGTTTCCCTACCTATCCCAAGATAGGTAGGGAGAGCTCTTCCAGATCTGGACCATCCAGATTTATTTTTTTTTTAATGTCAATTTTTAAATAAAAAAATCATTTATTAAAAATATGTTAGTTGAGAAATTATCTTTATTTTACATTTTCTATCCATTAAAATAGTTATTTACAAAAAAAAAAATAAATCTAAACCGTTCAGATGAAAAGAGGTTCCCCTCCCCATCCTTGGGGTGGGTAAGGAAACTGATTCCAAAGATGCTGAGACAAGATAAATGGGATGAACAGTTTTTCCTGCTTTCTGTAACATGTTGTTGCTACCATTAGTTGTCGGGCTCTTTCACCTTATTTTAAGGCTAATCCAATAATCCCACCCACTAATTGCTTTTTCATGATGAAAAAGGAAAGAAGGAAATAAATTAAAGAGATCCCCCTATTGGATTATACATTTATGTAGCAGACCGATGCATGTTCAAGTTTTCTTGATATTTTGATTTTGATTTGGTGAACCGCTAAGGTAATACAGGTTTCTAAAAGTTCAAGTCTCATCAATTTCTGCTTGTTGACTGTTTTTTTAATTATATCAAAAAATTATATCAATAGACCGTCAATAATATATTCAATTAAGCATTTTATTGTTTATTAATTTTTAAAAATAATTTAACATTTTAAAATTTAAATTTTTTATCTTTAATTATCGTAATATATACAACTAATATATATATATATAATTCAATAAGATTCATGCATTTTTCATTCATTTTTTCTCTTAACTGACTTTTTAAATAATAATCCAAACATATTTCAATTTTGAAAAAAAAAAACACTTCTACTATCGTCAATTTAAACACAAAAATCGCATTTATAATTTAATTTTTATCCTATCTTATTACTTCTGTATTAATCAAATTAAAAATAAATCACTTCTTTTACTTTCAAACGGACTCAAAAGTCATAAGAAACCTGTTTTTTTATTTTACTATTTACCCAATAAAGTAAGGATCATTTTTAAAATAAAATGTTTCAAATATTTTTTAACAACTTTTAAGCATCGAATAACATTTAAGAATTAGCAATTATTTATATCCAATAACAATATAATATGAAGGTTACTAATTAAATTAACCCTAACCTGGAACGAACACACATATATATAAAAGGGAAAAAAAGAGAGAAAGAAATGGAGAAAGAAAAGGTAAAAATAATTATTTTAAATATATAAACAGTTCAAATTTATGTTTCATTTTTTAAGGTAAGTACAATAAATAGAAAAGAAATGTGGCGGTATAATATATATGGGAATTTTCTTATTGGAGAATAAACAGAAGAAAGGGAAATAGGCAGAGAGCTTCTAGCTAGTGCAAATGCTCTGTTTCTGTAATCTCCATTCTCCAACCACAGAGATCAAACTTTCTTATTCTTGTTTTTGGATTTTGATCGGCCGGCGAGTGATGAGGAACATACATTGGAATCTTTTCCCCGTGAATCGGTGAACGGCGTCCCTCGGTCAGACCAAGCACTCAAAACGTCGTCGTAGTTCAGTTTTAACATCAATTTTGAAGCATTCGTTTTCGGAATCGTAATTCCTCTCAGTGATTTCACTTTCACCTTTGGTTTTTCCGCCACCTTCTTCGTCGACGCCGTTTTCTTCCTCCTCTCCTTCTCCGCCGGCGCAGCAAACGACGACGTATGCTTGTTGATTCTTGGCGAGATTTCCACTATGTCAACCGCCGGAAAATTCCACCAATTGCTGTCATCGACGCGCCGGAGAGCCTTCACCAGCCCTAGTCGGAAATCGAAGTTGGCGCCAAATCCGAATCCTGACGAATCCCCACTCCAATTATTCCTTGCTTCGCCGTGACAGGATGCATCGTTGGAATCGTCTTCAACTCTGCTTCCAATGATGCTATCGATCCCCTCGTCAATCTCCTCATCGAGAATGGATTCAGCATCGAAATCTTCTTCACAATCATCATTCAATTCCAGCGAATTCACTCGCGAGATAATCTCCCCGGGACTCTGGCACGTTTTTTCTTGCAGATTCACCACTTTCGGCTCCATCGGATAACTCGGTTTCTGCTGAATTTGTTGTTGAAGAAGGAAAGAGGAGGCAGAATCGTCGAAGACTCTGAAAGGCAAGAATAATTCCTCTGCGGATTCGTCTACAAAAGAAGCAACATCATTAGGTCTGGAGAATTGGCCTGGTTTTTTGAGGTTCTTGTTGGAGAAGAGATAGGGATAGGCGGTGGATAGCAGAGCAGCAGCTTCATTGTAGGTTTGATTAGGTCTCTTTCTAGGGGCTCGAGATTTTCTGGTTGAGATTGTCAAAGGGGAATTGCTGGATTCAGATATTGTAGAAGAAGGGGAAGACGTAGTCGATGAAGATGTATGAGAAGGTCGGATCGATGGAGATGGAGACTTCACGAAATCGAAATCGAACCCGTAGGTTCTTCCACCACTTGCTCCAGTTAAGATCGAAGACATTTTTGTGAACAGGTACGAAGATGAACCTCAAAACTTATTAAGATTTTGGGCTCAAATTCATAACCTGAGATTGAAAATTAAACAGAATCAAAGTTACCAAAGCAAGAAAAGATCCTCATTTTTTCCTGAATTGAAAAGGAAGAGAAAGCTATATGCCTATATCAGAGGGGGAGAGAGGAGGAACAAAACCCTAAACCCACAAAGTACAAGGAACAAACAGTGGATGACTTTTTTCCCTGAAAGTAACAAACAAAAAAGGGAAGAAAAAGCCAAGAAGGGAAAAATAATAATACACAGAAGAACACCCCAGAAGTCCAGAACTTGTATAAAAAAAAAAAAAAAACTTGGCACCCAAGTAGTCAAACAAAACAGAAGAAGCAAAAGTAGCAGTAGGTAATCCCAAATCCCCAGAAAAAGCAATTCTCACAACTACCACCAACCTAGATAGATACCTACCAAAGCTGTGATAGGTCTCTGGGTTTAATGGAAAACAGAAAATTTTCAGGGAAAAGAAAGTTTTTCCATAAAGGAATAAAGAACCACAATGTCTAGGGCAGTGATAGTTCCAGTTGACTGATAATAACAAAGAGAGAGAGAGAGAGAGAAGGGGGTGATGAAAGAGTAGAGCAG
Organism: Acacia pycnantha; assembly: GCA_025563575.1. Classification (NCBI taxonomy): domain Eukaryota; kingdom Viridiplantae; phylum Streptophyta; class Magnoliopsida; order Fabales; family Fabaceae; genus Acacia; species Acacia pycnantha. Next base: position 454,150 of record JAMWYP010000045.1, read on the forward strand.
AGCAAGTCACGAGAAGAAGATATATAGGAGGCCAATCTAAGGACCCAGGCTGTGTCAAAGAGAGAGAGTGTGTGAGAGAGTCACACAGAGAGAGAGAGAGAGAGAGATGGTGTTTGTGTTAACGGCTGGAGAAGATGGAAGGACGATGAAGATGATAACAGAGGAAGAGACAATGCTCAGTCTCTGCTGTTCTAAATGTGGGGCCACTTTCTCACACTAACCTTTATTTTTTTCTCCTACTCTTACCAGTTCAATTATTTTACATTATGGTTTCACAAAAATGCCCCTGTACCCTATTGTTTATACTTCGATGGGACCATGTGATAAATGGGAGTCGTATGAGATTTTGTCAGAATAAGAGTCAAAGGATTAATAATATGAAAATCATGATGGTAAAGAATATAATTCAATTCTACTAATATATATTCTTTCTAGTCCTTATTATAAGACACCAATTAGCAAATTTATTTAATCTTTTTTATAAGGCACTTGCTTGTTCCAAAGAGTATTAATTATTTGTTTCCACATGTGCCCCTAATTAATAAGGATAATAGGTGAGAGTAATAATTATATAATATTAGAATTTAGTGCAATTAGTAGGGGTAATATTGGAAGTTATTTAAATTGTAGGACAACTTTATCGACTTTAATTGTTTTTATTGGTTTGTGAGAATTGATAGTTGGTACCTTATAATAAGAATCAAATGGAGTATATATATATATATGATTGTTGATGCATTGAGTCGGAAGCATTTCTTCTCACAATCTCTTTTCTCATTATTTCTCATAAATTAATGTTGACTGTTGATTAGAAGAAAAAAAAGAGAAACATCAAAGTAATATTGTGACCTTTCAAATTAATTAGATAAAGATGATTTAGAGATGAAGAGAAAATAATGTTGAGAGAAACCCGACCCGCATATTGAGCATACCTTTTATTTATATTATTTTTGTAATAATTGTATCTAAGGTTGTCAAACTCACGAGTCTAAGCAAATTCGTGACAGTGACATAAACTCATATCGTGAACTCTAATCGGTAAACTCGTAAGAGTTTACTTTTATCATTAAATATGTATTAACAATATATAGTTAAATAATTTAAATATAAAAATGACAATAATTTGATATAAATATATTTCAAATCCAAATAATTGAAATTAAATATATCAACATTCATAATTTATTACATTTAATAAAGAAATTTCTATAAAATTCATATATAAAGCTATTGAGGATGACAAAATTGGAAAAAAAAATCAACACAATTTTGTAAGCTACAAACGTAAAAACGGTAAATTCGGTGTGTAAACTCGTGAGTTTATCTGAGTTTACGACTGACACGATTTTACTAGAGACTTAACTCGATTTAGTAAGGTATGAATGTAAAAACGGTGAATTCGGAGAGTCAACTCACGAGTTTGACAACAATGATGGTATCATATGAGTTGGTGACATTTGTATGAATTAATGTTCATTGACCACAATTAGCTACTTTAGATTTGTGACATTTATTGCTAATTTATCGATGATAAATTGATATCCAATAAAAGCATGATTAGTTTTGTATCATCATGTAAAATCAATTAAAGTTCGTGCAATAACAATATTTTATATAATTTTTAATAAATTATAGTAATTCACTAATTTTTGTTTGTGTAAATAATAAGAGTTTATTGTTCTCTAAATAAGCTTTTGAAAATCCAACTCTTAACCATTGAGTATGAATAAAATCTAAATGAAAGGATTTAAAAGAATACAACTTTCAATGCCAACCAAAAATGCTTCTGCTTCACCAAAAGAAATCATCATGTTCATAAAATCTCATCTCTATCTCTATTTTTGTAAATTGTTTTTAATTTAATAATAACAATTGAAGTAATTACTAAATGTAGTTCAAATAAAAAGGTGCAAATTGGGAAGTAATGGATGGCATGTCTGTAATAGGGTGGCACAAAAAAGGGCAAACAAGTAATTGAGGGAAGAGTATGGCCAAGCATGGATGTACCTGTGTGATTATTCCAAGTGTGCCATCCCAATGCCCCCACAACCTGCAAAGCCCTTTTTGTGGTTTATGGAAAAGGCTCTCCTTATCTATGACGTGTCATCCTATGATTCGATAAACTGGATTCTTAGGGCATACGTGGAATTCCTTTATATGGGGTAAGACGCTGCTGGGTTTTCACGTGTATCGAGCCGGCTTTTGGGAATGAACTCAGCCATTTGAAATATCATATATAATATTTCTGGGAAAAAATAAAATAAAAATGATATTAATATTTATAAGTTACTCTAATTATTAAACTACAGACTATATATTTAGTATTTAGTATTTACATAAAATCAGAGATGAACATTGTTGTCAAACTCGCGAGTTGACTCTCCGAGTTTACCGTTTTTACGTTCCTACCTTATTAAATCAAGTTAAGTTTCTAATAAAATCGTGTCAGCTGTAAACTCACATAAACTCACGAGTTTACACACCGAATTTATCGTTTTTACGTTTGTAGCTTACAAAATTGTGTTAATTTTTTTTTTTCAATTTTTTCATCCTCAATATATGAATTTTGTAGGAATTTATTTATTAAATATAATAAATTATGAATGTTGATATATTTAATTTCAATTATTTGGATTTAAAATATATTTATATCAAATTATTGTCATTTTTATATTTAAATTATTTAATTATACACTATTAATACATATTTAATGATAAAAGTCAACTCTTACGAGTTTACCGATTCAAGTTCACGATACGAGTTTATGCCACTGTCACGAGTTTGCTTAGACTCGTGAGTTTTACAACTTTAGTGATGAGTATTACTATATATTTATTTAGCATTAAATACTTATGTGAATTTGAGTATTATATACTCATTTCGGTTCTCAATATAAAACCCAATTAATTTTTTTTAAGATGTTAAAAAAATTAAATAAGTTATTTAATAATATCAAATATTATACATTATTATATTGTATATCGATTTATGAATCAGACAAAATGGTTTGGAGAAAAAATTATAAATATAAAATTTAAATATTTTTGTCAATATTTTTAAAAAATTCAACTGAATTTTATATTTAAAAGCCAACGTTAATTTATAAGAGCTATAACTTTATGTTATAAATTAGATTTTGAATTGGATGGTAGGAGCAATGATTTGAACCTTTTTGGTGGGTTTCGCATTAATCTGTGGCTCTCCACCTTACTACGTTGTGCTTATTAGGATCATCAACTCAAGATTATGCACTTCCAAATCTTTTACCTTTTTGCTCCCCTGCCCCCTCCTTTTTCAGATATTCACATTTTTGGCCCAGATTATGCTTTTATTGTTTTGGTAAGAAATTTAATTTGATTTTTACTTTTAAATATAGTTTATCACTCTGTTTTCTTTTTTAGCCGTGAAATATATTTGATCACTCGATTCTTCAATTCTTACATTGATTATTACTTAATAATGTATTGTCAAAAATCATAGCTTAATTGACATGATAAATTTCTTAACTAAACAAGCTCCCTCTTGTTTTCCCTCCTTGTGGAGAATTTCCTTCTTTAAAATCCTGAGTAATTTTATTTTAAGGTTTCCAATTTTTTTTTGTTTAAAATACATTATGTAATTAAAAAATATTATATATATGCGCACAACACGCTCACACACACATAATTTACCCATGTCAATAAACATATCGGTTTGTTGAACTAACAAACATGATAATATGTGAGAATAATATATCGAAAGACAGAATTCATTATAAAAAAACAGCGAATTACCGACGGAATTAGGGACGGAAAAAATTCAGTCGGAAATTACCCACGGAATTCCGTGGGTAAATATTACCGACGGAATTACCCACGGAATAACGTCAGTAACTGAAATTACCGACGGAATTCCGTGGGTAATTTTTAATTTCCGTCGGTAATTTTGTGTCGGAAAAAACGCCGTGACAAAATATATTTTTTTTGTCACGGCGTTTTTCCCGACGGAAATTTACCAACGGAAATTAAAAATTACCCACGAAATTCTATCAGTAATTTCAGTTACCGACGGAATTCCTCGGTAATTTTTACTCACGGAATTCCGTGGGTAATTTCTGACGGGATTTTTTCCGTCGGTAATTTGCTGTTTTTTTGTAGTGATTATACATGTCTACATGTTTTGTATGTATATATAATAAAGTAAAATTATCTACTTTTCACCAAGTATGCATAATAAACATGTCCACACATATAATAGACAAAAGTACCACATGTATAACAAGAGGTAGGTGATAAGTAAGTATAATGAAGTAAAATTATCTATTTTTCACCAAGTATGCATAATAATAAATATGTCACATAATAGTAAATTAATAGACAAAATTACCCTTCGTCCACATGTATAACAACAAGAGGTAGGTGATAAGTAAGATTTATGTGTGGATACTTTAATTTGGTCAATTTAAAAATCTATAATGGCAATATTGTTTTTTTCACTCGTGTGCAAGACGTTCATGTCCTTATTTATCAGTTCTAGCAGTACATCAAACGTTGGTACTTCTTCCAGTCCTAATTATAGGAACACATTTTGGAGTTGGTTTTGGTCCTAATTATAAGAGCAAGTTTTAACTTTTGTCAATTTTTTTCCTATAATACCCTTGTCTATACTTATTATTAGAAGCATTTATGTGTGTGTGTGTGTGTATATATGTGTGTGTACATATATATGTATATCTGTGTTTGTGTGTGTGTGTGTGTGTACACACACACATATATATATATAAACATATTTACATAAGGGCATGTTAGGAAAATGAGTAAAATTAACTAATTTAACTTCTCTCCTTAATCCCTCCAAAATCGGTTAAATAGTTTCTATAATTAGAACCGAAGGGAGTATCATTTATTACATCAAGTTTAATTTATATGTAATCATCTCACATAGAATTGAACCAAACAAGCCATTATTATCTATCCCTTTAATTTTTTTTTTTTTTAAAAAAAAAGACAAGTGCCTTTTTAACTCAGTGACCTATTCCCTCTAATCTTTATTATAAAGCACTAACTAACAATTCTCACAAACTAACAAATACAGTTAAAGTCATTAAATTTTTAATATTAACCCTACTAATTACATTAAATTCTAATATCACATCAATTACTACTCCCTCCCCTCGAAAACCTGGAACCAACCAATGTTTTAGGGTTTTGTGGCTAAGTTAAAGTTTGTAAAATGTGATAGAGAGAGGGAGAGAGTAACGATAAAGAATGAGAGGTGAGATATAAGTTTGGAGACATTATTCAATGAAAATAAACTAAGGAAGGAGCTTATCCACATATGTATGTAAAAGACATTGTTTTGAAGAACATAAGGTGGTAACTCGATATATGTATTTGGCGTTGCCTTATCTTCAAAAAAATAGAGTGACTTGGAATCCTCTCAGCCATTGAAGCTCTTGATGACATAAATCTCTCACAAGTTGTTGTTGATGATGATGAAATGTATGTCCGTAAGAATGAGACTACAACACTATCCTTACATGTGACTTCTTATGGCTTCTTTATATATGCTCTTCAAAGCATCTATCATATCCTCCAACCTGTTTTTTACTGTTTGTACTGACTCTTTTTTTAGGTTTAGACCTTCCCATTACATTAGGCCTTTTAATTATATGGAAGAAAACAGTAAACACTAGTCTACATTTTAAAAAGGAGTCTTCTCTCTTTTAAAGTTTAGGTGTATGCAAGTAAAAAGGAGTCTCGCATTGCTCGAGTTAAAAAAGAATTATAATGTATGTATATGTATATATATATATATATATATATATATATATATATAAACCTAAGCTAACAAAAAGGGGTTCAAAAAAGGAGTGAGCTCGCAAGCACAACAACATAACAACAATGTTAAGATCAAAATTTGTAAATTTTCCCTATTAGTTTAATTTTGGGGAGTTATCATACTTCTTATCAAGTGTGATGAAATAACTCTTAGGAACGATCTCATTCACCACACCTCAACCCATGTATTTATAGTTTTCAACCCTATATGAGTATAGGACAATGTCATTTATTCTTTAAAGAGTAAATACTCTCTCTGATCCCTGACAAAAAACACAGACCCCATTTTGATCCCTGACAAAAAAATCGACCCTTATTCGTCTTTTTTATGGGATTAAAAATGACATTTTAGAAATTTATGAGAGATCAAAATGTCCACCAACCGACCCTTATTCGTCATTTTTATGGACTAAAAAGGACCTATTTTTGTCAGGGACCAAAATGAGGTCTGTGTTTTTTATCAGGAATCAGAGAGGGTATTTACTCTTCTTTAAATTTGATGTGATGTGTAAAAAAGCTTGACTAAAGAATAATTGTTTTTTACAATTCAATTACTTATGTAAAAATCTTGAACTAATAAATTACTTATAGTATCATATGTCAAATAATTGTATTTGACAATTCAATTTTTTAAAATAAGGTTATCCATTGGTTAAGGTAAAACACTTAAATACAAGTAAATTATTAAAATTTAATTTGATACTAATAGGTATAAAATGATGTCATGGCCCTGGTGAGCCTTAAAACCCAACTTACTTAAATTTTTTTTATATAAAAAAAAAGGTATGAAATGATTTTATATTTACAAGTTTGACCCAATAAATAACGTGATTTGACTTTTAAATATTAAATTGTTATATTTGATTTATGAAGGTTACAATTTGACTTGTAGATGTGAAAGTTTGACATATAAATAGTCTTCTTTTTTTTTTGGCATCTGTAAGTATTAAATGAAATTCACGATACCTATTTGTATTTAATTCTCTTACTTGTGGTTGGCAAGAAAATAATTCCCTTAATTACTTGTGATCTATGCGTAATTTTTTCATTTTTTTAATCTTTCTTATGTATTAATTACATACATAAACATGACACAAGCATAATGGGATAAGCTTTAAACTTTGTCTTAGTGGATTGGAATATAAATACTATCTTTTGTTATTAATAAATATCCACCAATTATTGGATTTAAACGCTCTCTAAAATTGTTTTTGACGGAAAATTCAGGAATTGTTAAACATAAATATTTATTTTTAAATTATTAAAAAGTGGGTTTATGTGTGTGTGTGTGTGTGTTTGTAGGATAAGCATGTAAAGGTGAATAATGCAAGATTCCAAATGAGGTCATTTTTCAAAGATCTATGAATATATTTTATGCAAAGGACTTGAAGTTTGTTAAAAACCACACAAATAAAGAAACACAATCTTTCTAAAAATAAGCTTTCACACGTAACCACCATGGAATGGAAGGGACTTTGGCTATTTAGTTGAGACATTTTGAATTTGTGTAATTGTAAAAAAAATGTTTTTAGAAGAGTTACCTCTAATTTTAAACCGGGTTATTTCTAAAAAAATGCAAGTAATGACTCATTTGATGACTTTTTTTTTTTAAGTCTTATATTACAGATATACCCACATCACTCAGCTGGCATACTGGGGGGGTCCCTATCTAATGCAGGAACCATAGTCACATGCTTACAATATCACCCATGTTTGGGGGACCATATCTCTTCCATATTTTTTCAAGCATAAGGACAATTTAACAACATACTCTTTTATGCTAATGTGAGTTGGCATAGATGGTAAGAGATCCAGAATTAGGCCCTTGGGTCGTGGGTTCGATCCCCTCTGCCATCGCTGAGACTCCTTTGGTAGGCGATCTCGTAAGTCCCCAGTAAGTGCTCATAGAGCCCTGGCCTTGGTGGGGGACTGATGTCGAACCCCTCCAAAACTTTTATTCTTATAAAAAAAAAAAACATACTCTTTTATTGTAAGCGGAAAAAAAAAACAACATAATCTTTAATTTACTCATCTTTTATTTCATATTTATGGATAAAATATAAAAAATTGTTTTCTTTCTCAAATAAGTCAAACATCGTTTTATTTTTAGTTTTTCCAAGGGCAAAAAGAAAAAAACTTTCCTTTTTCTATTTTTAAAAATCATAATTTTTTCGTTCATGGCATAATATATATATTCAAAATTATTTTAAAGTATAATACTCATATTTTTTTTACATTCAACCACCTACTTAAATTTTGTCTTTTTATCCCCCAAAAAAAAAACCCTTCTTAAATATGTAGAAAAATAAAAATAAAACTCCACTTGTCTCAGTGAAATGCATAGATAGAGTTCAAACCCGTAAGTATGTAGTGAGAAAATTGTTCCTCTCAAACAACCAACATATCACTTAAACATTAAAGACCGCTTCTAATTTTAAATAGGAGTTAGACAACAGATTCACTTAGATCTTAAATATAATATATCAATCTACTTTACATAGTAATGGGATTAAATGAGTGGTTATAATTGACATGATTAAAAAATATATTTTAAGAAAGCCAACACATTTGTTATAAATAATAACTAACTTAGCTAATTTTTTTAATATCCGCAATTTAACTATCTAGTACTTATATTAATTACTGGAGGGAGCACTATACAATATGTAAAATGAACAATATTACCTCGCTCTTGTCCTTGATATAAGAGGTAGATAACTAACTTGTGGATATTAAAATATATTAGTTAAGTTACTTAATTATAATAAACAAATGCTAGTTTCTTTAAAATAATGTTCTATTTAATCATGTGTATTGAAGCAATCATTTGATAGAAATTCTCTTGATATGTGTAATAAATAGAAATGCTTGGATCGAAAATTATAAATTTACAAGACAAATGAGTTAATATCTAATATTAGTAATCTAGAACCAAAGTACACCCTCTAACTCATATTAGAAACGGAAAGGGGTATTACCTTTTTAACAAAAATATGGAACCAATAGCCCAACATGTTCTTGGGCTTATCGATCCAAGCCCAAATGTGTCTTAAGATTGACCCTCTTCTTTTGGTGGAGGCTTCAGCATCATATCAAAAAAAAAAAAAATGTATTATCTCCACCAACATACATTGAGAGCAAGTGGAAAGGGATTTACTCTCCCACTACCATGTCCTCAGTTGGAGACGTGAAAATGAAAAAAAAAAGGTGTTGGGAGCTCTTCCCCCACGACTGTGGGTCCAACGCGGGGCAAAATCTGGATTAGTCGGGACCGAAGGTTCCGGTGACACGAGTGGGATACCAAAAAAAAATATATGTATTATCTTCTCTAACCACATTTTTACTCAAATACTCATCGTCTTTGGGTTCAACTGACAAAGGGGTCAGACACTCTCACTAAAAGGGAGGAGGTTCGATCCTAGAGTTGGTCAAGGCGTTGAGAGAGGCATCCTAAGGGTCTACGAAGCAACGGTAACTCAGGCTAAGGTGAATACATATGTACTATTAATCTTAAATTCCTTGCGGAGTGGGCTCCAAGGGCCTTTGGACTGTAGGTGAGCCCAACCCCTCTCCTGAAACTTTTATATCAAAAAAAAAAAAATCTTACTCAAATGAAGTTATTACCTTTATGTTCAAATTAATTGTTAATTTTTTGTTGCCAACAAGGAAATTCAGTATAAGAACATCAAGGTACAACCACGATAAGAAACAAAAGCCAAAGAGAACAAAACTAAAACTAAACTAATCTTAAGTTACTAAACAAAATACTAAAAGGTACTCCCTTCGATCCTAATTATAAGGTTAAGTTGACTTTTTTAAAGAGATTAATGAAGCTAATTAAATTACTTTAGAGTATTTTTATTTTTTTCTTCAAACTAATAGTTTGACTAATAAATTAATATATAATCTAAATATACACAACATATAATATGATTAAGTAACTTATTTAGTTTCCTTAATCTCTCTAAAAAAAATCAACCTGGTCTTATAATTAGGACCCGAATGAGTAACTAGAAACAATACTGATAACTTCTTAAACATCCTTCCATAGCAAATTATGCATCCGAGGTGGATGTCGCAAGAAACCCCCAAATTAATTATTAATTACGCATGCCCTACAAATTACTTTTAGGCTAAAATATATTTTTAATCATTTAAGTTTTACATAAGGTATACTTTTGATCCCTTAACTTTATAAAGTATACTTTTGGTCCTAAAATTCTAACACCGTTAATGTTACTAACAGAAAACACTGACGCAGTGAACTCAAGTGATGACTAATAACATTATATTATACAAATTTTATATATTCTTTAATCTACCCATATTTTAAAGGGAAAATCATTTTCAGGGCCCTTTTAAGGCTGACAATCCCAAAAAAGGCCCCAAAATTCTGATAATCCCAAAAAAGGCCATAGGGCCTTTTCTGGGATTTTCAAATCTTGGGTGAGTTGTCAATGGGGCTGATATAGTTGTTAATGGGAATGCGATATAGTTGTCAACGAGGTGATATAGTTGTTAGCGAGTGTTGTTTATGGTGATTTAGTTGTTAAAACCTTCCCGTTAACAACTATATCAGCCCCGTTGACAACTCACCAAAAATTATGAAAATCCCAGAAAAGGCCCTGAGGCCTTTTCTGGGATTGTCATAATCTTAGGGCCTTTTTTGGGATTGTCAGTCCTAAAAGGGTCTTGAAATGGATTTTCCCTATTTTAAATTGAAGCATAATAGTATTTAATTATACCGTCATCACTTAAGTTTACACCTTTATCACTTGAGCTTGCATTTTCCATTAGTAAAATTAACGGTGTTAGTATTATAGGACTAAAAGTATACTTTATAAAGTTAAAGGACTAAAAATATACCTCATGTAAATTTAAAAGACTAAAAGAATACTTTAGCCTTACTTTTATATTAGACCCAAGTTACAATGTTTTCTTATAAAATGAGTTATCACAATTAGAGCTAGCAATCAGGGCCGGCCCGTGAAGGGACAGGGCCTAACAGGGCCGGCCCTCCAGGGCCCGAGGTAAGAAAAATACATGTTTTCCAAAGCCCGGCCCGAGAGCACCAAGGCCAATATAATTAGTAAATTACATCACAAATCATCCAACAAATAAGCACAGTCACTAATTCATAATCAAAAGCAAACTTTATTCACAAATAACTCACATAAAACATAAGAAACATACCACTAAGTGACATTAGTACGATGACTATTATTGTAACAAATAATTTAATCTGTTAAACATAAGAGTAATTTTATTTACAACAAATAATAAACCAAATCATAAAATTAGAGTATATTTATTATGTATTTGTAGTTAAATGGATAAATAACTCTATAACAAAGACAAAAAATATATAAATTAATAAATTAAAAAGAAAAAAAAAAAAGAAAAAGCTACCGTGAAAAAAGGGCCTCCAGGGCCGGCCCGTTTAAGCCCGAGGCCCTCTGTGGTGGCCCTACAGGGCCAATTTCAAATATCTCGTCTATTTTTCAAGCCCGGCCCTTGCAGGGCCAGGGCCTAAACGGGCCGGCCCGATGGGCTCGACCCGATTTGCCGGCTCTAATCACAATTAATCAACCATTTAGCTTATTGTCTATATAATATTGTAATGAAATCAAAGTCATATATAATAGGGTTAAGGTGCAATTTGACCAATAAACTATTGACTAAGGAGCGTCTAACACAATTAACTATTAAGTGGACCAAAAATACCAACAAACTTTTAAAAAGGTGCAATCAGCACAAAAAAGGTTTTACTCAGGAGCGCCCAGCATAACGCCATTAGACAAAAAGTTAACATCCGTTATCTAAGGTGGAAATTGGCCAACGACCTTTTACTCCAAGAGCGCCCAACACAAACAACACAAAATTCTAAATTTTACTAAATTAAATAATTTTTTTCACAATTGTCATTATTCAAAACTACTTGTATAGATATCTATGCACAAAAATTACTCATTCTTCAATTTTGTCAAAATTATAATTTTCTAAAATAAACTAAATTTTTAGTTAAAAATATAATTATATGATTTAAATAAAATTCAAGGTGTTTTATAGTTTATTATATATGTTAAACAAAAAAAATTATATGATTTATTTTAATTTTAGAAGAAATTTATGTGAGTTAAAAAATCATTTTATGTTAATAAAATTTTTGTAGGCCAAATTGCTTCTTAACCCATTATAATTGCTCATTAACCTATTATTAAATTGTCATTCATCAAGCCTCTTAAATTATCTTCTTCTTTTTTTCAACAAATCTCATATTCATATAATCAATAGATCATTTAATTAACAAATATATTATCAAGTTGCCGGATTTATATTATTAAGTATCAATGTTGATATCCATTAAACTCTTTTTATAAAAATTAAAATTAAACTCATTTCATTTCATTCAGGATATAATAGATTTTTTAAATGTCATTAACATTAAATGAATTTTTTAACTCACATAAATTTCTTCTAAAATAAAAATAAATCATTTAATTTTTTTAACATATATAATAAACTATAAAACACCTTGATTTTTATTTAAATCATATAATTATATTTTTGATTAAAATTTTTGTTTATTTTAGAAAATTATAATTTTGACAAAATTGAAGAATGAGTCATTTTTATTCATAGATATCTATACAAGTAGTTTTGAATAATGACAATTGAGAAAACAAAATATTTAATTTAGTAAAATTTAGAATTTTGTGTTGGGCTCCTGAGTAAAACTTTTTTGTGCTGAACGCTCCTGGAGTAAAAGTTCGTTGGTCAATCTGCACCTTAGATAACGGACGTTAACTTTTTATAACGGCATTGTGCTGGCTGCACCTTTTTAAAAGTTTGTTGGTATTTTTGGTCCATTTAATAGTTAATTCACTTAATTGTGTTGAATGCTCCTAAACCAATAGTTTATTGGTCAAATCGCACCTTAACCTTATATAATAATACTATAAAGATTTCATATCTTGCAATGAACTGCCTATTTATAAGAGACGTCACTTCTGGAGAATAATTTGGTTTACTTCAAGATCGATTAATGATCACAATCATTACAATAAATGATCACCATTTTCAGCTTTTGAAGAGGACGAAGACTATGAAAGCAAAATCAAACAGTTATCACAAAAGACCAATATCATATGAATTTTAGGAAGATTAAAGCGATACTAAAAAATTATAATGCGAAACTTATACATTATCTTGCTACATGAAAGCTTTCGTGAGCATAGGCGGACCCATCAATTCCCCTTGAATTTGGAGATTTTTGTTTAAAAAAAATTTAATATACATTTGAAATTTTGAATGATTGTCCACCTTTAAATTAAGTGTCAACCCTTAATACATTAAGACTACACTTCGTAATTGGATGGAGATGAATGACTGAATGATTGTTTAGGGCCTTATATTGAAAAAGATGTATTTTAATAGCATTGATGATAATAAGACAATTATGATGAAATTCTAAAAAATAAGGTTTAGAAGAATGATATCGTAATTATTTTTATTGTAATATATTTTTGTTATTAAAATATATGTACTTGAACTTATTAAGTGCCCACCCTTCATTGTAATTTATGTAGTTGCATTTCTAACAGTACTTAGCATTGCTTTTCTAAATGAAATGTTTGTAAAATAATTATCTCTTATTACATCATCCGTATTCACTTGATTTTATAAATATTTTTTTTGATATTTTTTCCTTTTCTTGTTTATATTCTTTTATTTTTTAATGCATTTAAAACTTTTCTTTACAAAAAAAAAAATTTCGGGGGCGTTGCCCCCGAACCCCCCACTAATTGTGCCCCCCTTCTGTAATTTTTTGGGTCCGCCCCTATACGTGAGTCCGGGCACTTATTGTTGGAATATTTTAAAATGAGATATATTTTTTGTAAAGTTATGTTCATTAAATTAAGATATTTATATGAAGAGTTGTGTAAAGAGTTATAATACTAAAAGTTACCATGACTATGTTTCTTCAATTTATAGAGACATGTGCGAAAGGTTATAGCCAGAGAGGTGTGGTAGTCACCACTTGTTGAAAAATTGTGTCGTGTTTATGAGGAAACTCTATGTAATATAAATGTATAACTTTTTATGAGTCTGTTCACGAATCAACATATAAATTCTATGAATTTAACAAATTGTTATGAGTTTTGATTGAAGAAGTGTTGCTTCAAGAGACATTACTTTATGGTCTATAAATACATTGCATTATCACTTCATTTGTGACATACATACAACATCATAAATTACACAATAACAAGAGAAAAAACTCAATGCCTTTATTCACAAAGATAAAGTCAATTTATCACTTTATAAAAGTTATTGTTGTCTTAACTTGAGTGTTGGGAGTGCAATCTATACATAATGGGCTATATTATATCTTGCAGGAAATTCGCCCATCATTCCAAATTGCACCATATTAGGTAGGAATATGTGATGGCGAATTAAGTCTAAAGGAAAGTGTCGTCAATGTTTCTTCATCTCTTATTCTTGTATTCATCAAAGAACAAGTTCCATCAACACTTGTTGGTGCAAGACATGTCTCCAGGTTTAAAGAGTATTTAGAGATATATTTACATATCGCCTACTACCAAAGTTATCACATTAATAGCGGGATTCAAACTCATAACCTTATATAGCTATGAGTTAACCTTTTACCGATTGGACCACCGATTATTGACAAATTTATACATTCTGTTACTATACATATTTATTTTTTTGCCTTTTGTTTGAAATAATGTGTGCAATCTCCTTTTGTGGCACTGAATAATAATATTTTTGTGGCATAAAACGAAACACTCAATATTCAAGTCAAAGGTTTATTTCTACTATTTCATAAAAACTAGGCAAGTGTTTCGTATTTTATGCAAAACTTTATGAAACGAACCATTTATTTATAACTATGACTTCTTATGAATTTTATATTAATTTTGAGAGTCTACACATCCACATATATATTTTTAAATTGTGGAGAATAAATAGTCACATGCTACGAATTTATGGAAATTAATCATACAAATCACATAATTTTGAAAAAAAGAATTATATATACACGGCGGTTAAAATCTGTTTAAACCTCTCACACATATTGACTGAACCAGGAATGATTTCAAATTTTATATATTTTCATGTAAAATAAATTTTAAGAAAAAATTGTTAAGAAAGTCTCCTATTGCAAAAGTTATATTCTAAAGGAACATAATGTCATGTCTTTAAATGGGTGCAACTCTTCTCTAACCATGTAAGATAGGTATTACACAGCTGAGAAAGAGCTATGCATGTTGAATATAGATTGCATTCAAGTCTTAAAACAAATTTCAATTACGTTTGTGTAATAAATGTGGAAAATGGTGAAAAATCTCTAATTAAAAATTTTATTGATAAGAAAGATCTAATATATTTTTATATGGGATGATTAATCTGTAGGGAAAATGACAAATAAATACCATCTGAATTTGTAAAACACCCAGAAGCTTACCGAATTTGTAAAAAGACTGAGAAGTGACAAGGACCAATAAGGGATATGCAAATTCGGGTGAAAAGTCCATATTGCCCTTAAGTAACTTTATGAAGACACTTGAGGGAGTAAGACTGCTCCATTCTCGTTCGACTGCCCTAGCGCGTTCTTCATCGCGACGCTTGTTCTTCATTGTCTTCCTCACGACGCCGTGAATCCCTTAAGAAAAATCTGGTTTGATTTTTTGAATTTTAATCGTTTGGGATGTGGTGGTTGTTGGGGTTGGACTCCATTGTTGGAAGGTGAAAAAAGGAGAGATGAAGAAAAATGTGAACAGTAAAACGAGCTCAGGAGGCTGAAAAATCCAATAATGAACAGTAAATGCGTTTGAGGAAGAAGATGAACAATAAATGCAGACTTTTAACAAAATTCGTAATGGGATGAACAATTTTCAATGACTATTTTCATATAAACCATCGTTGAAAGTTAAGAAAAAAAAAACTTTTGATGACTGTTTTTTTTTTTTAAAAAAAGTTGTCAAAAACACTGCTTTTAACGACTGTTTTCTTAGAAACAGTCGTTAAACGTTTTGAAAGTCGTTGAACCATCGTTGAAAGTTAAGCCAAAAAAAAAAAGTTACAACAATTGTATTTAAGAAAACAGTGGTTGAAAGTACTTTTGACGACTGTTTTTGAAAAAACAGTTGTCAAAAACTTTTAACGACTGTTTTTAAGAAAACAGTCATTAAAAGTATTGTTTTTGACGACTTTTTTTTTTTTTTTTGAAAAAACAGTTGTCAAAATACTTTTTTTTTGCTTAACTTTCAACGACGGTTTATATGAAAATAGTCGTTGAAAGTTGTTCATTCCATTATGAATTTTGTTAAAGTTCCGTATTTACTGTTCATCTTCTTCCTCAAACGTATTTACTGTTCATTACTGGATTTTTTAGCCTCCTGAGCTCGTTTTACTGTTCACCTTTTTCTTTATCTCTCATTCCTTCACCTTCCAACAATGGAGTCCAGCCCCAACAACCACCACATCCCAAACGATTAAAATTTCAGAAAATCAAACCAAATTTGTCTTAAGGGATTCACGGCATCGCGAGGAAGACGATGAAGAACGAGCGTTGCGATGAAGACGATGAAGAACACACTAGGACAATCGAATGAGAATGGAGTAGTGATCAGCTTCTTTTGTCGCTAAAGCAATCATTTAAACCAGGACCAACTAATAATGCAATATAGTGGCAACCTAGGTCATTCTCCCATGGAGCAATCTGTGGGTTTTTCTTTAGGTTGAAATTAGGTGAAAAAAATGCAATGGAATGAACCTAACTAAAATGCAAGACACTACTACCTTGATGCAAATAACTAACTAAATGCAAGATGAAAATTGACTCTAAAACCTATATGAAAAGGAATCTAATCTATATGAATTTGAATGCAATTTTTGGAGGGTTTTTTGTTATGAGAGAATAATTAAAATCCTAAGAAAAAGATTGATTAAAAGCAAATCAAACAACAAAGATCTAGTTCAGTTATGATGATGAAGATAACAACTTAGAATTCACATGGAGTTAACTTTCTTAGCCCAAATCAATTAATTAGACCAAAGGAAGATTAATGAAAATTGGAATTAATAAAATTAATTACCTAATTGAAACATGAAAAACCCTCAAGTTCAATAACACTAATTCCACTAGAGAACTTATAGTGAAATAAATGGTGGCTAATTAAACTCATTAAAAACCAATCACAGTTAATTTCTAAATAATTTGGAATCTTGTTTACAATTATCCAATTAAACAACTAGACAATTTATCAACCCAATTAAACAATTAAGATGATAAACCAAATTGTCAATTAAATTAATAATGAAAACTCAATTAATAATTCAATTGACAATCCAAAGGTTGCAAACAAAACTTTAGTAATTGTCTCAAGTATAAAAACTTCAAATTATCAATCCAATCCAATAAAAATATGTTTACAATCTAAATCTAGATTGTTCTCAATTAACATAACTTGAAATCATTTAAAACTAAACTATCTCAAGTCTCGAATTAAAAAGATAAAAAGAACAACACTCCCTTATAATCTTCAAGTGTAAGTTCTTAGGCCTTAGCTTCCTCCATACTCCTCCCAAGTTGCCTCCCAAAGAACCTTAAGCTGCCATGTAATTCTCCTCACACTCCAAACACCAAGTCACGGCCATGAGAACAAGTTGGTAGAGAAAGGTTGATGATGTGGCGTGTGGTTATAGGTGGATGATGAAGATTGTGGGTGTGGTGCGTGAGTTGAATCCAAGGCAAATAGAGACCTGGTGATATAGAAGAACTTCCAGCACCAAATATTCAAAGGGTTGCGTCTCTTCAACGTGAGTGTGCGGCTCTCAAAGAGAGCGTGCTCTCTCCTCTTGACTACTAGGTCTTTTTATAAAATGGGGGAGAGTTTTGAGTATCAACTTGAACCTATTAAAATTTAAGAAGCTCAATAAAATTCTACCATTAGATCTTCTTTAAGCGTCCAAGGTTAATTCTACATTGTAAGATTTTCTAATATGCTTTTCCTTATCCTGCAAGAATTAAATAAAATCGTGATCTATCATATATTTGGAAATATTATTCAATCACAAGATATCAATCATAATATTTATAATTTAAGGCCAATAATCTCATAATTAATTCTGATTTATATTATTTCCTAAAATTGGCTAACAATCCAAATATTATCTAATAGATCCAAATTAGCCCAAAATAGTTCCCAAAATAAATGAATAAGGTGGGATAAAATATATAAAAAATTAGGGTTTATCAAGTAGCCTTACTCCCTCCATTGTTTTCATAAAGTTGCTTAAGGGCAGTGTGAACTTTTCACCCGAATTTGCATATCCCTTATAGGTCATTGTCACTTCTCAGTCTTTTTACAAATTCGTAGGCTTCTTGGGGTTTTGCAAATTCAGATGGTATTTATTTGTCATTTTCCCTAATCTGTATGTCTTTATAATTTCAACCAACTTGTAATTACGTTCTTTTAGATTTTTTTCCTTTTCATCAGGTCCTTTTACTTTTATTTTTTTAATCAAGTCCTTTTTTTTTTATCAGATTCTTATAGTTTCATTTAATTTTTAATTACATCCCTATAATTATTTATTTATTCTACAACTTCTACAAAGTATAATTTTAATAAATATAAATTTTTTTATTGTACAAATAATAATGATTTGTAAAAAGTAGCCAATTATAATTATTTTATTTCAATATTATTTAAAATATTTAAATAAAAATATTTATACATAATAATAAATTTCTATAAAGATAATATAATTATGATTAATTATTCTAGTGATATTAATTATACACACAAATTTATTATATTAACTATTTTTATAATTATATGGTTATTAATTTATACTTATTATTAATATTTATATTTAAATGTGATTTATTTAATTAAATTTACATTAAATTGACAAATAAAAACTATAGGGAAATGATTAAAAATCATGTAAACCTATAAGAGCCTGATAAAAATAAAAATAACAATAGAGACCTGATTAAAAAAATAAGAAAAAGTATAAAAACCTAATAAAAAAATTTAGGGACCCAATTAAAAATTATTTTAAATTATAAGGAATTACAGATTAATTATCCTATATATATATATATAAAGAAAAAAGACACAATATTCCCTCCCATGAGATTTTTTTAAAAAAAAAAAATCTCATAAAATTTGAATTTTTTAAATGACTCGTGTCATATAGGATCAAAATAAAATGAGTTATTACATTTTAATTAGGTAAAGTATAATAAAGTGACCCTCTTAGCATGTAAGTATTTCTCCTTAAAAAATACTCTCAAATATGGAATTTTCTCTATTTCCCCCTTTTTGCATTTTCCTAATTTTCAATTAAGATTATTAATATTAATATTAATGTTCAAATGGTGATATCACGTCATGGGCTCGGGCACGTGCAAATATGACATTAGGACGCCTCATTCGACCACCAAAGATTCACCCTTTAGCTGAACCAAACCTCAACGATCAATAAACCCTCTTTCTTGCTCACGCTCAAGACCTTAGCTTGACCCATATCAATCTTCGACCTCGGTTATGACCACCACCGAAGCCACCGAGAACGGCGCCGCCACGGCGTCGGAACCCCAACCACCTGTTGTCGCATCAGACAATGCCTCCGCCGCCGAACAAGCCACCGCCGCCACCACCACCAAGGCTGCTGCTGATGCGAACGCCGCCCCGGTCAACCCAACCAGTGAGGAGCCCGAGTCCGAGATTCCTAAGGAAGACGAAGCTTCCGCCGATCAGACAGCTGCTACCACCACTAACGCTGTCCCTACCACTCCACCTGAGAAGAGATGGCCGGGTTGGCCCGGGGATTGTGTGTTCCGGCTCATTGTGCCGGTCCTGAAGGTAGGTAGTATTATTGGCCGGAAGGGTGAGCTCATTAAGAAGATGTGCGAGGAGACTCGAGCGCGCAT
Organism: Acacia pycnantha; assembly: GCA_025563575.1. Classification (NCBI taxonomy): domain Eukaryota; kingdom Viridiplantae; phylum Streptophyta; class Magnoliopsida; order Fabales; family Fabaceae; genus Acacia; species Acacia pycnantha. Next base: position 473,939 of record JAMWYP010000045.1, read on the forward strand.
TCGCGTTCTCGATGGTGCAGTGGGCACTCCGGATCGTATTGTGAGTGTACTTACAGCTGTCTTTCTAGGGTTTACTTTTGGGATTTTCCTTTTCTTGATCATCTCGACGTTCTACTATCCTGTCCCAAAAAGAACGCTTGGAAAATTATGCGAATCAAGATTTGTACTTCAATGTTTTGTTCCCTTGTGTGATTATTTGAGTAGCTTTTGCTAGGGTTTGTACCTTTGATATCTTGGTTACAATATATTGTCGAGGAAGCGAAGCTGAATAATGTGGATTCAATTGGGCTTAGACTTTACGTCACTTGTTAAGTAACAAAGCACAATTTTGCGTTAGGTCTATTCTCTTTTTACCACTGGAGGGTTATGATGCTGTTCATTGTGCTCGCTCGCCATTTGGTTCAATTGATATACTCTCCTTATCGAGTATTCTGCAACTGGTAGTGTTATTTGAATTGATTCTTGTTTCCGTTGTTGTTCGCCTTCAATTTAATTAAAACTTTGCAGCTGCTATAATGCATTTTTACTGCTAAACTTTAATTTGTTCTTTTAAGTTTTTAAGGTTAGGAATTATATGGATAGCATTTATGATGTAGTTTCCTTGTGAGATTACTTTAATACTTTGATAAAACATGCCCTCCATGCTGTTAATGGTTCTAATTTGATCAAAATTATTTGTGACTTCCCTGAAGAGTTAGTGTTAGATGCATAAAAATGCTAATTTCACTTTCTTATATCTGTTGCTTTCATGGAAGTAGTAAATTACCAAAGTGGAGGGAGGTTAATTCTAAAGTTTTATTATGTGTCTTTCTAATTGTTCATATCCATACATGAGTAGTCGTATTGAACACTCTGCTCAGATGATTACTTTTTAGTTGTCTGTCTGTTTCTTTCCAATCATGAATGTTGTTAAATGATTCTGCATTCATTTAGGTGCTCATATCAGGGAAGGAAGAGACAGAAGCACCTCTTTCCCCTGCAATGGATGCTGCAATAAGGGTATTTAAGCGTGTCTATGGATTGTCTGAAGGTGATGGTGAATCAGGACCTGCTGGTGTTGCATATGTTTCTGTTCGTCTGTTGGTGGCATCAACACAGGCTATCAATTTGATTGGAAAGCAAGGCTCATTAATTAAATCTATACAGGAGAGTACTGGTGCTTCTGCTCGTGTATTGTCTGGAGGTATGCTTAATGTTACTGTTATTTAATCATGCATTGAGGATGTTTCTAGCAATTATTGACCTTGTACATTCTTCTTCATGTTGACTAATCTTATGTGAAGCCTGCTGCAGTGTATCTTTTGATACTTTCATGTGCTTTGACTGGTTTTCTAATGGAGATTGTTGATGAGGCAGATATAGTTTCCCCCCCTTAAGTAAATTGCAAAATCACTAAGCCTGTTCCCTAGCTGCCACTTATTAATAGAGAATATGCGATCCCTGAGTACTACATCGAGTACTATGGGGCATGGGCTGCTTAATTAATTATGCCGCTCCATCAACAAACTTTTGAGGGAGTGTTCTCCACACTGCTTGGATTCCTATTAGGTTCTATGGAAAATCTTTCCCTAGTTTGTTTTTACCTGGGCAGGATGTAGCTTACCTATTAGTTTAGGGTTTAACATCTTGGGGTTCGGGTTGTTACTGATTTTAAGCAGCACTAGTAACTAGTAATTCTTTCAACCCAACCCATTTGGGGACTAAATTTTAGGCTGTTAATAAATTATTGTTTAGCAACATTCCATTGTTTACCCTCTACAATTTCCGCCTGCTAACCAACCATTGGTTTGCAATCCTTACAATTGAAGGGAAAAATAATATCCAGCCTTTTCTGGTTCATTAGTTTTCTAATGCATTAAGCCTTTTCTGTTTTTTAAATCTTGCTATTTAAATATGAAGTGTTACTTTTAATTCTTTTTATCAAAGAGCATTTTTTTTATGGCTGCCATTTTATTATGCTGACAAATCTCCATATGTTTATATAATTAGTTTTGAATCTATATATTTCGAATGTGTATACAAGTCACTTTTTCTTGATGCTACAAGTTTTCCAGTGGAACCACCGTTGTCTTTACTTTCAGCCTCTCATGGTAATTTAGCGGACTTTGACAAGGTTCCTTCCAATATATTTAATGAAAGTTTCTTGGTCAAATTCCTTAGTAGGTGGAGGTTTTTTATATTTACCGTTTTCTTTATAAAGCTGGATGCAGCGGTACTATGTGTGTGAATACCTTTATTCCCTTCATCCAAGCATGATGCTATTGCAGTTAGTATGTAGATCTTGAATATGATACGTCTGCTTGCCAAATCATTTTCTTGATAGATGAGGTTCCATTTTATGCTGCTGCGGATGAGAGGATTGTAGAGTTGCAGGGAGAAGCCTTGAAGGTTCTTAAGGCTCTGGAAGCAGTAGTTGGCCACCTGCGAAAGTTCTTGGTTGATCATAGTGTTCTTCCCCTTTTTGAGAAAAAAACTGTAAGCTTTTGCTGCCGAATCTCTATTGTTTTTTGAACTGTTATTTTGGCTTTTTGTGATATGATGGACAAGACATTGACATGTTTGTAATTCTCTTAATATTTTCATTGCATTGATATATGTGACTTTTTGTTCTTTTTTAAGTACAATACAACAACCTCACAAGACCGCCAACCAGAATCCTGGGCGGACAAGACATCTCTGCATAGTGCTTCACAAGGTGGCATTAGTGCTGATGGACCTCTTTCAACAAAAAGGGATTCTCTCTTTGTCGAGCGTGAAACTCATTTGGATTCACAACTCCCATCCTCTGCATTGTCACTCTATGGGCAAGATTCTTCACTTCCTGGCGTTCGTTCTTCAACATTTAGTCGTGGCGGGGCTCCCATTGTCACCAATGTTAGTAATTGAACTACTCAAATGTTTTATCTGTGTACCATTTTAGTTAAAAGCTTCCTTCAAAACAATACCCATATCCTTGATTGCTTATGCTTATATATAGCATATTTCAGATTATTTACTGGGTTTTTATATAGCATTCTTATTTTTCAGAAACATGGTATTTCATGTGGCTTAAATCTTATGATTCAAAGATGAAACACTGACTTAGTTTACATGTACTCATTCGCATATGACTGAATTCTTTCATATATTTTATTTATTTATCCTTTGACAGGTCATGGTAACTCCAGCTCACCTTTTTTATTCCTTTCAATTATCAGGTGATACAAACAATGCAAATACCACTATCCTATGCAGAGGACATCATAGGGATTCAAGGGACTAATATTGCTTACATTCGCCGTACTAGTGGAGCCATACTGACTGTGCAAGAGAGTAGGGTGCCTGATGAAATTATTGTCGAAATTAAAGGCACCACAACACAAGTCCAATTGGCCCAACAGTTGATTCAGGTAAGATAATTGACAGGGCCTTTTCAGCCTGAAATAGCAATGCCATATATGCACACGTGCGTGCACACACCCGTATATGATTCTGTTATAATGAGCATAAGATTAATTTCCTAGTCCTAGTTTCCCTATATATATACAGCAGGACCTAAATAGGTCAAACCCCGGGGTAAAAATTATTTTTCGAAGATAATTTCGATCAAGGGAATATGTAATCGTATGCCAGAAAGGTTTGAACTAAAGGCGTGAACTATATACCTTATTTTCAGTTGTCTGAGTTCATTAGCAAGGTCAACTATTTCTTGTATGGCAAGCTGACATGTAAAGTCTTGTCCAGCAAACACTAATCAAATTTCTATTTCCCTCCTAAACTTTCTATTTACACCAATATAAATATTCCATGAATAAGGGTTTGGTATTGTGTTGTAAACAGTCTGCATTTGCTGATAGAAATTCCTCTTTGGTTTACAGGAAGTGATAAGCAATCACAAAGAACCAGCCTCTAGCAGTTACGGTAGGTTAGATGCAGGTGGTGGTGGTCTGAGGTCTTCATATGCTCAGTTAGGAGGCAATACAACCTACTCATCGTCCTCAGTGACCTCACAGCCCTACACAGGTTATGGCTCTTCTGGTTTAGGAGGCTACGGTACTTTTAGACTCTGAATTATCATTGTCTCCCTAAGCTCAGGAGTGGTCTCTATTTGGGCTTTTGCTTAGGATCTTCCTAATCAATGATTTGAGGAAAACTAATGTACTATGACTCAAAACAATGTAACTGAGATAACAAAAGCCTCTCTTTTTATTTTTCTTTTTTTCCATTGTGTCTTGTGTTGTGCATAATTTTGTAATTGATTTTTAGAAGATCAAATTATATTTATATGATTATGATCTTTAGTTTTGCTATTCCACATAAATACGATGGCTTTATTATTACTCTCTATATCTATAGTTAGAAAGAGATTCTTCCTAGTTGTTATTGTTATTTTGGGTACATGAGAGTGCGGGTGTATATGCCCATAAAAATGTGGAGATGTCATGTAATGTTAAAATTTAATAATTTATTTCTTTATAAATATATTCAAGGCGCAAAATAAATTGATTTTCATAAAATTTTAAACCATCAATTTATTTTTATAAAATTCCTATACTATTTAAGGATGATTTAATTTTCAAGTTTAAAGAAGTGGGATTGGCTCAATGAAAAGAAGCCATACGTCAGTTAATTTTTTGATGAGCCTATGCTTGGTATTGTAAAAAATTGTAAATTTTTTTTTAGATTATCTTCTTAATTAAACCATAAAAAACCTCCCTTGGGATGAGTGAACTCTGATACTTTACGAGATGATTCAACTAGATTGAAATTCGTACTCCCTTTCAGGTCCCAAAAAAAAATCTTACTCTCTTCGAACAATATGAGTTGATTATTATCGTTCTGATCATATTTATAATCTTTTTTTAACTAAAACTTACGAAAGTAAAGGTAGTTAGCTCAATAAGTATGAGGTAAATTTTCACTTTACCCTCATTTATGAAAGAGTTTTTTTGAATTCTTTCCTCTCTCATCTTTAAAATTTATGAGATACAATTAATATAGGTAAAATTGTCACAATTTCATTTACTACTATAAAACTGAACTTATAAATAGGATCAATCTTTTGGTAAAAATGACTTATAAATTGGACCACAGTGTTATTTATTTATTACTTTGTCTGATCCTAAATATAAAATAGAGTTGACTTTTTTTGGAGAGATTAAAGAAGCTCAATAAGTTACTTAATCATATCACATGTTTTATATCCTTCGATTATATATCAGTTTATTAGTCAATCTAGTTTAGAGAAAAATAAAAATATAAATATTTTAAAGTAATTTAACTAGCTTTCTTAATCTCTCCAAAAAAAAAATTAATTTTATCTTTATATTTAGTACCGGATGGAATATATATTGTTTTTTTAATTGAAATGAATACGTAAAAATATTAAATACTAGTACCTTGGTGTAGATGAAGGAGCCTTTGTAGTTCAAAAATAAATAAATTCGAAGAAATCCAAACGCTACGAAGCCCGCAAAGGGAAATGTACAGTTGGTTATCCAACTGACAGTTCGTTATTTATCCTCAGAGTGTTGTCACTTTTAGTTTGGGCCACTCGTTCCCTTGAAGAAGAAGAATAATAATAAGCAAAAAATGCCGACTTTGAACTTATTTACGAACGTGCCTGTGGATGCCGTCGTCGCTTCCGATATTCTCAGGGATGCCACCAAAGCTGTTGCTAAAATTATTGGCAAACCTGAATCTGTAAGTCTTCTTCACTCCTCTTCTTAGTTTTCTCCGAAAAATTAGTTCGAAACGACGGATTGAATAGTAGCAGTATGAGCTCAAAATCGCGCCCTTAAGGTGTTCGATACAATGCTCCAACTAGTTGAAGGATGAGTGTAAAGTAGTTTGAGCATTAATCTATTGGCAGAAACATGCTGCTAGATATTGAAAATTGGGCCGTGTTTTGATGAAATTTTGTAAGGCTGTTATGTGAACGGAGTGAGAAAGAGAAGCACTGATTAGGCGAAAATGGTAGAGCTGGATGAATTGTCTAAAGACTATAACTCTGTGCTGTAGTTAATTCAAGTTGAATCCATTATTTCAGATAAGTTATGGACGGAAGTACTTTTACAAAATAATAGGGATGAACGTTAAATTTCTGTGTATCTTTCTTTTTAAATTTTCATCCAAACAAACCGGTTGACTCTTGTAATCCCATTTAACTGAGAAAAATCAGTTTCTTGTGTTCTTGGCGGAGTCACTTGACATCTTCTGTTGTTTTGCTCTGTAATACTCTTGACATTAGTCTGGCCTTGGTGTCTTCATAAGTATAATTAGGACTAGTTTGAGCATTCTCACTTATATGTAGATCATAACTCAGCTATACCTGTGTAAATCATAACTGGTGTGATTAATAAACAGAATTTGTGTACTCTTCATCATTCAGATCCTAGTTATAGTCATCCCAAACAACATTGCTGTGCATAGTTTGACATGATTGTGTCTTTTCTTTACCTTTTCCAGTATGTGATGATCTTGTTGAATGGGCAAGTACCTATTGCATTTGGAGGCACTGAGGAGCCAGCTGCATATGGAGAACTGATCTCCATAGGGGGACTTGGTCCAAGTGTCAATGGAAATCTGAGTTCAACAATTGCAGAAATTCTTGAAACTAAGCTGTCAATTGACAGCTCTCGTTTCTACATCAAGTTTTATGATGCTCAGGTAATTTTTTTGTCCTGCCCTATATGATGTAGCTTTTTCAGAATTTGCTTGCCATAGAAAGAATGGTGCAACATGAAATTGCTCTTGAAGGCATGTTTGGGTTCCTTTTCTGGCCCCGAAATCCGCCAAATTGGGGATAGAAGAGGGATGGTTTTGGGGATTTTGGAAGCTTAGCTGAAAAATCCTCCTTTATCCTCTCCTTCTTAATAGCAACACTCCAAAATTTTCAATGAAACTTCCCCTTCACTTCCTCTCCATTATTATCCATCCAAACATAGCTTTATGGTTTTTCATGAATAATCTGAACAATATTTGTGACTAGCTCTCACCACTTTTTAGCTTGTTTGATATAAAGTGATTTCATATATTATCAATTATTTAATTATCTTTTAAGGGAAAATATCATTAAGGTCCCAACTAAGGAAAATAATATTAGAAGAAGTCTCATATTCTGATATTTTTTCCCTTGATTTGGACCTTAATGATATTTTCCCATTCTCTTTCATATGAATGATGGTGAGCTTGTCAGCAATACCGGTTCAGACAGTTTTCCTTCCATCAGCCATGTGCCCATGCCTACTATTTATTGATTTGGAAAACTCTATAAATTGATGTTTAAGTTTTTTTCACTGTTTGTCTCCTTTTGAGATTGCAAGGAAACAACCTTAAACATGTCATAAGTAGTCTTCTCAAATCATCTCAAAGTTACAATTAGGTTGTTCCAAAATTAATTTTTGCAATCTTAAGGTCTTACTATATTTTTCTAATGCAGAGATCATTTTTCGGGTACAATGGCTCTACTTTCTGATCAAGCATTCTTTCTAGTGATGGAAGAGCTCCATTGATATAGACTCTGGTAGGTTCATCTTTTGGTAAATTCTGTGAAATTTGGGTGCTTGATTTTGTAGTGGATGAAACACAAACATGATTATCAATTTGTGAAATGATATCTGTCTTTTTCTTTCATCCTGATCTTTCTGAAATTATTTACGCTCTCTTGACAACAGTGTCGATTTCATAATTTCTTCAAAATATGATACTCCTTTTAGTCCTTAATATAATATATATTTAACTAATTTGATTAGATTAAGGAAGTTAGTTAAGTTAGTTTGTATAACATGTATTTTCTAAAGTATGCGAGTTATTTTCCTTAATTCTTTCTTTCCTTCTCCTTCTTGATTATTGTTGAGGGAGTATCAACATGTGTAAATTAGAAAAAGAATGACAAATAAGAAAACTATGTCTTGTATTTAACACTAAGATCAACTCCCTAAATATATTTTATATTAAGTATCGGAGGGAATATTTTATAGTTAACAGAAAAGTAATATTATTCCCTTTTTTTTATAAGTAGCAATATATTCTTGCTTGGTTGTATCAAAATTAAAAAAATCAATTTTATCTTATATTTTGGACTGAAGGAAGTATTATTTATTATCTTCGGAGCCATCTATAAAAAAATAATACTCCATGATAGGTAAATTTTTAACTACTACTCTCCTCTGGTCCTAAATATAGGACATAGTTTATAGTCAAATTGCATTATAAATTATATCTTATATTCAGGACTGGAGATAGTACCATTTATTTCTAACTTTTTACAAATAGACCCGAAGATAATACTCCAATGATCACAAGCAATTAAATTTAGTTGAACAATTTACATTCAATAAAAGCAAGCAAGCTTATTTGGGAGAAACTTGGAGTTGATTTTTATTCAATAAAAGAATTACTAGACTTAGAAACTTGGAGTTGATTTTATTAGCAAAAGCAAGTAAGCTTATTTGGGATTGATGCAGTCTATACCAACAAGTTTGTGGTTGAGGTAGTTAATGGTTTCATCCCATAAAGATGAGAACACAAATTCTAATTCTAGAAAAAACACTTATTATAAGAGGCGAAAATTCTTTACATTCTAAATTTTGAAAAGAAAAACCCTTTATCATTTTTTTTTTTTTAAAAAAAAGAAGAAACCGAGTTTATTACTTTTGCTAAGCAATAGCAAACTGCTTTCTCCGTTATCAAATATAAAAAACAATTTAGGAAAATATTTTCTTATGAAATATAATAAATATTAGAAACTCTCATAAATATTTAATGTCATTCTTACAAAAATGCCCCTTATAAATAACCAATTAGACTTTGTTCTAACTAGGATTAATAACTACTCCTTCCGGCTCCTTTTTTATGATATTCCCTCTAGTTTCTAAATATAAGATATATGTAGCTGATTTGATTATGAATTAAAGAAATTCAGACCAAGTTGGTTGTATATAGAACCTTGTATTGTTCTCTTTCTCCTTAATTAGTGTTTCCTTCTCCTTCATGAAACTTATTGTTGTTGAGTATCGTGTATGGGTAAATGTAGGATAAGTATATGATAAATATGAAAATTATGTCTTTATATGATAAAATTAATTATTGCAGCAAACAAAATATATTATTATTAAGTTTCAGACATTGGAGAACATTAAGACTAACAGCTAAATTAACATTAAGACTAAAAAAGAAAGAAGAAATGATGATGATTGAAAAGGACTGTATGAAATTGAAGCAAAATGGAAATATATGACTTTGGTTTTTAATTTGACTCTTTGATTCTACTCTTTGTGATTGTACAATTGGGCTTTGGATCTTTATTTGTATGGCATCTTTCATCTTTCTTTCATCCGCCTGAAAACAGTCTCAATTCATGGTTCTAATTTTATTTGAATTAGTTATTTTTCATATACTGTGACTAAAGAATTAAAATTATTTTATGGTGAACTGCTTTCGGTCCTAAACATAATACAAAATTGACTTTTTAAAAGAAAATTAAAGAAACTAAATATGTTACTTAATCATATCATATGTTGTTTATCCTTATATTATATATCAGTTTATCAGTTTTTTTTTTTTTTTTTTTTGCTATAAAAGTTTTAGAAATGGGTTGGGCTCATCCCAGCATCCCCAGGGATGGGCGCTTGTCGATGCTGACATCTTAACGGAAGTACACATGCCTCCCCTCTCTGTAGCGTTTCCAGCTGCTTCCTAGACCCCTAGGACGAGAGAGTACACTGTGCGCCCACATCTCTGGCGTTTCCACACTTCCTAGACCCTGGATACCTCCCAGCGCCTTGACCAAGGCAGGGATCGAACCCCCTCCCTTGAGGTGAGGAAGTCCAATCCCTTTGCCAGTTGAACCCAAGGACGAGGGGTATCAGTTTATTAGTTAACCTAATTAGTTTGGAGAAAAAAATAAAAATACTCTAAAATAATTGAATTAACTTTTTTAATCTCTCTAAAAAGGTCAACTTTATATTATATTTAGGACCGAATGGAGTACTTTTTTTGTTTGGTTGCCCTAATGAATTAAATTTATTTCTAAATTGTTTTTCAAAGAAATATAATTAGTAAAATATAATATTTAAAGTTCTAATTTATTAAATAAACGTTGTTCACATTAATGTTTACATCTACACAACACACTTAATGCAATAAACAAACACAGTCATTAATTCATAATCAAAAGTAAATGATTGTCCGCAAGTAACTCACACGAAGCATAACAAACTTAACACTAAACAACATGAGTACGATGTCTATCATTTTCATCTTCTTCACCACTATCGTTAATTTTAAACACATTTGATTGTGTTTTACCTTGAGTTGTAAGCTATGTTTCATAGGTAAAAATATTAAGAATATCTTTTATTACATTATGAACACATCCATAATCTTTATTTGCAACAAATAATAAATTAAATCATAAAATCAAAATATAGTTATTATGTATTTGTAATTAAATGGATAAATAATTGTATTATAAATATAATATACATATAAATTAGTAAATTAAATGGCCAGTCAAGTTAACAAAAATAAAAATAAAAGGTCTAACGGGTCGGCCTTTGGCCTTGCAAGATCGAGTTACGAAGCTCGAGCAGCTTGGTTCGATCTCCCAGTTTTATGAATTGATTGGCTGTTACCTTTAGATATGCTTATGTCATTTTCTATTTGATACTAATCCAAAGGTAATCATGGAACAAAATGATTGAATTGGATTGAAATACATAGAACACGTGATCCTAAAATCAAGGTAATTCAACATGTGAGGGCATTTTTAAGGCATGATTAAAAATTCAGGGGAAAAAAGGTCAACTATGGAGGAAAGTGATTCTCTTATGGGCCTTTTAATTGGTTGGAAAGAGAAGCTTTTTCCAAAATTCAAAGTATATATATAAAATAATTGTTACATTATCGTTATCATCGTTTCTTTCTTTTCTTCTCTTTCTTTCTTTCTTTTTAATTTAAGGGACAAAAGAAAATTTTCTTAATACACAAACTCATTTCCTTCATTTTATTCTTGTTTGGATTTCATTTTAATCTTCATGTTAAATAGGTCGTATTGATGATGTTAAGGAGCAAGGTGCAATTGCCATTATAGAAAGATTATACTCCCTTCAGTCCTAATTATAAGATAGAGTTAACTTTTTTTAGAGATATTAAGGAAGCTAAATAAATTACTTAATCATATCATATGTTGTGTATCATTAGATTATATATTAGCTTATTAGTTAAACTAATTAGTTTTACGAAAAAATTAAAAATTAAAATACTTTAAAATAATTTAATTAGGTTCATTGATCTCTTTAAAAAAAATCAATTTTGTCTTATATTTAGAATCGGAGAACCTTGTAGGAGTTAGCTGAGGTATCCTAATCTTATCAAAAAAAAAAGAATCGGAGAAAGTATGTTATATATTATCTTCGGACCCATCTATAAAAAAAATAATACTCTGTGATAGGTAAATTCTTAACTACTCCTCTCCTTTAGTCCTATATATAGGACATAGTTTATAGTACACACAGATACACCCCCCCTTTGTTACATAGGTATTGTCTTTAATCAATATTAGTTGACTAAATCTACATAATTCAATTATTTGTAACTTACTGTTAAAAAAAAATTATTTGTAACTTAGCCAATATTAGTCTAACTCCATATATTTTATTTCACTTGTTACTTATGTTTAATAATGGAGGGAGGGAGTAACTAATAAAAGTAAATGAACTGCTACTTATATTCAATTGGAGATATGAGGAATTGCTTCCTTTTGATGTTGTGCACACGATGATGGCTACTTATTTCCAAGTTCCAACAGCTAGCTAGTTGCTTGCCATTATCCAAAAGATAACATAAGCATGACTGCATGAGCACAGAACTATTGTCATCAACTTTGATTTCCATCCCCCCTCCCCCCCACCCAGGAAAACACACACACACACACACAAGCAAAGACAGAGAGGACTGCCTTACCTTGTCACGTGTTCCACATTGAGAGGTTCTTTTTAAAAGTGGGATCTTATAATGTTTTCGGTTCCTATCTCTAACAGCTAACTTTTGAAGTGTGGTTCTGCCAAAGACTTATGCTACATACATACCTATACTTTTTACATCTCTATTATTGATTTATGCAACCATTTGAGAGAATTTCAAAACTGATTTGTAGAAATTAAAAAAACTGTCATTCACTGAAGGTGCTTGGTAAGCGAACTGCATGTATCAGGTCCAACTCTAGGTCGTATCACCGAAACTTACACACAAGCTTTAAACTTTAGACTATTAGAGTTTAAACTAGAGTGACATGGTAGATTTACGGCACAAGAAAGGAAGAGAGACGAGAGATAACCAGAAAGCTCAATAGATAGAGTGAAGAATAGTGAAAGGAGATGCCACCAATTTATAGGATTAGAGTATATGTAATATGTATGATAAAATGCAGCTTTATTATTATAAATATTATTATTGCAGCAAAGCACAAAGGGCTTACAACGATTACATTATGGCTTTTAGACATTGGAAAGAACATTAAGACTAAAACTAAGTGACCTGAAGAGACTCTTGAAAAGAGAAGAAGAAGAAGGAGATGCAGAAAAAGACTGGTCATGATGAACTGAAGCGAACTCCCTAATTAAAAGACTCTTGGTGTTTTTGTTGTGATTATATGCTCATTGGGCTTTCAGGATCATTGAGAGCTGCAATGGCTGCTTGGATCTTTATCTGTACAACATCTTTCTCTTCTTCATCCGCCTGAAAACAGCACAATGCTTGGAAACAATTTTTTAAATTTATTTTTCATATATTTATCGATTGACTGTGAAATACATGAGAATTTTAGTAAAATTGAAGGGATATATGATATCTATATGCAAGTATAATTTACTCTTAAAATAATAATAAATCACTTCCTAATATATTTTTCATCACAAGATAAGGGGGTGATAAATATAAATAAGCATCACTTAGGTTTCTTCTAGATCTGCATTAATTATTAGTAGAGCTAACCAGCTAGCATTGGATTCAAATTTCGTGCTAAACCAGCTATATATGATTATGACACTTCAGTATCTGGCACGTTTGAAACCAGTTATATTTTGTAATTGATGTGACTTTTATAGTGCTGGCCAAATTAAATATTAATTACTTCATAGTTAATTAATAATCACATACGGCTTTGTCTTTTTTAGTAGGGAGAATCCCATATAAAGACGGTTGAAATAACCAAATTCTAATTTGGGTTACTAAATTTAACAAATTATTAATAAGGTTATATGACACAATTAAGGATTTAGAATTTGGAACAAATTACCTCTATATCCCTTAGTTATTAAACAAAAAAGCAAAATTGAAGATAGATTGTTTACGCGCTACGTAAGAACCCTAACGGCACAAAATTCATTGGAGGCCTCAACATCATCAGAAAATCAACAAAGAAGGCTAAGGTAAGTTGGTTGTAATGTTAAATCTTTATTCCTTAACCCTTTTTAGTTAATTTATGTACTGGAGATAGTATAGTGTATCAATACAATATTTTTGTATAATTAGATGATCTCATAGATTTCATGGGGGATCAAACGATAAGACGCATTTGAATGAGCTGATCCCAAAGCGGAGATGGAATCTGTCGAGGAGCACTTATCGAAGTAGCATCGCCCAGGTTGAGAAGGAATCGCTTAGGTTTCTTCGGAACCATAAGAATATGAATGATTACTTGACGTAATCTCAATATCAAAAAAGGACTATGCTATATATAGAGATATATAATTATTATAGAAGTTTCATCTCTATCTCTTAGTGAGCTAGCCGCTACTATAGTTTTAAGGGATTTGTTCAATGAATTCTTTTCTGCCAGTTTCAAGTATCCTACTAAATCAACCCATTTACAAGCAAGATAGACCAAATGACTTTACTGTAGGAAGAATCCTAGAAGAGGTGATACACTAATTCTGGATGCAAGAAATTTTGAGATTTTGCTGTTAAGTTTATAACCTTAAAATACAAGTTCCATCGTTGTCTTCCTTCAAAATAGTGTATTTGAATGAAAGCTCGACATGTTTTGGGAATAATGTTTCTGGGTTTATTCTTGAGCTTGACTGTTTATGGTGCTCAAACTGAGTCCAAAAGTGATAATTGGAGGTTGACTCTTCCCAAAACAGAGTTGTGGTAAACTGTATTATTCTATCTGCCAACAACTGATTGAAGTTTTCCTCAAATGAATCTGAGATATATCAGCTTTTTTAATTCAAAAGATGTAGTAGATATGCTTTTATTATTTGATCAACGCAATGGAGAAAATACCCCATGATTCTACCTTTTCTAAGGGTAAAAAGGAATGCAGTATCAGGGGTAGGCTTTGACAAATCAAAGTCTTAATGGACTATTGTGTATTCATAAACTAAATAGCAGGAGGAGGAGGTCTTGTGTTAATTTTTGATACAATTGAAGCAAAACTCTGGATGTGAGTGGATGATTTGATGTTTTCCACAATACATATTAATGGCGATGAGATACTGTTTTAAGCAATTTCAAAGCGTAACAACTCTTATCTAGAAACTCAGTTCACACCTTTGAGCATCCTCTCTATTAGAATTGGGAGATATTGTTGAAGGTTATTGTAAACATGGCTATTCTTTTGATTTATCTGATATGGTTTTAAAGCTGCAAGTTGTCTTGAGTTAATTAAAAAGTGCTTATAACAAGTTTGATTAAGTTTCATCTCTTTCTTGTTATCAATTTTGGAAGATTATTTATGTTATGTGCATTTTATAAAGTGATGATGATAGCAAACAATATACATGATAATGAAAGTTGTCTTGTTTGATGTAGGTTGGCACAAAAAATGGCTTCTTTAGGATCAACATCTGAAAAAGAACTATTGTGTTTTTTTCATGTTGGTGGACAATTTGAGAAGAATGTTGAAGGGAGATTTCAATATAATGGAGGAAGTGTAAGGATAAAAACTATAAGACAAGGAATGACACTTGAAGAATTGAGAGTAATGATATCATCATGGATTGACATTAATTGTTATAGTAGTGAGATAAAATACACTGTGACATTTGATGAGAAGACTCTAGTAGATCTTGTTGATGATGTTGAACTTGCAAACCTTTTTCACTATAATGAAAGAAGTGGGCATGTGTATATAGCATGTAAAGGCAATGACAATCTGTAGGAAACAATTGGTAATCCACAAAAGTAAGTGATTTTGTTGTTCTTTTTTTTTTTTTAAATGTTGTCATTTGTTATAGTATTGTTGTCAACAAGGTAATAAAAGTTGTGGTTATGTAATGAGCATTGAGACAATCGTTGGTCGCCCCGACAAAAGCTCTCAAGCTCCAAGTAATTTGGACAATGAATTTGAACATGTGTCTTATGATAATGGTCTCGACCACCTAACTTATGAAGATGGTGTAGGGCCTAGCAGCATACTATGTGAAGTACAAAGTGCACCCACACCTATGCCTGAGTTGAACTCATTGAAATGGAAAGGAAAGGTGTCAGGAGTATGGAAAACCTTTGCAAATGCTAATGCTTTCAAGCAAGCTCTGTACAAGTATAGTATTGCTCACAATTTTGAGTACACATTTTTAAGGAACAACAAGGAAAGGATGTCTGTGAAATGTAAGATTGAAGGGTGTCCTTGGAAGATAACAACAAATGCGATGGGGAGGACCACTCCTTTCCTCCGTGTGACATACTTAAAAAATGAGCACATTCATCATGCACAAGATAATCTTCACGTGAACCACAGTGGTAGGGCAACTCTTACATCATCTATTATTGTTGAGGAGGTGAGGTCCCACGTAGACAAGCGCCCTGGTGAAATTAGAAAGACATTGCAAAGAGATTACGGTGTGAATTTGACGTATAAACAGGCATACACTGCTAAGTTAAAAGCACTTGAAGAGGTTAAGGGTAGACCAGAGTAGTCTTATATGCTTATACCATGGTTATGCCAACGATTGAAGGAAACTGATCCAACAACAGTTGCTGAATTTGTAGCTTCTGAGAATAACACATTTGAGCGTGTTTTTATAGCATATGGTTGTTGCATAGATGGGTTCTTAATTGGGGCAAGACATGTATTGTACATAGATAGGACTTTTTTAAGCAGACCATATAAGGGCACCCTACTGTCAGCCTCCGCATATGATGCAGACAATGAGTTGTTGCCATTTGCAATTGCTATTGTGAAGGGAGAGAGATTGGAAGACTGGAGGTGGTTTTTATACATGATTAAACAAAAAATAGGGTCAATTCAGATTACAATAGTTTCTGATCGTCACAATGCTATAATAGGAGCTGTGCAAGCAATATTCGGTTGTGAGAGGCATGCATTTTGCTATCGGCATGTGAAGGAAAACTTTAGTGCAGAATTGATGAAAATAAACAAAGTAAGTAGAAGGATGAGTTCCCAGAGCAAGGATGAAGCACTAAAGTTTCTTGATAATATCGCATATGCAAGGCTTCAAAATGAGTTCAATGATGCTATGGAAGATATGAGAGAATTCTCAACGCATCTATTTGAATGGCTTATGAATCATGGGGACATTGATAGGTGGGCTTTAAGCCAATTTCCATTTAAACGATGGAATAATATAACAACAAATCTTGCTGAATCATTCAATGCGTGGATGGTAAATGAGAGAAGGCATAATGTTGCCCAGTTGATCCATGAACACCGAGAGAAGGTGGCCAAGAAAATGTATGCCTCAGCTATAGCAATGAGTAAGTGGAGAAATGGTGTAGGTCCAAAAACAGAGTCAAAAGTACGGGAAAGTGTAGGGAAAATTGAACAAATGAATCCGGTACATTACGGAGGGAATAAGGTTTGTGTCCATCCGCTATGGAGACCTAGAGGTTGATCTTGGCTTACATGAATGTAGTTGTGCAAAATGGCAAATGTCCGGAATTCCGTGTGCACACGCTTGTGCAGCAATCAAGCTTACCCATGGCAATGTATATGATTATGTTGATGAATGCTATAAAATTACATCTCAAGAAAAAATTTATAGTCGATGTATGACTCCAGTTGTGACAATTGACACGCCAAACGTTGAGGATTGCAGGATAGAAAATATATTAGGTCAAACCTTCCTTGGACCACCTCAGACCAGTAGACCCCTTGGAAGACCGCCTATTAGAAGATGTGAATCACAATTCCAGAACAAGAAAATTTACCACTGTGCAAGATGCCATGAAGCAGGCCATACTAGAAGGAGTTGCAAAAATCCAAATCCCTATTAATTTTTGTTAATTTTGTGTTGATTAGAAGTCAGGACTCAGCAAATTTCCAACTTGAACTTTTTGCTTATGCACGATTTTAATTTTGACTGATTGGTATTGTTTTATTTACACATGATTTTAATTTTGACTGATTTGTATTGTTTTATTTACGCATGATTTTAATTTTGACTGATTTGTATTGTTTTATTTAGTCATTTTGTGCTTAAGAAGTTGATCTTTAGAAATATATTTTAAAGCATCATGGAATGTAAGATTCAATAAGAGTATTTTTAGAAATATACTTTAAAGCATCATGGAATTTTGATCTATGTATTTTAAAAAAGGCATAGGCTAAAAAAATTGGTATCATACTCAAAGACTGGATGGAGCGTTAGGGTCCGTTTGGATGAGCTTTTTTGATCAAAAAAGTACTTTTTTAATGCTAAAAAAATGCTTTTTAATTAATTTATGTGTTTAGATGATATTCTTTTGAAAAAGTAAAAGTCACAAAAAAAAGAAGCTAAAATGCTGTTTTTTTTTAAAAGCTTTAATTTGGAGCTTAAAAAAAAGTACTACAAAAAAAGAAACTTTTTTAAAAGCCCATCCAAACGGGCCCGGCTTTATATGACCCAAACTCCAACTGTATATACAACATGGAAGTAAAGAACAATTCATCTATCAATTTGCAATAGAAATCTGTCAATGACCATCTTGTTCACATCAGAAAGAGACCAGTGATGATGTGTCTCTTTTTCCCGTTCAACATTTTGAGCCGCTCGGCCTCGGCCTATGCCCCTTCCCCTACCACAATAAAAGGAAAACATAATTAACCCCCAAGAAAATATTCAAGTCCTAGATTATGAGATTGCAAGACATTACAAAGTTTAATCGCAAGACAAGTCCTTCAATACTATAGATCTGTCTTGAGGTTCATTAAATAACACTGACACCTAAAATAACAGTTATTTAGAAAAACCAAGAAATTTTGTCTTTATGCACATGGGAATCTCGACAAGATACGAGTTTGAAAGAATGAGATCATTAGTGAAATACCTTGCATGCACTAGTTAAAAGCTTGTGTGTAAGAAAGCATAGTTAAATTCTCATGGAAAATAAATGTGAAATGATAAAGTAGTTTCTTTTCCATAACATTAGTTGGATAAATCACATTTATGTTAAGGAAGGCGAAAGTTGGTCATGAACATAAATGCAGAAGGTTTAATAACGAGTCTAAGATAACTTCCTAATGAATTTATATAATCTTACCTCCAGTAAAGCTTATATATGCACAAACACAGGAGAATAAAAAACTTTTTAACATAGGTTTAAGAAAGAAAGCAAATACATCAACAAGCACATGGATTTAACTATCAGGAAAAGTGTAATTACCATCTTGCTTCTCTTAGAGTGCCCATGCCCATGGCCATAGTCAAGAACCCTGCTGACAACATCCTTCAAAAAATCAAAGACATTATAGCTTTGTACACAATGCTTTTTGCAATTTAGATTTACACGGGGTATAATGGATTAAGTAAATATGTTAAAGTAAAATCATTGAATTAACACTAGTGCAAAAAAGGGCTTTAAGACTGCCTCATTTGGAGCGGATAATCGACGCACCGGTCTTAAAGGTGTGACCGGTGGCAGTTTTGTAAATAAAAAGAACTTCTTAAACAATGAAGGGCTATAAGACCGCCTCATTTAGAGTGGATAATCGAAGCACCGGTCTTAATGGTGTGACCGGTGGCAGTTTTGTAAATAAAAAGAACTTCTTACATAATGAAGGACGCCTTATTAAGACCGGACTAAGTATCGACTCCGGTCCTAAATCATGACCTAGTGGCATATTTGTAAATATAAAGAACTTCTTATTCTGATCAATTTTTCATAGATCTTATCCAGACCTGTTAAAATAACAACCGGTCTTAAAAATGTTAATAAAAAATTGAAATATCAAATACTTTTATGGAGAAATCTCATCAAGGCAGACTTATATTTTCTACACTCCAAAATAATACGGAAAAATATAAATATAAAGGTATTAAAGTTTTAAGACCGAACATATATAAAAGCCGGTCTTAAAACTTTGATTTTTAAGACCGAACTTAAAATTTGTCTGGTACTAAAGTTTAAATAAAAAAGTAATAAATGTTAAGACCATAGTTCTGAGAATGGCCAGGTCTTAAAAGTTAGACTTTTAAAAACGGACAAAAAATTTGCCTAAGGTACTAAAGTTTGAATAAAAATTAATTAATTTTAAGATCGGACATATATAGAGATCGGTCTTAAAGGTTATCTTTTAAGACCGTATATGTGTATTTGTCCAGGTCTTAAAATGAAGCGCCAAACGTTAACTTCACGCGAAGCTTTTGTCACTCTCACACTCTCCTTTGAAGAACCCCTGTTCACGTTGCGAAACCCTTCTGTTCCATTACCTCTCTTCCTCGCCCGCAGCCCGTTAGCCTCTGTTACTCCCTCATTTTCTCAGGCATTCCTTTCTTACTGTCTTGAAAATGAACGGTGAAAACGATTCCACTCGTGTTCTTGAAACTCCAGATACTGGTTTGACTGGGGAGGGTCGGACAAACGAACCTCTTCATCTCACATTGAGCCTCTCGCAGGTACCTTCCGTGGTAGAAGCGGCACACGAATGATGGAAGTATCCCTTAGTCGGAATTCGGGGACGAAGCTCGAGATTCTTTTTGATGAAAATTTGCAACCTTTCGGTCTAATAAAAGCACATATACTAGTTTTGTCTGGCGCTCTAGTACGCAGCAAGGTTAGCATTTTGACCGATGAGTGGAAAAATGTGGACCAAAAACAATAAAGGATCCTATGTGGGACACTATCAGGCTTACATTCACCGTCCACGAGTCCGAGAAGTTGAAAGACTCAACATTGTCTTATTGTCTTTGAGCGGTTCGTGAAGTTTAAGACCTTCTGGCTAACACTTATATTTTTGCCGAGGAGAAGCGACCATCAACCCCTGGGACAAGTACAAATTTCTTGATGAACAAACTTGGCAACAATTTGTTCGAAGCGGACCACTCTGAAGCTCGGTGAGTTATATTTAGTTTTGTTTGCACTTTTGTTTGCTTATTAACCTCGTGAGGATATGTGAATGTTATTGTGTACATCTAATCTCGTTAGTTAAATGGTTTGGTGTGTGAATAGAAGTATACATTTTTTGCCTTTGTCTACATGAGAGGAGCATGTCCTAGTTCCATGCAAGTTTGATATGTAAAGCGTGTAATGGCCATGGTTAGGCGTTCTTTGTTAGTTAGTTAGTTATTCTAATATGTGTAGGAACCATTTATGATGAATGAATGAATTGGTGAGTTGGCGGCATTTACGCAACTCCCTTTCCTTTGGTTTTCCCAATTTCTTCTACAATGCTACATCTTCCTTAAGTAAAATGTTGAAACTTGATGAAGTGAATTTGACTAATGTTTGACGTTCATATCAAGCAGAAGTTCTCTAATTTTTGTTAGTGACATGTCTGGAATTCATAATTGATATATAGTTGTTTTCAATCCCGATTCACGAAAATAAGGGAAAAATATCGGGAGATTGGGAGAAAGAATGATTGCCTACACGGGGCTTCTCGCGGCGGATATGAAAAGGCCGAAAAGATTTGATGGCAGCCAAACGGAAGAGATTGGAAGATGAAGCTGAATCCAATCCTTCTATGGTAGTTGACCAGCCGCCATCTCCAATACGTCGCGAGGAGCTGTGGTTGTATATTCGGCAAAAGCCAAGCGGCACCTACACGAGTGAAAAAACTCGTGTAGTTCTTTGAACAATTGTAAGTATCGATATTGTTATTTTTACTTACTAAACATGTTTCATCACTAAGCTTCTCGTTATCTGTATCTTACATGGAAGATCTTAAAAAGAAAGAGCAGAGGGATCTTTGCGTCGGACGGGAGGAATGATGTTCTGACCGCTGCGACCAGAAAACCAGATCACTCGGGGCGTGTAAGGGGGGGTAAATCCAAACGCCACGAGACAAAGTATGGTTACCAGGAGGAGATGGATCGAGCGCTGGCCAAATTAAGTGAGGAATCGGCGCGAAAGATGCTACATTGAGGATGTTTCAATCGAGATGAGCAAGATGAAGGAGGAGATGGATAAAATGAAGTTCCTCTCGATGAGCTCTCGGCCGAGAGACAGTGTGGATCCCTTGACACCTTCAGCTGCACCTATGCAGCAAAAGAGCACTAGAGGGAGCTGCATTGTTGGACAGTCAGAGCAACATTGTCATCTGTATGTGGAGGATCGTGATGGTCATAGACAATTGGTTGCTAAAGGGACATCCACAACTTGGGATCAACTGTACACCACGAACAAATGGTCGATGATGAAGTCGAGTGTCGGTTGAAGAGGTGATCTTTGATGCACTGTCCCTCTCCAGTGATGAAGTGAAGGTTGTGAGTGATGTCAAGGGAACCTTCATCTCTTGGCCAGTGAAGCTTGTAGATGTCTCTACTCCTCCTCAAGCTCCACCCCCTCATCAAGCTTCAACCCCTCCTCAATCTCCAGCCCCTCCTCAAGCTCCACCCCCTCCTCAAGCTCCACCCCTACTGCTAACTTGACGGCCAAGGAAAAAATACAAGATTTGGTAGCCCAAAAATGGTTTAAAGATAAATCGTGGCCTGTCGATGAAGTAATAGGCCTCCTCATCCTGGACCGGTTTACATTGATAATGAAGATGTAGAGTCCATGCCGCTTCGGAAAGGAGGTTACTAGTCCATGTGTTCAAATATTTATGAAGTAAGTATCTTCTTCCTTGATTACATAATTGAAATGCACCGTTTAGACACACATATATACATATATACTAATTCCCTCATCGATGTCATTCTTGTAGGTGCATGCACGAGAACCCGGCTTCAACGAGGCGAGAATTTCGGATTTTGGATTCTTGTGCCTGTGTATGCAAGCACAACACTACCTCTGGAATTGAGACAGAGTACATATCAAATAGGTTGTGTAAAGTGCAAAGAAAGGTGTACTTGTTTCCACACCAGCTCGGGTACATATATACTTGTACTGCAATTCACTTAATATAATTATGCTACATATATATATATATATCATTGAGTACTTTCTCGCTTGTGAATTTTCAGCAACCAGCTGCGTTGGTCGTCATGAACATGGAGTTGCATTATGTTATCTTCTTATGCTCCACTCACGCGATCCATCGACTACGTTGAAGCAGATGATCACCAAGTAAGAATGTCATTTTGATTGTCTTGTCTGAAATCTCTGTTGTGAATTTTTAGTGAACATTACTGATAAATTTGTGATTTTGATGATAGTGCCATGAAGACCTTCCGTGTTGAGGTAAAAAAAAGCGTGTTTGAAGTTGGTCAGTAAGCTATATATGCTCTTATATATATTTATTGTTATTTTTAGACCCGTCGGCAACCGGAAGGATCGAACTTATGTGGCCCGTACGTCATGAAACACTTATATGATATTGTGACGGAGGGAAACACTAAAGTCACTTTAAGGGTAAGATGTTATGGCTGAATTCAGTCACTGATGGCTTAATGTTACATATGAAATATGCACATAATATGTTATTTACATTTACTGTCTTTGATGTTACGAGAGGTTTGCTGTGAAGAGCCATTTGATGATGATGAAATCGAGCACATACGCGAGGTTTTTGTGAATATCTGTATAAACTAGTCTTAGAAAATCCAAGTCGGGACAATAATTAATGTCCTAAATTAATTCATTTGTAAATAATATATGATCTTTGTAGCAACAATAGCCTTACGTACATTTGTTTATTTTTTCGACTAGCTAATTCATTCATTTGTAAATATAGCAATGTAATTCAATAATAAATTTGTTTATTTTTTCGAACAATTTGTGTGTGTCCATTTTGGGTTTCGAATGAATGGGATGTTTCGTCCATTTTAAGACCGTATATTTAACAAATATCCGGTCCTAAAAGTCTTCGTCTAATTCTAAAAAATTTGGGTAGAGACTTTTAGGACCGTATATTTGTTAAAAGTACGGTCCTAAAGGTCTTCGTCCATTTTAAGACCGTATATTTAACAAATATCCGGTCCTAAAAGTCTTCGTCTAATTCTAAAAAATATGGGTAGAGACTTTTAGGACCGTATGTATGTCAAATATCCGGTCCTAAAAGTATAGAAAATATACGGCTAAAATATTAGGACCGTATATTTGTTAGTAGTCAGGTCTTAAAAGTCTTCATTTTATTTAATAGATTTCGAAACCTTTAGGACCGTATATTTGTTAGTTGTCTGCTCCTAACTTTAAATTTTAAAATAAGGCTTAATTTTTAGGACCGAGGATTTATTATACGTCCGGTCCTAATATTCTTCATTTAAATAGAGTTGGTGACTCGATTTTTGACATATCGTTAGGGTTCAAGGCAACCATGTTTGGCGTTCTTCTCAAGTTTTGTGCTTCGTTGCTCTCGTTTCTACTTTTCGGATGTGAAGAACGTCATCGGTGTCCCTTTTCTTTTTGTCGGAAAAGAAAGAAGATAACGAAAACGACACCGAAAATTTTCATCACATCCGGAAAAGTAGAGGGAAGACAACGATGGTCCAAACTTGAGAATAGTCGTCACTCTGTTTGTTTTTATTCGAAAAAGGTAAATAATGTTTTTTGTTTTGTTTTGTATGGTCGCAATTGTTAACTTTATTCTCGCAAACTTTTAAGATTGATCACCACGAATAGGACAATGTTTTGTTTGTTCTTGTTGTCGGAGAAAAAAGAACATAAAGTTAAAGACAAACAAGGAAGGCGATTGGGAAATAAAAATTTTATTTAATAATTTTTTTTCTGCTATCTCGTAAGGCAGCAGTACAAAAAAAAAAACTTAAAAATTCTAATCCTCCCCATCGTTGTCGGAGGGGAGGGAATGGTCGGAGACGTCGTCATCAGAGGTATGGTACTCAACGTCATTGGCGTCGAGTACCGCTTTCGGCTTGTTGTTGACGGCGTGATAGACTGAAACAGCTTGCCCAAGCGTCGGTCTATATGATCGACGCGGGCTATCAGTGCTCAAAGCATGCTTGAAGTCTCGGTTTCGGAGGCAACGGAGGAGGATATGGAGGTGCCTCGAGATTTCGCCCGTAAGGAGGACCTCGTCGTGGTGGAGAAGCCATTACGGTGGAGGTTCTAGGAGGAGATGGAGATGAATGTTAAGAAAGTAACAACGGGTTTAAATAGAGAACCCATCCCGAAGAATGTGAAACGCGGAAACATTAACGAGGAGACGCATATTTGCTCGGAATACGAGGAGACGCCTAGTTGGGAAGTTTATGTGGAAGCCGAAGAGACTCAATTCATTTCAACAATGGGGAAGGGACTCTTGAAAAGAATGAACTTTTAATACCGGATCTGTGTGAGATCCGTTCTTAAAAGTAATATTTTTAACCAAAGATTTTTACTTGAAAAAATAAATTGAAATATAAAAATAAATGAGTTTTAGGACCGGATACAAAGTAATATATCGGTCTTAAATGAGTTTTAGGACCGGATATTTGATAAAAGGACGGTCTTAAAAGTAATTGAATTAAAAATTAGTTTTAGGACCGGATACCAAGTAATATATCGGTCTTAAATGAGTTTTAGGACCGGATATGTGATAAAAGGACGGTCTTAAAAGTAATTGAATTAAAATTAGGACCGGATATAAGATAAAAGTCTGGTCTTAAAAGTTTGTATAAAAGTAAAATGACGAATTCATCATCGATGTTTATCTCTCCCGCCATCCGTCTTTATATACTCCACACACTACCTCTTTGTCCTTGTTAACTCCTCACTTCCTAGCTCTACGCCCAACTTCTCAAATCCTCAAACCATGGTTAGATACAAGCAAAGCGCTCGTAGGGTGCATACACGCCTCTCACTCGTGCCATGGCTAGATCATTATATGGTGCGCCTCCTCCGACAAGGTGCGTCGTATTGTTTCCGAAGACTCTCGGGTCGTTGGACCCATTGTTATTTCTTCGGATGATGAAGAGATTGATCATGCCGCACCCCTCGATCCTTTTGCCGATCCTTTCCTTGCCGAGTTCAACCGTCATCTTGGCGGCCATGCGAGATGTTCGTAATCCCCCTCTCAACCTGTTGGCCCAGTAGCGCCTACCTCGACCCTCTCTCGCTCTCTGTAATGATCCATTCATATTGCGGGTGGAGAGAATAAGACAACAACTTGCTGATCTCAGGGGAAATTAATGCTCTTCACGCCGAAATCGCCGAGGTTGTTCGATCAGATTCTTGTGGATGATAATATTCACTTGTTTTTCATTTGTGTTTTTGTTGTTGTGTATATATTCGAAGTAATGTAAGAAACATTAAGAACACTATATGAATTTTGGCTCTTCTCCGGTAATTCATTAAAGAAACTTATTCTCCAATTTTGCTTTATTTTTGTCCAAAAAATATCATTTATTTTATTGATTTAATATACCAATCACGAAGGCCATTAAGACCGGACATTTTATTTTATAAGTAACGGATCTAAAGATAATTTGAATTTTAGGACCGGATGTTTTATAAACCTCGGTCTTAAAACTTAAAAGTCTAATAAAATTTTAGGGCCAGGATAATTTTAAAACTCCGGTCTTAAAATGTTAGTTGTATCTTTAGGACCGGACATTTAATTAATAACCGGTATTAATAAAATCCAAAAAGCTAAATAAGGTATCTTTGTCGCGCGGAAAAATTAAATTTCCCTCTCGAACTCTTGTCGCGCCGAAAGTGAATACTGTGTTCCGACTCGAAATTTCCCTCTCGGCTTCGTCGCCGCGTCAGCGTACCTTTCTCGACAATCACTCTCGGTTCCTTAGCTAACGTCTATAGACGAAGCTGTAAGAGATGTTTCGGTTAAAACTTTATTACTTTCCAGCTTATCGTTCTTGGTTTTTCATGGGTTTAACGAAATCAGTGTAATGTTGTTATGGGTATTCTCTGTTGTTAACGAATATTGTTTTTGAAGATTATATTTGCACTTTAGACCTACCCAACTGACCAACAAGTGTTTTTAGGTTACTCTTGCTGTCTTGTCTCGCAACATCAACGTTCGTGAGCGGAGAAGTAAGACGACTCAAGAAACGCATATGCTCGAGGTTAGTCCACAAGACCTTCATCCCCGCATTTAATTTCCTCGTCTTGCATTTATTTTGGTTCTTGGATTCACTGTGATGCATTTATGACCAAAAGTAATTCTTAATTCGTCTAAATAATATATAGGAATTCTACTATGGATCACAGTTGGATAGATGCTTTACGAACGAGTATTGAATATCAGAATGGGGTTAGGGAATTTATAGAATTTGCTAAACAAAATGCCCATGATGATGGGGGGAAGTATTATTGCCCTTGTGTAAAATGTTTGAATGAGTGTCGACTATGTCTTGAAGTTATACGCACACATTTAATTTGTCACGGATTTTGTAAGACTTATACGATATGGGTATGGCATGGTGAACAAGTGCCATCAAGTGGGAAACAACATGGGGAAGTGGCCTTTGATGATAATGACACGGATATGGATGATCGCATAGAGGACATTATCCGTGATGTAGGAGAAGAGGCTTTTGAGCGATCACATGCATATGGTAATATGTGCAATGTGATGCAGAGACACCGCTATACCGTGGGTGTAAAAAATACCAATTGTTGAACGCTGTATTGAAATTGGTAAGCTTGAAGGCACGTCATGGATGGAGCGACAAGAGTTTTTTAGAATTGCTTGAGGCTTTGAAGGACATGCTTCCGGATGATAACGTGTTGCCGCATCGCTACTATGATGCTAAGAAGATACTTTGTCCACCGGGATGGAGTACAAAAAGATCCATGCATGCCCGAATGATTGTGTATTATATAGAAAAGAGTTTGAAGAGAAGCGAGTTGTCCGATATGTGAAACCCCACGGTACAAGTCGGATAAGGGGCGCAAAAGTGTTGTGGTATCTTCCAATCATACCAAGGTTCAAGCGGTTGTTTGCGAATGAAAATGATGCAAAAATATGAGGTGGCATGCGAGATGAGAGGATTTCGGATGGGCGGCTTCGACATCCGGCCGATTCTTCTCAATGGAAGAAGATCGATCAATTATTTCCGAACTTCGGCGAAGAACCTAGGAACCTCGAGCTTGCCCTTAGCACGGATGGAATGAATCCCTATGGAAGCCTTAGCAAAGATACATAGCTCATGGCCCGTAGTCCCGATTGTTTACAACTTATCTCCTATGTTATGCATGAAACGAAAGTACATCATGCTGTCTATGTTGAAAGGTATAGTGTAAAAGGTCATAAAGCATGTACGGTTTGTGAAGAAGGCACACGCTACCATCAACTTCAACATGGAAGAAAGACGGTGTATCTTGGACAGGAGATTTCTTAGGCGGGGCCACCCATATCGTCGATTAAAGAAGGCCTTTTTGGTGGCCAAGAGTATGAAGAAGCTCGGTGGCATTGGTCGGGAGCAAGTGTATGAAAAGGTTAAAAATATCGGTGTCATCTTCGGTAAGCTTTGGAAAGAGTAGAAAAGAAACAAATATATGGAAGAAGAGATCTGTATTCTTTGATCTTCCCTATTGGCGCAATCTTGATGTGAGACAACGTATTGATGTCATGCATGTGGAGAAGAACGTATGTGATAGTATTGTGGGCACGCTTCTCAACATACAAGGTAGTTCGAAGGATGGTGTGAAGGCAAGATTGGATTTGCAAGCAATGGGAATACGCGAAGACTTGCATCCAAGGCCATATGGGAAGAGAACTTATTGTCCCAGGCTTCTCATACTTTGTCTAAGGATGAGAAACGAAGCTTTGTGAGTGTTTACATGGCACAAAAGTTCCCTCGAGGTATTCTTCAAATTTTAAGAGGCTTGTCTCGATGAAGGACTTGAAATTAGTAGGCCAAAAGTCTCATGACTGTCATGTCTTGATGCACAGCTACTCCCAGTAGCTATTCGAGAGATTGCCGAATATGATCTTCAGGTCGTTTTGACTAGACTTTGTTTCTTCTTCAATGCGGTTTGTAGTAAAGTTTTCAAGATTGAAAAGTTGGATGAATTGGAGAATGAAGGATATCTTATCTTGTGCCACCTTGAGAAGCTTTTTGTTCCTTCATTTTTTGACATCATGGTTCATCTCATTATTCATCTAGTGAGGGAGATAAAGTTGTGCGGCCCTATCCATTTACGGTGGATGTACCCTATTGAAAGATCTATGAAATTCCTAAAAGGGTATGTGAAGAACGTACGGCGAGAAGCATCAATTGTTCGAAATATGTTTCGAAGAGGCCATGGAATTTTGTCAAAATTATTTGGCCAAAGTAAGACATATTGGGCTTCCAAAACGTCGTTAGCATCTTGAAGGGTAGACGTGGGGCTTCGGTAAAGAGTGTGGATCCCGATGAATTGTCACAAGTCCACTTATACATCTTGAATAATGTTGATGAAGTTCAAGCCAGCATATTCGCACATAAAGAGGTGCAAGGAAAGAGAACCATCGAATGACCGAACGAAGGTTGATTAGGGAGCATAACAGAACTTTTGCAAACTGGTTCAAACAAAAGGTCGAGGGATCTGAATGTGTTTCTGAGACAATGAAATGGTTAGCACGTGGTCCTGAGTTTGATGTCATAAGTTGGAATTCGTATGTGATCAATGGTTATACATTTTACACGAAGTCCCTAGATGATAGGAGCACAGTCGAGCGGTGGTGTTATGTTAGAGGTGAATCTATGCACTTCTCCGATTCGAAAGACAAGAGGCCTAAATTGGCAGTCATGCCATATTATGGGGTTATTGAAGAGATTTGGGAGGTGGACTATGTCAAAGTTAGATTTCCCATCTTCAAATGCAAGTGGGTAATGTCAATAATGGTGTTCAGATCGATCGACTAGGATTCACTTTAGTTGATGTCAATAGTAAAAGTTTTGGAGATGAACCTTTTATTATGGCATATATCACCGATCAAGAAAATAAAATGTGATGCTGTAGCTCTCCAAGGAAAGAGGGTCATTGATATTGATGAGGAAAGTCATTCAAATTATGGTGATCTTCCCGAGAGTACTCCTTTACAAGGGTCTAGGACATGAGCGAAGAAGATGAAGCGGATAATGAACCCGGCATAAGAAATGATCATCAAGAAGGGATATGGGAGGATATCACTTTATAAAAGTGTCAATTCATAAGGTAATTAATATTCATATGCAGAATTCTTAGAAAACTTTAAGGTTTTAACTATTATTATATTCCTTCTATGTTCTTAATTAAACAATGTCATCATTGAATATGAATTTGTTCTTGTTTTGTTTTTGTGTGGGATCCGTTTCAAAGGGGCATGTTATAAAGAGGATGCATGTTACGTTGTTGGGTGGGAATCAAATGAAGGCATGGTGAATAATATATTGGACTACATTTGTATGTTGAATTACGTCTTGCATGTATTGTAACTCATTGCCTTTGTAATTAGTTATATGTTAGCTTATTGTATAAATTACTTTAGTTGTTTTAGACTTAATTAAGAGGCCATATAACTCATGGTGGATAATATTTGTATTCTTTTTCCCAATTCAATTTATTCATGTTCATAGCTTGTAGCTTAAAGTATATCGATTTTTATGTCTTGTTTTGGATGGTGGATTTGTGTATATATATTGATCGGAAGAACAGAGCGAGGGGAAAAAATACGGGAAAATTTAGACCGCAAATAAAAAATACGCTCTTAAATGTTCAAATATTAAGACCGGATGTATATATAACACCGCTCTTAAAGGTGTTAAGCCGGTCTTAAAAGTTGGTCTTTAAGACCGGTCCATTGAAAAAATTCGGTCTTGAAAGTCGAGTCTTTTAAGACCGGTAATTAGTCCTCCTGTCTTAGAGTCCTCTATCTTTAGGACCGGATTGATATTTGTCCTGGTCTTAATATTTGGATCTTTTAAGAGCGGTCGATATTTATTTTAGTACGACTTTTTAAGACCGAAGGTTTAAAATGTCCTGGTCTTAAAGAAAATCTTTAAGACCGTGTAAAAGTCCGGTCTTAAAGGTCGACTTTTAATACCGCCTGGAACAAGACTGCTCGCGGGTCCGGTCCTAATGTACCTTTTTTGTCCGGTCTTAAAAGCCTTTTTTCCACTAGTGTAAGGAGGGGAAAAGAAGAAGCATTATCATAAGTATACATGTTCCAAATATTTCATGCATCTTCTTGCAAAGGGAGACTTTCTTCAATAGGTATAACATTCGCATATACACATAATAGGACTCAATTTTGGTCTACCATCAGTATGAAGAGCTTTATTATGTCAATTAATCAAATAACACCCTATTGTTAGCAGCCCACTTGAAAACTATACATTGAGTGAATATGTGCATACATTTTTTTGGCCAAAGTGAATATATCTGTGAAGTTCATTCTTTTTGGTGTTCACAATGAAGAAAATAGACGGGAAAACTACGAGAATCTTCGCAACATTCGAATGAAAATCGAAGATTGTGGCAAGTCAAACAGGGATACCAGATGGCTTCTTCTTTGGGATTAGAATTGAAGTTGGGCGCCAAGTGCAACCTTTACTCCCTTTTGTGGTGTATTTTATAGTGCTGGACATAAATTTCCAGTATAAATGCCATTAGAAATTAATTAATTAATGCAGCAGACAGATGTAAATATACATTTAATTTCATTACAAAGATCAAGATTGACATTAAGTTGTGAAGCATCAAAGGAAGTCATAACAACAGAGCATTAGAAGAAAGGTTAACAACCTATTATACACCCAAATAAGCAAAGGCACTATGACGCGCAACAATTTAGCAATATTGTAAAATATAACTCCAAAACAACGTTGATAACTCACACAGGATTTGGCAATAAAAGTACAATCAAAGACCAAGACAAGTCTGTTTTTATTCCAAAACAAGGAAAAATTGATCAAGACTCACAAGAATCGACGATGGGGTTAACGATACGAGAATGAAAAGAACCAGGAAGCGAGATTTTTGATGGTAGGCACTTCTCAAGAAACCCTTGTTCTTATGATTTCGAGGTCGGGGGTTGCACGAAAGCTTCAACAAGATCCTCCAAGGGAAGCCGAAGGACACCGGAGCAAGGGATCTGGATGGTGTTGGTTCTGATTAGTTTTGATGATGTCTTATATAGATGTCATTAAGAGCAAAAAGATTGTATATTATACTTATCTTCTACATTGACTAACTACGATATATTTGATGTAGATTAGTCCAAGATTAATTATAGAGATTAATTAAGAAAGAAGAAGAAAGAAAGAATAACTTGCTCCATGTGAAGTTTAATGATGGAGATTAATCAAGATGAGATTTGGAAGAATGAAGAACTTGCTGAATATAATGAGAATATCATTATTCATGTTCCTAGATTGATACTAGAAGTATCCACGGTGATATGGAAGTTGGAGCGACTCAATTCGGAGTTAAAATAAGCAAGTTCAAGCTTCCCAGGATGAATACGGGTTTATTGGAGGGCATTTATGTAACTTCAGCTGTTGAAGAAAGAAGAATTTGTTAAATATCATGAGAATATCAATATTCAAGTTTCGTGATCAAATAGAAGTTGGAACGGCTCAATTCGGAGTTAAAACAAGCAAGTTCAAGCTTCCGGATGAATACTAGGTTGTTTTGGGGCATTTATGTAATTTCAACGCATGAACAGTGCCATGCTCGAGCAAACACTAACATATGGGAAGCATGCTCGAGCAAGGCATGCTTACAGCCAAAATTCGCTCTTGCTCGAGCATAGAAGAAGGCTTGCTCGAGCATGCTGCTCGAGAAGAAAAAGCTTGCTCGAGCAAAGTCGTTCCTTCAGCTTCCTCTGTTCAGCTCTGTTTCAGGCGACCTCTGGTAATTCGACGATATCTCCCAAACCAGAGATCGGATTGAGATGAAACCAATTTTGTTGGAAACTAGACTTCCAACCGGTCCTAGTCGCATAAGATTCAATTCAAAATAAGGTCATATTTGAGATCTATGAATTGTTGAATATCACAGTGACATCACCGTCACAGTGCTGACCAAGCCTCGAGTTTTTGATCATATCTCACAAACTACAAATCCAATTGAGCTGAAATCGGTGCCATTTGAAAGACGACTCAAAGGGCTTTCCATCAAGAGTTGAACCAATCAAAATGGATTTCGGAACAGGGAGATATGGCTCTCGAAAGTGAACGGTCTGTTCAGAATGTTGCAAAAAAACGTTGGTCAAGAACACCTCCAATCATCTGATGATAATGGACGAAATACAATGAGTTTGGAGCTGATTCTTCTTGCATTGGAAAGAAGACTTGATGAGCTTTGTATTGGAGAGTATTATACTTATTCTCATATGATCAGAAGCCTCAAGGACTGAAGCTTACTCGAGCAGAACATTTGGCATGCCCGAGCATCATCGAGCCAAAAGCAAGAATTTGCGAATTGAAGAGTCATGCCCGAGCAGAGTAAAGGCATGCTCGAGCACCATGCTCGAGCAGAGGTAAAATCATGCTCGAGCAGCATCGATGAAGCACTCATTCTCGCCTCTGCCTTAGTCTTGCTCGAGCAAGCATAATGGCATGCTCAAGCATCAACGGGAGAATCTGTTTCTTTTGAAGCTTGCCCGAGCAACGTAAAAACACTTGCTCGAGCATAGAAACAGAACAACGATTCGGTGTATCTCGATCAATTATGTCGATGATTATTAGACAACCTTACCCATTATTACTGATTATATACAAACTCATTTATTTCTATTTCTAATGATCCTACCTAAGTGAGTTTCAGGAATCAATCATTACTTGACAGAGAATCATCGCAATTACTCTCACGCGTCAAATGGACGAATCATCAAGTCCTTCATTTGGAAGTATTCAAATATGAACTTTACTCCAAATGATTTCCTACACAAAATGAGGGAAGACAATAAATGTAGCAACGGTCAGAATCTTCAACGAAGAGCAATCATCGGAAATCAAAAGACCCAACGGCTATATTCATGAGTCACAACGATTATTCTTCATGCTTCATCAACGGACACATTCAAATATTCAAACGGACAGATTCAAACCCTTCAAACGGTCGTCAATCTTCAAGAAGTATAAATACCGAAGGTTCGAATTCTTCAGAGAGAGACACGACGCGAATACAGAAAAATCATTCAAAGCGATCAATCTATATTCTGTATATATCTTCAGATATCATTGAGCTTCAGTGTTCATTATCTATCTACTCGTGAGAGAGTTTTATCATTTGTATTACAATTCGTTTAAATCTCAAGATAGTGGTATCTTGAGTGTGGGTGTATCAATTACAACTTGTAAGGGGAGTGGAGTCGAGAGTGAGAAGACCATCCTTCGTTTACGAGTGTGTAATCAAGATTGGAGATAGTGAAATCCCAGTGTTTCTGGGGACTGGACGTAGGTCAAGAGTTGGACCGAACCAGTATAATCTCTTGTGTTCATTGTTCTTCTCTCCGTCTCTATTTTAATTGTTCTTGAGCAATTAGTGAAAGAATTTCATAATCACCTATTCACCCCCCTCTAGGTGATATTCCACCTTCATTTGGTATCAGAGCCTAGTTTTCTCAGTTGGGATTAACATCCCGAGATAGATCATGGGCGGAATATTACGAGGGTGACTCAATCAACCGACCACCGGCTTCGACGGTGAACACTATGCATTACGGAAAACAAAGTTTAGAGTGTTTGTTTTAGCCACGGAGTATGGTCTACGGCAAGTCATAGAGAATGGGGATTATGTTCCCACAAGAGTAGAAGACGGAGTTAATGTTCCAAAGGTGAAGATGAATTCAATGAGGATGACAGATGGAAAATAACTCTTAATAGCGAGCCATTCTAATGCTCGAGTGCTCTTAGTCAAATGGAGTATTTACACATCTGCAATCTATCTCTGCCAAGGAGATGTGGAAAGCTTTGGAAATGACATACGTGTCTACTATATGTGAAGAAAACTCCTCGGACGAAGAAAGTAAGGAAGAAGTTGTGAACGTGTGCTTAATTCTTTGAAGAAGAAGAGCAATGTGAAAATGATGATGAGGTACATGATTCGAACCTACCTACGATGAATTATTGTCGAATACAATGAACTATATTCTGATTTTGAAAAAGTTGCAAAAGAGCTTATTGCCTCCAAGAGGAAAATTAAATTGCTAGAACAAACCAAAGATTTACCTCCGGTTTCGAGTTTATGAAAACTCTGTTTGCGAAAAATGTCCCGATCTTATAAAGAAAAACTCTTATCTTACAAAAACACTTGAGAAATTCACCGAGGAAGTGAAATGCTCAATGTGATTAAAGCTCAAAAAATTACAAATGATCGATCGGGCATAGGATATAATCCTATTTTTGACAAAAGGAAAGGCAAAAAGAATACGGTGGAAAATCTTATTTGAACTATTTTGAAATCAGTTCATACTTCAAATCCCTTTGCTCATTGTAACTATTGTAACCGAAAGGGTCATAATACTTTATCATGCTTTCATAAGAAAGATAGAAGAGACAAACCCGTTGGTAATTATCAATGGGTACCCAAGGGAACTTATGTTTTCCCTAAGGCTCGAACTAACCCGGAAGGACCCAAGTATAAGTGGGTACCAAAATGTCCATCCATTGCCTTGTGTGTGCAGATTAATTCCAAAAAGAATGGACATAAAAGTACAGAGAAGAACAAGAGTCAAAGAGTCTCTTATGAACCGAAAAATGGATCTTCTCAAGTGCCAAGCAAAAGACACTTGGAGTCTATACCATTTGAGAGAACTTTGCAGACATCCATGGAGAAGTGGGTAAGAAAGGTCGATCCTCCAAGTATCTAAAGTAAAAGGTATACAATGGTAAAAACCTCCTATGCTATTATCAATATTAATTATTGGGGTTTTATACTTTGGATATCATGAATATTGAAAGCTATTTTAAAATTGATATATCTCTTATTCCTTGAAATGCATTCCATTAGCAATCAATCATTTATGGCTATCAAAATCCTTCCTAGATTGCTAAATGAACCGTAAATGAATTTGTGCATAATCTTCTGAGTTTATGTTTTGTGAAATGCACAATTCTAAAATCTGTTTTTAACTCTTTCTGCTTTGTGAAAATGTATACAAAAGTGCTAAAAAACATTCATACTTTGATTACATTCAAATGATGCTTCAAAATCGAAAGTCAACTTTTTGTATGATTGAATGTCAGATATGCCTTAAATTTTGTCCAGTTGAGTTTTCCTATCATTCACATATTGACCTTTGTTATTTAATGTGATGTTTGATCTCCTCATACTTTATTCTCTAACTAGTTGGACCTCATGCTTAATGAGTTGATCATATATGAGTTTCGAGCTTATCTTCAAGAAAAGAATCTAATTTGTGAATCTGTTATGCTTTAAGCATAATTTCTTAGTTAGTTGAGTTATTCCAAGATTTATAAATGTTCATTAGTGCATTGAATATTAATGCATTAACCATTAGTGGAATAACTTCTTTGGGATGATATGAGTAACTATAGCCATATATTCAAATTCTTGTCTTGATCATTCATATATTTCTAGATTCAATTCTAAGAGGCAAGATTATATCTTCATCATAGCAAAGTCATTATGCATATGTATCTCTATTGTGCTAAGCATGTCTTACTAATGCTTTATCCTTATGATCTTTGCTTTTGGGAAAATTCTTCTACATGTTAACTTCAATGTTCAACATGTTCTCCATCTGAAGCATTCTGATTTATTTTGATATATTGTCTTCCACCATGTTTTAGAGTGAGCATTGATTTCAAATGTATTTCAAAACTGAATCTTTATTCATGAAAATTTTGAATTCATAATGCATTATCATGGTCTGAAAGAACTTTCAAAATTTGAAATAATTCTGATGACTCATTATCATTTTTGAAATTTTTATCTCATCCATGGATTACACGAGATTCATATCAATGATATCATTTCTACTTAAAGTGTATTTCCAAATTGACATCGAGAAATAACATTCTTGAAATCATTTAGCTGTTACTTTATTGAACGTATTTGATTGGGATGCTCTATCTCCTACGATACATGCATTCTTATGAAACATACTCGAGTAGTGATGTTTATACTCGAGTAATAGCGGGTTTAATATGTTTGGTGAGTGTTTGAGAAGAATGTACCGAGTATTGGAATTGGGATACTCGAGTAAGCTCAAGAAAATCTTGATGCATAGATTCCGATATAAGTATATCATGGATGGTACTCGAGTAACGCTCTGCAAACTTAGGCAACAAATGCATCAATGAACAACGAGAGGATTATGACTCAAGTAATTACGATATTACTTGAGTGAGGTATTGTATTTTGAAATAATATGCATATCTCATAATCATGCTAGGCTAATTTGATTTTATTCATTTGATCCTATCTCATGAAATTTGCTTTGATCACATCCTTATTCTCCAAATGATTCTTATACTTTAAGCATTTGGTATTTGGTATCATTAAAAGGAACTTCATCTTTTAATCATGGATTCATTAAGGAGAGCTTCACATTCACATGTGTTTGATATCTTAAAAGCTCATCTCCCTTATTTGAAGAAAACCTTTTTTAGCTCACTCATCTATATTCACTATGTTTTATTAGTTTTGATGATGAGTTAATCTTATATTTGAAAATATCTTATATTTTTCTTTCATTACAATAATTAGAAAATATTATTTAGAAAGGAATATTCTGATAGCTTATTGCACTAATAATTCTCCCTTGCAAGAAAATTTTACAATTGTGGCGGGAGAATTAAGTCGTGCAAGAACTTTCCTTAATGCACTACAAGGAGAATCTATCAAATTAAGGAATAGTGCTTTCACGTTCCATCATTCAGTGAGATATACTCTATGAAGAGTTCCCTGAAGAAAAGGCAAGAGATGGAAGGCTGATCACGACCATACTCTTTCATACGAGATATAACTCAAGCCGGTACCTTAGTCTCATTCCACATCTCAAAGGCTATTCGAGCACATCATGGATCTCACACAACAAGAAAAGAAGCAAATGGACTTCACGAGACAGATCATCAATTTACAAAAATCAACATGAGCATTTCTAAACTCTACCTTTTTATATTCAGTAGAAATTTTGCACATGTTTGGTATCTATATGCTTTAATTGTGAAAGATGTTTTGAAAACCTCTCTAAGTTCTCTCAATTTTTTTTTTTCATAAAAACATTCCAAATTGCATCATATTTAGAATGAAAATCGGGGAGAGAAAATTGTTGTCTTGATATATGATTAAGGAGAGAAGTCATTTCTAACTTATTCTCATATTTGCCTCTCTATCTATATTTCTTCTTTACCTCTATCTTTTGCTAATGACAAATAAGGGGAGAGAAAGGCAAGAAAAATATGTGATCTATTATATTTTCATATTCAAACATATTTTTCTTAATGTATTTGCCATCATCAAAAAGGGGAGAATGTTGGTCTGATTAGTTTTGATGATGTCTTATATAGATGTCATTAAGAGCAAAAAGATTGTATATTATACTTATCTTCTACATTGACTAACTACGATATATTTGATGTAGATTAGTCCAAGATTAATTATAGAGATTAATCAAGAAAGAAGAAGAAAGAAAGAATAACTTGCTCCATGTGAAGTTTAATGATGGAGATTAATCAAGATGAGATTTGGAAGAATGAAGAACTTGCTGAATATAATGAGAATATCATTATTCATGTTCCTAGATTGATACTAGAAGTATCACGGTGATATGGAAGTTGGAGCGACTCAATTCGGAGTTAAAATAAGCAAGTTCAAGCTTCCGGATGAATACGGGTTTATTGGAGGGCATTTATGTAACTTCAGCTGTTGAAGAAAGAAGAATTTGTTAAATATCATGAGAATATCAATATTCAAGTTTCTGTGATCAAATAGAAGTTGGAACGGCTCAATTCGGAGTTAAAACAAGCAAGTTCAAGCTTCAGGATGAATACTAGGTTGTTTTGGGGCATTTATGTAATTTCAACGCATGAACAGTGCCATGCTCGAGCAAACACTAACATATGGGAAGCATGCTCGAGCAAGGCATGCTTTTTGGCCAAAATTCGCTCTTGCTCGAGCATAGAAGAAGGCTTGCTCGAGCATGCTGCTCGAGCAGAAGAAAAAGCTTGCTCGAGCAAAGTCGTTCCTTCAGCTTCCTCTGTTCAGCTCTGTTTCAGGCGACCTCTGTAATTCGACGATATCTCCCAAACCAGAGATCGGATTGAGATGAAACCAATTTTGTTGGAAACTAGACTTCCATCCGGTCCTAGTCGCATAAGATTCAATTCAAAATAAGGTCATATTTGAGATCTATGAATTGTTGAATATCACAGTGACATCACCGTCACAGTGCTGACCAAGCCTCGAGTTTTTGATCATATCTCACAAACTACAAATCCAATTGAGCTGAAATCGGTGCCATTTGAAAGACGACTCAAAGGGCTTTCCATCAAGAGTTGAACCAATCAAAATGGATTTCGGAACAGGGAGATATGGCTCTCGAAAGTGAACGGTCAGTTCAGAATGTTGCAAAAAACGTTGGTCAAGAACACCTCCAATCATCGATGATAATGGACGAAATACAATGAGTTTGGAGCTGATTCTTCTTGCATTGGAAAGAAGACTTGATGAGCTTTGTATTGGAGAGTATTATACTTATTCTCATATGATCAGAAGCCTCAAGGACTGAAGCTTACTCGAGCAGAACATTTGGCATGCCCGAGCATCATCGAGCCAAAAGCAAGAATTTGCGAATTGAAGAGTCATGCCCGAGCAGAGTAAAGGCATGCTCGAGCACCATGCTCGAGCAGAGGTAAAATCATGCTCGAGCAGCATCGATGAAGCACTCATTCTCGCCTCTGCCTTAGTCTTGCTCGAGCAAGCATAATGGCATGCTCAAGCATCAACGGGAGAATCTGTTTCTTTTGAAGCTTGCCCGAGCAACGTAAAAACACTTGCTCGAGCATAGAAACAGAACAACGATTCGGTGTATCTCGATCAATTATGTCGATGATTATTAGACAACCTTACCCATTATTACTGATTATATACAAACTCATTTATTTCTATTTCTAATGATCCTACCTAAGTGAGTTTCAGAATCAATCATTACTTGACAGAGAATCATCGCAATTACTCTCACGCGTCAAATGGACGAATCATCAAGTCCTTCATTTGGAAGTATTCAAATATGAACTTTACTCCAAATGATTTCCTACACAAAATGAGGAAGACAATAAATGTAGCAACGGTCAGAATCTTCAACGAAGAGCAATCATCGGAAATCAAAAGACCAACGGCTATATTCATGAGTCACAACGATTATTCTTCATGCTTCATCAACGGACACATTCAAATATTCAAACGGACAGATTCAAACCCTTCGAACGGTCGTCAATCTTCAAGAAGTATAAATACCGAAGGTTCGAATTCTTGAGAGAGAGACACGAGAGCGAATACAGAAAAATCATTCAAAGCGATCAATCTATATTCTGTATATATCTTCGGATATCATTGAGCTTCAGTGTTCATTATCTATCTACTCTGTGAGAGAGTTTTATCATTTGTATTACAATTCGTTTAAATCTCAAGATAGTGGTATCTTGAGTGTGGGTGTATCAATTACAACTTGTAAGGGGGCACCTATTCACCCCCCTCTAGGTGATATTCCACCTTCAGATGGCTATTAGCGAGCAGGGGGGTCTGGAGCAGGGGCCATCGACTTCCATCTTTCCCTTTTCCCTTTGGACGATAGATGAAGGGTATTATTGGAAAAATTTTAAATTTAAATATTCTAAATTGGGTCATTGACCCAATTTAAGATTTGGTAAATTTAACAACCTAATCTAGGATTTTTCTATTTCAACCGTCTTTATATGAGATTTTCCCTTTTTAGTATCTCATAAATTTAAAAAATGTTCTTAGTATAACTTTTCTATGCAGATACAAATCCCAATGAAAGCTATAGAGATTTAATGTGCATATGTGAAATGGTTGAAGATGTAGTAGTTTACAAGCAAACATTTGGAAATAGGAATTTTAAGCTCCAAACAGCTTAAATGATTAAATCATATTCTATTTGTAGAGACTTCTATCCATGTCGATTATTAATTAATTAATTAGGGATTTTTTTTTAATTTTTTTTTACTTAATTAAACATCATTTTATATAATTTTGTTGATGGAAGCTTTAATTTAAATTCTTTATTTGGATAAATTGTAGTTGTAGAACCTCCTAACTTATATAGAAATTTTTAATTTGATCATCAATAATATATGATAAATTTCTTGAAATTTTAAATTCGTAAGCCCATACAGTTTAGTGGTAGCGTTTCACTAGCATGGGGAAACATATTATGAGAGTTATCTATAGATAACTTTAAGCTGAAGGTTAAAAGACTACTACATGTCTATAAACTAGGAATGAAAATTACTAAAATTGTGACCCTAAGCAAATAATTACTCTAGTAAAGACCAAAACTCTCTCTGTAATATGTTCAACAACTTCATGACAGAAAAACATAGTATCCCTCTAATCCTAATTACAAGAGCATTTTTGTAGTACAATTTGCACTACGAAAATGCTCATATAATTAGGATTAGGACCGGAGGTAGTACTAATAATGCCAAAATCATCTCATCTTATTTTGAATTAATATTAACCCACGTCACTTGCACTAGAATATACATAATTATACTCAATTATGTCGCCTGGGAGCCAGGTTGGGGAAGATAGTTCCTTTGATACACCAGTGTGGGGATCGATTGATCCTGTGACAGGGATGACATGGATATGTCATGTTGGCACTACCTAGTAAGTCATGTAAATTTACTAGTAATGTTGAGATCTTTTACCTTTAGTTTGTATGCTAATATTTGCAACATTACCTCTGTTTTCAAGTTTGAGCCTTATGGTGTGGCGACAGATTTCATAGAGCAGCAAGTTCACCCTTGGGGCAATTGGTCAGAGATTCCTCAAGGTGTTCGTGATGCTTGGTTCAATGACTTCTTGGTAAGTTATGTGCTTTATGGTTATTAATTTCTTCTCATCAAAATGAATACAAACTGATTAAATACTTTTATAATTTGGAGCACTAATTGTTCATTATTGATTTTCAGGGAAAGTTTAGGTGGTTGGCTGCCCATCGGAGAGATTTGAAAAAAGCTTATAACTACAAGGCATGCCAGTGGTTGTCTAATCGGTTTTATAAAGTGAGAAATAATATAGGCAATACAACTTGGGTTCAACCTGAGACCGCAATATAGTTATTTGAAAAATGGGCCATTGATGAGAAATTGCAGCATAAATCTATGCAAAATAAGTTAAATAGGTCTTGAATGGATGGACTGTCATATACTGGCGGCTCCATTCCAATAAGTTAGCATCGAAGAAACATTGTAAGTATACGTTATTTTCTATTTCGGTATTCAATATTTTGTACTTTGAAATAATTAATTAACGGTCATCATTTGTGTTTGCAGGCAGTTTCTGGAGACATTCCTTCAGAATTGGTTGATTGGGCTACCTTTGAGCGGACCCATTCCCAGGAGTCTGCAGATCGTGGGAAGCGCTGGATTAATGCCAAGTCTCAGCAATTAACAGTGAGACATTTACTATATTTATTATTTGTTTCAGACACCAACATATTTATTTCATTTTACATGCCTTATTTGTGATGTATTTTTGTGCTTGTAAGAAACCTGGGAGAAGCTGTCACAGGAGAGAGCCTCGCAGATTGAGAACAACCTCATATCCTCTTAGTCTGATATAGGGGTGGAAACAGGCAGGGCCTGTCGAGGCCTCGTGGCTCGGCTCATTTCGGCTCGAACAGGCCTGGCTGTCAGCACAACGAGCCGAGCCTAGGCCTTTTTTAAGGCTTTTGTTTAGCTAAACAAGTCCGTGCCTAGGCCTTAAAACAGGCCTGTAAAGCCTGCCAGGCCGGCCTGTTAAGGGAATGGCAAAATAGGATTTTTTTTTTTTTTTTTACATATATGCCAATTGCTACAGGCCCATTCTAAGGGGAAAAAAAACCCAAGTTCGGAACCCTACCTCAGATAGTCAGATCTCACTATCGTTATATCAAAAAAAAAAAGATCTCACTGTACTAGGGTTTTGGTATTTGGTGGTGTCTCCCTTGGCTCCTCGGCGCGGAGGATCTCTGAAGACGAAGCGAAGATGCCGTCCCACAAGACCTTCAGAATCAAGAAGCTGGTCAAGAAGATGAGGCAGAACAGGCCTATTCCCTACTGGATCCGCATGAGGACCGACAATACCATCCGGTACAACGCCAAGCGTCGACATTGGCGCCGCACCAAGCTTGGATTCTGAGCTGCTTGCCTGCTCTCTCTCCTCTAAGTTAATTATTTTTTTTTTCCTTTTTCCTGGGTGATTTTGTTAGGCTTTAGTTTTTAAACATTGATTCGAGACATGTTTTTGCTTCTGTTTCCAAAGAATTAGTACGTTAAAGTTCACTGATTGTGCCTGCCACCTATTAATTTTTCAGCAATTTGGATGTTCTTCAAAAAAAAAAAAAAAAGATCTCACTATCTCACTTAATTTGAATTTTCCATTTAACTCGTAGATCAGGCCGGAATTTTCTGTATGCCATGGCTTGTATGGAATTTTCTGTATGCTCTTCTTCTTGAATCTTCTTGTTTTCTGTATGCCATGGCTTATATATAATACACGCATTAATTAAGTTGGTTACTTTTAGATCAGAATCTTCTGCTTGTTGCTTTCTGCATTGAAATGTAATGCATTTTTCGTAATTTCCAGTGCTGGAGAGCTGAGGAAGCTAGTGCTTCTTGAGCTCTATTGTGTGCTCGCTTCTTTCTTTTGGGGAAAATCGTTGCTTTGCACGGTGAAATCATATCGATCAGCTTCTACGATTTTCTTTGTCGTCTCGCTTAAAAAACAGGATTTTTTTTTAAAAAAAAAACAGGCCTTAACAAGGCCACAGCTCCGGTTAGGCTCGTATATGAGCTTGCAGCTCAGCCCAAAAATAGGCTCATTACAGCCACAAGCTGTGGCTCAGCCGCTTTCTTCCTTAATGAGCCAGCTCCTATAAGGCGAAGCTGGCTTTGGCCTCGGCCTCGCTTCCACCCCTAGTCTGATAACGAGAACCTCTTCATTCAGGTTGTAGGCTGATTTGACAAGAAAGTGAGACTTTTTGGGATGGGTGCCTCTGCCAGCCGAGTAAGTCTACGAAGCGATCATCCAGCCATGTTGGAGGCGTTTCTGCAGGCAAACGTAATACTTTTGATATTAATTGTTACATTTTCATTCCTTTGTCCATTGAAATGAAGTACAAAAAATAAACTAACTTTATAATGTTGTTTTTGCATATGAGCTTAAGAGGGTGAAGGCGTTAGAACAGCTGGTGAATCAGCAAGCAGAGCAGCTAAAACAACAAGGAGAGAAGCTAAACCAGTAAAAGCAGATGATGAATCAGCAAGCGAAGATGATAAAGCAGATGCAGGATCTACTCTAGTCCCTATTGAAGAACAATAAGGGTACGGGGTCGACTCCTGGTGAGGATGATGACTATACTGCTGTATAGATGTTCTTTTTGTTCTTTTTAGTCCATTTTGTTCGCTACATTGTTGTTTATATTTCATTTTCTTTATGTAGATTCTTATGATTGCTATTATATATTTTCATGATATACACTACTTTTTTATTTCGTATTTTTTTTTTAATAATTTGTATATATATTTTTTCTTATGAAATGAATTTTGCGACTGAATATTTTAAAAATTCCGTTGCAATATTCCTGAAATTGCGAATGGAACCATGTTCGTTGCAAAATTTCCATTTTGCGATGAAACATAAAATTCCGTCGCAAATGTTGAATTTTGCAACGAACAGAATATCCGTCGCAAAATTGGAATTTTGCGATGGACATGATTCCCGTCATAAAATTTCC
The DNA here is from genome assembly GCA_025563575.1 of Acacia pycnantha. Lineage (NCBI taxonomy): Eukaryota > Viridiplantae > Streptophyta > Magnoliopsida > Fabales > Fabaceae > Acacia > Acacia pycnantha. Next base: position 518,103 of record JAMWYP010000045.1, read on the forward strand.
ACTTTGCGACAGAAATGTAATTCCGTCTCAAAATTTCAATTTTGTGACGGGTACCATGTTCGTTGCAAAATTTAATTTACCTATTCCGTCGCAAAATTCTTCATTTGCGAGGGAATTGCTAATCCATCGCAAAAATGTAAATTTTGCAACGGAACCTATTTTTTCCATCGCAAAAAATGTTTTGTGGCAACATTTTTGTGATGGACAAATTTCGTCGCAAATAGTTTTTGCGACATAATTTCCCTCTTTTGTGATAGATTTAGTCCGTCGCAAATCATGACTTTTTTTGTAGTGCTTCGACCCTGATATGGCATCTCAGATCAAGGTTAGGAGGAGGGAGAGATCTTAGATCAGATCGAGCTTGGATGGGGAAGGGGTGTTCTGTGTGTTTTTTTTTTTGAGTTAGGGCATTTTGGTATTTTCATGAAAATAGTGTGGGGCCCACCATAAAAAGTGACGGTGTTAAGTTAGATTTAACGGTCATGTTATTTTTGTACCCATTTTGAGAGTTCGTGAGTACTTTCACACCTAAAAAAAACATTTAGTGTTGTACACTCCTCAAAGTAAACCACATGTGTATTTTTATACCTTTACTTAATGGAAAAACTCCGGAGTTGGAGAGCGAGAGTCCTGGTTGTCTCTTATTAGGCAAGAAAGAGAGAGGGGAGGGAGGGGAAGGGACATAGAGTGAGGGTTACTACACGCAGCTAGACAAGAAAAGTATAAAGTTAATAGGCATTTATGCACACAAAAAAACTATATGATGCCTGATGCCCATTTAAAAAAAGTTTATGGGCATTTTTGTCCCTTAACCCTTATAATTTTAATTACTCCCTTGAGTCTGCGATAAAAAGTTACTTTAACTTATTTATGAGATCTAGAAAATGGTAGTTAAATTATTAAATTGTCCTAAATTAAAATAAATTTTTAATGTTGCCCATATTAAATGAGAATTAAAGGAGGATAAATTCTTTTATGAACCTAGTTTGTCACTTCATCATTTGTTGTCTAACCAATTAAAATACAACAACTCATGAGCTGAATTGACACCTCCTAAATATCAGTTGGCATATTAATAAAATTAAAAGATTTCATAAGATTCACTTTTTCATTACTTGTGAGTTGTGAAATCTTAATTAAGGGATTCATTTTTATAAGAAAAATAAAAATATGAAATACATGAGAAACCAACTAAGATTAATGTTAGCTAAGTTGTTGTATTTAAACTGATCAGATTACAAATGTCATTGCAAACTAAGTTCACACAAGAATTTTTCTTAAAGAAGAGGAAAAAAAAATAATACAAGGAGCCATATTAATTATGTGGGCAAAATTGACAAATAAGCATTAATTGTTTTTCAATTAACTTATGTTGTGGATCAAACCATTCTTTTATAAGTGACTTATATTTAGGGCTGGAGGGAGTATTGATAATTGGTGGCTGGTGAATGAATTTTAATTCTTGACATAGAATAATCCTAATGCCGGTTTGTTTTAATTTTTTAGAAGTATTTTTATAATTTTAGAGATTTGAAAGGAGATCTAACTATTATAACCACTTTTGAAATGTTTGCAAACGAGCACGTAATTCAGAACTCAGAAGGTCCCGCTGAAATCCCATAGGCGTAATATGATTATTGACAGTTCTTTTAATTTCTTGATGGTGAGTTTCGAATCATCAAAGGCAATTTCCCCCCTGCGAAAAAGTCAATTACTATATTGACACGTCTACTCTCGGAAGATACATGGAATTTGTCTGCTTGTCTAGCATTTTGATATAAAATTATTTTATTTAAGTATTTAACTATTAAATATTTAATTTCTTGAGTATAAACGTCAACGAGACTCTCAGAAGTAACACGTTAATTACCATTCTAATTCTCTTTATAAGTCTATTTTGAGAAAAAGGGTTAAATACCTAATTTGTCACGGAAGTTCTGCTAAGGGAGCGCCCAGCACCCTGGAAGTATTTTGGATACCAAATTTGCCCTGGAAGTATGAAAAAGGTAGCAATTTTGCCCTGACTTAACAGAACCAAACGGTCAACAGTTAGTTGACTGACTTATGCTGACGTGGCTCTGGATTAAATGCCACATAATAATCCACGTCAGCGTCTCATTTGTCTCTCTCCATCCTCCCTCTCGCTTTCTCTATCGTTAACCCCAATCCCACTACTCTTTCAGTTTTCATGGACAGTGACTCAACCTACAAAATTCAATATATACAAACACAATGAATGACAATGCTATCTCTTCCTTTTGCTAACTCAATCTTACTCTGCTTTGTTCTATATTTAAAGAACACTCTTTCTCAGAAAATATCAGCCAATGCTTTTACCCCTTGAGTGAATCTGGGACCAACTCAAAATGGATCAAGCAAAGCCCCCTAAAGGATCATGGAACCGAAAGGAATTAAAGAAAAACAAGAAAATAGCTTGAAAGGAAAGAAACCGAAAAAGAAAAATGTGGGAAATTGGGTGTAACTTTCAACAGGTTCCCCAGTTTTTGAGGAGGATGTAAAAAATCTGGGCTAAGCAGAAAGCATTTAAAGGGTAATAGCAAGACGATGTGTTGCTTGAGGAAGCCGAAAAGCAACCAAATTTACCGGAATTTTTTTTTTAAAAAAAAAAAAAACTGACCAAGCAATGAGCAAATCGATGAGGTCATCTCAATGAGAATTAGAACGAATTTATAATCGGTACCAACAAATATAATAATCCCAGCGGAGAAGACCTATGCGATTCTACAAACTAGGAACAGGGGATCTTCCACAAAGGAGCCTAGCAATGAAGAAGGTAAGGGAGAAGGATTTGCCACAAAATCCATCAAAGCAGCCAAGAAATTTTAGGAACAGAGAACTCACCTCTTCTACGACTGAGCGGCCATTAATTGAGTGGTCGTTGCCTTGAGCGGCAATCATCAGATTCGATGTTGTCGACGAAGAGGGCCAAGGGTTTCACGAACTGCAATCAAATGGGGGCAGAGGAGCTGATGTAGAGCTCATCAGACATGGAGACGGGCTCGACGACTTTGAAGATGCGGACGAGGAAGAAGGTGAGGGAGGCAAGGTGAAGGATGTCTGATCTGAGACGCGATTGAGCCGGAGAGATAGAGAGAGAGCGAGAGGGAGGAGAGAGAGAGAGATGAATGATCTATTATCATTCAAGCTCACCTTCCATCGTGTTTCTTTCCCAGCAACGTGGCATTTTAACGATCTACGTGGAGCTTCCGTGAGATATGGGCAAAATTGATACCTTTTTCATACTTCCAGGGCAAATTTGGTACCCAAAATACTTCCGGGGCTTTACGCCTCCCCAAGAAACTTCCCGCAAATTGGTGATTTAACCTCAAACAAAATTGGTCCTCATTATATACCCATGTGGAGAATAATTAAGTGTTGAAATTTTGCCTATATTAAATGCAATAAAAAATGAGTTACTTTATGTTGGAAAGAGATAAATATGAGAGAGAAGGTTGATAATATAATAATAAATGAGGGTAAAATTGAAAAAATGCATTAATTTATAATGTATTTATTGAGTTAAATAACTTTATTTGGTATATGAGAATTAAGAAAATCGGACTTATAAAAAAAAGGCCAAAGTGGCAATCAATAATACTCCCTCAGTCCCTTCATCCCTAAATACAAGTTTTAAATTTGTAAATGAACTTGTCCCAGAGTGTAAGCTTCATTTTAGTTTTATTAAAGTATTTATTTTGTTTTTTTTATGGGAATAAGATGTAGTTATGATGAAAAAATTGAACTACTCATAATCATGATTAAGGAAGTGTTTTGAATTGAGAATAAAAGATCCATTTGCAATTGGTCTCGCGCAAAGAAAATAAAGCTACAGATGTATAGCAGCACAGGTTTTGTATGGGGTGTCAGATATAGCAAGCTGGCGGCTAACAAAGCCATCATCCTCTCTGGATCGAAGCTGTTTTGTTGCAGGATCTAAACGGGGAATCATACATAAATGAATGATTATTTTTGTGTAGCTTGTGATTGTATTTGTTTGTTTGTTTTGTTATATTGCTTCATAGGTTGTTTTGTTTGGTATTTTCACTATTGGAAAAAGCCATATTTGCGACGGAATTTGTGAGGGAAAAATTTCCTTCGTAAATTTGGGTCATTTTGCGAGGGAAAAACTTTTCCCTCATAAATTAAGGTTAATTTGCGAGGGAAAAACTTTTCCCTCGCAAAATGACCCAAATTTGCGAGGGAACAAGGTTCCCTCGCAAAATATATGATTTTTGCGAGGGAACTTTTACTTCCCTCGCAAAATACCTTAAGTTTGTGAGGGAAACTTATGTTCCCTCGCAAAATACCTTAATTTTGCGAGGGAAAGTTATTTTCCCTCGCAAAATGATTTAATTTTGTGAGGGAAATTTTGTTCCGCCGCAAAATTAGTGATTTCATAACCCTAGTCCGCCACTCTCTCCCTGTATGCCTCTGATCTATTTCTCTCCCTCGGTCCGCCTCTTTCTCTCCCTCGGGAAGCCTCAGATCCATCGTCGATCGTGCGCTTCTTCTCCCTCAGGCCGCCACGAGTCCGTTCCTCAACAGCTGAAGGCCAACCTCATCTAGTCCTCCGCCTCGATCCGCCGCCGCCGTCCCCAGTCTCCCCCGCCATTCCTTCTTCCTTTACTTTGTTAGTTTTTTATTTCATCGGCGCTGTGAGATTTCTGGTATGTTTTTAACGTGGTAGGTACAAGTTTCTTTAATTTGAGGCGGTCCTTTGGCAGGTTGTAGAGTGAAAGGAAGGGATGAATATATAATTTTGATTTTAAATATATGAATAATTCATTGTTTCCGGCTTTCCGCACAGGAAAGATGTTTTCACTCCTCCTCTCCTTAATTTTCCCGATTTCTGGCTATTCTCACAGATCGTAGATGTTGAGTGTAATTTTGGCTGTTGCTCTGTTGTTTCAGATGTAGAGAGAAGCAGCGAAAAGAAGCTTCACGCCTGCAAGTTGTAAACAGAAAACTGACGGCTATGAATAAACTGCTGATGGAGGAAAACGACAGATTGCAAAAACAGGTGTCGCAGCTGGTTTACGAGAACAGCTTTTTCCGCCAACATCAGAATGTAATTCCATTTATTATTCCCCACACAAGTTGTGCAGTCATCCTTTGCTTGTTGTTGGTGAGAAGATTCCAGATCAACTCTCTACCGTTCTCTCAGAATTGTTGCCTACTGGCTCTGAAATCATTTTAGAACTTCACAAACTACATCATTCCCAAAAATTGGTGGCTCTCCAGGAGATCTTGGAAGAATGTGGAATAGGAGTTGATTCTTCAGGTTCTGAGAGTTCTGTTAGCATTGGTCAGCATAGGGTTTTGATATTTGCTCAACATAAGGTGATGCCTGCCCTTGAGAACTAATTTCTTTCTCAAGTTACATACATCAAAGCTGATTTTCATTTACTTGTGCAGGCTTTTCTGGATATTATTGAAAGAGACTTATTCCAGACATATATGAAGAAGTTAGTTCCTGATCCTAATCATCATGATATATAGTAGTTTTGTTGTTTGTGTTTCTTACATCATGTTTAAACAAACTGTTCTGTATTTTTTTGGGTAAAAATTTGAAGCTGCTTTTTTGCTACTACGTTATTTTGTTATGGTTATGATTTTGATTTGTGCTTCTTCAAATTGATGTCAATATAATTTTCATTTTTCAACACTGAAGTGTCACATATTTGCGACTGGATGGATCTGTTGAGGTGGAGAAGCGTTTTGAAATTGTCAAAACATTCAATTCAGACCCTACCATTGATGTATTGTTGCTTACAACGCATGGTAAAATTTTTACCCCCTCTTTATTGGTTTTTGCCACATTGTAATTAATTTTTATATATATATATAACATATCCATCTGCAGTGGGTGGGCTTGGTTTGAACCTGACATCCGCTGATACCCTTGTTTTTGTGGAGCATGATTGGAATCCAATGCGACATCATCAGGTAACTGCAATTTCTTGTGTTTTCTTTGGGGTTTATGGTTTACTTTAATACACTCCTAATTTGAAGGCTGATACCCTTGTTTTTGTTGGAGCACTAGTACACTTTAAAATGTTACTATGCCAAACACCTGTTGTTAAAACGTGGTGCCTTAGCAGTGCAAACTAATATTGGCGAAAGATAGTGCTGGGGTTTTTGTATTATCTCATTTCAATTTCTTGTGAAGTTTCATCATGTCTTTTATTTATATGATGTATACTAGTCTTATGACCTGCTCATTTAAGAACTACAAAGCATGAACCAACCCACTTTTAGATGTTTTGTATGTCCAACCTCTATCACAATCGTTGTTGAAATCTGCCCAACACATTTGTGGCTTGGAGATGTGCCAAGCATGGCTTTGAGTAATTTTAAGGTATGCTGTCATTTTCTTCACTATCAGTTTGTTATTTTGGTTTTTGGATTCTTAAAAAGGCACATGGTAATTTGTTATGGCCATGACAATTGAATGTGGGCTATAATTATGCAGGCAAACCCAAATTACAAAGGTGTGTGCCATATTGCTCTTGCTCAGGAAGGCCATACCAGGCCGGGAGAGGTTTGCTTGATCTGCAATCTAAAAGCTGGTGGTTAACAGCATTATGGCCCCTCTTTGTTAAACTCATTCTGTTTCCACGAGGTTCTTCTTGGTGCGACTCTCACACTTGTACTGCTTTGGAGCATTTGGTCGGTTTGCTACGTGCATTGGCAATACTGATGCAGGTTTTGTATTGGGGACAGGGAAGCTTCTGCTCAAGGTTAATTGGCTTTTCATTGCGGTCTATGTGTTGCTTTTCCTATTTTTAAATAGTCACTATGATGTTTTATTCATCTTTACAATAAAAAACTAGACATAAGTGCTAAGAAGCCAAAAATTTGGAATGTGTTGAATCACTGCTACTTATCATAGGTGAAGAATAGACATAATAAGATTACTCCCACACATCATAATAAGTGAATCTAGATGGCTGTAGACTTGAATGTGGTTGGTTTTGCTATTACTCTGCTCTTATTAGGTTGGACGAGGTGGCTTTTATAATTTGTTTCCCTTGGATTGTCCTTCATTCCTTTTTACTATCTTTAGTATTCTGATGTTCTATACTAACTTATTGCAGCACACTCTTCTAGCCTTTTTTTGTGGGTTGCCGCCACAATTTACTGAGATACTTACAGATGTAATGCCCATTTATTTTGTGTGTATGATAAATTTTATAATTGCAGGTGCCTCCAACTCTGAGATTTGTATTGGATGGAGAAATGCCCCATTATTTGCTTGCAAAGGATTTAATATTGCAAGTAAGTTTTCCTAAATATTGGCTTTTCAATTATATCATATTTATCTACGACATTCATATGGTAGCTAACGAGGGTTGTCTTTATTAGTTTTGTTCCTACTTCCTAAATATCCACAATTACATCGTTGCTTATATTAATATTTTTATCTTGCAGATTATTGGTGAAATAGGTGTGGCTGGTGCGACATATAAAGCTATGGAGTTTGTTGGCACAACTGTTGAAAGTCTGAATGTAAGTGTATCCCACCAATCTATCATGCTATAAAACATTTTGCAGTTCTAAATATTTAATATTAGGAAGTTGCACTTTTGGATTGAAGCTATTTGTTAGCTTACCTGGTTTTTTCACCTCCTTTGCGTTACAACTATACTTCTTTTTTTCTTACTTTGATGTCATAATTTATTTTATAAAACTCATTTATTTCTTCTTGATGTGTTGGTATGAATTTGATGCTAAAACCTTTGTACGCATGTGAACCAGGATAATACAGCTGATGCAATAGGGTCCAAGTCCTATAATGCTCTTATGGGCGAGCTTGTTGCTCTTGAAAGCCATATGGATGTCTCAGAAGGGGGTGGAAAGTGAAAGCCGGAATATTACCAAGAGGGGGGTGAATTGGGGATATTAAATTTTCTTGCAAGTTAAACAAAAATAGCAAAGGAGGAAGAAGGAGATGGACACAAGGCAATTTATACTGGTTCGGTCCTAATCCTTGACCTACGTCCAGTCCCAGACACACTGGGATTCTACTATCTTTCAAGAACAATTACACACTTTGTAAACGAAGGATGGTCCTCTCACTCTCAGACTCCACTCCCCCTTACAAGTTGTAATTGATACACCCGCTTGATTACACACTTTGTAACTCTTGGAGCAATTCCTCTCTTTTGAATAACACTCCCCCTTACAAGTTGCAATCAAATGACCTAATTTCGTTTGAGAATTCTATTTTCGCAGAGATATTATCAAAAACGCGTAAATCACTTTGCCCAATCTGATCCTCATTATCCCGCACTTCAATATCGGTAATTGCAATTCTATATCGTGAGTGTCCACTTTCGAAGATCATAACTTTCTGGTATGAACTCCGATTTGATTGGTTCAAGTCTTGTTGGAAAGCCCTTTGAGTCTACTTTCAAATGGAACCGGTTTCAGCGTCATTGGATTTCTATTTTGGGAGATATACCTAAAACATTGAGGCATGGTCAGTAGTGTGACGGTGATGTCACTTTTATCTTAAAAAATTCATATCTCTCTCATATGACCTCCGTTGGACTTGAATCCTGTGCGAATAGAACCATTTGGATGTCTAGTTTCCAACAAAATTGGTTTCACCTTAATCCGATCTCTGGTTTGGGAGATATTGTCGATTTACCAAAGGTCGCCCGAAGCTGAACGTAGAACGAGTGAGCAGTGTGTCATACTCGGGTATATAGGTTACATACTCGAGTATTGATGCTTGATACTTGAGAATGAGAGCCTGATACTCAGTATCAATGGGAATTAGAGGCAATTCATCCTGAAGCTCGTATTTGATCATTTTAACTTCGATTTGAGCCATTCCAACTTCCATGTCACCAGTGAGACTTGTAGAATCTAATTTAACAACTTGTATGATGATTTTATCATTTATCAAGTCTTCTTTCTTTCTTCTTCTCTTAATTATATTACGTTCTTCAAATATGTTCTCTCCTTCTTGAACTTGATATCTTCTTTAATTTATTCTTTCTAAAGTCTCTTATCTCCTTCTTGAGCTATAATTCAACTTGAACTAATCTACATTAAATATAGTAGTTAGTCAATATAAGAGATAAATATATCATACAATCTTTTTGCTCTTTAAGAATGACATCTATAAGACATCATCAAAACTAGTCGAACCCAACAGAAAGGTTCACAATCAACCCTCTGTGACCACTAATGATCATGGAACTGCTGATAAATCCCATGAACATGATCCCACAGGGCTATCATGCTTATCTGCAACTGATAAAAATTCAGAATCATCTAGTGGCGTGGTTCAGCAAATTCGGGAGACTCGGATCTTTGGTGTGCACTCCGCATTTTGGTCAAAATACACAGTACGATTCTGATGCTTGTGGTAGTTGTAGTTTTTTTTTTTGTTGATAAAGGGAAATGACCACAACAGGTCAGATAATTCTAGGACAAAGGTAGTTGTAGTTTTTTGTTCATATAAGTTGTACATATTCAAAATTTATCATGTTGAAGACATGTAAAGTGGCCTGAGCTTCATTTATATGCATATGACAGAATTACATCGGTTTTCATGTATGTAAAATAAGATGTTTCTATGTAAACTCTTATGATTGTTATAATTTATTTTTATGATATATATATAAATATTTTTATTTCTTAATTTTTTATATATTTTTTTGTAATTATTTTATTTTTTGATTTTTTATATTTTTTTAAAAAAATAAATTGAAATTTGCGAGGGAAAATTTTTCCCTCGCAAAATCCGTGGATTTGCGAGGGAAAACACGGATTTTGCGAGGGAATAAATTTTCCCTCGCAAATTCTGGATTTTTGCGAGGGAAACCTTTTTCCCTCGCAAATTCCAGGATTTGCGAGGGAAAATTCTTCCCTCGCAAAATCCAGAATTTGCGAGGAAAATTTTTGCGACGGAACTTTTTCCGCCGCAAACCAATTTTGCGACGGAAAATAGCTTTTTTGCGAGGGAATTTTTCCGCCGCAAAAAACAGTTTTTTTAGTAGTGTTTCTTTATAGCGATAGTAGTGTGGGTGTTATAAACAATATGTGTGTGGATGTTTATAACTCTGTGCATACGATTCCATCTTATGATAATTGACATTACACCCTATAACTCTAAAATTGAGTGGGCTTTAGTATATATTTCCCATAACCTTCAATTGCACCATTATTATGTTGTCTACTAATTCCCTTCTTTATGTGCTTTTAACTCTTTTAGTCTTCAATGTATATGGAGGCCTATAAATAAATGTCATGCATAAGGCTTTGACATACCAATAAAACAAAGTGAATGAGATAGCTCATTCTCTTATCTCCCATTCTATTGTCTTGTTATTTTTTTCTCTTCTAATACTTTCTAATCCCTTATTTTCTCTAAATTTATAACACGTGTTCGCTCAGAAGGCCTATGGTCTAGTTTATTTTTAATTTTTTATACTCTCTAACTTTCTCATTTCCACATTATATTTTATGTTGTTTATTCTTTATGTTATTTTATATCTTTCTAGTTTACATTATCGATCTATTGTTCTATATTATTTTTATTATTTTTCTTTTACGCCGTCTATTTTTATCTTTTGTGTTGTTGTCTTTTACATGTATATTTACGATAATCTAAGTCATTATATGGAATTAAAGAGTCATTTTTACTAATTATTTTATATATCAGGTTCTATGGCTAAGATTAAATATTATTGTTGCTTTATTCTCTTTGGCAAGTTTTTTTTTTATCATTTTCTGGGAATATCTTATTTATGCAACATTTATATTTCTTTATTTTTATCATTGAGTTATCATATAAGATTATGAGAAAAAATATATGTTGTGGGTAATCTTAAATATGTTATACTCATGTGTCAAATGTGTATATCAAAAGAAGCAAATTGTAGTATATTATTAATAAGTAATAAAATTATATTCTGATGGAATAATATCTAGTAGGAGTTCTTGCAGAATTTTACATAACAAAATTTCTATCCATAAATAGCTAGATCAATACTTTTGAGAACAAAATTTCTATTTTAGTGTTGACATATTTGATCTTACATATTGCAACATTTATACTAGCCAACAAAATTCTTTCGATAAAATTGACTCTTGGTTAGGACACATAGTTTCCATATCAAATGTTTGAATGTGCAATGTGTGTTTCTATTAATCCACCACAGCGCATATAGATTGATATTTAAAGTAAGTTGAGATAAAATTGTTTTGTAAGAATCTCCTTCTTCTTGTTTGCCTCTAAATGGAACAAAACAATGTTTCTAATGGAAATACATAGATTTATGAGACTTAAACTGCATGATTAGTGGATTGTCATTTTGCAAATTTTTCCAAACATGAGAGGGAGAAATTGAATAGTTGGAAAAGAGAGCAAAAGAAATGCATTATTACTGTTAAGTATAGATCCTCAAATATAGCAAAATGAATCAGAAGTTCATTAGGCTTTGCATTCATAAAATACTACCAATTATCATGTAGGTGCAAGATATATCTTAGTGATTTTCAGATATATCCGAAAGATATGCTTTCAAGTGGAATAAAAATGATGTTGTGATCAGGGGAGTAAAAATAATATTGTATTTTGGAGAAGTAAATTTCATATTATCACCATATCAAGGTGAGTATATATCATGCTTAGTACTAGAAAAAAATGAAATAGCGATGGAATTTGTGACCGAAAATTTTGGCCATATTTGTGACGGATATAAAATTTTGTCGCAAATTTCATATTTTGCCATGGATTTTATAAAGCCGTTGCAAAACACGTTGTTTTGCGACGGAAATATTTTTCTATCACGGCATGATTTTTCACACCGTTTTGCGATAGAATAGTCATCCATTGCAAAAAAGATGACCTTTTTGTGACGGATGGCATGAAAAAGCACACCGTTTTGTGACGGAAATCCGTTACGTCGCAAAAAGGCGTGACATGGCATTTGGAGTCAGACAGTATTGGAGTGATCCTCCTCAACAAGTATTTGCTCTCCACTTATGGCTTCAGATTCCCTATCTTCCTCACAATGTGCCACATTTCTGCCTGTGCTGCTCTTAGCAACATTTCCATTGTTTTCCTCAAGATTGTGCCTCATCAGACCATTAAATCAAGGTCCCAGTTTTACAAGATTGCAACATTGAGCGTTGTCTTTTTTGCGTCGGTGGTTGGCGGCAACATCTCTTTCAGGTACCTCGCCGTTTCGTTCAATCAGGCGGTGGGTGCCACCACCCCTTTTTTCACGGCCGTGTTCGCTTATATGGCGACCCTTATGAGCGAGGCTTGGGTCACTTATGCTGCTCTTGTGCCCGTTGTTGCTGGGGTTGTGATTGCAAGTGGGGTATGCTCATTTTTGTTTCCAGGATCTTGTGTTTGATTTCTCTCCCTGCAAATGCTCATCTTGTTCATCCAACCCTATCTTATTATGCCGACGCAATTTCTTATTTTAGTTTTGGTTAATATTTCAAGCCTACCTTGTCTTCATCAGTGCTCCTCCTGATCTGGAAATCTGTTGCAAATTAGTTACTCATCATACCGTATATGGGAATGTGATCAATTTAGCTGATATGCAGTTGTTAGGAATTTAAGTAATTTATTTGTGGTTATATACACATATCGAAATTCCCCACCACGATTGTAGTTCTCATCTTCCTCACTCACTTACTTTATGGCAATAAATATAAAATGGGTCTAAAAATTTTGCATGGATAAGGAAAACGTAAGGGGACTTGGAGGCTAAAACTGTTGGGTTAATGTGCTCTTTAGTCACTTAAGCCCAATAAGGCTTAAGTGAGGCTACAGCCCAAGAACTCGATGACCCATGTGGTTTGGGGTTAGGTCTTGGATGTAGTAGTATATAAACCCACTTTATACTGCTTGTGACATACTGAAACATACTCATGCTCTCTAAATTTCGGTATTTACCAAAGGTTTAGAGAGGAAGAGGTGTTATCCATAAACAGAAACAAAAGGAGGCTTTCATCAGAAACAAACCCTAGAGGCAGACGTTCATCATCTGAACGGTTGCCCACACAACCATCCTACCCCCCTCGAGAGATAGTCTGGAAGATCGATCATAGAGCGAGCTTGGACTGTTCAAGCGAGCTTGGACTGTTCGTGGAGAGGCTTTCAGATCGCTGCATCTTTCCAGGTAATCAAAACGATGAAGGTTTTAACTTTTCCAATATCGTGTCGGTACGATTCACTTCCGCGTTTCTGGTGAATTTCCTATAATTGGAATCAGAGCCGAATCACGATAAGGAAAAGAACCAGTTTTGATTTTATTTCATGTGATTAATTTCGGATTTTTCAAAAAATTTTTTTTTTTTAAAAAATATGGCATCTCTTTCTATATTTGTTATTTATTTCATGGTAATTATTCGTTTATAATTCATATTTGATATTAGTTTTAATCGGTTAAATCGCTTTAATCCATGATTAGATTCTCTCGTGTATTTCTTGATTTGTAACAATGAGGCTAATCCCACATGATTAGGTTTCCTCCTTGCTGTTTTTTAATTTCTTTTGGGATTTCTATGTATTTTTCGAATTTCTGTAAAAGTTGGAGATCAAGAAACTGCAAGAAGATGAGCATTCAACACTGTCAGACACTTTTCGTGGACCTCTGAACCTCATATTTGGACGATCCATATCTCGTTGGAAAGAGGACTGAAAGATGAACAAAATGGTAGGTGGACTGAGGCCAGGAGAGACTCCACGCGCCCCCACAAGCTTCTGCGAGTGGCCTTCACGCGCCGGCAGTGGTGCCGCGCGTGAGGGCGCGTGGGCCACCCTTTTTGGGTGGTTCTGGCGGCCGTGTTCTCGTCTCTCCATGGCGGTCCTTCCCCTGGAGTTTCGTGCTGAGATGACTTCGGATGACAGCGCGGTAGACCTGACGGCTAGGGTTCCTCTTTTGCATTCTAGGATTTCTCGCCAAGGAGTGGGTCTTTGGGCTTTTGGGCCCATGAATACCCTAAAGAGGCTTGAGACAGATACTATGGGCTGGACGAAAGAGGAATTCCAAAGTTGTAATTTTATTTTTAATTTTAAATAGGAATGTCATGGATTAAAGTTATTTTTTTTAATTATTATGAATTATATGTGCGATTAACATGATGTTTGTAATAACATGCCATATAGAATAGGAAGATGTCATATTGTTGCATAATCACATGTCATAACAGCATAGTACCTATTATGTCTTGAATCGACTAGGATGATATATAGTTATTATGCGATATTATTTAGGTTATCCACTAAACTAATTATCAATTATTATGATTTTAAATTAAAATCTAGAATAATAATTGGATTAATTAATTGTGGAATTAAAATCTAGAAAAATAATTTGAAAATTTCCTAAGAGAATTGTATTTTTGAGAGTAATTTATAGGTTATTTAAAATGGTCATCATGACTAGATTTTAGATATCTAAAAATTTATGGGTTGATCTCACTCAATTTGGAAATTTCCTCAGAGAATTGTATTTTTTTAGAGTAATTTATGGGTTATTTAAAATGGTCATCATGACTAGATTTTAGATACCTAATAATTTATGGGTTGATCTCACTCAATTTGGAAATTTCCTAAGAGAATTGAATTTTTGAGAGTAATTTATGAGTTATTTAAAATGGTCATCATGACTAGATTTTAGATACCTAATAATTTATGGGTTGATCTCACTCAATTTGGAAATTTCCTAAGAGAATTGTATTTTTGAGAGTAATTTATAGGTTATTTAAAATGGTCATCATGACTAGATTTTAGATACCTAATAATTTATGGGTTGATCTCACTCAATTTGGAAATTTCCTAAGAGAATTGTATTTTTTAGAGTAATTTATGGGTTATTTAAAATGGTCATCATGACTAGATTTTAGATACCTAGTAATTTATGGGTTGATCTCACTCAATTTGGAAATTTCCTAAGAGAATTGTATTTTTGAGAGTAATTTATGGGTTATTTAAAATGGGCATCATGACTAGATTTTAGATACCTAATAATTTATGGGTTGATCTCACTCAATTTGGAAATTTCCTAAGAGAATTGTATTTTTTAGTGTAATTTATGGGTTATTTAAAATGGTCATCATCACTAGATTTTAGATACCTAGTAATTTATGGGTTGATCTCACTCAATTTGGAAATTTCCTAAGAGAATTGTATTTTTGAGAGTAATTTATGGGTTATTTAAAATGGTCATCATGACTAGATTTTAGATACCTAATAATTTATGGGTTGATCTCACTCAATTTGGAAATTTCCTAAGAGAATTGTATTTTTTAGTGTAATTTATGGGTTATTTAAAATTATCATCATCACTAGATTTTAGATACCTAATAATTTATGGGTTGATCTCACTCAATTTGGAAATTTCCTAAGAGAATTGTATTTTTGAGAGTAATTTATGGGTTATGTAAAATGGTCATCATGACTAGATTTTAGATACCTAATAATTTATGAGTTGATCTCACTCAATTATAGTAGTTACTCTAAATTGAACAAATTCTTGGAAATTGAAAATTCTAAATTTTAAAATATTGAATGGGTGAAGGTTTTAAATTAAGCATTTAATTTTAAAACCTACGGGCCCCAATTGTGGGTTTATTAGTGAAATGGTTATCGCTGAAGTCCCATCGAATAAGGATAAGCGGATTTCGCTAGATTAAACCGTAATATTTTCACAATTTTAGTAAAGTTTTGCACGGCCCATCGTTGGCAACACTTAGACACTAAAGATAATTTTGAAAGTAAACAATGGTTAATTACATTCAACTTTGGTAAAATTGTTAACCCTCCCATCGAGGCTCTGGCAATGGAACTGAATGCCCAAAATAACAATATTAGTTTTACAAGAATCTTGCCCATCGTAAGTCTTGTAAAGATAACTAATGGATTGTTAAACAATAAACGAATAGTAGTTATTAGAATCTACTAGCGCTATATCGTTTGTTGTTAATTATAGTTTGTAATTAGTGGGTTTTTCCTAATTTTCAGAAAAATGTCTTTCATTCAATCCTTTAGCTACAATCTTGAGCCAAAAACCTATGGATGGTACAAACTACAAACAATGGAAAACTAATTTGGATATTGTTCTTCAATATGAAAAGCTCAACTTTGTTCTAACTACCCCTATGCCAGCGCAGCCTGCTGCAGATGCGTTTGATGCAATTCGGACTCAATTTCAGCAGGAGAAGGAAAGATGGGAGAAGGCAAATGTGGCAGCCAATCACCTTCAGGAGCAAGTAAGCATGATTGAGAGTGGAGCAACAATGCTCAAGACTCTTGATGGCATGTTTGCTATGGGTAATTTACATGTGATTGAGGCTTGTTTAGTGGAGAATCACGATGATAAATGGATCGTTGATTTTGAAGCCACTAACCATGTTTGTTACTCTTTGCAGTGGTTCAAACATAGATTTCCTGTAAGTAAAGGACAAAGAGATTTGAAGCTTGGAATTGGGGAGCTTGTGTCTGCACAAGCAGTGGGACAAGTTATTTTATCTTTTGATAATTGCAGAACTTTGGTTATAGAAACTGTTTATTTATTCCAGATTTTAAGAGGAATTTAATTTCGTTAATTGTTTGGATAAACAAGGTTTGACGATTGAGTTTAATTCCTCAGTTTCAATAAGAAGTTCATCTTCTTTTATTTGTTCTGGTGTAAAGTTTAATGGTCTTTATTTCCTTAATCTTGTTCCCTGTGAAGTTAATCATGTTGAATTAAGAGATGTTGAGCATATTAAATCATCAAAGAAAATAAAAGTTTCAAATGAAACTTATCTTTGGCATTAGAGATTGGGTCATATTAATTCTAACAGGATACAAGGTTTGGTCAAAAGTGAGATTTTAAAATCCCTGAACTTTGAACCAATACCAGTATGTGAATCTTGTTTAGAGGGTAAAATGACCAAGCGATCTTTCAAGGCCAAGGTAAAACGTGCCACACTTCAGCTGGAATTGGTACATACTGATGTATGTGGACCAATAAATGTCCAAGCCAGAGGCGGGTATCAATATTTCATCACATTTACTGATGATTACACTAGATTTGAACATGTGTACTTGATGCGTCACAAGTCTGAAGCTTTTGGAAAATTCCAAGAGTTCAAGGCTGAGACAGAAAAGCATCTTGGTGTTCAAATTAAGACTCTTCGATCTGATCGAGGGGGTGAATACCTATCTGGAGAGTTCAGGTCTTACCTGACCAAAGAGGGGATAGTTTCACAATTATCTTCTCCAAGGACACCCCGGCAGAATGGAGTTGCTGAAAAGAGAAATAGAACCCTTTTAGAAATGACAAGATCTATGCTCGCTTATTCATCTATTTCGATTCATTCGGGATATGCCTTAGAAAACTGCTATGTATCTATTGAACTTAGCTCCGTCCAAGTTGGTTTCAAAGACACCAATAGAATTGTGGAAAGGGTGTAAGCCCACCATGAATCATATTCGGATTTGGGGTGCTCCAAAGACATGTCTTGCAATAGAAACCAGATAAGATGGACTCGCGTACTGAAGTATGCATGTTTATAGGCTATCCTAAAGGAACCAGAGGTTGGTTGTTTTATAGTCCAAAAGAAAAGAAGATCATAGTGAGCACTCACGCGAATTTCTTAGAGGAGGACTATATGACAAATTATAAGCCAAAGAGTAAGGTTATTCTTGATGAGCTAGTCTCAGATCAAGTTTCACCGCAACCTCAGACGGTTCCAGCTTTTATTCCTGTGGTTGTTCAAAGAGGGGAAAATATGCCTGAACATACACAAGAACCAGAGACAGAACCAGAAGTTCAGCATGATGATGAAACCTTCAAAGCTAGATTGGTGGCGAAAGGGTACTCCCAAAAGGAAGGTGTGGATTATGATGAAACCTTTTCGCCGGTTGCCATGCTCAAGTCCATCCGGATTCTCTTAGTCATTGCAAAGAAATCTTGATTATGAGATTTGACAAATGGATGTCAAAACCGCTTTTCTAAATGGAAATTTGGAAGAGGAAATCTATATGCAACAACCAAAAGGGTTTATAGCCAAAGGGCAAGAAAAAATGGTATGCAAGTTGCAAGGTTTATTTATGGACTTAAGCAAGCGTCCGTATCATGGAACATCGATTTGATCAAGCCATTGAGTCTTATGGTTTTGAGAAAAGTCCCGATGAAGCCATGTGTGTATAAAAGGATCCAAGGTAATGCGGTATCTTTTCTGGTACTTTATGTGGATGATATACTCCTTATCGGAAATGATACAGAGGTATTGTTAGGCATAAAAACCTGGCTGAACAAGCATTTTGATATGAATGACCTGGGGGAAGCCAATTATATTATTGGTATTAAACTCTTGCGAGACCGGAAGAATAGGGTTTTGGCATTATCCCAGGCTAAATACATTAACAAAATACTTGCCAGGTTTAGCATGGAGAATTCCAAGAGGGGGATTATACCCTTCGCAAGCATGGGATTCATCTCTACAGGAGCAATCTCCTAAAACTCCCGATGCAGAGAGAACGCATGAGTAGGATACCTTATGCTTCAATGTAGGTAGTCTCATGTATGCTATGCTTTGTACTGCACAGATATATGCTATGCTAATGTGGAGTAGTAAGCCGGCACCAATCTGATCCTGGAGAGGAACACTGGTAGCGGTTAAACATATACTCAGTACCTATGGATAACGAGAGATTATATGTTGGTCTATTCTAGTGGGAGTCTTGAAACCATTGGTTATACGGACTCAGATTTCCAAGGAGATATTGACTCAAGTAAGTCCACCTCGAGATATGTGTACACCCTTAATGGCGGTGCCATTTGTTGGAGAAGTGTAAAACAATCATGTAAAAGAGGAGATACATCGGTAGCAAAGATAGCATCAGACGAGAACCTTGCTGATCCTTTTACTAAGAGTTTGCCTGAACGTGTGTTCGAGATGCATGTTTCATCTATGGGTCTTAGGAGGATTCCAGATTTGCTATAGCTTTAGGGAGTTGTTATTTCACTTTGTTATTTTGTGTTCTTTGAGCAAGACATTATGACATTGTAATTTTTTCTGAATGTTAATAAATGAGGTCTGTTTTCATTTATTTCGCACACTATTTACAAACTCTAAGGTCCGGATCAATTGTGGAGTATATGATCATATGGATACGTTCATGAGGACATGGTCATAGGTTCTCACAATTGATGAATAGGTTCACACTATTAAATTAAGTTGGGCACTTTATTTAGGCCGCAATGTTTTATGAAATGGTTTTGTCCGAATCATTATAAAATATTGGTGTGAGTTAATACTTACATTGAATGGATCAAGGAGAGATTTGATTAAGGTTGTTTTTCTCGTCATAAGGAATCAAATCTCCAAGCTAACTATAGTCATGTAGTTGCTCTTAATCCTGAGTTTATTTTAAATAGGTAGTCGAATAGTTTTCATTCTTTGATTTACCAACGGGTGAGGTTTGATCTATATGACGGCCAATAACTTGGTATTTTGGGATTGAGACTATTTGGTTATTGGTGTTTATGAGATAAACAACATGGAATTTATAGGAAATGTCCCCTTGATATGTTTCGGTACTTGGATATTGAAGACACTGTGGAGTAGCACCGAACTAGATAATTTTCTGTAGACTATCATGAGCCTTGATAAATGACAAATGGTAGATCCCCAGGCTAGCTCGAGATAAGGGATGGGGTATAATATCAAATGATGATGGCTTATCCCAAGAACTCTATGGCCCATGTGGTTTGGGGTTAGGTCTTGGATGTAGTAGTATATAAACCCACTTTAGACTGCTTGTGACATACTGAAACATACTCATGCTCTCTAAATTTCGGTATTTACCAAAGGTTTAGAGAGGAAGAGGTGTTATCCATAAACAGAAACAAAAGGAGGCTTTCATCAGAAACAAACCCTAGAGCGTAGCGTTCATCATATCGAGCAGTTGCACACAACCATCCTACCCCCTCGAGAGATAGTCCGAAGATCGATCATGAGCGAGCTTGGACTGTTCAAGCGAGCTTGGACTGTTCGTGGAGAGGCTTTCAGATCGCTGCATCTTTCCAGGTAATCAAAACGATGAAGGTTTTAACTTTTCCTATATCGTGTTGGTACGATTCGCTTCCGCGTTTCTGGTGAATTTCCTACAAAAACATCACTCCATCTGTTGCTATTTTCGCAGTCTGGATTCTTTATCATAGAAAGCTAATTCTTTATTCTTGTTAGTCATCACGCGTTGGAGTTGGATTATATGATTAATAGTAATCCATTAATCTAAACATGTGCTAGTTGTGAGAAAATACTAGTTCCTCAACGCCTAAATGATTTCATATTTCTGTCCCATTTGCCATGTCTTCTGAGAACTTGTAACATTCTCTTGTTGGGGCAGGGTGAACCGGGCTTTCACATGTTTGGATTCATTATGCGCATAAGTGCTACTGCTGCTAGAGCCTTCAAGTCTGTTCTTCAGGGCATCTACTTTCTTCTGAAGGGTAAAGTTTAAGATATTAACTCCTCACCTTTTGATTACACACATTTCACATATTTGTTTTCGGAACTTGCTCATTAGTGGACATTCTTGAAAAAGTTCATTTCCTTATTTGATATTCTTAAATGATAGAGCTATTGTAGTTGACCAGCTATAAGGGTTTTGTGACTTGGTGACAAAACTCTAAGGGCCCAAAAAGGCTGGGCGATGTGCATATTTTACTAATCAATCTTCCTTATTTGCTTTAATCGGAATTTCATCTCTTTCTAGATGCTTTGTTTGTGTGCCTTGTTGAAACTTGAAAGTTGGGTTGTTGAGTGCCTGGTCAGGTTCAATTGAAAAAATAAGGTAAAAATAAGACATACAACCTCTTTCTTCAAGTTCATTCATTGAGTTGTGAGAAAATCTTCTGAAAACCATAATCTTACAGACATGAAACCTTGTTGAATGATAGAGAAGCAAAATGGAGCTTTAGCCGCTTCCTTCTAATGTATATATGATTGAATCCAACCTCTTTCAACAATTTTGGGTTCTGGTCCTGGCCATTTTATTCCTTTTCTGGTGCCAATAAGGCTATGCATGGCAACCATTCTGTTCCCCAGCACAGTTTTTGATATGGAACAGTTTTTTCTGATTCTGTGCCTGGGAAGAGTTCTGAGAATCAGAATTACATTTGTAAACTCATTTTATTTTTACTCCGAGAATCAGAATTACGTTTGTTAACACAAATTTTTTTTTTAGATAATCGAATTACGTTTGTTAACACATTTTATTTTTATTTACGTAATTTTTATATTCAAAAATTATTTATGTGGTGTTGGCGGTGGTGGTGGGGGCAGTGGTGGCGGCGGCGGCGGCGGCGGTGGTGGCGCGGCGGCGCACGTGTGGGTCGTGGTGGCGGTGGCAGCGGCGGTCGTGGTGGTGGCAGTGGTGGCGGTGGTGGCGATGAGGTGGGGTGGCGACGCACGAGGTGGGGCAACGGCCGGGTGAGTGGTGGCGGTGAGGTGGGGGTGGTGGCGGCAGTGACGGTCGTGGTGGTGGCAGTGGTGGTGGCGGTGAGGTGGGGGTGGCGGCGCGGCGCGCATGGTGGCGGTCGTGGTGGTGGCAGTGGGGGCGATGAGGTGGAGGCGGCGGTGGCGGTGCTGGGTGGGTGGTGGTGGTGGTGGCGGTGGCGGTGGGGGTGGTGGTCGTGGTGGCGGTGGCGGTGGGGTTGGTGGCCGGTGGTGGCGGTGAGGTGGGGGTGGTGGTGGCGGCGGCGGTTGTGGTGATGTGGTAGGGGTGGTGGTGGTGGTGGTGGCGGCGGCGGTGCGGTGGGGGTGGTGGCGGCGGCGGTGGAGGTGGGGGTGGGAGGGTAGTTGACAACTGCGAAAGGTTTTTGAGAGAAAGAAGAGAGGTTGTAGGTTGAGGAATAAATTCGATTTTGTGCCCGAAATAGAAGCATGAATTTTACTGCTTTTTTTTTTTTTTTTTTTCTATTCCCCAGCACAAAAATTGAACCGGTTCATCCCGGGAACAAAAAAAAAAAAAACCGGATTTACCAAACAGATTTCTCATCCATTTGTGTTCCAGGGAACAGAAATTAACAAAAAACACATTCTGGGAGCGTTACCATGCACACCCTAAATTGCTCATATTATTAACTTCACTTTCAACCAAAGAGGGAGAAGTTGAACCCGATGAATTTGCTCCTGTATATGTCTCCAATTGCCGTCGTGGTTTTGGTTCCTACGGTGCTTATTATGGAGCCCAACGTCATAGATGTCACAACAGCTCTTGGAAGGGTGAAAAAGGCTGTGGATTCTTCTTTTACTTAACTCAGTGACAGCTTATGTAGCAAACTTATCAAACTTGGTGACTAAACATACAAGTTCTCTTACCCTTCAGGTTTGTTCGCTATACTGATTAATTAGTTAAAAGCTAATTTTTACTAACGAATTCAAAGTTTTTCTGGGCTCTAGGTTATTAGATGAAACCTTAATTGGCATCTTTCCTTGACTAAGCTTTTGTCCCATAGGGTTTTCCTGACATGGTTTTTAACGAGGCAACTTCAGTATGTATTGTGTACTCTTTTTCCTCCGCTAGGTTGCTGTCCCAATAGGTTTTTCCTAGTAAGGTTTTAACAAGGTACAATATTTGTTTATGAACATCTAAGGGGAAGTGTTATAAATAACGTGTGTGGATGTTCATAACTCCATGCATAGGATTCCATCTCATGGTAATTGACATTACACCCTATAACTCCTAAATTGAGTGGGCTTTAGTACATATTTCATTATGTGGCTTAATTCCCTTTTTTAGGTGTTTGTGACTCTTATGTAGTTTTTAATGTATGGAGGCCTATAAATAAAGGGCATGCATAAGCTTTGACACACCAATTAAAAAAAAAAATGAATGAGATAGATAGGTCATTCTCTTCTCTGGCATTCTATTATCTTGTTGTTTCTTCTCTTCTTCTTCTTCTTCTTTTTTTTTTCTTTGATATAAAAATTTTAGGAAAGGGGTCGGGCTCACCCACAATCCAAGGGATACTGGACAGAGAGTACACATGCCTCCACATTTACCAGTGTTTCCATTGCTTCCTAGACCCCTAAGATGCCTCCCCCAACACCTTGACCAACGCAGGGATCGAACCCCCTCCCTTGAGGTAAGAAAGTCCGACCTCATTGCCAGTGGAACCCAATGACGAGGGGTTGTTTCTTCTCTTCTTCTACTACTCTTTAGCCCTCTTATTTTCTCCAAATTTATAACAATGGGTAATTTTTTTGATTGGAAATTAATAAGAGTGACTTTTGTGCTAAAAAAAGAGAAGTCAACAAACTATATACGTCACAATTGCTCGCATGCCATTGTTTGCGACTTTGTCATATATTTATAAGAGGTTCGGCCTGTGATGTTCCTGAACCCTCAGAATATAATTACATATCGGAGCTGAGCTCTCACCCTTCTGTCTTCTACCTCGTCTTCGTCTTTCTCTGAACCCCATGGGGATCAAGCACCCAACAACGACTCCTATGTGCGCTCCAACTCTGTATGCCCTTCCTTCTCCATCAACCTCTCTCTCTCTTTCTCTCTCTCTCTATACACACACATATACTAACACGCTTTGCCACCATTTTTTTCCGTTTTATTTGGCTACGTACCGTGCTTGTTTAGTTTTCTCCTGTTTTAGTTTCTGCAAATGTTCCTGCAATTTTGAGTTGTTTGTTTGATTATTATTTTAATATGAAGGAGAAGCAATTGTGCATTCTAATCCTTTCCCATCTGGGTGAATACTCGTGCCCTGGAAGCGGCCTCTAGTTAGTTTTTTGAATCTTCTCATAGAAAACATGAATCGATGACTTTTCTGTCGGCTCAGATGTATGCAGCACACATCTGTCGGCTCAGATGTATGAGTGTGTATGCAGCACACTCACGTGTTGAGATCCTATAATCCTCCGAAAGATCCCATGCACTATTCTGGGCAACTCAATTTGAATCCTGATCTCCACAACCATGTTGCGGCTACACTTATCACCTCGGGTAAACTCTTAGGTGTAGACACTTATAAAGATTATTTTTTCGAAAATAAAATATAAATCTACTGTGGCCACCGGTAACAGTTTTCATGTGTAATAGTATATATAATCATGTATGTGTAAAGTGTTAAAATTTTCCTCCACAATACCTTATTATTTAGATTTATTTCTTTATAATTTAATTTTGATAATATTTATGTCTTAAATTAAGAATTTATTGTTTCAACTTTATTTTTTAAAAACATGAAAAAGATAATAGTTTTTTAGTTAACCGGGTCTAAAGCCTGTGGATCTAGTTTTGGCCCAATAGCATAAGACGCCGGTCTTATTTCCCAACTCTAATTGGACTTTTTTGCTCTCAAGGTCCTATCATGAATTTGAACTGATGAATCATTTTACCGTCTCTAAAATAATGTTAGCAATTTTCTTCATTGGGGCTGGACACGAATTAAACAAGACAAGGTAGGAGTATTATTTACTGGGACAATGATTGAATGATTCCGAAAGAAAATAAACCTTCTAGTCCTAATTATAAGAGTTCGATAATCTAATTGTACGGCTTAAAAATGTAGTTAAAATTAGTTAAAAATAATAAATATGTTTGAAATAAACTTTTTTTTTCCCAAAACATGCCCTTATTTATGAAGGGGCAAGTGAGAGAGAAAAATAGAATAAATATAAGTATCACTGACTTTTTAATTTAGGCAATACATATAATTAATAAATGACAAAATGATTATAAAAAAAACTTATTAAATGTTCATACAACTCTTATCAAACTCTTATAAAAACTCTTATAAAAAGACTAAGATAATTTAAATTTTGGGGTATTGGAAAAAAGAGCCAAGAGTTAATTATACAATGGAGGGTGTGCCTGATTGTGCAAGCATAAGCGTTATGAGCATTTGATATTTGCTAGGGTACCGGTGATTGTGCTTCAATAAGTCAATAAAACGTAGTACTAAACACTGAAACTAATAATCATCGTCCAGTCACTAAATCAAACTAAATACTGAACGTCGGCCAAAAAAAAAAGAACCAAATGCTGAAAATTACATTCATAGTTGAGAATGGTTTATGGTGAGCATCATCTTATTGGTAAAATCCATAGGTCTTGGCGCTGATTATGATATTCCTTAGACCTCCGATAGGTGGCAGAAGCGTGAGCATGATTCCCAAAATAATGCAGATCTGAAAATAGTGGAAAACGGTAAATAAACCATCCCATAAAAATAATAAGAAATAATGCATCATTCAAGTGAACGTACCCAGTTGGCGAACCATGACAAGCTGTATCTTTTAGGTTTGTAAATAATAAGCCATATTATGCAGGGGAGCTGTGCAATTAGAGTATGGCACAAAATATAGTTAGCTTGCGATGACCTATCACAAAACTGGTCGAAATGCGAGTTACATACCGATTACATAGAAAGGAACAATGAGGCACTTACATAGTAGCTTGTTGGAGCAAAAACAAATCCTCCTAAGAATCCAAGTAGATCGCCAGCAAAGGGGAATGTAATTGCCACAAACATAGTGAGTGCTGAACCAAATCATTATGCACGCATATGAGAAGCTATATCTATACAGATGTGAATCCCCAGTGAAAGGAACTTGACAAAGCTAAGAAACAAAGAAAAGAGAATAGGGATGCTTCTGTTCTCACCAACATATAAATTGCGAGCCCAAAACCAAAGTTTCCAGGTTCGTCTGAAATGACATTTATCTACCAACATAGTTTCCATCATGTCAAAAAGAGGCATAGCATATAGCTGCAGAGCCAGCGACACCAGAAGAGGTGAGAAACTTAGAAAATGATTCAGTCAGAGTCATAAAGGAGAGGAATTTTCAGAGGGAAATTAAAGTACTAGTTGAACACCTGGTAGCTTCTTGTAACATGAATCACAACAAATAAATTTGCCGCTACCATAAGCCAAGTTGGTTTCTCCAGAGAGATGAGGATATTATCTGCAACTCCATTGCCAAAGATCCAATAGCCTATAAGAGCAACAGGGAAGTAACATAAGGCCACAACTATGTATGCTATGACCACTCCTTTCCACATAGGCCCCTTTGATTTCTTCTCAGGAGTAGAGGGGATGGTTGCTTGAATCTCCAACACCACATTGTGTCCGGCAAAGGAGAACGCAACGTTTCCCAAAGCCTTGAGGAAACCAAAAGTATTTCCTGCTGTAGTACTGTATTTGGGACCATAACTAACATCTGGTTGAACACCCTTGTGAATAGAAGCCGCCCAGGCAATAACTGAGTAGCTGCTCAATCATATAACATAGCAACACATGTTAATTATATTCTTAAAGGCAAGAGGGTGAAGCAACAGAAAATGGAATCAGAAGACTCAATTTGTTATATCTGTGGACTTAATACAAACATTTAGCAATATTCCAGCTCAAGTTCTTTTCAAGGACGTGTTCTTTTTGTAAGTAATGTTTACTGTATCATCCATGAATTATAGCTAGTCAGATAAGATCAAAGGACCGGGCTTACCTCCTTTTCCCTTCCCCACCACCGGTGCCCTCCTTTTCACTCCAAACTGCATCGTTTTTGGTGCAAAATCACTGTTCACTTTTTTTTAAATAATTTTTTAAGATCATGAAGTATTTTTTTAAGTACCATTCAGTATCTTGAAGTATTTTTTTAGTATGAGTCAGTACCCTAAAATATTTTTTTAAGATTCTAAAATACTTTGAAAACATATTTCAGGGTACTAAAAAAATATTTCAGGATTTTTTTTTTTTGCTCAGATTCAGGATATTGACTCATATTGAAAAAATACTTCATGATCTATCTTAAAAAATTATTTGAGGACCTTGAAAAAATATTTTAGGGTGCTTACTGAGACTAAAAAGATACTTTAGGATACTAACTGGTACTGAAAAAATAATTCACGATCTTAAAAAATTATTTTAGAACCTTCAAAAAATATTACAGGTACTAAAAAATACTTCAAGTGGTGAATGTTATTATTATTATTTTTAAAAAAGTGAACAGTACATTTTGCACCAAAAATAATGCCGTTTGGAGAAAAAAGGAGGGTAGCTGGGACAGGGAAAAGGAGGTAAGCCAGATCAAGATTAAAGGAGTTACTAGAGTAAACAAACAAGCATGTCCCTTGCTGTAGAGTGTTTGGTTTTAGCCTACCCAATTAATGAATTCATAAGGTAGTCATAAAATAGTATAAGCTCAATAGTAGCTAGCCAACTTTAAAAAAAAAAACAAAACACTTAAAGTATAGGTTAGTCAATTTTTAGAATCCATGAATTATTTGATACAATAACTAGGACGAAAGTAACGTCACGTTCACAATACAGCACGTAAAAAAGAGGATGCGCATGCAGGGTTTAATTGAGTGAGAAGAGTTGACTCGCTACAGATGTTACCTCAAAGACATGATAGCTATAACGAGAGAGACTAGAGGGATGGAATTGAAGTTGGGATGATGAGCGAGAAAGAAGTGAACGGAGGCGAAGATCATGACGAAATAAGGAGTTTTCCAGTTGTTGCAGTTGTTACGACAAACAAGATCGTGAACTTTCTTCAGCGATTTGCCTCCGGTGACCATATAAACTATGTCCACCCCTATTTCACGCATCAGTTGCTGTGGCACCATAATCCACAGTCCTAGCTTCTCTCCAAAGGCGTGTTGCCCCAATTCATGGTATCTGTCAAACCTCTTTCCTGGAACCATCTCGTGCATCTCCACCATTTGCCAGAGTGTGTACAGAGTTATTACCCATGATAATATCAGAACCACCACACCAGGTCCCCTGTTTTTGTTTGAATGAAGAAAATCGATAAGATCGATAAGGGTTTTAAAGATGGTATTCTTATTATGGTGAGTGTATAAGACGTACCAGCCCAGAGCTGCCAAGGCGGAGGGGAGACTGAGGACGCCAGCGCCGACCATGGCAGTGACGTTGTGGAAAGCAGGGTAATACCATTTTGTGTTCATCGAAGAACTTATGGGAAGCCATTGCTTTATCTTCTTCTGTTCCTCTATTCGATTGTCTATCTGTCATTTTTTTCCGCGCACATCTCAGTATATTCAAAAAATAAGAACAGCAAACAAAAATGATCAATAGAACACAAAAATAAGCAAAACATACACAACAGGTTTACCTCAAGAGAAGCCGGAGTTGCAGACTTAGACTCGGTCCCCATGAAAATCAGATCTGGAGCTTTGGTGTTACTGAGAAGGAGAAGATAAGCAATGAAAAAAAGAACTAAGAAATTGTAGAATTGTACAAGAAAATTTGATTTTATGCGTAAGAGAGGATGGTGGTGGACTGGTGGTGCTTTCGTGGGTCCTTTTTGCGCCTAACTTTTGTATCATCACCGTGTGAAGTTTTATATATTTTCCGCTTTGTATTTCTCGAATCCTTATTACATACTTCTCTTTTATGTGCTTCTTAGGTTCTTCTCCTCCTAAGAAGCACATAAAAAAATATTGATACATTTTTTAAATTTTTTTTATATATTTAGATTAAATTATATATTGTATCCTAAAATATTTTTTGTACACAATATCTCAAATTAAATAATTTATAGGATACTGGTGTTATAAAAAAAATATTTATGAATGCAAGACTGAAAATTAATTAATTTGAGATACTAGGTGTAAAAAAATATTTCAAAATGTAATATATAATTTAATCTAAATATATAAAAAATATTAAAAAATTTAAAAAAATGTATCAATATTTTTTTATGTGCTTCTTAGGAGGAGAAGCACCTAAGAAGCACATAAAAGAGAAGCATGTAATAAGGACCCGTATTTCTCCCAAATGTAAGTATTTGATGATTATTTCTCAATTTTGTTCCTATAATTAATACTTACATGTGGCTCATTGTACTTTTCTCTTTCTCTCCTTCAAAATCTCATTTAATATGGATAAAATTAAAAAAAAAAATTAAGTCGGATTTATTAATGAGTTAACTCTCATAAATTGATGGGATATAATGAATGGTACTTGTACCTTATATGTTTGGATGGGGAGAAAAGTGAGGAAAAAATATGGGAAGAGAATATTAGAATTGAAAACTTTCAAAAATGGAAGGGCAAAAAAAAAAAAACAGAATTATCATTTTTAGGAGTGTACGTTGCTGAGGGACTCCAATATGGGTGGGCGTGTTAACTCATTAATAAATAAAGCAGTCAACGGACGCGTTCACAAATGACCGGCTCCAAAATATAATATGCGACTTTATTGAAAATCCCATCGTATCGGTAATCCCTCTAACTTGGCCACCATTAATAAGTCCAGGGTCTGTCATCATCCCAAAAGTTGACAATCCTTCTTCGTTAAAAGATTTTCATCCTATATTCCTGTGTAATGTCAGTTTTAAAATCATTACGAAGGTTTTGGCGAATAGGTTTAGAGGAGTTATGAACACTCTTGTTGGCCCCGAGCAATGCAGTTTCATTGCAGGTAGATCCAGCTGTGACAATATCCTGATTGCTCAAAAAATTATCCACTCTATGAGAATTAAGGGCAAGAAAAAAGGATTTGTGGCCCTTAAGATTGATATGGAAAAATCTTTTTGATAGACTTGACTGGGGATTCATCAGGGATACTCTTGCTTGCTTAAACTTGCCTTACAACTTTATTAATTTCATTATGGCCTGCATTTCGACCGCATCTATGTCTATTCTCTGGAACGGTGAGGAAAGCCTGTGTTTTACCCCTACTAGAGGAGTCAGACAAGGTGATCCTCGCAGCCCGTATATCTTTGTCCTCTGTATGGAGCGTTTGGGGCATCTTATTAAAGCTGAGTGCGAGGCCCGGCGCTGGAAACCATTCTCCTTCAAAAGAAGTGGGCCTCGTATCTCTCATCTCTTCTTCGTTGATGACCTTATTCTTTTCACGGAAACCTCATCATACCAAATTAATGTCTGAGGTTCGTAAAATTATGAAAAGCTTATGTGAAGTCTCGGGTCACAGAATTAATATTAATCAATTTTTAGAATCCATGAATTGTTTGATACAATAACTAGGACGAAATTAACGTCACTTTAATTTCAAGCAACTTGTACACTAATTTTACCAGGAATTAATGAATGACTCCAGCTAAATAATACAGAAACCTCATGCGTTTTTATAGAGGACCAGTGGTGCTGTATTGGATTGCGTTTTCTGGACCGTCCAGATCTAATTTTTTTTACTTTTTATTTTTTAGAAAAAATTATTTTAATAGTTAGAGAATCTAAAATAAAGATAATCTCTTAACTAATATTTTTTTTAAAAAAAATATCTATTTCATTTAAAAAACAGAGATAAAAAAATTAAATCTGGACCATTTAGATTAGATCTGGATGGTTCAGGGAGGCTGGGCTCTCCCTGCCTCGGACTGCGTTTCCCTGCCTATCCAAAGGATAGGTAGGGAGAGCCCAGCCTCCCTAGACCGTCCAGATCTAATTTTTTTACTTTCTATTTTTTAGAAAAAAAATTATTTTAATAGTTAGAGAATCTAAAATAAAGATAATTTTTTAACTAATATTTTTTAAAAAAATATATATTTCATTTAAAAACACAAGATAAAAAAAAAAAAAAAAAAAATCTGGATGGTCCAAGGAGGTTGGGCTCTCCTTGCCCCGGACTGTGTTTCCCTGCCTATCTTTGGATAGGCAGGGAGAGTCTAGCCTATGAATGATTTTATCATGGGTAATAACTCTGTACACACTCTGGCAAATGGTGGAGATGCATATGAATGATTTGGTTCAGCACTCACTATGTTTGTGGCAATTACATTCCCCTTTGCTGGCGCGCTACTTGGATTCTTCGGAGCATTTGCTTTTGCTCCAACAAGCTACTATGTGAGTCCCTTATTGTTCCTTTCTATGTAATCAGTATATAACTTGCATTTCTACCAGTTTTGTGATAGGTCATCGCACGCTAACTATATTTTGTGCCATACTCTAATTGCACAGCTCCCCTGCATAATATGGCTTATTATTTACAAACCTAAAAGATACAGCTTGTCATGGTTCGCCAACTGGGTACGTTCACTTGAATGATGCATTATTTCTTATTATTTTTATGGGATGGTTTATTTACCGTTTTCCACTATTTTCAGATCTGCATTATTTTGGGAATCATGCTCACGCTTCTGCCACCTATCGGAGGTCTAAGGAATATCATAATCAGCGCCAAGACCTATGGATTTTACCAATAAGATGATGCTCACCATCAACCATTCTCAACTATGATTCTATGAATATCAGTTTCAGTATTTGGTTCGTTTAGTGACTGGACGATGAATATTAGTTTCAGTATTTATATTTACGTGTTATTGACTTGTTGAAGGACAATCAACGGTACCCTAGCAAATATCAAATGCTCATAACAATATACGCTTATGCTTGCACAATCAGGCACACCCGCCATTATATATTTATTCTATTTTTCTCTCTCACTTGCCCCTTCATAAATAAGGGCATGTTTTGGAAAAAAAAGTTTATTTCATACATATTTATTATTTTTAACTAATTTTAACAATCATTGTCCCAGTAAATAATACTCCTATCTTGTCTTGTTTAATTCGTGTCCAGTCAATGAAGAAAATTGCTAACATTATTTTAGAGACAGGGTAAATTTTTTTTTTTTTTTTTGATAAAATAGAGACAGGGTAAAATGATTCATCAGTTCAAATTCATGTAGGACCTTGAGAGCCAAAAAGAGTCCAATTAGATTTGGGAAATAGGACCAGCCCCTTATGCTATTGGGCCAAAGCCGGGATCCACGGGCTTTAGACTCGGTTAACTAAAAAACATCATTTTTTTTAAAATCTTTTTAAAGAAATAAAGTTGAAACAATACTTCTTAATTTAAGACATAACTATTATCAAAATTAAATTATAAAGAAATAAATCTAAATAATAAGGTATTGTGGAAGAAAATTTTAACACTTTACACACATGATTATACTACCACACATGAAAACTGTTACCAGTAGCCACAATAGATCTATATTTTATTTACGAAGATGTAATCTTTATAAGTATCAACACCTAAGAGTTTACCCAAGGTGATAAGTGAAGCTGCAACATAATAATTTAAGTAAAACTTAACTCTTTTTTTGGACGACTTTTAGTTATACTACATCTTCATTTAAGTTTTCAAGTTGGAATATAATCTTCATTTTAATTCAAATAAAATTTACTTTCAAGTTTTACAATCTAGTTATCATTTTACTTTAAAATGAGATACATTGTTATTAATTAAACTCATAAATTTCTAATTAAAACCATTATCTAATATCCAAATTAGCCTATTTTTGTAAAGTTTAAATAAATAAACCATTATTGAAAACCAAATAAACCAAACCAATTCTTAAAATTCAATTTTTAAAAAATAATAAGAACTAAATATTTGCACCATCATTAATAATATAAAAATTCTAGTATCAAGTCGTGGGTTCTCTCTTTGGTTGTCATCCTAATATTTTTCTGGAAGAGTATACCATAATAATTAAGATCCAGTGGAAAGAGGTGCTATTTTCCTAACTAAGAGTCTGAGATTATTCGTTTTCAACAACGTAACACTATTATTAACTCGGCCACCTAATAAAAACTTAAAGGATATATATGCCTCGGGTAGTGGCCGGGTTCAAAAGTCGGTAGTGGAGGTGTTAATGATCAGGCAACATGGTTGTGGAGATCAGGATTCAAATTGAGTTGCCCAGAATAGTGCATGGGATCTTTCGGAGGATTATAGGATCTCAACACTCGATCAGCGATATCACGTGAGTGTGCTGCATACATCTGAGCCGACAAAAAAGTCATCGATTCATGTTTTTTATGAGAAGATTCAAGAAACTAACTAGAGGCCGCTTCCAGGGCACGACTCGCACGAGTATTCACCCAGATGGGAAAGGATTAGAAAGCAATTGCTTCTCCTTCATATTGAAATAATAATCAAACAAACAACTCAAAATTGCAGGAACATTTGCAGAAACTAAAACAGGAGAAAACTAAACAAGCACGGTACGTAGCCAAATAAAACGGAAAAAAATGGTGGCAAAGCGTGTTAGTATTTGTGTGTGTAGAGAGAGAGAGGTGTTGGAATTTTAATATTGTAATTAATATTCCATTAATTCTATTAAGTGGCCCACATTAATTCCTGTTTTGTAACTGTCCATTAATTCAGTAACGGCCCAATCAATACGTAATAATTGCTAATTGATACGCATGAATGCCTTTATCTCTGTGATGGCCAGAGGGTAATTCAGACGTGCAAATATATATGGTCCCTGGGTTTGCTCTCTCAGTAGTTTTTTTTTACAGAACGCACACCATCTGCAGAAGAGAGAGTGAAGACTTAGAAGATCTATATTTGTAAAGCTTCTTTGTAAGTTAAATCAATGGCTGGAGGTATGTAGATCCTTCATATTAATTCCGCATTGATCTTATGCTATTCAGTTGTTAAGCATAATTAGATCACCTTTATTTCTACATAATATATGCCGCCTTGATTTTATAAGATCATGCTTTCACTTGAATATATGGGTTTTCAGTCTGAGTATATGCTTACCACCATGGAATTTTTTATTTTCTTCATCGGTTGTGTCTTCGAAAATTATGAAGCATATATTTGATGGTTTCGTTCTCTGGAAACTATATATATTAATTGGTTCTTTGAAATCTTGTTTTCAATTTATATTGGTATGGTTTTTGGATTAACGAGATAAGAGGAGTTGTGTTTCTTCAATGGATCATCACTATTGTTCAATATAAACATAAATTGATTTCATAAACGTTGCTATTTGAACTGCGCTTGAAAATCTGATGCATAAGTCTCTCATTTCAATTTCGGATATTTCTTCGGGATAAGGTAGTCATTGTCTTCTTGAAATGAACCTTTAATCGAGGTTTGGAAATTTCATAATCGATTTACGTCTTCTTGAAATTGTTCTTGATTTTATGCTTGACGTTTTCATAATCGACGAGCTGTGTTCTTGAATCTGTAAATGAAACCAGAAAAATCCTTTGGCTTCAATGTTTTCGGACTGGATTTGATCTCGTTGAAACTCACCGGACGTTGCCTTCGTAATCTAGATTTTTCGTTTAGATCTCTGATTTCATTTGTGATTATATCGAACATATTGAGTTATGGATTGTGTGTCTATTATGCTGGAGATCATTTTTTTCAGTGATTATGCCGTTGAAACCGCCGTCAAAATCGTTGGATTTTGAGCTATCCGATCGCCTGGAATGTTGCCTTAAATCGCGGGTCGCGGCGGTTCAATCGGGTCGTGTCGGTTGTCGGGTCGGGTAGGGTTTTGAAAAACGGGTAAGGAAGAAACAAGAAACGACGTCGTTTGGGGCCTTAGTGAAACGCAGCGTTTCACTTATGCAGACGGGCCGACGCGCGTTTGGGCCGAGACTGTCGCGTT
Source organism: Acacia pycnantha (assembly GCA_025563575.1). Lineage (NCBI taxonomy): Eukaryota > Viridiplantae > Streptophyta > Magnoliopsida > Fabales > Fabaceae > Acacia > Acacia pycnantha. Next base: position 552,530 of record JAMWYP010000045.1, read on the forward strand.
TTGTGCTTGGCGGTTTTTGTTTTTAGAACAAAAATAATAATTCAAAAGCGCTGAAATGGTCTCAGCGTGTTTCGAACCCAGGACCTTGGGCACCTGGGCGCCTTAGAGGCTGGCAGCGTGCCAGCTGAGCCATGTGCTCCCTTTTGTTTGATTCTGTACATTTATTTAATTTAAATAATTTCTTATTTGAAATTAAAATTTTCAAAATGTCAAGAGTGGGAATTGAACCCACATACTCTCGGACAGAAAGCCTTAATAGTGCCTTTTAAACCACTGAGCTGAGACGATACTTGTGATTTTTTGAAGGATTTTATATTTATATCATGACGTTTTTGGATTTAAATATAAATCTAAATTTTAGTTAAGATTGGGATTTCATGTGATTATCATATATGAATTGTATATTCTGTTATTTGCATGAATTGATTATTATTTAATTATACATGCAATATTGAGTTGAATAATATGCAAAACATGAATATCCAATTTTATTATAATGTTGCTTATAGTTTGTTGCAATATTAAATATTAATGTAGAGTGATCTATATATTTTTAATTAATTATAGAGTAGCCATAGCATCTTTAATTAGTTGAAATTATATATTGAGTTGTATGATCACATAGTGACATTAGTAGGCAACCTATTTTATGTTAAATGTATTTTCTTACATTAAGTTGAATTGTTTAAATTGAGAAAAGTTAATTTTGGCAACTTTCACATTTTGGAAAATTTTGAAAAAATTATTACTATTAAAGTATTTGGAAAAATTAAATTTAGACAATTATATAACTTTTCAAATTGTTGAAGGCAAATTTTAGATGAATTATGCCAAAATTAATTCTTTAAACAATATTTGGATGCATAAAACAGTGGGAGGATTTTTTTCTTTTAATTTGATTATTTACTTAATCAATTAATCCCTCCATTAAGATGTGCATATATTCGATTTATTTTGAATGCACATAATAGTGGGAGAATTTTTCTAAGATGATTGTTTAATCACATTTTGTTGATTAAATTAATCAATTAAATTCTCATTAAAGATTTGTGCATATTTGGGATCCAAATGCACAATTTTGGTGATTAATATTGGTAACATTAATTTAATCAAAGTGGGATGATTGTATTTAGTCACTTATGTTGATTAAATCAATTGGTTAAGTCCTCCATGAAGCTGTGCATATACATAATTTAAGTGCACATTATTGATATTTATGATTAACTTGCATGTTAGAGTGGTAGCTTCATCTCCCTCTTATAACATGCACAAATAATCACATATGGATTTTAGAATATCAATCTTTGAAGGTGAATATTTTTTATTCACATTAATGATTTAGTTGATTAAATTCTTTAAATTAAGATTTCTATTGACATTGTGTGTATGGTATTTAAATTGTACAGTTTTGATATTAGTGATTAGCATACATATTTGTTTAAAGATAGCTACAACGGCCTTATGCACATGTTGTATGCATATTTAATCACATAAGATTATATCATATCAAAATTATGATCATATGTACAATTAGTATATACAGTGTTGTGATGTCTTTGTGATGAGTATGTAGAATCGAAGAGTAACCAAAACATCCTCACTAGACATGTAACATCCCAACTTGAAATGCGGAATTTTTTTTTTTTTTAAAGTCAGAGTTGAGCAATAGAGCGAAAGAGTAATCGGTTCACAGCCAAAACATCAACCATTGTGTAACATTGTATAGATTACAGTAGTCCTAAGGTTTAGAAAGGAAATAGCGGAATAATAGAGTAACAGAATAACAAAAAAACGATAAGATAAAGATAGTCTTCAGCTGCACGCCTACTCCGGGTACTTGCCTCGATCCCCGAACCGTGGTCCTCCTGACCCTGAAGCTACAGCTGAGATTCAATTCACCATATTGAATCTCGGTAACAATTAACCTCATACCCAAACAATACAAGATATAGACAATGAGATATTCTAGAGCTAATACAACAAGATATCATCACAAAAGCACTCAGCAGATGCATGATCATTATGCCGACAAAACATAAGCAACAAGCAATATGTAAGCCCCACAATGTAAAAACAATAACAGCCTGCACTATTCACCAGTGTCACGATGTACAGTCGTGTCCTCAGCGCTAGGAAAACATAACGGCGTTATCAAAACCATAACCCGTGAAAACTGTCTGTATAACGGTCTACGAACATATCACAAATCAGAGATTCTGATATCCTATAAGAATAATATCACCCTTATTAGTGATTTGACACTATAATTGGCATTTTAGGTAAAAATTACCATTTTGCCCCTCTACCCCTAATCGGCGGAATTTCACAAAGATTTACTTCGACAAATTTTCTTCCCAAAATTTTGCCAGAACTTCGACGCAACTATGATTTTCGAAAATAATGACTAGAATAGCCCTCCCATATGATACCCAATCATACTTGAAATTTAAAGGCTATTCTAACAAATTCTACCCTTATTTTTGAAAAGCTGAAAGCTTCAACTTTGGCGACTCGATCCCTACTATGTTTTTACCTCTGCATATTTTTAAAACGCAAACAAGGCCTAAAACAAGAATAGGAATCTCATCACCTACTTCCTAAATCTAACTAACAATTCTACTAACTACCGTACCAAAACTAAGAACTCGAACTTAAAGACTAAAGCCCGAAAGACTTACCCGTTGAAGACTTCCGAACAATTTTCCAGGGCTTCGCTGCAAAATTTCCAGAGCTTCTCTCTCTAGAATCCTCTCTCTAGATTCGGCCAAAGAGGGAAGAAATGGTGTGAAAATGAAGAGAAGGGGGGTATTTATAGAAACGGTGGTAGGGTTTCGGCCGTCGGATCAACTTTGTGAGAAGCGATCTGGATCGTCCAACACAACTTTTGGAAAAACCCTTTCTCCCCCTTTTTCTTTCACACTAGGCCGAAAATTCAAGGGTCTTGCCCAATGGGAGGTGGCCACGTGTCACCTTCCAGAAGCTTTGAGCCGATTTCTCCGTCTTGCAGATTCGCGTGATTTCGGAGAAATCTCAAAATTCTGGATTTATAACTCGAAAACATATTCTCACTTAGTAGAAATGTCCAAGTTAACCTATATTTTGATTTCATATAGGGCTCCAAGTCCAGTTGAGTCTTTCTCGAAAAACGTGTCCAAACGCGTCCGGTGTCGAAACTTGTTTTCGAAAACATCAATCTCTTCAGAAAAAATCACTGAATCCAAATATGTTCATGAGAATTCCCAATTCTTTTCCAAATGTCACAACATAACCTTTTCGCCCTCTTGGCTATCGGCCTTTTCTCAGAATTTCCCTATTTCGTCTTACTAGGAAAAAGCACAAACGGCTTCAGAATAACTTCCGCAAGAGTCTAACTAAGATAAAAACCCACTGATTAATATTTTACCTTGACTTTGGGAATCCCATTCCTAGATCTCTAGATAGGATCCGTTTCCTAATTCTCATTTTACTATTCACCCTTTATCACTTTAATTAATTATATTATTATTATAATAAAACTTATATATTAAGTTTTCTTTTATTTATTATTTTTTTTTTCTCTTTTTATTTTTTTTATGCCTTTTTTTTCTTTTATTTTTATTTTGATTAATTATTTAATTAATTAAATAATTATTTTTACATAATTTTTACAGAATTTTCCCATTGGTCCATTCTTGCATTTAGGCTTTAAAAATACCTAGACTCAACTATTTTCTCCAAAATTTCCAATTAATTAGTAAATATATTTTTACTAATATTCAACTAATTTCCACTAATTTTTGAGCTTCCCATAATTATTACTGAATTTCCTTTGCTTATGCTTAAGTAATTAGCTCAATATTACCTAATTACTCCTTTAGCACTTGTTGATAATTTTCTTAATTACAATGCCTCATTACCTTCATACTCTTGTATTAACATTGGTATTTTCATGCCTCTTGCATTTTTAGAAATTACAAGGGTATTATGGTCTTTTTATTACTTTTTGAACCTTCTTATACAATTTCTCCAAGTTCATAATTTATTAAATTACCATAATTAGAGATAATATACTCTCCTAATTCACTTGGTCATTTTACTGCCTTCTGGTATTTTTTATAATTTCTCTAATTTAATTACCCTTTACAGGGGCATTTTGGCACTTTGGCCCTTAAACTCCCTAATTTCTTGCAGAAATTCTACTTAGAAAATAGACTATAATTATACAAGACCGGAGATTGAAATTTCACTTATCAGAAATATCCAACTTTTATTTATAATATTCCAGATAAATATCCGGGTATTACAAGACACATACACTCTATTTTGTTCTAATGAACAAAATTCATCACACAAAGATTTAAAGACATCCATTGTAATTGAATATGTGGTTATAATTAATCTTTGCCCACAGGTAGATAGTTATGATCATAGTTTTTAATTAGGGTGGAATGGAACGACATTATATTTTCTAAGTAGCCCACAGGCATTAGGGGATATCACTGCATTCTAGTTTCATCAATTTGAGATAAATTCATACTATGCTAATGTCTTTGCCCACAGGTAGACTTTAGTGATACGAATTTATAATTATATGATTAATTGGGATATAATGTCAAATTATGTTCTTAATTTTCCTGTATCATAAAGTTATATATGGATCTAATTGAATTATAACTTTAGCCCACGGGCAAGTTGTATGTCAGTAGATTCATGATTTTAAGCATAATTTACATCGGTAAAACATGATATATTTTATTAGTCTCAAATTTTGGTTATAAGCATGTATGTTCAATACTATTCAGTCATACAACCTACGAATTTCTCTGATATGAAATGTGACATTCCCGAATTGAGGGGTGATAACTATAAAGTATTATTTATTTAGGGTGGATGGACATTGGTTATGCTATAAGGAAAGACAAACCACCTTCTATCACTGAGACCAGCATTCTAGATAAGATTGATCTATATGAAAAGTGGGAGCGATCTAATCACCTCTCAGTTATGTTCGTAAAGACCTTAATTTTTGTTGGCATCCATGGTTCTGTCGAACGACATAACAAAATTAGACCACTTCTGAAGGCTATTGATAAACAACTTTAGACTTCAGATAAGGCACTTGCCAGCACCCTAACTATGATGTTTTCATCCCTAAGACTCACTATGGTAAAAGATGTGTGTAAGCACATCATACAGATAAGGGACATTACAGCTCAACTGAAATCACTTCAGGTTGAAATGTCTAATTCCTTCCTTGTACACTATACTCTAAACACTCTTCCACAGCCATATAGACCCTTTAAGATGTCCTACACCACACATAAGGATAAATGGTCAATCAATGAACTTTTGACCATTGTGCTCAGGAGCAGGGAAGGCTGAAAATGCAAATGGGAGAATTTCTTGAATATGACTTGATTAGCGGTAGCGATCAATTCAAAAACCTTGTTTCTGAAAAACATTATTCAAATAATCAACATTCCACTTTGAGTTTAAGATTGGTTGTCAACAATGTTCCTTCAGTTCAACTGAATATTGTGCAACCAGTCATTCAAGATACACAACATGCTGAGATTGATCCAGTAGATCGAGTTGTCAATGAGGAGCAATAAGAAATTGTTGAGCAACCAGTTGAACAACAAGTTTCTCAAGAAGAAATGCAACAACATTAAGGAGATCTACTAGAATAAGAAGATCAATGATAACAAGTGAATATATTGTGTACCTATAGGAATCTGACTATAATGTAGGAGCTGAAAATAATCCTGGAACGATTTCACAAGCCATGAACTGTAGAGAGTCCAAATCATGGTATGATGCTGTGAAGGATGAGATGAATTCTATGGCATCTAACGAAGTCTGGGATCTTGTTGAGTTGCCTGATGGTGCAAAGGCCATTGGATGTAAATGGGTCTTCAAAACAAAGAGAGACTCATTGAGCAACCTTGACAGACATAAAGCAAGACTCGTTGCTAAAGGATTCACTCAGAGAAGGAATCGACTACAAGGAGACATTTTCTCCCGTATCTAAGAAAGATTCCCTTCGTATTATTCTAGCATTAGTTGCACATTTTGATTTAGAGTTGCAACAAATGGATGTGAAAACGGTTTTTCTCAATGGAGAACTAGAGGAAGAGGTTTACATGAAACAACCAAAAGGATTCTCCTCTAATAATGGTGAGCATTTGGTGTGCAAGCTCAAGAAATCTATGTATGGATTGAAACAAGCTTTCTATAAATGGTATTTAAAATTTCATAATGTTGTCTCTTCATTCGGTTTTGTAGAGAACATTGTGGATGAATGTATATACCAGAAGGTTAGTGGGAGCAAGTTTTGTTTCCTTATTCTATATGTGGATGATATTTTACTTGCAACCAATGATAATAGTTTACTATATGAAGTGAAACAATTCCTTTCTGAAAACTTTGATATGAAGGATATGGGATATGCATCTTATGTCATTGGCATTAAGATACATAGAGACAGACGTCGAGGTATTCTGAGTTTGTCTCAAGAGACCTATATTAACAAAGTTTTGAAAAGATTTCGGATGAGGTATTGTTCACCAAGTGTAGCTCCCATTGTGAAAGGTAAGAGGTTCATTTTGAACCAATGCCCAAAGAATGACTTTGAGCGGGAACGAATGAAAAACATTCCTTATGCTTCAACAGTAAATAGCCTTATGTATGCTCATGTCTGACGAAACCTGACATTGCATTTGTGTTTGGAATGCTAGGGAAATATCAGAGTAATCCAGGCATGAACCACTGGAAAGCTGCGAAGAAAGTATTGAGATACCTTCAAGGGACTTAAGATTACATGCTTAAATACAAACTAACTCATATGGAAGAGACTGGTTACTCCGATTCAGACTATGCTGGCTGCATACTTAAGAAAATCTACTTCAAGATATATATTTATGCTAGTCAGTGGAGTTACTTCATGGAGTAGTAAGAAGCAGTCTTTAATTACTACTTCCATAATGGAAGCTGAGTTCATATCTTTTTGAGACTCCTTCACATGGTGTATAGATGAAGAGTTTCATTTCTGGTCTTAATATTTAGGCCATTGAGGTTATGTTGTAACAATTCAGTTGCTGTTTTATGGCTAAGAACAACTAAAGTGATAGTCGAATAAAGCACATCGACATTAAGTATCTAGCCATAAAAGAGTGTGTTAAAGATAAAATAGTGGTTATTGAACACAAGCACTGAATTGATGATTAATGATCCTTTAACTAAAGGCATGACTACATTGAAATTTCAGGATCATATAAAATAGGGACTTGGTTTCCATATGTGATTTTCGTTGTAAGAACGATGTTATTTATGAAACTCTATTTGTGATATTTTCTCTTTTCAGTTCTGTGCACATATTCATTTGAAGAAATATCATTAAAGTTTGGACTTAGAATAAACGTAGGGTTTATTCATTAAGTTACTTGGGCTTGGGAAACATGATGCACTGTGATACGTGGAAGATATTACTCGCTTTAAGAGGACCTATCGCTATGATCCATGCATTTTGTTTCTCAAAGGTATATACTGAAGTATGTGGACCAAGTGGGAAAATGTTGGAATTTTAATATTGTAATTAATATTCCATTAATTCTATTAAGTGGCCCACATTAATTCCTGTTTTGTAACCATCCATTAATTCAGTAACGGCCCAATCAATACGCAATAATTGCTAATTGATACACATGAATGCCTTTATCTCTGTGATGACCAGAGGGTAATTCAGACGTGCAAATATATATGGTCCCTGGGTCTACTCTCTCAGCAGTTTTTTTTACAGAACGCACACCATCTGCAGAAGAGAGAGTGAAGACTTAGAAGATCCATATTTGTAAAGCTTCTTTGTAAGTTAAATCAATGGCTGCAGGTATGTAGATCCTTCATATTAATTCCGCATTGATCTTATGCTATTCAGTTGTTAAGCATGATTAGATCACCTTTATTTCTAACAAGAGGTTGATGGAGAAAGAAAGGCATATAGAGTTGGAGCGGGCATAGGAGTCGTTGTTGGGTGCTTGAGCCTTGAGTCCCCATGGGGTTGAGAGAAAGACGAAGACGAGGAAGAAGACAAAAGGGTGAGAGCTCAGCTTCGATATGTAATTTATATTCTGAGGGTTTAGGAAGATCACAGGCCGAACCTCTTATAAATATATGACAAAGTCGCAAACAATGGCATGCGAGCAATTGTGACGTATATAGTTTGTTGACTTCTTTTTTAGCACAGAAGTCACTCATTAATTTTCAATCAAAAAAAATTACTCACTGATATAAATTTAGAGAAAATAAGAGGACTAAAGAGTAGTATAAGAAGAGAAGAAACAAGATAACAGAATGCCAGAGAAGAGAATGACGTATCTCATTCATTTTTTTAATTGGTGTCAAAGCCTTATACATGGCCTTTATTTATAGGCCTTAGGTACATTAAAAACTACCTAAGAGTCACAAACACGTAAAAAAGGGAATTAAGCAACATAATGGTGCAATTGGAGGTTACATGAAATATGTACTAAAGCCCACTCAATTTAGGAGTTATAGGGTGTAATGTCAATTACCATGAGATGGAATCCTATGCATAGAGTTATGAACATCCACACACGTATTTATAACAATCCCCCTTTGATGTTCACAAACAAATATTGTACCTCATTCAAACCTTACTAAGAAAAACCCATGGAGACAAAAACCTAGTGAAGGAAAAAGAGTACAAAATACATACTGAAGTTGCCTCGTTAAAAACCATGCTAGGAAAACCCTGTGAGACAAAAGCTTAGTCAAGGAAAGATGCCAATTAAGCATATTGTGTGATTGTTCAAACAGGTTTGAAAATATAACGGAAATTTTCCATAACAGAAATATAAGTCGGTAGTCCCACAAACCTTGTTTCCCCATATTTCATATTTTGCGTCTGTGGAAGCAACCATACAGAAATATACGTCGGTAATCCCACAAACCTTGTTTCTTCTTCTTCGATCCAGTTAGTTAATAAAACAAAATTCTTTTCATATATTTATCTCGTACCGCGTAAAGTCATTTAAAAAATATGTTAACGTAAACACCCACTTCTTCTTCTTCTTTTTCTTTCTTTCTTTTCTTTTTTTTTTTTTCCTGTCTTCTATGGGATTGTGTGTTGTTTTGTATTGGTCAATGCCAGCTTCAACAATGGAACTAGCATAGGAATGGTTCTTGTTATCTATTGATGGTGTTCATAGTATATCACGTAGAGTCTCCACATTTTAAAAAGCAGGCCAAAATCTAATGAATGGGTGGGAGCTCTCCGGCTAACTTGTTTGTTTTTTTGATAAATTACTTGGATTGACCTTGTTGGGTCTTTATCAACTCCATGACCCTCCACTAATGATGCAACGTGGACAGTGTAACATCCCAAATTTTGGGATTTGGAATTTGAGTATTTTATGGAAATTAAATTATAAAATGTGGCCTAAAATAATTTTGAAGTTAATTATTGGAAATTAAGGCCTGTTTTTCCTTAAAGTTAATTCGGAAAAATAATAAGTTCAAGGAATATTCGTGAAGGATAATTTTAGGCCTAAAAGTTATAGAATCAATATTTTATGGCCTAGAATAATTTCTGGACTTTATTTGATAATCCAATGTCGAAATTAAGAAGGGGTAAAATGGTAATTTTACTTCCTCAAGACTACAAATGAATTTGGGCAAAGACAAAACCCAAATTGATGAGACAAGGATATGCTTAATTAGAATTTTAGAGAAGGAATTGTTGAAGTTTAATGGCCAATATTAGAAAGAAAAGGGGAAAGAAAATAGAATTAGTGGTATTACTTATTGGATCCCATTCGTACAGAACCCTCTCGGCCCAACAATAACAAAACTCAGCCCATAATTATCTCAATCCACCTGAAGCATTTCTGGCCCAACAGAACCATTAGCGTTTTATCCCTTTAATTTGTAATATCCATTGGATCCAATAACAACTGACAGCACCAGATCAATCGGATCACGTAAGACAAGCCTGAGATCTCAACGTAGTTACGGAAACGCAGAAGAAGCAGAGTCGCACAGCAAACCATAACCCTCGCGTCATCATATCAGCAAGACCATACTCCTTCTGCTCAAAAATCCTCCTCGGTTAGATCATATATTTCCTTCTCCGTTATTTCTTTCCTCTCTCATCGGACCAGACTTTAAGCCCCCTTATATATTCACTTTCATCCACATGGCCGTAGGGAAAACCAGAACCGAGCCTGAGATGAGGAAAGGAGGAGTGAGCCACACCGTGAGCATTCTTCTTGCTCTGCAAAACCTATCGAAATCAAGGGCTGTGCATCGGTCTGAGCGTATAAGCTGAAAACTAACAAGGTAATTCATCCAACCTCTCTCCTTCTGACTTCCATGATTACGAACGTAAATCCTGGGCATGTAGCTGTAGGGGATGTAGTCATGATTCCATGAGTTCTCTGCTATATGGTTCGCTGATATATATATATGGTTCTCTGCTATATATAAAAGCTTGCTGATATATATATATATATCAGCAACGTTGCTGAATGTGGCTAAATATAAAACCCAAGACTTTGCTGTGTGTTCAAAGAAACCGTGGGAGTATACTATGGAAACAAAAGAGCGGCCAGCTAGGACACTAAGGCATTATTACGAGTGTAATGAGCTGTGTTACACAATATTAATATGCATTAATAATAATATACATGTAGCATGATTAGAATCTGTCGTCAAAGAAACGTGACGGCTGGTAGGAATGACGTGAGACGAGGTTTTTGCTTGGGTCATCAAAACGCTGAAAGAAGTTGCATATATATATATATAAACCAAAGAGCTTTTTCATTAACTATCATTTATATAGTGTGCCGTCAGGATACTTATTAAAGCTTGGTAGTATGCTTATCATGTGTAAATATATATTTGGAACAAAAAGAAAAGAAAAGAAAAGAAAAACAGTTTTTCTAGGATCAAGAGTTTTATATTATATACCTATATATGTTAACGTAGCATAAGAAGATGAGAGGAAACCTTACTGTTTGTTTGTGTTATTGTTTTATTCACATACATACACTAATTCATGTGTATTTGGAAAATAATAGGAAAAATGTCCTATGCTTTGGAAAAACCATGAGAAACATTAAAATATATTTTTATGTTGTTAATATTTATTTAAAATCCTAATTTAAAGTATAGAAATAAGCTCTGAGAGTTTAAAATACTTGTAGAGAAATAATAATAAAGTAAATAATTATTGTTATTAGGAAAAAAAAAGGTAATAATATAGAATAAATAAATAATAATAAAATAGATAATTTTTACTATAAAGAAAGGGAATAAATAATAAATAGGAAAAAGGGAGTTATTAATTAATCGAAAGAAAAATCAATAGTTACAAGGGTCTCCCTAATTTCTTAGTCCCCTCTTAATTTGCCCACTTCAAACATTCCAAATTTATTATTATTAAAATTTGTATATTTAAAATTTTATGAAATTATAAGTTATAATTTTGATTATGTAGAGTTTTAGAAGAGTTATTAATGGTTAGTAAATTGGTTGTGGTAGATTGATTTTTGGCATGTGTTTGAGCTCTTGGATTAGGAGCAGTGTGATAATAGTTAGCTTTGGCGAGAGATAACCACTTTCCACTTATTATGTATGTTAATATGTTGTTTGTGAGTATTTTGTGAAATGATTATTAATATCTTAATAGAAATACATATATTTATTTATGTATCTTGGAAAAATTCATGTTGAGTTATTTATTATGATAATTATGGAAAGGGTTGAATTGGGAAGATGGAGTAGTTTATTCCACCACGTGGTGAGGCCTCCATTGGTGTACGATGGTTGGCTTTATATTGTCCCACCTGTTCAATGAGGGACTGGCTCACTAGTTCAATGAGGGCTTATGACACCCCACTAGTTTAATGAGGGGAAAAGACCCATGGTCTGGGACATGTGCTTTGAAGATTTTGGTCAAATCTCATCACATGACCAGTGAGCTTTTGAGTAACCAGTAACATGGATGTAACTTAGCCCATGGGTCTAGTCGGAGGAAATAAGGCGGTTCGGTTGGATTGGTGGGAGGCATATTGAGAATTGTGTTAATGAACACTGTGATACATAATTTCTGATATATAATTTTTGACATGAAAATTTGTGTTGAGTATATTGGTGAATTATATTTTTAATACTTTGTTATATAAATTGTTCCACTTGGCACCTCACTAGCACATATTAGTATTCATAATAAGTTGGATTGATGGTTACCACATTTTTCAGGTGATAGTTCACGTGCGAGTCCATCAAGGAAGACCTCAGAAGCTTAGACTACTATACTAAAAGTAGTGCTTCTATCTTTTTGGTATATGTTGGAGGATTGTATATTGCCACGTTATGACTCATTCTGCATACTCTGGTTTATTTTGTATATTTTGGTAATTGATAAAGCATTACTTAGTGGTTGATCAACCCTTAAATCAGTGATTATGTTAAGTAAAATGGAAGGACGTTACAGACAGGCCCCCCACAATGTGGAATAGTGGACCCCACTATGAATTTATGTTGCACAATGTCTATGCTCCACTGAAATTGAACACCTATCATTTTGTTGAATTTTGCCTCTTTTCACCTTAATTTTTTTAGGGAAAATGGTGAAAAGTTCATGTTTAAAACTTGGGTTAATATAGTTTTTAATCTCTCAAGTTTGTTTTTATTTTGATTTTTATTCTTCAAATAGACCCGAAGATAATATTCCTATGATCACAAGCAATTAAATTAAGTAGAACAATTTTCATTCAATAAAAGCAAGCAAGCTTATTTGGGAGAAACTTGGAGTTGATTTTCATTCAAAAAAAGAATTATTAGACTTGGAAACTTGAACTTGATTTTATTAGCAAAAGCAAGCAAACTTATTTAGGAGAGATGTAGTTAATTGTATCAACAATTTGGTGGTTGAGATAGTTAGCTACTTCACCTCGTAAAGATAAGAACACAAATTCTAATTCTAGTAAAAACACTTGTTATGAGAGACAAAAACTCTCTGTGTTTAAAATTTTGAAAGGAGAAATCCTTTATAATTTTTTTTTTTTTTTTTTAAACAAGAAGAAACCGAGTTTATCACTTCTGCTGAGCGCAAACTGCTTTGTCCGTTATCAAATATAAACAACAAATTAGGAAAATCTTTTCTTATGAAAGATATTAAATATTACAAACTCTCATAAATATTTAATGTCATTCTTACAAAAATGCCCCTTATAAATAACCAATTAGACTCTTTTTAACTAGAACTAATAACTACGCCTTCCAGATCCTTATTTACAAGTTAATACAATTTTTTGAATAAATTTAGACCTTTTTGAGGCGCATTTTAGGATATCTAAAATTTTAATGCACTTTTTTATTTTTACCCATAATTGATTATATGTATTTGCATTATTTACGTCTATCATTTTTTTCTTATTCTTTCTCTCAGTCACTTTCTATAAATAAGGGTATATTTAGAAGAGAAAAAATATACTCTTATTACATAGGTATTGTCTTTAATCAATATTAGTTGACTACTTAATCTATGTAATTCAATTATTTGTAACTTAGCCAATATTAGCCTAACTCCATATTTTTTTATTGGGGTTGAGTTTCTCTCATCAACCTTTTCTCATTATCCCTCATAATCTTTAAATCACATATGTTCAATCAATACAATATTACTTTTATTTTTCTCTCATTTTCTAATTAACGGCAACGTCCAGATTGAGCCAATAAAAGAATATGAGAAAAGGGATATGGAGAGAATTTCCCTAGGGGGCCATGGCCCTGCCAAAAAAAAAAAAAACCAATTTAATTTATAAGATCAGGCATGCAGCATCTCTTGTGGAATTAGCATTTCAGTTGACCCAACAGTAGCCTCGGTGCCACACAAAAGACCATCGGTGAATAACATCGGGATGCTTTTAAGGATTTAATCTCACGGAGTAAATTCTCCTTTCATAATAATTTGATTTTAAATTATTTGCTTATGTTAATATTAATATGATGCTTTCATTGTAATATATAATTTGAATTTAAACATAATACATTTTGGTATAAAGATAAAGGTATTTTTGTTATTTAGATATTAATTCATTTTCTTTTTTCTAATCCATCCAAGCAGCAGGAGAGATGATAACATTTTCTTTCCAGTTCTTTCCTTTCTATTTTCTCTTCTCCTATTTTTTTTCTTCCTAATTTTTATTTCCATCAAAACAAACAGAGCATTAATCTTGATTTCGAAATCAGTGAATATTTAATTATAAAATGACTGTATTCGTTATTTGTGAAGAATGATATTTCTTTTCTTTTTTTTATGAATTATAAGGCGGCAGGCACTAATGGCCTGAATTACAAGGATCGGGATCGAACCCATGACCTCCCACTAGTTGGGGAGTACCCATACCACTACCACTAGGCTACAAGGCCTTTGGTAAAGAATGATATTTCTAATGTAATGCCTCGTGAAGATGAAATAGAATTCTCTTTTACAGTGGCTCATTAGCTAAATGGTCCTCCACACTTGTTTGTTGTGGCTCATTAGCTAATGTTGGTGGGCCTTTTGGGAGATGGTCGAATTATTGGTTTGTCGCTATTAGTGGGACTTTTGGGAGATGGTCGTATGTTACGCGATTCCAAGGACAGGCCATCCCGCGATTCCCACGTTACTCACTCAGTTGATTTAATTAATTACATTAAAATTTTAAGGATTTAATCTCACGGAGTAAATTCTCCTTTCTCATTTTATTTTCTCTAATCCATCCAAACAGGAGAGATGATAACAATTTCTTTCCAGTTTTCTCTTCTTTATATTTTCTCTTCTTCTTTTTTTCTTCCTAATTTTTCTTTCAATCCAAACAAACAAAGCATTATTATCTCTTAACATAAATTTTTACATTCATTATATTTTTCTTGATATAAAACATAATTAACTAATTTTACTCGTTCATCTATCTCCTACGTCAACTATTCAATTAGGTCGTGTATAAATCCGGAGCAGCTATAATCCACTGCAGTGGACCGTCCGCTGCCCAAAAACCACCTAATAATTTACCGCATGCAGTGTGTGGACCGCATGCGGTAATTTATTAGAAAACATTTACACCGTCTAGATCTTCATCCGACGGCTTAGATGAGGAATTTATTAGAAAACATTTACACCGTCCAGATCTTCATCCGACGGCTTAGATGAGGAAGAGGATGGGAAGAGAAGAGGATGGAAGTCAGATTTGTGTAAATCACATCAGTATAAACCAATGCAGGCCCTCAAGCTAAAATGAATCCTAACCCGATTATCCACTCTCTATTCACAGTTTTACACCAGCCAACCAAACTGGTAAGAATTGAAGTTTCTTCACGTGATAATAACGACAACCAAGTTGACCAAAATCTTGACAATAGTCTTGATTTCGAAATCAGTGGATATTTAATTATAAAATGACTGTATTCTTTATGTGTGAAGAATGATATTTCTAAGTTGCGTGGCTCATTAGGTTAACTCCGACTTTCCTAGGCACGAAAATGACCCATGCAGCCTCTCGTATATAATCCAGATTTGAAGTACAATTTTACTTGAAACAGATACAATTCTTCTTCTTCTCTCAGCGACAACAAAGCTCCAGACCTGATTTCTATGGGGACCAAGTCTCAGTTTGCAACTCCGGTCTCTCTTGAGGTAAACCTGTTGTGTCTGTTTTGCTTATTTCTGCGTTCTCGAGATCCTTTTTGTTTGCTGTTCTTATTTTTTGAATATACTGAGATGTGCGTGGAAAAAAATGACAGATAGACAAGCGAAAAGGAAAAGAAGAGCAGAAGAAGATAGAGGAATGACTTCCCATAACTTCCGTTGCCGCCATGGTCGGCGCCGGCGTCCTTAGTCTCCCCTCCGCCATGGCAGCTCTGGGCTGGTACGTCTTATACACCCACCATAATAAGAATACCATCTTTAAAACGCTTATCGATTTTCTTCATTCAAACAAAAACAGGGGACCTGGTGTGGTGGTTCTGATATTATCATGGGTAATAACTCTGTACACACTCTGGCAAATGGTGGAGATACACGAGATGGTTCCAGGAAAGAGTTTTAAAAGATACCATGAATTGGGGCAACACGCCTTTGGAGAGAAGCTAGGACTGTGGATCATGGTGCCACCGCAACTGATGCGTGAAATAGTGGTGGACATAGTTTTTATGGTCACCGGAGGCAAATCGCTGAAGAAAGTTCACGACCTTGTTTGTCGTAACAACTGCAACAACTGGAAAACTACTTATTTCATCATGATCTTCGCCTCCGTTCACTTCTTTCTCGCTCATCTTCCCAACTTCAAATCCATCCGTCTAGTCTCTCTCGTTATAGCTATCATGTCTTCGAGGTAACATCTATAGCGAGTCAAGGCTTCTAACTCAATTAAACCCGGACTGCGTTTCCTGCTTATCTAACTTTTTTTACTTTCTATTTTTTAGAAAAAAATTATTTTAATAGTTAGAAAATTTAAAATAAAGATAATTTCTTAACTAATATTTTGTTTTAAAATATCTATTTCGTTTAAAAATCAGAAGATAAAAAAAATTAAATCTAGACCGTCTAGATTTCCAGGTCCAAATCTAATCTAAAAAATAGAAAGTAATTTTAGATAATCTTTATTTTAGATTATCTAACTATTAAAATAATTTTTTTTTTTAAAAAATAGAAAGTAAAAAAAATTAAATCTGGACCGTCCAGATCTAATCTGGACAGTCTCCGAAACGCAATTCAATACAACACCGCTGGTCCCCTATAAAAACGCACGAGGTTTCTGTATTATTTAGCTGGAGTCATTCATTCCTTAATGTGACATTAATTTCGTCCTAGTTAGGGTTTTTTAAAAATGTGTTTTTTTTGCATTGTTTTTTTTAAGCTTCAAATTGAAGGTTAAAAAAAAGAGTAGATTTTTGACTTTTTTAGTGACTTTTGCTTTTTTTAAAAACTATCATCTAAACACAACTTAATAAAAAAACACTTTTTTTTTTTGTGCATAAAAAAGTATAGAGCTTAAGCATGGACTACGGCTCCCCTCCTTAAAACAATACAACTAAGGAGGTGTCACATGTCCCACAACTCCAATGTAGTCCCGACCAAAGGAAAACATGGAAGAAGGGGCCTTGACAAGTGTTATCCACTGTGCACTTCGAGTGATGACATACCTCGTGGTAAAAGATCTCAACATACAAATCCCTCCTTACTCCAACCCATTACAAATACAACCGCCATGACAAATACGTTCAGTAACAATAAATCATGCTTCAATTCATATAAAATATCAATTTATAATACATACACATATACACATGATTCATTCATTTAATTTTTAAATAAAAGATAGTTACTCACAATCACACACAATTTACAAGTATATGGAAGAATATTCAGAGTTACCTTTTAATCCCTAACTTAGAGGTAATCTCACACAAGAATTACTCCCAAGCTCTCAATAAGAGTCTACAAAATCACACACATAAATTTTCTATTAATATATTACTCGAACTATTCTAAAACCTTAAACTACCCTTTAAAAATTGATATTATATATTCACATAACTCTCACAATTCCTATAACAATATTTTCTTGAGTAAAGTTTTATTTGCAAATAAATAAATATATAAAGGAAAGGACTCAAAATTCAATAGCTTTACATACACACAAGTATGAGTGGCTGCGGGTTTGATAGACTGGATGGAAAAGGTGTGCTTGTGGGGTCTTGAAATATCAATATATAAAACAAATGGCTAAAAAACCAAAACCCACGGTAACCCCACAAAGAAAAATTCTGGTACAATAGATTGGAAATACACACACTAGGCATATATATATGGATATACCTACACGCACGGACAAGAAGAGGGAAAGTTTTGGATCTCGTTGGTTAAGAAATTTTTAAATAAGATAACAAATACATATCAGAAAGCATGATTGTTCTTCCAAGGTAACGTTCTCATTGTTCTTCTTAATATATACATATATCAGCACTTCAACTTAGACACTTAAAGTTCAGTTATACTATAGACAGAAACTTTCTCATTCTCTTTCCCTTCTATGATTCACGGCAACATGTACATATGTTTATAAGTTTTCCTTCTCTTTTATTCAATTGCAGAAATATATATACAGCAACGTTTTTTTCTTTTTATGACAGCTAGAACCCTTCTTGCAGCAATATACTTTCGTTATGCATATATATATATTTACTATACTACATGACAGCAAGCTACCCATTATTCTCCTTATATATACATGCCACAAAAGTTCTTGGATCTATATAAATGTGCAGCGATTACATCTACATATAACCATAAGTTCCCATTTTCCTTTCTTAAGCAGCAACGTGTGGGTGTGTTTATATATATATATATTCAACACACAAGTTTTCCCTTTCTATTTTATATATGTGCAGTAAACTAAATCAACTTTTCCCTATTAACAACAACCCTTTTTTTTTTTATACATCAGTAAGGTTTCCCTCTTATTTCCTATGTGTGCAGTGGATTATATATATATATATAACAGTTAACTAGCTTTTCCCTTCTTCTTTTGCCAAGGCAGCAACGATACATACACACACATACACACACACACTATCTAGTAAATAGAGACTTACGTTGCTTGGGTTTAATCTAATCTCTGGATGCTTCTCTCTCACTTCCAGCCACCACCTCTAATCGGACACACTCTTTTTTTTAGGTTTTAAAAACAGAGCTTAATGATCAATGCTGAACCTCTCTCTACTCTCTCGGCTCTCTACGTTTCTGTTTCTTTTTCTCTAGGCTGTTCGAAGTGGATAAATGACGCTAAGGGGCAGGGGTTATATAAGGACTAAAGGGTCCAGTCTGAGAGGCATACACAGACCGATGAAGAAGAAGGACCGATGGGAAATGATCTGGGATGGGGCTCAAGAAGTATGGTGTTTCTGGTTTGTGTACAGTTGCAGGCCGAGAAGTATGGTGCTGCTGGTTTAGCGTGTACAGTTAAGGGCCACGATATGATACGCTGACGAGGGAGATTTGGAAGATCTGATTTGCTGGTCTCTCTGATGCCGTGCTCAGCTGATATGGATCAGAGGAATAGGAATATATATATCTAGGTGCTTACTGTTGCGTTTTGGAGCTGAGGTTAAATGGGCTGGAAATTATAATTTGTTGTACGCATGGGCTGATGGAGATTTAATGATCATGGGCCAAATGTATAGGTTATATTGAAATCAAATGGTTTTGTATGAATGAATAAGAGCACGTGGGTTGAGATAACATGGGCTTGCTTAATTGTTCAAATTGGTGTTGCATGGTTTAAAAGAGATACCAATTATTTTATCCTTGGGTCCCACGAGCATGCTTCCACTATTTCTTATATTTCCTTTTCTTCCTAATATTAAGCTTTAAACTTCAACAATTCCCTTCTCTAAATTTTGATTAAATATATTCTGGTCTATCAAATTGTGCTTTGGTTTTGCCTAAATTATTTCTTACTTTAATTTATTCTTTTTCCCAAAATAAATTAATTAAGGGAAAAATAAGTCTAAATTTCCAATACTTATTTTAAGCAAAAATTTCATAATTAATTTCCACATATTACTCAAACTTTAAAATCCCAAAATTTGGGATGTTACAATCCACCACCAAACTGGAGTCATCCACTCCAAAAACTGAGTCTCAAACCCAAAGACTCATTTCTTCCAAACCGGGCAGGAAAACCACTGATTCCTATGCTAAGAAACCTCTAACCCAAACTTGGGAGGAAGTATTGGCCAAAAAGGATAACAAAACTCAGGCCCTTGAATATGATAGGGCACTTGCTTTATCATTAATTGCCTCTTCTTCACAGGCAATCAATAAACAAGAGTATGATTCAGCCAATGCTAAATTTGCTCTTGAATTAGCCCAGAAAAAGCCTCCTCAAGTTACAACACCGTTATTGGTTACTCCAGCTAATAACCCAATGGATACTCCTTACATTGCAAAAATTGAGCAAGTAAAGCCTATCCTACAACTTGAACCTGAGTTTTTCTTTGGAACACCCAACGAGGTAGCATTGAAAGTTTTTCCTTGAGGATTTCATTTCATTCCTACCAATTTACAAAAAACCAGAGAATACTATGAGCTAATATTGGTTCATTCTCGATCTATCGAGTTAACTCGGTACACATCAAAAGAGGATGAAACTCTAATAACTCATTCTACTCTCCAAATTGTAAATGTCCTCACACCTTCCCAGTGGGAACAAGATTTATCAAAGCCTAAATATTTTGACATTAAATATGAACCTAAAGGATATAATTACTGGGACTATAATAACGCCTGGTATAATGTCTTTTGGGATCAGAATAAGATTTTCAAACATACTTGGTTTATTTACTTTAAACCAAAAACCAGTTACACTTTTCCTCAATGCTTTCAACATTGGTGGACCTTCTACAGGCCAATTCCAGGAATTCTTCCACAACTATTCAGACAGCATTGAATCTTTTTAAGAAAAAATTCAATCATAGTGGTAATCATTTTCCAATTGATCTTCACTATTTTTCCAAATTATCTGTATCCTGGATTTTCTCTTGGCAATACAGATTTTCACATAATGACAAAAGTTCTACAAATCTGCCGGTCCTACAAAGATTACCCTTTATACGTTGGTGGGCAAAGTTCAACCTGTCCAAGGTCGACTCCAAAGCAGTACAACAGTGGTTCAAAGACAACCCAAGTTTCCTTTCTGCTTCCGAGAAGAGCAGGTTTTTAAACCAGAAAAGCCATGCTCAAACCTCCCTTGCTGCTATCTCAAACAAACAAGAGTACATCCAACAACTCAGTACCATGCTTAAGCAACTCCAGCAAAGCGAAACTGAGAATCAAGCTAGTTCTTCGAAAGAAGAAGGTTCAGTCCAAAGCGATGATGAAGATTCCGTTGTCAATTTGGGTGAAGATTAAACTTACAGTTTTTGACGGAGGCACCAAATAAAGTAGCTTCCATGTATAAGACTGTATAAATTGTCCTATTGTACTCTATAGTAGTGCTAGGTATTTTCACTGTAGCACCAAAACACTGTAGCCCATAGGTCACAGAATTGGTTACTGTAGTGTCGGCAGACACTGTAGCTAATCATTCAAATTTTTACCGAACAGTACCAGTCACCTTAACTGGAACTGTGCAAACAGTGCTTCACTCCTGCCTATAAAAAAGCTGAAGCTCCATTCAGTTGAGGCAGGTTCCGAACCACTCCCTCTCTCTCTAATTTCCTTCTCTGCCTTCTCTCTACCTTATCCTTTCCCTTTCTGCTACCTTTCCCATTTTATTTTTCAAGCTTTCGTTTGTAAGTTTTTACATTCCAATAAACCTGTGTTTCCTTTTATTATGTTCTGCATATACATTTCATCTCTCCCCCCTCTGATAAGATAAGTCTAGCTGCGTGCTTACACCCATTCTTATCTCATCTTCTTTTATTTTCTTCTGCACGTTTATTTCCAGTTGTTTATTTTATGCTTTAAATTTCCAGTAATTTTCTCTACTTCTCAGTTTACGATTCTCCCTCTCCCCTTTCCGATCCTTTCGGGGTCACTCCCGTAGATTGGTATCAGAGCCCGAAAGGATCTACGGGAGTGACCCCGAAAGGATCGGAAAGGGGAGAGGGAGAATCGTAAACTGAGAAGTAGAGAAAATGACTGGAAATTTAAAGTATAAAATAAACAACTGGAAATAAACGTGCAGAAGAAAATAAAAGAAGATGAGATAAGAATGGGTGTAAGCACGCAGCTAGACTTATCTTATCAGAGGGGGGGGAGATGAAATAGTTTGGTTTTTACTGTCCACAAGACCAGGAATATGATATGACTTTTTTGGAGGAACTTCTGAAGAAATAGTTTGTCCTTCAGATGTTTTCCAATCTCTTTTGGTCATATTAATTTTTTGAGTAAATGGATATTCAATTTTTTGTTGTGAAGCATAAGCTTCGAACCAATCAAAAAATGGAAGATTCACTTGGTACTTTTCAAGGAAACTGTAGAAATTTTCTTGGATATTTTTCGCAATAACCTCTGAAATTTTCTAAAAACCAGTTTCTTTGCAAAGTATTGTGTCCTGAGTAAAATTCTTCTTGCAAACTTTGTTTATCAATTTGAAAATGATGCTCAAGAGCACCCATGGTCAGAGGTTCACCTAACTCAGTATAAGGTATAGACTCAACTGAATTTTGGTCATCCTCTCTTTGATAGTTTGCATGAGGAATTGTTCCAGAATTATTGATTCCTTGAATTGAGACATTGGAAGGTTGATTTTCCGTTGGTTGTGGAGGAGGAACAGGAGGCTATGGTGGCGGAGGCGGAGGTAGATTGATAGTCGAAGGAAATGACCGTTCTGAAAAATTGGAATGTCTTGGTAATTCAGAATTTACAGATCTAAAATCCTCGTATCTTGAGGATATAGATGAAGTAGAACTTCGAGGTCTGTCAAAAGCCATTCTACAGATCCTGATTGAGTTTGGGAAATTCTACGATATTTCCCACTTTGGTCTTGGAATAGGTTGGACAGCCTTTTCCATAACTTGATCTTCAGGAAGAGTAACATCGTTCCACATAATGGTTCGAGGAATTGTGATGTTTGTGTTTGAATGGTCAGTGAGGAAGACAACAGTTTGACCGTTATCAGGAAGACGTTGAACATTTGAGGCTGAGGAGTTTGAGACCTTATACTGTACCATATATAATAGAGCAACAGGTATAGATCCAGACTTCATATTAAAGCCATTGAGTTTTAGATTGAGTTTGAGGACATCTAGGATGTTTTGATCGCTTAGATCAACCGTTTGATTTGGGTAACAGTTGAAATAAACAGGGCCATCATGAAGTCCAAATTCAGCAGCTGCTAAAAGAGAATCTGAAAAACTATAATGTCTTGCATCTCTCAAGCAGACTAAGCCAGAAGCATTTAAGCCTTGTCTGACAAGGGGTTTGAGAGCAACTTGTACACAACCAATGTGCAAATAGTTGTATTCCTCTCTGTGTTTATAGATGGAATTTGGAGAGAGAAGAGAAAATTCCTCTTTCTCAGGTTGGATACCAATCTACGGGAGTGACCCCGAACGGATCGGAAAGGGGAGAGGGAGAATCGTAAACTGAGAAGTAGAGAAAATGACTGAAAATTTAAAGCATAAAATAAACAACTGGAAATAAACGTGCAGAAGAAAATAAAAGAAGATGAGATAAGAATGGGTGTAAGCACGCAGATAGACTTATCTTATCAGAGGGGGGAGAGATGAAATGTATATGCAGAACATATAAAAGGAAACACAGGTTTATTGGAATGTAAAAACTTACAAACGAAAGCTTGAAAAATAAAAGGGGAAAGGTAGCAGAAAGGGAAAGGATAAGGTAGAGAGAAGGCAGAGAAGGAAATTAAAGAGAGAAGGAGTGGTTCAGAACCTGCCTCAACTGAATGGAGCTTCAGCTTTTTTATAAGCCGAAGTGAAGCACTGTTTGCACAGTTCCAGTTAGGGTGACTGGTACTGTTCGATAAAAATTTGAATGATTAGCTATAGTGTCTGCCGACACTACAGTAACCAATTTTGTGACCTATGGGCTACAGTGTTTTGGTGCTACAATGAAAATACCTAGCACTACTATAGCGTACAATAGGACAATTTATATAGTCTTATACATGGAAGCTACTTTATTTGGTGCCTCCGTCAAAAACTGTAAGTTTAATCTTCACCCAAATTGACAACGAAATCTTCATCATCGCTTTGGACTGAACCTTCTTCTTTCGAAGAACTAGCTTGATTCTCAGTTTCGCTTTGCTGGAGTTGCTTAAGCATGATAATAAAATGAGAAAATGGGTTTGTGTATTAAGAAAATTTCCCTTAACAATAAATAAATAAATAAAAGAAAGAAACGATGATATATATATTTTGAATTTTGTAAAAAGCTTCTCTTTCGCCAACCAATTAAAAGGCCCACAAGAGAATCACTTTCCTCCATATTTGACCTTTTTCCCCCTGATTTTTTAAGGGAAAATTACACTCAGATTCCAAAGAAGAAAAAAAATTACAAAAAAGTCCTTTGAAATAACAAAATTACAGAAAAGTTCCAAGAGACTTTTTGTTGTAAATACATGCATTTCCTGTTGTAAATGATTTGAGAATTTTTTGATATTATTTGTATGAAATTAAAATCCAGGTTTTTAAATGTTGTTGTAAATACATGAATTTCCTATTGTAAATACATACATTTCTTGTTGTAAATAGTCAGGTGTTTAAATGTTGTTGTAAATATATGAATTTCTTGTTGTAAATACATGCATTTCCTGTTGTTAATACAAATAATATCAAAAAGTACCTTGGGACTTCGATTTACAACAGGAAATACATATATTTACAACAACATTTAAACACCTGACCATTTACAACAGGAAATGTATGTATTTACAACAAAAAATGCATGTATTTACAACAACATTTAAAAACCTGAATTTTAATTCTATACAAATAATATCAAAAAAGACTCAAACCATTTACAACAGGTAATGCATGTATTTACAACAAAAATTCCCTTGGGACTTCTGGGTAATTTTGTGATTTCAAGGGACTTTTTTTGTAATTTTTTTTTCTTTCCTTGGGACTTGAACGTAATTTCCCCATTTTTTAATCATGCCTTGCCAACGAGAATTGGCACAATTGGCTAAGACGTCGGCCTTCACCCAAAAGAGAGGAGGTTCGACACCCGCTGGTTGATGTGAGGGCCTCATTGGTGGACGATCTGTAAAGACCTCTATAAACGCTCTTTGAGCCTGGAGTTATGCCTTGGCCCTGGTGAGATAGCGGTGTCAAATAAAAGAAAACTATATATATATATATATATATATATATATATATATATATATATATATATATATATATATATATATATATATATATATAATTAAAAATCATTGATTATATTTAATGAATTGTTGGTATTTCTGCGCAATAAAGAATCACTTATTTTTCCTCCTTTCTCTTCATTAAATTTGAAGATAATTTTTATATCAGTGCATAGATCTCAAAAGTTATGTGGAATCAAAAAAGAATCGCTTGATTCGGACTCCCGAGCCCGAGATTACGGCCTTGAAGTTTTAACTTTTTTTTTTAATAGTTTAGTCGACTAAATGGGTTTTTTAGTCGACTAAATGGGTTTAGTCGACTAAAAAATTTGGTTTAGTCGACTAAATGTCGGGGGTCTGAAAAAAAATTCTTGCCCTCCATTTAGTCAACTAAACCAAATGTTTTAGTCGACTAAACAGGGGCAAAATGAGAAATAGGTTTCTGACAGGGGCATTTTGGTAAATAGTTATTTAATAAGGGGCAAATTTAGAAATTAGCCAGTGCCGTCGTGTGTGCAGGCTTTCTCTCTCCCTCAGATCCCAACACCAACTCAACGGACTCAAATCCAGAAAACTTCACAGGACGCGCAATCTTAAGGAAAAAATCGGTTTCATCCCTCTCCCTCAGATCCCAACGCACGATTCAAGCTTCTCTGGTTTAATGGTTGACAGATCATTAGATTTGGCTCATCGTCAATACAATTTCCTCTGGTTCGTGAAAAATTTAAGTTTCAACGACTGATTTTCAAAACCAGTCTTTAAACTCAAAATAAAAAAATAAAATAAAATAAAATGAGGGAGGCAAATTTGAGTTTAACGATTGGTTTTAAAAAACCAGTCGTTGTAACTCAAAATAAAAAATAATATAAAATAAAATGAGGGAGGTAAATTTGAGTTTAATGACGTTAAATAAAATAAAATGATACGAGGGAGGCTTGAACTAAATGATATTGATTTTTTTTTTCAGATATATATAAAAGAGATATTTTTTAATTTATTAAATTTAATTAGGAACTAACTAAATGAAAATAGGATTAGATTTCTTCTCTTAACTATCAAAAGTTTAGCCTACATACTAGGAAATAGTTATAAATATGGGATAAAATCATTTATATATATATATATATATATATATATATATATATATATATAATATTTTTAATTTATTAAATTTAATTAGGAACTAACTAAATGAAAATATAGTAGGTATGTGTATACTCATATATATATAAAAGAGATATATTTTTTTTAATTTACTAAATTTAATTAAGAACTAACTAAACAAAAATAGGATTAGATTTCTTCTCTTTACTATCGAAATTTTAGACTACATATTATGAAATAGCTATAAATATGGGATAAAAAAATCAGAATGGTCATATAATCTTGAAGCTTTTATTCTAACAATAAGTAGCATTAATTTTTTGCAAAATAAAAATAAATGGTGTCTAAAATAATAATAAATAAATAAATTTGTCTAAGATACAACGATCGTTTTTATTAAAACAGTCATCGTATCACAACATCTAACGTCCATTTTATAAAACAAACTTTAAATATTCACTTTTAATGTTTGTTTTTTAAAAACAGATGTTAAAAGGAAGGAGAAAATTACATTAGTGCCACCTTAGGGCATTTTATTTTATTTTTTATTTTGAGTTCCAACAACTGGTTTTGCAAAACCAATCATTAAACTCAAATTTTCCTCCTTCAAGTCATTTTATTTTGAGTTATAACGACTGGTTTTGAAAAACCAGTTGTTGGAACTCAATTTTTTCACGAACTAGAGGAGATTGTGTCGCTGATGAGCCACACCTGACGATCTGTCAACCATTAAACCCGAGAAGCTTGAATCGTGTGTTGGGATTTAAGGGAGAGAGATGAAACCCAATTTTCCTTAAGATTGAGCGTCTTGCGGAGTTTTTCGGATTTGAGTCCGTTGAGTTGGTGTTGGGATCTGAGGGAGAGAGAAAGCCTGCACACACGACGGCACTAGCTGTAACCAGAGAAAGAGGATCGATGCAACTTGAAGGATGGTGATGAGCAATTGATAGAGGGAATGGAGCGCAGTAAAGTAAATTAAACAAGTTAGGTATTTTATTTTCTTTTAATAATGTGAGGCCTACTACAAAAGTAACGTCTGTTAAACCAATCTGACGGTGATAATATTTTTGTCCCAATTTTAAAAGTTCATGCGTAGTTTTGCACCCAAAAAAAATTTGGTGTTGGGTGCTCTTCAAGGTAAAACACATGTGTATTCTTACACCTTTACCCTAATTTATATAGTTGAAAATATGACACCCACATCTGACATGAATCCACGTAAACAGCACTGCAAACAACCTTTGAAGGATGCTTCCCGAGTGGGATGTTTCTGTAGTCTATACTTTGTCTTCTATTCACACTAATTGCTTTTTTTTTAGGGTTAAGGTCCATTTTTGCCAACAAACTATTACAGAAAGAACATCTAGTACAAATATTAATTAAGGGTACCTTAAATACAAACAAACAATTAAAAATGTGCAGTCAGCATAATTAACTTTTAAAAAGGTGCAGTTAACACAATGCCATTAGAAAAAGATAACTGACCGTTATCTAAGGTACAGATTAGCCAACAAACTTTTACTCCAAGAGCACCCAGCACAAAAAAGTTTTACTCAGGAGCTCCCAGCACAAAATTCTTAATTTCACTTACTAAATAATATTTTTCCCTCAATTATCATTATTCAAAACTACTTGTATAGATATCTATGGAAAAAAATTACTCATTTGCTAAAATACACAAAAGTTTTAATGAAAAATATAATTATATGATTTAAATAAAACTCAAGGTGTTTTATAATTTATTATATATGTTAAACAAAAAAAATTATATGATTTACTTTTATTTTAGAAGAAATTTATGTGAGTTAAGAAATTCATTTAATGTTAATAAAATTTTAAAAATCTAAAAAATCTATTATATCTTGAAAGAAATGAAATGAGTTTAATTTTTATTTTTATAAAAAGAGTTTAATGGATATCAACGTTGATACTTAATAATATAAATCCGACAACTTAATGATATTTTTGTTAATTAAATTATCTATTGATTATATGAATATGAGACTTGTTGAAAAAAAAATATTTTCATTAATTAAGTATCTTGGAATAACCTCAGCAAATTATTTTAATGACAATTTTTTTTTTCCAACAATATTGACAATTTTAATGACAATTATTGTCAACAATTATTTTTATTTTAATTACTCAGGAAATAATTTGGGACTTGTTGGAAAAAAAATTGTCATTAATTAAATATCTTGGAATAGCCTCAACAAATTATTTTTGTCAACACCTTGAGTTTTATTTAAATCATATAATTATATTTTTCAAGTAGTTTTGAATAATGAAAAGGGATTATCGGAAGCTCCTGAGTAAAACTTGAAAATCCCTCTTCCCTTTATAATTATATTTTCCATATACATCTATACAAGTAGTTTTGAATAATGAAAATTGAGAAAAAAATTTATTTAACTAGTGAAATTAAGAATTTTGTGCTGGGAGCTCCTGAGTGAAACTTTTTTGTGCTGGGTGCTCCTGGAGTAAAAGTTCATTGGCCAATCTGCACCTTAGATAACTGTCGGTTATCTTTTTCTAATGGCATTGTGCTGATTACACCTTTTTAAAAGTTAATTGTGCTGACTGCACATTTTTAATTGTTTGTTTGTATTTAATATACCCTTAATTAATATTTGTGCTGGATGCTCTTTCTGTAATAGTTTGTTGGTAAAAATGGACCTTAACCCCTTTTTTTAATTTAAAAAAAAAAATTGCCGATTCACATTGTTCGTTAGCTTTTATATTCCTTTTATTTTAATTTTCTTATATTTTTATGTTTTCTAGTAGTATAAGTTTTGTTTCATTCAGCTTCTCAAACATAATGTTTCATCAATTTGTTTGATATGGAAAAAATATACATAATTAAGGTGAGGAGAATAACACCATTTGAAAGTGAAAAAATATACATAATTAAAGCCAAAACAGAGAAATAGTTCCAGAGCAACATTATGGCCAGCTGGGGCCTTGACCCAGCTGGCCTT
This sequence comes from Acacia pycnantha, assembly GCA_025563575.1. Lineage (NCBI taxonomy): Eukaryota > Viridiplantae > Streptophyta > Magnoliopsida > Fabales > Fabaceae > Acacia > Acacia pycnantha. The sequence goes on from JAMWYP010000045.1 coordinate 581,490, forward strand.
TTCTTATCTTATGTATTTATATATATGCATTACTACCTCCAGTCCTAATTACAAGACCTAGTTGACTTTTTTTTGCAGAGATTAAGGAAGCTAATTAAGTTACTTAATCATTTCATATGTTGTGTATCTTTAGATTATATATTAGTTTATTAGTTAAACTAATTCGTTTGAAGAAAAAAGTACAAATAAAAATAATCTAAAGTAATTTAATTAGCTTCTTTAATATTTCCAAAAAAAGTCAACTATGTCTTATAATTCAGACCGGATGGAGTATATAATATTTTATTTTGGCCAATAATTTAGCCCCAGCTAATTCCTTATCTTTTCTATAATTATACTCTTTTTATTAGGACAATGTTGGTTTATTACTCATTGGGATGTGAGAGGAAAGTAAAATTTTTGTTTGAGATATCTACTGAAAATGTTAGTATCATCTTATATCTGGTGCTGTTCATCTTCATTTTAATGACTAAATAGGTACTCAAAATCATTTCTTTTCACCTCACTCCTTTTATGAAAGTTATTCTATGTATTTTATCTTTCTAATGAGAGTAATATTGTTCTGATTAGTGAAAATTTTGAGGTTATGATTTTGGGAGAGTCTTGAGTTTTAACAATAGATGATTATACATATGTAGAGGAAGATTAATGACTAATTTTAATTAGTTTAGATTTATTATTTGGTTGTCTTATGATTTTATTATGAATTTCTCTTTAAAAAATAGATTATAATAGGTTATTTGCTTAGCTGAAATTGAATTAGATTTATATGTTTTTCTAAAATATTTTTTGGGGTTCATATTATATTTATTTTATTTTCTTCAATTATTTTGTTTTGAGGTAGGTGGAATGCGCATTTAAGTGTTAGTTTTATGGATTGAATAATAGTTTAAGAATTAATGTTTATTGACACAATATATTAATTAACATTGATATCAATATATATTTTGGGTTACCAAATTTGTTGTAGGTTCAAAAAGATGAGCAAGGATAAACAAAAAAATATAGATGTATTCTTTTAGAAGAAAATAACTTCAAAAAGTGATATTTCTAAGAAAATAATTTCTGAAATTGATACACTTTATAATGAGTTTCCTTCCAAACGTCATAGAATTTTTGTTTACTATGTTATCTTTTGATTTATAATTATCGGATATTATTTATTTGTATTTTTAATGTTATGCGATATTATTTAGTAAATAGTTCAATATGTTTATTTTTTTGGCTCGGACTAAAATAATTTCCTAGTTCCGCCACTGGATAGAAATTAATTTAAATAACTTTATTTATTCTTGCCGAACTAAAAATAACGACTTAGGATTAAATTGTAAGGATTTAATCTCACGGAGTAAATTCTCCTTTCTAAATAATTTAATTTTAAATTATTTGCTTATTTTAATATTAATATGATGCTTTAATTTCATTGTAATATATAATTTGAATTTAAACATAATACATTTTGGTATAAAGATAAAGGTATTTTTGTTATTTAGATATTAACTCATTTTCTTAGATGATAACATTTTCTTTCCAGTTTTTTCTTCTTCCTAATTTTTCTTCTTCCTAATTTTTCTTTCCATCCAAACTAACAGAGCATTAGTCTTGATTTCGAAATCAGTGATGTAATGCCTTGTGAAGATGAAATAGAATTCTCTTAAGCATGAAAATAATTTACAACCGACAAAACAAGCATAACAATGGTTTCTTTCCCTAAAGCATACAATTGTAAAATGTGCTTTAATTACGCGCGCAGCTGCATGCATGGGACCAAAGCAAGTTGCGTTTTGACTTTTATCATGCTGAATTAAAAAAGAAAACTATGGTGAACACGTGTCCTCTGATCTTTGGTATTTTAAGATAGATAAGGTTAGTAAATTTTTAGAATCCATGAATTATTTGATACAGGAACTAATTAACGTCACCTACGGCCAAATTAATGTACTGTGATCTTTTTTATCAAGTTGACCAACAATTGTGGAACCTAGAAGTGATCGCATGTTACCTAACTTAACTTGGTAACTCGTAAAGGTGACTAGAGTTGAACCAATAACATTGTTTACAAGGAATCCACATTGGCCCAAATGGTTCCGCAATTGTTAGTCAATCTTGATAACAATGTGTGGTTCCACAATTGCGGCCCAAAGTGACGTTGATTTCGTCCTAGTTATCCTAGTTATCGCATATCACCTAACTGAACTTGGTAACTCATAAAGGTGACCAGATGGACCAATAACATTGTTTACAAGGAATCCGCATTGGCAAAGTGGTTCCACACAATTGTGAGTCACCTCTGTTAATTTGCGGTATCTTGGAAAGTTCCTTAATAAACTGCTTTTTAATTATAACGGTCACACTATAAAAACCCAGGATGGTTCTCTTCTCATAAACAACATAGTTCTCTGTTCCGATTCCAGCAAAACAAGTGCCAGGTATAAAAAAATGGATCATTTTTGTTTGCTGTGCATCATTTTTGTTTGCTGTTCTTGTTTTTTGAATATACTGAGATGTGCACGGAAAAAAAAAAAGACAGATAGACAAGCGAACAGAGGAGCAGAAGAAGATAGAGGAACGGCTTTCCATAACTTCTTCAATGAACGCAAAATGGTATTACCCTGCTTTCCAAAGTGTTTCAGCCATGGTCGGCGCCGGCGTCCTCAGTCTCCCCTCCGCCTTGGCAGCTCTGGGCTGGTACGTCTTATACACTCACCATAATAAGAATACCATCTTTAAAACCCTTATCGATTTTCTTCATTCAAACAAAAACAGGGGACCTGGTATGGTGGTTCTGATATTATCATGGGTAATAACTCTGTACACACTCTGGCAAATGGTGGTGATGCACGAGATGGTTCCAGGAAAGAGGTTTGGCAGATACCATGAATTGGTGCAACATGCCTTTGGAGAGAAGCTAGGACTGTGGATCATGGTGCCACCGCAACTGATGCGTGAAATAGTGGTGGACATAGTTTTTATGGTCACCGGAGGCAAATCGCTGAAGAAAGTTCACGACCTTGTTTGTCGTAACAACTGCAACAACTGGAAAACTACTTATTTCATCATGATCTTCGCCTCCGTTCACTTCTTTCTTGCTCATCTTCCCAACTTCAATTCCATCCCTCTAGTCTCTCTCGTTATAGCTATCATGTCTTCGAGGTACTTCTCACTCAATTAAAGGGTGAAGGTGCAATTTTACACATGAAGTTTACTCCCAGGAACGCTCAGCACCACGAAGGTTTTTCAGGAGCAAAAGTACACACGACGTTACGTTTTGGGAGAAAAAATACCACGGGCCGTTAGTTGACCGTTAGTTGACCTTTAGTTGACCGTTAGTTTTTAACGGCCCGTGGTATTTTTGCTCCCAAAACGTAACGTCGTGTGTACTTTTGTTCCTAAAAAAACTTCGTGGTGTTGGGCGCTCCCGGGGGTAAACTTCATGTGTAAAATTGCACCTAAACCCGGACTGTGTTTCCCTCCCTGTCTATCGCGCAGGAGAGCCTAGCCTTTTTTAGATCTGATCTGAATGGTCTAGATCTATTTTTTTTTTACTTTCTTTAAAAAAAAAGTTATTTTAATAGTTAGAGAACCTAAAATAAAGATAATCTATTAACTAATACTTTTTTTAAAAAAATATCTATTTCACTTAAAAATCAGAAGATAAAAAAAATTAAATCTGAACTATCCAGATTAGATTTGGACGGTCCAGGGAAGCTGGGCTTTTCGAGCCTAACCTCCCTGAAAATTTGGACGGTCCAGTTTAATTTTTTTTATCTTCTAATTTTTAAATGAAATAGATATTTTTTTAAAAAAATATTAATTAAGAGATTATCTTTATTTTAGATTCTCTAACTATTAAAATATTTTTTTTCTAAAAAATACAAAGTTAAAAAAATTACATCTAGACGGTCCAAGAAACGCAATCCAATACAGCACCGCTGGTCCTCTATAAAAACGCACGAGGTTTCTGTATTATTTAGCTGGAGTAATTCATTCCTAATAAAATTAGTGTACAAGTTGCTTGAAAGTGACGTTAATTTCGTCCTAGTTCATCTAAACACATAACTTAATAAAAAAACACTCTTTTTTTTCATAAAAAAGTGCTTTTTTTTTAAAATGAAAAATTCATGGATCCTAAAAATTGACTAACCTATACTTTAAGTGTTTTGGTTTTTGTTTTTGTTTTTTTGTTTTTTTTTTTAAAGTTGGCTAGCTACTATTGAGCTTATACTATTTTATGACTACCTTATGAATTCATTAATTGTGTAGGCTAAAACCAAACACTCTACAGCAAGGGACATGCTTGTTTGTTTACTCTAGTAACTCCTTTAATCTTATCAGACTAGCTATGATTCATGGATGATACAGTAAACATTAACTTACAAAAACAACACGTCCTTGAGAATAACTTGAGCTGGACTATCACTAAAAGTATGTATTAAGTCCACAGATATAACAAATTGAGTCTTCTGATTCCATTTTCTGTTGCTTCACCCTCTTGTCTTTAAGAATTAACATGTGTTGCTATGTTGTATGATTGAGCAGCTACTCAGTTATTGCCTGGGTGGCTTCTATTCACAAGGGTGTTCAACCAGATGTTAGTTATGGTCCCAAATACAGTACTACAGCAGGAAATACTTTTGGTTTCCTCAGTGCTTTGGGAGACGTTGCGTTCTCCTTTGCCGGACACAATGTGGTGTTGGAGATTCAAGCAACCATCCCCTCTACTCCTGAGAAGAAATCAAAGGGGCCTATGTGGAAAGGAGTGGTCATAGCATACATAGTTGTGGCCTTGTGTTACTTCCCTGTTGCCCTTATAGGCTATTGGATCTTTGGTAATGGAGTTGCAGATAATATCCTCATCTCTCTGGAGAAACCAACCTGGCTTATAGTAGCGGCAAATTTATTTGTCGTGGTTCATGTTACAAGAAGCTACCAGGTGTTCAACTAATACTTTAATTTCCCTCTGAAAATTCTTCTCCTTTATGACTCTGACTGAACCATTTTCCAAGTTTCTCACCGCTTCTGGTGTCACTGGCTCTGCAGCGCGATAGGCCTGTTTTTGACATGATGGCAACTATGTTGGAAAAGAAATGTCATTTCAGCCGAACCTGCTGGAAACTTGAGTTTTGGGCTCGCAATTTATATGTTGGTGAGAAAAGAAGCATCCCTATTCTCTTTTCCTTGTTTCTTAGCTGTGTCAAGTTCCTTTCACTGGATTCACATCTATATACATATAGCTTCTCATTATGCGTGCATATGAATGATTTGGTTCAGCACTCACTATGTTTGTGGCAATTACATTCCCCTTCGCTGGCGCTCCTCTTGGATTCTTGGGAGGATTTGCTTTTGCTCCAACAAGCTACTATGTGAGTCCCTCATTGTTCCTTTCTATGTAATCAGTATATAACTTGCATTTCTACCAGTTTTGTGATAGGTCATCGCACGCTAACTATATTTTGTGCCATACTCTAATTGCACAGCTCCCTGCATAATATGGCTTATTATTTACAAACCTAAAAGATACAGCTTGTCATGGTTCGCCAACTGGGTACGTTCACTTGAATGATGCATTATTTCTTATTATTTTTATGGGATGGTTTATTTACCGTTTTCCACTATTTTCAGATCTGCATTATTTTGGGAATCATGCTCACGCTTCTGCCACCTATCGGAGGTCTAAGGAATATCATAATCAGCGCCAAGACCTATGGATTTTACCAATAAGATGATGCTCACCATCAACCATTCTCAACTATGATTCTATGAATATCAGTTTCAGTATTTGGTTCGTTTAGTGACTGGACGATGAATATTAGTTTCAGTATTTATATTTACGTGTTATTGACTTGTTGAAGGACAATCAACGGTACCCTAGCAAATATCAAATGCTCATAACAATATACGCTTATGCTTGCACAATCAGGCACACCCGCCATTATATATTTATTCTATTTTTCTCTCTCACTTGCCCCTTCATAAATAAGGGCATGTTTTGAAAAAAAAAATTTATTTCAAACATATTTTTTATTTTTAATTAATTTTAACTGCACAATTAGGTTATCGAACTCTTAAAACTAGGACTAGAAGGTTTTTTTGTTTTTTTTGTTTTTGGAATCATTCAATCATCGTCGCAGTAAATAATACTCCTATCTTGTCTTGTTTAATTCGTGTCCAGCCAATGAAGAAAATTGCTAACATTATTTTAAAGACATGGTAAAATGATTCATCAGTTCAAATTCATGATAGGACCTTGAGAGCAAAAAAGTCCAATTAGAGTTGGGAAATAGGACCGACCCCTTATGCTATTGGGCCAAAGCCGGATCCACAAGCTTTAGACCCGGTTAACTAAAAAATATTTTTTCCTTCTTCATATTTTTAAAAAATAAAGTTTAAACAATAAATTCTTAATTTAAGACATAAATATTATCAAAATTAAATTATAAAGAAATAAATCTAAATAACAAGGTATTGTGGAGGAAAATTTTAACACTTTACACATATATGATTATACTATCACACATGAAAACTATTACCGGTAGCCACAATAGATCTATATTTTATTTACGAAAAAGTAATCTTTATAAGTATCAACACCTAAGAGTTTACCCGAGGTGATAAGTGAAGCTGCAACATAATAACTTGAGCAAAACTTAACTCTTTTTTTGGACGACTTTTAGTTATACTACATCTTCATTTAAGTTTTCAAGTTGGAATATAATCTTCATTTTAATTCAAACAAAATTTACTTTCAAGTTTTACAATCTAGTTATCATTTTACTTTAAATTGAGATACATTGTTATTAATTAATAAACTCATAAATTTCTAATTAAAACCATTATCTAATATCCAAATTAGCCTATTTTTATACAGTTTAAATGAATAAAATATTGTCAAAAACCAAATAAACCAAACCAATTCTTAAAATTCAATTTTTAAAAAATAATAAGAACTAGATATTTGCACCATCATTAAAAAATTCTAGTATCAAGTCGTGGGTTCTCTCTTTGGTTGTCATCCTAATATTTTTCAGGAAGAGTATACCATAAGAATTAAGATCCAGCGGAAAGAGGTGCTATTTTCCTAACTAAGAGTTTGAGATTCGTTTTCAAACAACGTAACACTATTATTAACTCGGCCACCTAATAAAAACTTAAAGGATACATATGCCTCGGGTAGTGTGGCCGGGTTCAAAAGTCGGTAGTGGAGGTGTTAATGATCAGGCAACATGGTTGTGGAGATCAGGATTCAAATTGAGTTGCCCAGAATAGTGCATGGGATCTTTCGGAGGATTATAGGATCTCAACACTCGATCAGCGATATCACGTGAGTGTGCTGCATACATCTGAGCCGACAGAAAAGGCATCGATTCATGTTTTTTATGAGAAGATTCAAGAAACTAACTAGAGGCCGCTTCCAGGGCACGAGTATTCACCCAGATGGGACAGGATTAGAAAGCAATTGCTTCTCCTTCATATTAAAATAATAATCAAACAAACAACTCAAAATTGCAGGAACATTTGCAGAAACTAAAACAGGAGAAAACTAAACAAGCACGGAACGTAGCCAAATAAAACGGAAAAAAATGGTGGCAAAGCGTGTTAGTATGTGTGTGTGTAGAGAGAGAGAGGTTGATGGAGAAAGAAGGGCATACAGAGTTGGAGCGGGCATAGGAGTCGTTGTTGGGTGCTTGAGTCCCCATGGGGTTGAGAGAAAGACGAAGACGAGGAAGAAGACAAAAGGGTGAGAGCTCAGCTTCGATATGTAATTATATTCTGAGGGTTCAGGAAGATCACAGGCCGAACCTCTTATAAATATATAACAAAGTCGCAAACAATGGCATGAGAGCAATTGTGACGTATATAGTTTGTTGACTTCTTTTTTAGCACAGAAGTCACTCTCATTAAGTTTCAATAAAAAAAAAATTACTCACTGATATAAATTTAGAGAAAATAAGAGGACTAAAGTGTAGTAGAAGAAGAGAAGAAACAAGATAACAGAATGCCAGAGAAGAGAATGACCTATCTCATTCATTTTTTTAATTGGTGTGTCAAAGCCTTATACATGTCCTTTATTTATAGGCCTCCATACATTAAAAACTACATAAGAGTCACAAACACGTAAAAAAAGGAATTAAGCAACATAATAGTGCAATTGGAGGTTACATGAAATATGTACTAAAGCCCACTCAAGTTAGGAGTTATACGGTGTAATGTCAATTACCATTAGATGGAATCCTATGCATAGAGTTATGAACATCCACACACGTATTTATAACACTCCCCCTTTGATGTTCACAAACAAATATTGTACCTCATTCAAACCTTACTAAGAAAAACCCATGGGGACAAAAACCTAGTGAAGGAAAAAGAGTACAAAATACATACTGAAGTTGCCTCGTTAAAAACCATGCTAGGAAAACCCTGGGAGACAAAAGCTTAGTCAAGGAAAGATGCCAATTAAGGTTTCAACTAATAACCTAGAGCTGAGAAAAACTTTGAATTCGTTAGTAAAAATTAGCTTTTAACTAATTAATCTGTATAGGAAACAAACCTGAAGGGTAAGAGCACTTGTATGTTTAGTCACCAAGAAGTTTGATAAGTTTGCTACATAAGCTGTCACTGAGTTAAGTAAAAGAAGAATCCACAGACTTTTTCTCCCTTATTTATAAGTAACACATCCTGTAGAAAATTAGCTGTTTGTAAGTAACACATCCTGTAGAAAATAAATAAATAAACTAACCCAACCATGACATATGGTTCCACCAACAAAATTTGAGCTTAACTTGGTAAAAAAATCACAACTATCGACTTATTCGTGTCTAACACACGCGCACATTTAATTTAAAGAGAGTGCATGGGATGGGATCGTGCTAGTAGCCTTGATTTTATTATTATTATTTTTAAAATTATGGTTTAAATAATTCTCATCTTTAATTAAGTTATAGTTCAATCCATTGAACAAACCTTATCCACGCATGGGGAACTGATGGCTCCAGCGTACCTAACTGAAGAAAATTGTGAAGAAAAACTAAACGGTCCAAAGCATAAATTTTCTTACACGCTAAGATGAAGTGGCTTATACATAAGTATTTAGTTTTGAAAATATTGTGTGATTGTTCAAACAGGTTTGAAAATATAACGGAAATTTCCCATATCCCCATATTTCATATTTTGCGTCTGTGAAAGCAACCATACAGAAATATACGTCGGTAGTCCCACAAACCTTGTTTCTTCTTCTTCGAGCCAGTTAGTCAATAAAACAAAATTCTTTTCATATATTTATCTCGTAGCGCGTAAGGTCATTTAAAAAATATGTTAACGTAAACACCCACTTCTTCTTCTTCTTCTTTTTCTTTCTCTCTTTTCTTTTTTTCTTTTTCCTGTCTTCTATGGGATTGTGTGTTGTTTTGTATTGGTCAATGCCAGCTTCAACAATGGAACTGGCATAGGAATGGTTCTTGTTATCTATTGATGGTGTTCATAGTATATCACGTAGAGTCTCCACATTTTAAAAAGCAGGCCAAAATCTAATGAATGGGTGGGAGCTCTCCGGCTAACTTGTTTGTTTTTTTGATAAATTACTTGGATTGACCTTGTTGGGTCTTTGTCAACTCCATGACCCTCCACTTAGCGCAATGATGCAACGTGGACAGTCCCCCCACAATGTGGAATAGTGGACCCCACTATGAATTTATGTTGCACAATGTCTATGCTCCACTGAAATTGAACACCTATCATTTTGTTGAATTTTGCCTCTTTTCACCTTAATTTTTTTAGGGAAAATGGTGAAAAGTTCATGTTTAAAACTTGGGTTAATATAGTTTTTAATCTCTCAAGTTTGTTTTTATTTTGATTTTTATTCTTCAAATAGACCCGAAGATAATATTCCTATGATCACAAGCAATTAAATTAAGTAGAACAATTTTCATTCAATAAAAGCAAGCAAGCTTATTTGGGAGAAACTTGGAGTTGATTTTCATTCAAAAAAAGAATTATTAGACTTGGAAACTTGAACTTGATTTTATTAGCAAAAGCAAGCAAACTTATTTAGGAGAGATGTAGTTAATTGTATCAACAATTTGGTGGTTGAGATAGTTAGCTACTTCACCTCGTAAAGATAAGAACACAAATTCTAATTCTAGTAAAAACACTTGTTATGAGAGACAAAACTCTCTGTGTTTAAAATTTTGAAAGGAGAAATCCTTTATAATTTTTTTTTTTTTTTTTTAAACAAGAAGAAACCGAGTTTATCACTTCTGCTGAGCGCAAACTGCTTTGTCCGTTATCAAATATAAACAACAAATTAGGAAAATCTTTTCTTATGAAAGATATTAAATATTACAAACTCTCATAAATATTTAATGTCATTCTTACAAAAATGCCCCTTATAAATAACCAATTAGACTCTTTTTTAACTAGAACTAATAACTACGCCTTCCAGATCCTTATTTACAAGTTAATACAATTTTTTGAATAAATTTAGACCTTTTTGAGGCGCATTTTAGGATATCTAAAATTTTAATGCACTTTTTTATTTTTACCCATAATTGATTATATGTATTTGCATTATTTACGTCTATCATTTTTTTCTTATTCTTTCTCTCAGTCACTTTCTATAAATAAGGGTATATTTAGAAGAGAAAAATATACTCTTATTACATAGGTATTGTCTTTAATCAATATTAGTTGACTACTTAATCTATGTAATTCAATTATTTGTAACTTAGCCAATATTAGCCTAACTCCATATTTTTTTATTGGGGTTGAGTTTCTCTCATCAACCTTTTCTCATTATCCCTCATAATCTTTAAATCACATATGTTCAATCAATACAATATTACTTTTATTTTTCTCTCATTTTCTAATTAACGGCAACGTCCAGATTGAGCCAATAAAAGAATATGAGAAAAGGGATATGGAGAGAATTTCCCTAGGGGGCCATGGCCCTGCCAAAAAAAAAAAAAACCAATTTAATTTATAAGATCAGGCATGCAGCATCTCTTGTGGAATTAGCATTTCAGTTGACCCAACAGTAGCCTCGGTGCCACACAAAAGACCATCGGTGAATAACATCAGGATGCTTTTAAGGATTTAATCTCACGGAGTAAATTCTCCTTTCATAATAATTTGATTTTAAATTATTTGCTTATGTTAATATTAATATGATGCTTTCATTGTAATATATAATTTGAATTTAAACATAATACATTTTGGTATAAAGATAAAGGTATTTTTGTTATTTAGATATTAATTCATTTTCTTTTTTCTAATCCATCCAAGCAGCAGGAGAGATGATAACATTTTCTTTCCAGTTCTTTCCTTTCTATTTTCTCTTCTCCTATTTTTTTTCTTCCTAATTTTTATTTCCATCAAAACAAACAGAGCATTAATCTTGATTTGAAATCAGTGAATATTTAATTATAAAATGACTGTATTCGTTATTTGTGAAGAATGATATTTCTTTTCTTTTTTTTATGAATTATAAGGCGGCAGGCACTAATGGCCTGAATTACAAGGATCGGGATCGAACCCATGACCTCCCACTAGTTGGGGAGTACCCATACCACTACCACTAGGCTACAAGGCCTTTGGTAAAGAATGATATTTCTAATGTAATGCCTCGTGAAGATGAAATAGAATTCTCTTTTACAGTGGCTCATTAGCTAAATGGTCCTCCACACTTGTTTGTTGTGGCTCATTAGCTAATGTTGGTGGGCCTTTTGGGAGATGGTCGAATTATTGGTTTGTCGCTATTAGTGGGACTTTTGGGAGATGGTCGTATGTTACGCGATTCCAAGGACAGGCCATCCCGCGATTCCCACGTTACTCACTCAGTTGATTTAATTAATTACATTAAAATTTTAAGGATTTAATCTCACGGAGTAAATTCTCCTTTCTCATTTTATTTTCTCTAATCCATCCAAACAGGAGAGATGATAACAATTTCTTTCCAGTTTTCTCTTCTTTATATTTTCTCTTCTTCTTTTTTTCTTCCTAATTTTTCTTTCAATCCAAACAAACAAAGCATTATTATCTCTTAACATAAATTTTTACATTCATTATATTTTTCTTGATATAAAACATAATTAACTAATTTTACTCGTTCATCTATCTCCTACGTCAACTATTCAATTAGGTCGTGTATAAATCCGGGCAGCTATAATCCTTTGCGGTGGGCCGTCCATTGCCAAAAACCACCTAATAATTTACCGCATGCAGTGTGTGGACCGCATGCGGTAATTTATTAGAAAACATTTACACCGTCTAGATCTTCATCCGACGGCTTAGATGAGGAATTTATTAGAAAACATTTACACCGTCCAGATCTTCATCCGACGGCTTAGATGAGGAAGAGGATGGGAAGAGAAGAGGATGGAAGTCAGATTTGTGTAAATCACATCAGTATAAACCAATGCAGGCCCTCAAGCTAAAATGAATCCTAACCCGATTATCCACTCTCTATTCACAGTTTTACACCAGCCAACCAAACTGGTAAGAATTGAAGTTTCTTCACGTGATAATAACGACAACCAAGTTGACCAAAATCTTGACAATAGTCTTGATTTCGAAATCAGTGGATATTTAATTATAAAATGACTGTATTCTTTATGTGTGAAGAATGATATTTCTAAGTTGCGTGGCTCATTAGGTTAACTCCGACTTTCCTAGGCACGAAAATGACCCATGCAGCCTCTCGTATATAATCCAGATTTGAAGTACAATTTTACTTGAAACAGATACAATTCTTCTTCTTCTCTCAGCGACAACAAAGCTCCAGACCTGATTTCTATGGGGACCAAGTCTCAGTTTGCAACTCCGGTCTCTCTTGAGGTAAACCTGTTGTGTCTGTTTTGCTTATTTCTGCGTTCTCGAGATCCTTTTTGTTTGCTGTTCTTATTTTTTGAATATACTGAGATGTGCGTGGAAAAAAATGACAGATAGACAAGCGAAAAGGAAAAGAAGAGCAGAAGAAGATAGAGGAATGACTTCCCATAACTTCCGTTGCCGCCATGGTCGGCGCCGGCGTCCTTAGTCTCCCCTCCGCCATGGCAGCTCTGGGCTGGTACGTCTTATACACCCACCATAATAAGAATACCATCTTTAAAACGCTTATCGATTTTCTTCATTCAAACAAAAACAGGGGACCTGGTGTGGTGGTTCTGATATTATCATGGGTAATAACTCTGTACACACTCTGGCAAATGGTGGAGATACACGAGATGGTTCCAGGAAAGAGTTTTAAAAGATACCATGAATTGGGGCAACACGCCTTTGGAGAGAAGCTAGGACTGTGGATCATGGTGCCACCGCAACTGATGCGTGAAATAGTGGTGGACATAGTTTTTATGGTCACCGGAGGCAAATCGCTGAAGAAAGTTCACGACCTTGTTTGTCGTAACAACTGCAACAACTGGAAAACTACTTATTTCATCATGATCTTCGCCTCCGTTCACTTCTTTCTCGCTCATCTTCCCAACTTCAAATCCATCCGTCTAGTCTCTCTCGTTATAGCTATCATGTCTTCGAGGTAACATCTATAGCGAGTCAAGGCTTCTAACTCAATTAAACCCGGACTGCGTTTCCTGCTTATCTAACTTTTTTTACTTTCTATTTTTTAGAAAAAAATTATTTTAATAGTTAGAAAATTTAAAATAAAGATAATTTCTTAACTAATATTTTGTTTTAAAATATCTATTTCGTTTAAAAATCAGAAGATAAAAAAAATTAAATCTAGACCGTCTAGATTTCCAGGTCCAAATCTAATCTAAAAAATAGAAAGTAATTTTAGATAATCTTTATTTTAGATTATCTAACTATTAAAATAATTTTTTTAAAAAATAGAAAGTAAAAAAATTAAATCACGGACCGTCCGGATCTAATCTGGACAGTCTCCGAAACGCAATTCAATACAACACCGCTGGTCCCCTATAAAAACGCACGAGGTTTCTGTATTATTTAGCTGGAGTCATTCATTCCTTAATGTGACATTAATTTCGTCCTAGTTAGGGTTTTTTAAAAATGTGTTTTTTTTGCATTGTTTTTTTTAAGCTTCAAATTGAAGGTTAAAAAAAAGAGTAGATTTTTGACTTTTTTAGTGACTTTTGCTTTTTTTAAAAACTATCATCTAAACACAACTTAATAAAAAAACACTTTTTTTTTTTGTGCATAAAAAAGTATAGAGCTTAAGCATGGACTACGGCTCCCCTCCTTAAAACAATACAACTAAGGAGGTGTCACATGTCCCACAACTCCAATGTAGTCCCGACCAAAGGAAAACATGGAAGAAGGGGCCTTGACAAGTGTTATCCACTGTGCACCGAGTGATGACATACCTCGTGGTAAAAGATCTCAACATACAAATCCCTCCTTACTCCAACCCATTACAAATACAACCGCCATGACAAATACGTTCAGTAACAATAAATCATGCTTCAATTCATATAAAATATCAATTTATAATACATACACATATACACATGATTCATTCATTTAATTTTTAAATAAAAGATAGTTACTCACAATCACACACAATTTACAAGTATATGGAAGAATATTCAGAGTTACCTTTTAATCCCTAACTTAGAGGTAATCTCACACAAGAATTACTCCCAAGCTCTCAATAAGAGTCTACAAAATCACACACATAAATTTTCTATTAATATATTACTCGAACTATTCTAAAACCTTAAACTACCCTTTAAAAATTGATATTATATATTCACATAACTCTCACAATTCCTATAACAATATTTTCTTGAGTAAAGTTTTATTTGCAAATAAATAAATATATAAAGGAAAGGACTCAAAATTCAATAGCTTTACATACACACAAGTATGAGTGGCTGCGGGTTTGATAGACTGGATGGAAAAGGTGTGCTTGTGGGGTCTTGAAATATCAATATATAAAACAAATGGCTAAAAAACCAAAACCCACGGTAACCCCACAAAGAAAAATTCTGGTACAATAGATTGGAAATACACACACTAGGCATATATATATGGATATACCTACACGCACGGACAAGAAGAGGGGAAAGTTTTGGATCTCGTTGGTTAAGAAATTTTTTTTAAATAAGATAACAAATACATATCAGAAAGCATGATTGTTCTTCCAAGGTAACGTTCTCATTGTTCTTCTTAATATATACATATATCAGCACTTCAACTTAGACACTTAAAGTTCAGTTATACTATAGACAGAAACTTTCTCATTCTCTTTCCCTTCTATGATTCACGGCAACATGTACATATGTTTATAAGTTTTCCTTCTCTTTTATTCAATTGCAGAAATATATATACAGCAACGTTTTTTTCTTTTTATGACAGCTAGAACCCTTCTTGCAGCAATATACTTTCGTTATGCATATATATATATTTACTATACTACATGACAGCAAGCTACCCATTATTCTCCTTATATATACATGCCACAAAAGTTCTTGGATCTATATAAATGTGCAGCGATTACATCTACATATAACCATAAGTTCCCATTTTCCTTTCTTAAGCAGCAACGTGTGGGTGTGTTTATATATATATATTCAACACACAAGTTTTCCCTTTCTATTTTATATATGTGCAGTAAACTAAATCAACTTTTCCCTATTAACAACAACCCTTTTTTTTTTTATACATCAGTAAGGTTTCCCTCTTATTTCCTATGTGTGCAGTGGATTATATATATATATATAACAGTTAACTAGCTTTTCCCTTCTTCTTTTGCCAAGGCAGCAACGATACATACACACACATACACACACACACTATCTAGTAAATAGAGACTTACGTTGCTTGGGTTTAATCTAATCTCTGGATGCTTCTCTCTCACTTCCAGCCACCACCTCTAATCGGACACACTCTTTTTTTTTTAGGTTTTAAAAACAGAGCTTAATGATCAATGCTGAACCTCTCTCTACTCTCTCGGCTCTCTACGTTTCTGTTTCTTTTTCTCTAGGCTGTTCGAAGTGGATAAATGACGCTAAGGGGCAGGGGTTATATAAGGACTAAAGGGTCCAGTCTGAGAGGCATACACAGACCGATGAAGAAGAAGGACCGATGGGAAATGATCTGGGATGGGGCTCAAGAAGTATGGTGTTTCTGGTTTGTGTACAGTTGCAGGCCGAGAAGTATGGTGCTGCTGGTTTAGCGTGTACAGTTAAGGGCCACGATATGATACGCTGACGAGGGAGATTTGGAAGATCTGATTTGCTGGTCTCTCTGATGCCGTGCTCAGCTGATATGGATCAGAGGAATAGGAATATATATATCTAGGTGCTTACTGTTGCGTTTTGGAGCTGAGGTTAAATGGGCTGGAAATTATAATTTGTTGTACGCATGGGCTGATGGAGATTTAATGATCATGGGCCAAATGTATAGGTTATATTGAAATCAAATGGTTTTGTATGAATGAATAAGAGCACGTGGGTTGAGATAACATGGGCTTGCTTAATTGTTCAAATTGGTGTTGCATGGTTTAAAAGAGATACCAATTATTTTATCCTTGGGTCCCACGAGCATGCTTCCACTATTTCTTATATTTCCTTTTCTTCCTAATATTAAGCTTTAAACTTCAACAATTCCCTTCTCTAAATTTTGATTAAATATATTCTGGTCTATCAAATTGTGCTTTGGTTTTGCCTAAATTATTTCTTACTTTAATTTATTCTTTTTCCCAAAATAAATTAATTAAGGGAAAAATAAGTCTAAATTTCCAATACTTATTTTAAGCAAAAATTTCATAATTAATTTCCACATATTACTCAAACTTTAAAATCCCAAAATTTGGGATGTTACAATCCACCACCAAACCGGAGTCATCCACTCCAAAAACTGAGTCTCAAACCCAAAGACTCATTTCTTCCAAACCGGGCAGGAAAACCACTGATTCCTATGCTAAGAAACCTCTAACCCAAACTTGGGAGGAAGAACTAGCTTGGACTGAACCTTCTTCTTTCGAAGAACTAGCTTGATTCTCAGTTTCGCTTTGCTGGAGTTGCTTAAGCATGATACTGAGTTGTTGGATGTACTCTTGTTTGTTTGAGATAGCAGCAAGGGCGGTTTGAGCATGGCTTTTCTCGGTTTAAAACCCCGCTCTCCTCAAGCGTAAAGGAAAGTTGGGTTGTCTTTGAACCACTGTTCTACTGCTTTGGAGTCGACCTTGGACAGGTTGAACTTTGCCCACCAACGTATAAAGGGTAATCTTTGTAGGACCGTCCAGATACAGATAATTTGGAAAAATAGTGAAGATCAATTGGAAAAGGATCACCACTATGATTGAATTTTTTCTTAAAAAGATTCAATGCTGTCTGAACAGTTGGTGGAAGAATTCCTGGAATTGGCCCGTAGAAGGTCCACCAATGTTGAAACCATTGAGGAAAAGTGTACTTGGTTTTTAGTTTAAAGTAAATAAACCAAGTATGTTTGAAAATCTTATTCGATCCCAAAAGACATTATACCAGGCGTTATTATAGTCCCAGTAATTATATCCTTTAGGTTCATATTTAATGTCAAAATATTTAGGCTTTGATAAATCTTGTCCCCACTGGGAAGGTGTGAGGACCTTTACAATTTTGAGAGTAGAATGAGTTATTAGAGTTTCATCCTCTTTTGATGTGTACCGAGTTAACTCGATAGATCGAGAATGAAACAATATCAGCTCATAGTATTCTCTGGTTTTTTGTAAATTGGTAGGAATGAAATGAAATCCTGAAGGGAAAACTTTCAATGCTACCTTGTTGGGTGTTCCAAAGAAAAACTCAGGTTCAAGTTGTAGAATAGGCTTTACTTGCTCAATTTTTGCAATGTAAGGAGTATCCATTGGGTTATTAGCTGGAGTAACCAATAACGGTGTTGTAACCTGAGGAGGCTTTTTCTGGGCTAATTCAAGAGCAAATTTAGCATTGGCTGAATCATACTCTTGTTTATTGATTGCCTGTGAAGAAGAGGCAATTAATGATAAAGCAAGTGCCCTATCATATTCAAGGGCCTGGGTTTTGTTATCCTTTTTGGCCAATACTTCCTCCCAAGTTTGGGTTGGAGGTTTCTTAGCATAGGAATCAGTGGTTTTCCTGCCCGGTTTGGAAGAAATGAGTCTTTGGGTTTGAGACTCAGTTTTTGGAGTGGATGACTCCGGTTTGGGGGTGGATGACCCTGATTGAGATATTGTTTGCATTCTGGATTCCTGTATTTGGGGAATTATCTGACTGGTTGATTCCTCAGGTGAAGGAGTTTGATGTTGAAGCAAATGTTTGATAATCTCCTGCAATTCTTGACTGGAGATTGGTTTTTGAGCATCTTGAGAGTAGCTCTGTTTATCTTCTTCCTCCACATGGAGGGGTTGCTTGTCTTTCGGCTCATCGCTAGGTTTTTTCTTTCTGGGCATTTTCTGGAGAGGGAAAGGGTTTATGGGTTAGTTTTACTCTCAATCCTAAGAACTACCCTGTAAAAACTCACGGGTAAGGAAATCAGGAGAGAATTAGAAGTGCCTTTGATAAATTCAATATCAAAATCAAAAACACTCAAAATGGCATGCCAACGGCAAAAATTTGTTTTGATGCAAGATTTTAACATCCTTTTGTAAAACATCTTTTGCGACTTACAATCAATGCGACTAAAAATCTTTGGTTTAAAAGATCAGCTTGAAATTTTGAAACACATAAAACAATGGCCAAAATTTCTTTTTGATCGTAGAATAATTCTCACGAGCAGATTCCAATCAACATAGTTTAAACATCCCAAAAATCTTTGAAGTTGGGTTTTATCAAGAATTTGGTCAGGAAATTTGTCCGCAAATTGAATTGCTCTTTCAATGGGAGTTATGGTTCCTTGACAAATCCAATGTCCAAGAAAACGAATCTTGGTTTGAAAAAGACTAATTTTTGGTTTGGAAACTACTAAACCATTTGTTTCTCAGTCAATAAATTTTGAAACATGTTTGAAATGATCTTCTAGGGAATTTGAAAAGATTAAGACGTCATCAATATAAACAATAATATATTGACCTTGATCATTGAAGATGTCGCTCATAATCCTTTGAAATTCGAAGGGCATTTTTAAGCCAAAAGGCATAACATTCCACTCATACTGACCAAATGGAACAGTAAAAGAAGTTTTATACCTATCCTTTTCTGAAATTTGGATCTGCCAAAATCCAGATTTCATATCAAATTTTGAAAAGATTTTTGCAGAATGCAAATACTTTAGTAAATCAGCCTTGTTCGGAATCGGATAACGGATCCATTGCAAAGCTTCATTTAGAGGTTTGTAGTTGATAACAAGCCTAGGTGTTCCACGTTCAATTTCTGCATTTTTATTGACGTAGAAAGCGGCGCAAGACCATGGGCTACGACTCGGACGGATGAGTTTTTTGTCAAGAAGATCTTGAATTTCCTTCTTACAGGTGTCAAGAAGTTCCTGAGTCATCTGGATGGGTCGAGCTTTTGTTGGAATGTGCTTTTCAGAGAAGTTTGGTTCGTAAGGAAGATCTACAGAATGCTGCTTTCTGTTCCAGAAGGCATTCGGTAAATCAGCACAAACCGTTTGATGTATCTTGTCAAGATGGGATTGGATTTTTTGTTGAATAGTAGGTTGTTGGAGTTGTTGCTCAATTCGTTTAAAAGAGACTTCTTCTTTGAGAAAATTGATCCGGTTTTGTTTGCGAAAAAGAGAATTTAATTCCTTAAGCCTGGGTTTTTCAGAAAAAGGAAATAAAATGGTTTTGCCTAGATGCTGTTTTGAAAGACCGTCGGGTTCAACCATAAAAGGAATTAAGAGTTGTGCAAATGGTGCCTCAAGAATAATTTGTGCTCCCATATCTTTCATAAGAATAAATGGGGTTTTTATTCGCAAACTTTCATTTTCGACAACAACATTCGAAATCTTGTACTGGACAGATAGTGGTTCTCTGCTAACAGAACTATATCGTTCAGTAGTTTTTTCAAAATATTTAGTAGGAACTAAGCCTTCCAAAATGCAATTAGCTTGAGCCCCGGTATCAAATAACACAGATTGTTATATAACAAGATCATTATTAATAATGATTTTTGCTTGTATATAAAACTTCTGTAAGAAAATTCTTGTAATTATGTTTAAAAATGGTGTCTCTTGTTCTGGATTATCATCCTCAATTTCATTTTCTAAAACTCGATCAATATTCTCATTAGAAGAGTTTTGAAGTGAGGAAAGGAATTCTTGAATTTGCAGTAAAGCAGACGTATGAGAATCCTGTCCTGATTTAAGAACTCGAACTTCAACCTTAAGATTATTTATCTCAGATTGAAGATCCTGTATAGTAGCTGGTTTAACAGAGTGTTTGAATTTTTCCAAAGTTTTGGTCAAATCATATTTGTTGTAAAACCCTGAAAACTTTGAAGAAGAAGGAGGAGAAGGAGGAGACGAAGGTTGGGTAATATCTCTGAATTTTGAAAGATACGTACCTTTGTCAGAGTCTGGAAGTTTACTAATGACATCTAAAAACAAATCCTGCTCTTTGGTGATGACATTTATTTGAGGGGAAGAATCATCAGATGTTGAATTGAAATCATCATCTTGGATTTGGTTAAGATCTTCAGAAGAACTTTGATCTTCTTCAGAATAAGAAGATGTTTCAAGCAGAAGATTGTTTATTTGCTCAAGGAGAGGTTCCTCAATCTGGAGATTTCTGACTTTTTGGCAATCTAGGCAAAACAGCATTATATATATTTCAATAGATGTTTCTCAGGTTCCTCCCGTATGTGTGTATATATATATATATATATATATAGAGTTTATGTGTTTCCTTCTCCAGTTCTTAGACGACAGCACATATATTTAAAAGCTAATAAGGCCTCCTACTTATTTTCCTTCATGCGCACAGCGCAGGTTTATATATATACACAAACAGTGAGCCTGGGTTCAAATATATTGTACACTTTCATATATGAGATAGCAAGTTTCCTTCACTCTTTACATATGTAGCGTAGATATATATATCAGCAAGGTTTTTATTCATTTTTCTTTCATAGTGCAGCGGCTACATGAACTTATATATATATATATATATAACTGCAGATTTTCCTAGTGTAGCGGCTACAAGAAAATATAACCTAAAGGTATATTTTTTTTTTTAATACACTAATATATCTATCTGTATCTGATGAGCAAACTAGTGACAAAAGTTCAGCAGCAATCTATATCTATTTGTTTTCTCTTTCACGTGTAGAGGCTTCGGTTCCATATCAGTAAAGCAAGGTCAAGTTCTGGTTTTTATTGGTTCCAGCTTTATATTCATATGGACAACAGTAAGCATTCGATTCATCCCAAAACGGAAGCAGTCGAGCATACCAGTAAAGAATAAAGTTTTGGGACTCACCTCTGTTTCAAAAACTAGGTGCAGAGGAAGGATGAACCACGCCTGGACCTTTCATATATTCTCTCTTCCTACGTTGACTCTCTCTCTCTCTTTCCTTCCTCCTCTCTCTTTCTCGTCCTCTCTCTCGGCTCAACGGTGATGGAGCAGCGTGAAGATATGGAGGACGCAGAGCAAAGGGTATATATATAGTGGCTGGCGGTTTGATCCGAGAAGAAATATCCAACGGGTTTCTTTTTGGTGCTGGGCTCGATGAGATTTGCTGAGAAAGGAGTATGGTGCCGCTGGTATCACTGTTGCGTGTGCCCAGTGATTAGCCGAAAGCAAAATCATCAGTATGGCGGTTTCCGTAAAATCACGCTGTGATGATTTTTTTTTTTTTTTTCTGATGTAGGTTGCGTGTTCGGCTTTGTGTGCGGTGAGGAAAACGGAACTGATTTGCAGAGCTAATGAAGATTACTTTTTTTTTTTCCCAATCCAAAGCAAAGCTTGGCCCTCGTTGGTAACAAAGATTACATATTATTTATTTTTTTGATAAAGAAATTTTAAGAGAGGGGTTGAGTTCACCCACAATCCAGTCTAAAGGCACAGGGTGTTATGGCTTTGCTCCCCAGAGCATTCAAAACTGAGAGTACACATGCCTCCACCTAGCCTGCGTTTCCACAAGTTCACATCACCTAGGATATCTCCCCCAGCGCCTTGACCAATTCCAGGATCGAACCCCCTCCCTTTAGTGAGAGTGTCCGACCCCTTTACCGGTTGAATCCAAATACGAGGGTTGAAGATTACATATATGTACTGTTATGAGTTTTATCACGTGTTAAGCTGAACAAAACAAATGGATTGGAGCAACAAATAGGGTCGAATAGGTATATGGCTGGATTAGGGGTATTGGGCTGATTTAATATCCCCTTTGTTTCCTTTTCTCATGTCTACACGTTGGGTCCATGAAGGGAATTGGTTATTCTGCATTGAGATATTATGGAAGAGGATTCTCTCTTCAGCGTTTTTCTGTCCATCCCTCACAGTCTCATCCTGACCGTCGAAATCTTGATCCAAAGACCTTATCATTTAAAAAAACCGCATGCGGTGTCTGGACCGTATGCGGTTTTTTAAAAAATTATTCTGGGCCATTGAATCAAGATTTCGACGGCCAGGATGTGAAGATGATGAGGGATGGACAGAAATCCGAAAATGAGAGAAACCGGACTCAGATATTATATGGCATGGCCCATAATTATGCTTATGCGTTGAAGAGGAGCACGTGGCTTAAACGAAGTTGAGAGGGGAAGGTGATCTGATATATATATATATATATATATATATAATTTTACTAATTAATTATTCCCTTGTTTCTTTATTATTGCTCAATTATAGAATAAATGCTAGAAATGAATCATTGTTGTTTTATAAGGATTTTCTTACTTAATTAAGTTCTTTAACCCTTAAAATAATTCCTCTAAAAGTTTTGGGCTATAAATCAACCTCTAAGTATTTTCTTTGAATTTCTTAAGAAAATAGGTCCTTAAATTTAAATAATTACTTTCATAATTATTTTAGGCTATATTTTCACCATAATTCCCCTACAATATTTTTTAATTCTAAATCCCAAAATTTAGGATGTTAGACAACAAAACAGCTTTGATCCATACAAGATGATGGCTTAGTTAGCCGCCAACTTGCTATATCTGACACCCCATACAAAACCTGTGCTGCGATATATACTATCTGTAATCCATTTCAATCTTTCTCTCTCCTGGTGAGTGCTTTCTCTCTTCTGCGTGAGGGTTTGTAGGGTTCTTTGTGCCCTGATCAGTTTGTTGTTCACTACTACAAAAAGTAGATATTACTTCCCTAAAAGACGTCCTTATTTTAAAAAAGGAAGTAAAAAGTATAGGCGGTGGCATTTTCGTAATTATTTGGCTGAATTTTGAGACTTAGCGTCCTAAATATAATTTTAGGACACCTAAAATCGATTTAGGCGTCCTAAATTATAATAAGGACGTTTAAAATGATTTTAGGCGTCCTAAAATATATTTAGGACGCCTAAAATCAATTTTTTAGCTCATTTTGAAGAATTTTTTGGCGCTAGGAAATTTGTTAGGCGTCCTAAAATACAATTAGGACGCCTAAAATCAATTTTAGGCGTTCTAAAATATATTTAGGACGTCTAAAATCGATCTTTTGGCGCATTTTGAAGACTTTTTTGGCGCCAGGAAATTTGTTGGCGTCCTAAAATTTAAATCAGGACGCCTAAAATCAATTTTTTGGCGCATATTTAAGAATTTTTTGGCGCAAGAAAATTTGTTGGGGTCCTAAAATTTAAATCAGGACGCCAAAATTAAATTTTACTAATCAAATCAAAGAAATCGAAAAATAATCAAATCAAATCAAATCAAAAAATCGAAAACAATACTAATCAAATAAAATCAAATCAAAACTTTTACTAATCAAATCAAAGAAATAAAAAATAATACTAATCAAATCAAATCAAAGATATAGAAACTTTTACTAATCAAATCAAAGAAATCAAAAATATATATTTAAAAACATTTTAGCGCCCTAAAATATATTTTAGGACGATTAAAAGGAATTTTTGGCGCCCGGGTATTTTTAAAAATTTGGCGCTAGGATATTTTTGCGCCGAATTGTTTTTGACGCTTAAAAATACTATTTTTGGCGACCTGAAACAAATTTCAGGTCGCCAAAAAGGATAAATAGTATTTTTGGCGTCTTGAAACAAATTTCAGGTCGCCAAAAAGGATAAATATATTTATCGTAGCTATTCGATCTGTCACGACACGCTACACAATCGATCTCCCACACAACACGGCGCTAAAACTCTCTCCTTTTCCACTCGTCTCGTGCCTCGCCCCTCCTCCATCTTCCCTCCCCGATCCTCCGCTTCCTCCTCCGATTCAAGCCGTCGTAGCTCTCTGCCCGCCTCTTCCGCCATGAGAAGTTCGAGAGGAAAACAGATCTAAGTTTCCCTCGCGCCGAGATCCGAAACCGAGCGACACCGGATGCCACCGCGGATGAAAGCCACAGCTGATTTCGTTGCAGATCCTGTTCCTGTGGGTTTGTTCTAGGTTTTTTTTTTTTTTTAAGATAACCTTATCGCTTGCTTCTTATTTTTGATTTTTCTGGATTTGCTCCCTGACATGTTTGATTTTCTGGGTTCAGATGTTTTCTGGATTTGCTCCATGGCATTTTTTATTATTCTAGATTTGCTCCTTAGCATGTTTCTTGGATTTCGTGATCTGCTTCTTCCTCTGCCCAAATCGTGGCTTGCTGTCTTTGATCCGCTTGGCTCATCACTATCTAGCTCCCCGAAATTGAGGTTTGGGGGATTTTTTTTTTTTTTTAAAAGGCGTCATGCGAGGCGCACTGAATAATTTCAGACGCGTCCCAAATTTATTCGTGTCGCTTAATATCGGGCGTCCGAAATAAATTCAGACGCCAAACTTCAAAAAATGACTACCTGTACCGAGACGTCCTCCGAAAAGGACGTTAATTGGGCCTTATTTAGGTCGTTTTTTCGTTTTTTTGTAGTAGTGGTTATTTGAACGGCGACTGGCGTTCTTCTTTTATTTTGGTCTGAGTGTTCTTCTATAGTGTGTGGTGAGAAGGTAGAAGGTGGGTAATCTCCTACCAAGGAATGGAGGTAGATAGAGGTAAACGATTGTGCTCTGAGAAGAAAGTAGTTCTTTCTGTAAATCGAGAAGAGTTGAAGGAAGGGAAAACTCTCGTGGGCAAAATCATCACCCGCAAGAGGTTAAACGTGCCAACTGTAATTACCATGATTCAGAAAGGATGGCAGATGGATAAGGGGCTGGAAATTATCGACTTGGACCGAGACAGGTTAACGTTTCTATTTCGGTTTAAAAATGTCAAGGATTATGGTCGCATTCTCAGAGGCAGACCGTGGTCTATAAAAGGGCACTTATTAAATCTTCAAGCTTGGGAAGGTACAGCTCTACAAGATGTCAACTTCGATTTTGCGCCTTTTTGGGCTCAATTTCATGGCTTGCCCTTGGAAATGCTCTCAGTGGATAATGCGAAGACCTTGGGAAACTCTGTGGGGGAAACAGTCATGTATGAAAAACCTTTTTTAAATGGTAATTTGGGGAGTGGATTTCTAAGAGTTAGAGTGTTGATGTCCATTCATAAACCATTAACCCATGGCTTCTGGGTTCCGCGAGAGTAGAAGGACCCGGCATGGATATCAGTCAAATATGAACGACTTCAGAATATTTGCTATAGATGTGGGTGTCTTGACCATGAAATTCGAAGTTGTCTGGTTTCTGCATCGGAGGAAGAAGGTGAGAGCGAATCCCGGGCTTTTGGGAATTGGCTAAGTACGCCGGCGGTGAGGAACTTGGAAGAGGCGTTGGAGTCATGCAAGGAAGATTGGATTGAGGCGCAGTTTATTGATCGGAAAAGCTCCTCGTCTAGCGTTCACCGGAAATGGCCACTGGAGGTGGAGGAGAGGGCTGGTAGCAATTTGGGTCCGAGGATTGAGAAGTGTCAGAAGAAGGGACTGCCTGGCATGGGGAGTGGGGGCTGTCAGGAGGAGGTGACGCGAAGGGAGAAGTTGGTGGAAGGTCCTGGCCCCGAGGCACAGGTTGACTTTGGGGTAATTCCTAATTGTGTGGTGCAGAATGAATTTAGGATACTTTCTTCTATATTGTCACAGCAGGAGCCTGGTGAGGTGAGTAGAAATGACATTAGGCCTCAATTGGTTAAGGAGGTTTTGGGCCCTTCTCGAGTTGGGGAGGTGGTAGGAGGCTCTAGGCTAGGAAGTGAAGTTGAAGGCCTACCTGATGGTGGTAAGAAAAATTACTATAGAGTGGAATTTCCTATTGAGAATGAGACCGAGTGTGTGGCCATTGTTCCCACATGTGGTCTTTCCCCAATTTCTTCATTGTCTGTTTCCTTGAGCAAGGTCCATCTTAAACGGCCATATGAGGCTGAGCTGGAGCTGATTGGGCCTAAGAGAGCCCGTAAGTTGGAGTTTGAGGAGCCTATTGTCCTCCCCAAATCATGTATTGAGGGACCTCAAGGTTCGAGGGGACGTCGGAGAGGTCACAGGGGGGTGAAGTCTTTGATGCGTCAACGGCGGTTGGATAGATCACCTGGGTTGCTGGATGTCTCAATTCCGACTGAGGTTGAATTTCCTGCTAGCTGGGTTAATGGTGACATTGAAATCACAAAAGCTCAATCCCCTGATTCTGCTCAAAACGCCGGTGGTTGGATGGGACCAACCACCGGTTCTCCATGAATATTATAGCCTGTAACTGTCAAGGTTTAGGGGTTGCCTTGACGGCCAGGAACCTGAAGAAAGAGTGCTTCCATAGAAAACCTCAGATTGTGTTTTTATCAGAAACGAAGCAGAAGGCAGCTTATGTAAGGAAGATAAGAAGGCGATGTGGATACACGGAAGATTGGATAGTGGATCCCTCTGGAAAAAGTGGGGGTTGGCGCTTTGGTGGTTAGACACTATTAAGGTTAGCATTCTTTCCCCGTCCCCTAATTTAATTCATGCTCGAATTGATTCTGGTGCTCTGCTGTCTCCATCGATTATTTCTTTTGTGTATGGTCCTCCTGATGAGGAAGCGAGACTTCGTTGTTGGCAAGAAATTAAGCGTATTAGCTGTGATATTTCTGAACCATGGTTGTGCCTGGGTATTTTAATGACATATTAGCACAGTCAGAGAAGATGGGAGGGAAGCCAAGGGCGTGGAGGAAGATCCTAAATTTTAAATGTTTTGCGTCGGGTTGCGAGTTGGATGACCTTGGATTTGCAGGATATAGATTTACTTGGTGTAATAATAGACAGAAGCCAGACACAGTGTGGGAACAGATTGACAGAGCTTTTGGGAATTATCATCTTAGAGAATTACTACCGAACATTCAGGTCTTAAATGTTGATCCCCTTGGGTCAGATCATCACCTTTTATTCTTACAATGTCAGCCTATGAAGCAGGGTAGGAAGCGAGATTTTAAGTTTGAAGCAGGTTGGGTGCACCACCCAGAATTTCTTCAAGTGGTGGGCAGCTGTTGGGTTGACAATGGGGCTGGAAATGCTAAAGCAATTGAGACTTTCAAGGGCAATTTACATAACTGCAAGGAGGTGCTTGTGAAGTGGAGTAAGAAAGAGTTTCCCAATAATTTAATTCTACTAAACAAGCTGAAAACCTAGCTAGCTCACTTGGAGCATGAAGACCGAACGGTAGATACGATCAGGGGCATGGGTGAGGTTAAAATGGCAATTGAAAGATTATTGGCTCTAGAAGAGAAATTCTGGTGGCAAAGAGCTCGAGTTAATTGGCTGACAGTGGGTGACCGTAACTCACGGTTTTTCCACTTATCTACAATTAAAAGGAGGCAGCGGAATAGCATTATTAGCATCAAGAATGATGAGGGGAGGTGGCTGGTGGAGAAATCTGAAGTGTCTGCAAACATTGCTGGATATTTTCATAAGCTCTTTCCATCCTCAGGAGCAAATGAAATGGATCCAGCCCTGGATTATATAGATAGGAAAATTACCCCGGAGATGAATCAGATTCTGTTGCGGCCTGTTACTCATGAGGAAATTAGAAAGGCTGCATTCAGCCTTGGCAGCAACAAGGCTCTAGGACCTGACGGTTTTTCTGGAATTTTCTACCACCACTCCTGGTCGAAGGTGAGCCATGCAATTTATTCTATGGTGATGGAATTTTTTGAGGGGAATTCTATTCCAGATCCAATTAATGAGACCAACCTAGTTCTTATCCCCAAGGTGCAACGTCCTGAGCATGTATCCCAATTTCGGCCTCTTGGTTTGTGAAACTTTTCCTATAAAATAATTTCGAAGATTATGGCTAATAGGTTAAGACCTTTTCTTGATGCCTGTGTTTCTCCCACTCAAGGCGTTTTTGTTCCAGGAAGATGTATCCAGGATAACATAGTCATTGCCCATGAGGTCTACCATTATTTGAGGAGGAGGAAGACTGGTCGAAAATATGAATTTGCACTCAAGATGGACATGAGTAAGGCATATGATAGAGTGGAGTGGGATTTTTTGGAAGGCGTGCTTACTCGATTTGGTTTTGATCAGTTGTGGGTCCTATTGATTATGAGGTGTGTTCGGTCAGTCAAACTAAATATTTGCCTATCAGGGGAAGCGATTAGCTCCTTCTCTCCTAGTAGGGGACTCCAGTAGGGAGATCTATTATCGCCTTATCTCTTCATTCTTGTGTCAGAGGTGCTGTCTAATATGATATCTAAAAGTTAGGAGGAGGGGGTGTTGCAAGGGATTAAACTGAGCTTATCTTGTCCAGTATTAACCCACAATTTCTTTGCTGATGATGCTATTGTCTATATGAATGATGATCGAGTTAATTGTGTCAGATTGAACTAGATTCTGTAGCAGTATTGTGTGGCGTCGGGGCAGGTTATTAGTCTGGAGAAATCAAGCTTGTTTTTCTCGGCTAACACACCTCCTGATGTATGTAGGACTGTGGGGGACATTTTGCATAGTAATACCACTGAGGATCTAGGCCGGTATCTAGGCATTCCTAGTATATGGGGGAAAACAAAAACCCAAGCACTTGCTTATATCCGTGAACGGGTCACCAATAAATTACAGAGTTGGGGACATAATTTCCTCTCTTTAGCTGGAAGGGAAGTGCTCATTAAGGCTGTTATTCAAGCTATACCGTTGTACCCAATGAATTGTTTTAAATTCCCTCTCAAGACGTGTAAAGAGATCCAAAGTTTAGTTGCCACATTTTGGTGGAATGGAAATGCATTTGGAAACAGAACGCACTGGAAAGCTTTACGAAGGACAAAAAGCAAGGGGGGATGGGGTTTAGAGAACTAGCAATTATGAACGACGCTTTATTAGCCAAATTAGCGTGGCGGCTAATGAACCAGCTAGAGGCTTTGTGGGTCAAAGTCCTGAAAAGTGTGTATTTCCCCTAATCTGAATTCATAGAGGCAAAGAAAGGACACAAGGCTTCTTAGTGCTGGTCAAGTTTGCTGATTGGGCGTGATGTATTGAAGCAGGATCTCCAATGGGAGGTTGGCTCTGGTCAAGAAATTCGGATTTGGGGTGATAATTGGATTCCGGGTGTGCCTAATCTTGAGAAACCCCCAAATGCTGAAAGGTTGCAGATTACAAAAGGGAAAGTGAGTGATCTTATAATTGAAGGAAATTGGGAGCTGAGCCCTATTGCCAATTATGTAACAGCTGAGGTATTAGAGAGTATTCTGGCAATCCCAATTCCAAATAATGGTTTGGAGGACCGGCTGATATGGACCAGTGCAACAAATGGTGAGTATAGTGTTAAAGCTAGCTACTGTAAAGAGAAAGCTATGGCGTCTCGGGGAATTCAGAGAGCAAGTACATCTGTTGCTATTCCCTCTTCGGCTTGGAAGTCAATTTGGAGTATTACGGTCATTCCCCGGGTACAACAATTTGTGTGGCGGCTCCTAAATAAAGCGGTGGCTACTAATGGTGAGTTTAATGCAAGGAAGAGGGCTTGGATGAATTTGTGCCTAATATGCAATGCTGCTGAGGAAACCATTGAACATCTTCTATTCCAGTGCAGTTGGACCCAGTGTGTGTGGTTTGGAAGTAATTTGGGGGCTAGGATTGAGTATTCCACTGTTAGGAATTTTAATGGTTGGTGGTTGCAGGTAACTGAGAAAAGGAGGCTTGCTGAAGCGGATATTTTCCTGGTATGCTGGCTGCTTTGGCTGATATGGAAGCATAGGAATGCAAAGGTTTTCAATAATGAAGAGCCTAATCCAGTGGAAGTGATTGGAGCAGCAACTAGAAGCAATTTGGAATTCTGGGATACTTGGGAGAGGAAGCAAGTGGCGTCAGGAACTTCAAATGCACCTTCGGTGAGAGATGACACTTGGAAACCTCCAAAAGCTGGATATTTTAAGATCAATGTGGATGCTGCTTTCGTTTCAGGTAAGGATTTTGGTGCAGTAGGAGTGGTATGCCGTGACTGGTTTGGGGAATTTCAGTGGGGTTTTGTAGATAAAATTAAGTCTATATCTGCCTTCATGTCTGAAGCCCTTGCTCTTAAGCATGCCTTAATGCTTGCTGTTGATTTGGGACATGATAATGTCATATTTGAATCTGATTGTCTTATTTTGGTGACCTGCGTTGAAGCTAAGTCTCCTATGCTGTGTGAATGGTGTAGAAGTATTCTTCATAATATTGTTGGCCTTTTAGGTGACAAGGTTGGGTTTTCGTTATCTTTTATCCCTCGCAGGGGTAATAGAGTTGCTAATTTTCTAGCAACAAATGCTTATAAGGAAGTATGCTCGATTGGATGGGTCTCTGAACCATCACCTTCCTTACAATCCCTTCTAACCTTGGATTCTGTGAAGGCAAATGGTATTGTACCAGATATTGCATCTTCCAGGAGTACAGAAGGAGCTTATTAAGTCTTCCTTGCTGGTTTGGTTATTTACGTTTTTTCTCTGCTGCTGTATTGCTTGTTGTTTTTCTGCTGCGAGAATAGCTTGCTTTGCTTTGCTGCTTAGTTGTTTCTGATTGTATCTTGTAGCGTGTGTATCAGCTTGGGATGGATTTTAACAGCAATATATGTTCCTTCTTCTGATAAAAAAAAAAGATATATAGTATCTGTAGCTTTATTGTTGTAACACCCCAAATTCTGTAGCATAAATCGTGTCGGATGACACCTGTTTTTATAAAAGTCAAACAAAACTTGAGGTGCTACTTCAGAGTACCGCGGAAACGGAGATCAATGTACTAAAAATTTGGACAATATATGAGTAACTCCGATATAAAAATACCCCGACATATGACGATGCCGAGCGTAGGCCGGTATATTAAAAATTTCTCGAAGGAATAATCATGTGATACAATATACGAGAGCTTTGTACAATTACATTTCACAAAAAGTAACTATACAACCTAGACCAAGCCTTGACTGCACTCGGGCAATGAACCTAACTGTCGTTAACCGCATGAACGGCCGTGTAAGTGTCTACCATGGGGCCTCACCGACTTATACGGCGACTGATTGGCACACCCACGTAGACTAGCCTTGCCTTCGGCACCAAACTATTCGAAATAACTTCATTAGACCCATGCCTGACATTTGGCTCTGATGATCTTCTTCCGGCACTTGCCTCGACCGGTGCATTTCTACGACTCTGCCCCTTGGTTCCTCTCATGGCTCCGTCATCGGTGCCTTCCCTTTTCCCGACATTCGGTCTAGTCATGTTGTTTCTCCCGCTCTCGGTTCTTGGTCCTCCGGGACTGAAGCTACGAGTGAGATCCAATTTACCCCATTGGATCTCGGTAATGGTTAACCTTATGCTCAAACAATACGATATACAGACAACGGATATTCAAGACAATACAACAAAGATATCAATACATAAGCATACAAATAGATGCATGATCAATATGACAACATGAACATAAGCACGTAGCAATATGTAAAGCCCCATAAGGTAAATAACAACAACAACAGGGCACGCACATAAACCAAAGCCACGATGGCTGACGAGGCCGTGTCCTCACCGCTTAGGAAAACATAACTGTATTATGAAAACTATAACCCGTATAAACCGTCTCGTATATCAATCTCTCGAACGTATCCAGATCAAGTTTTCTGATGTCCTATAATGATAATATCACCATTATCAATATTTGACATTATAACGGGCATTTTAGGTAAAAATTACCATTTTGCCCCTATTCCCCTAATCGGCGTAATTTCGCCAGAGCTTAGCTACTTTGACTCCGACTTTCCAAAATTTTGCCAGAACTCTGACCCCACCATGATTTTGGAATTTCATATTTAAAATAAAACTAAAGATCTATCTAGCATTACTACTAAAACTACCGAAAGAATTAAAGACTAAAGACCGAAAAATTACCCGAGAGCTTACTGAAATTCCCAGGACTCCTTCCCTCCCCGAGCTCCTCTCTCTAACTTCTCTCTAGGAAAGTTCAACTAGAGAAATGATTTTGGTGTGAAGAATGCAAGGGAGAGCCTCTATTTATAGGAAAGTTGTGTCTGTGTCCTTTGACTTTGTCGCTGGTTCTGGTGATGGATCGCACTTTGCCAAATGTCAAGATCCTCGCCTGCCACTTGTCCAAACCATACTCTCCCCCCTTAGCTTGGTGGTTTGTCACATCAATTAATGTGATGTGATGCTTTGCTTTATGAACTTACATCTGGATAAAGTTCCCGATCCCTCTAGAATCGCGTAATCTCGGAAAAATCTCAAAAATCCGAATCCCACAACTTTGAAGACATTTTCCTACTCATTCGAAATGTCTAAGTTAAACTAACTGTACTTAATTATAAGATTATTATATTACAAAATCCTATCATCTTATCCTCTTAAGATTTTCTTGTCCTTTTTATTATTATTTTATTAATTTTCGTTTTAATTAATTATTTAATTGATTAATAATATATAAAATAATTTTTTAATAATTTTTTTATATAATTTTTTTACAAAATTTTCCTATTGGTCCATTCTTGTATTTAGGCTTAAAAATACCTAGACTCAACTATTTTTCTCCAAAATTTCCAATTAATTAACAAATATGTTTATACTAATTTTAGGCCAAAAACCACAAATTTTAGGGTTTTACATAATTATTTATGAATTTCCTTTGCCTATGCTTAAGTAATTAGCCAATAATTACTCAATTACTCTCTTATCTCTAGTTGATAATTCTCTTAATTAAGATAACCCTTTATCTTCAAACTTTTTGCATTGACATTTGTATTTTATGTCCCCATGCATTAGTTCATAATTCACGGGGGCATTTTTGTCATTATAATACTTTTTAACTTTTCCCCCTTTATTTTTCCAAGGTAGTAATTTAATAAATTACCTAAATTAGGGACAAATATACTTCCCTTATTCCAAATGAATATTTTCTTGCCTCTTTATAATTTTCACGGGGTATTATATAACCCGTAAATGCATTTAAGGACCTAATTACACATTCTTAAACGTTTTAGGGACCTATTTGCACATTATCTAATTTCAGGAGTAATTACCCTAAAAATTCACCACAAGGTCTTGGAGACCATATATTCACCTATTTCCAATAGGCAATATTTGCTCAATATGATACTTATCATAAATGAGATTTTCAGGGTATTACAATTGTCTTTGCGCGAGACCAATGACAAGACCAATTGCAAATGGATCTTCGGTTCTCAATTCAAAACACTTCCTTAATCATGATTATGGATAGTTCAATTTTTTCATCATAACTTCATCTTATTAATTCCCATAAAAAAACAAAATAAATGCTTTAACAAAACTAAAATGAAGCTTACACTCTAGGGCAGGTTCATTCACAAATTGCCTTTGATGGTTCGAAACTCATCATCAAGAAATTAAAAGAACTGTCAATTTATTCACCTAATTACATAAATTAATTATCCAACTAATGGATGCATTATTTAGCAGGGCAAGTAAAACAAGACCAAGAAAGAGTAGAAACATGTGGGAGGGGCAACAAATTCCGGGGCTCTTCTTGGAAAAAAGACGCAACAATATCAATAATCATATTACGCCTATGGGATTTCAGCGGGGCCTTCTGAGTTCTGAATTACGAGCTCGTTTGCAAACATTTCAAATCTCTACTTATCTCATAAATTATAAAAATACTTCTAAAAAATTAAAACAAACCGGCATTAGGATTATTCTATGTCAAGAATTAAAATGCATTCACCAGCCACCAATTATCAATACTCCCTCCAGCCCTAAATATAAGTTGCTTATAAAAGAATGATTTGATCCTCAATATAAGTTAATTAAAGAACAATTAATGTTTATTTGTCAATTTTGCCCACATAATTAATATGGCTCCTTATATTATTATTTTTTCCCTTCTTTAAGAGAAATTCTTGTGTGAACTTAGTTTGCAATGGCATTTATAATCTAACCAGTTAAAATACAACAACTCAACTAACATTAATCCCAATTGGTTGCTCATGTATTTCATATTTTTATTTTTCTTATAAAAATGAATCCCTTAATTAAAATTTCACAACTCACAAGTAATTAAAAAATGGATTTTATGAAATCTTTTTAATTTTATTAATATGCCAACTGATATTTAGGAGTTGTCAATTCAGTTCATGAGTTATTATATTTTAATTGGTCTGACAACAAATGAAGTGGCAAACTAGGTTCATAAAAGAATTTATCCTCCTTTAATTCTCATTTAATATGGCTAACATTAAAAATTTATTTTAATTTAGGACAATTTAATAATTTAACTACCATTTTCTAGATCTTATAAATAAGTCAAAGTAACTTTTATTGTAGACTGGAGGGAGCAATTAAAATTATAAGAGTTAAGGGACAAAAATGCCCACAAATTTTTTTTAAATGGGCATCAGGCATCATATAGTTTTTTTTGTGTGCATCTTTTTTGTCAACGCATAAATGCCTTTTTTTTTATACATGAGAGACATTAAAATAAAGAAACACCACATATGGGGAATAGATCCCAGCCTATCATGAGTGAACTCAGGGCCCGTTTGGTTCAGCAAATTCAGCGGAGGGGGAGGGAACTTAATATAGTTCCCATCCGAGAAACCTGTTTGGTGCGTGAACTTCCAGGGAACTCAGCTTCCCACCTTCTCCCAAGCTCCACACGTGGGAATTTCCCTCCATTTCGGCTCCCTCCATTTCGCGGATCTTGAAAACTTCCCGGGAGAGTGAAATTTTTTGACTTAAAAGCCCCTGCAAAACATAAACCAGAGACGAGGTTGGAGCTGGAAGGAGTAGACGAAACAAGGTTCAGACGATAGCAAGCTTCAATCGAACGAGTAGGCAACAAAGATCGATTTGCAAGGTGGGTTGCGTATTGGTGAGGAAGGAAAGGACGAAGCCATGGGTGTACAATGGCGAAAAATTCTTCTTGGGTTGCGTATGAGTGAGGAAGGAAATGACGAAGAAAATTCTTCTTCTTCTTCTTACGACAGTGGCTCTTCTTCCATGCGAGATGTAAAAATTATTATTATTCTTCTTCTTTTGTACAGTGGCAGAAAATTATTCTTCCTCTTCTTCTTCTTCTATGTAGGAGGTGTACCTGTTTAAATCCACATGAATGTTTGCTTTAAATGTTCTGTTTGGTTTAGATTCGTTAAATTTTGATGCCTATTATGAAACATGTATGATGAAATATTGTTTGTCTATATGTCCCGTGTGTGTCGTGGGTTGTTCGCTTTGTGTTATATATGTTGGTCGGTGGTATGATGTTGTATCGTCACAAATTATACGTGCTCGTTCATGTAATCATATGTCAGTTGACCGCATTCCATTGTTGTGTGTTTATGTTCGAACGTAATCATAAAGTTCGAACGCCTACTCACAGCTTTTTTGGCCCCGCTTTATTTGAATCTGTTTTCATGTCATTCAAATTTGTTCATATTACGCATTATTGGAAGTCTTTCTTCATTGTTATACAGCTTTTGATTACGTTGATGTCTCATTGCAATTTGCATCCGAACTACAGCTGCGATTTGGTTAGGGGTTCGTTTTTGTTCGATGAAGAAAAAAAAAATTCAGTCCAATTTCTTTTTCTGGGTTTTTTATTTTTAGGGGCAATATGGGAATTTTGCCTCATCTTCCCACTTAACCCACACCCAATTCTTCATACCAAACATTTTATTTTCCTTCAACTTCAGGCCCATTCCCGTGCTACCACAAACAGCTTTTAACCTTTTAAGTTCCCTCTCAATCTTCCCTTCCATTCCTTTCCCTCTTATAAGTTCATTTCCTTTCTTAAATATTCCCTGTACCAAACGGACCCTCAGTGTGCAGGAAATCAGGGCACACGTCAAAGAACATGGAAGTTGAGAGACCCTTCTTTGCCAGGGCATCTGCTATACTATACTGTTACCTTCTCTTGGGATATTTTGAATAATCACGTGCCAATCCCTATTAAGAAACTCCCTTATACGCCAAAGAAGCAGGCTTCCACTTAACTCTTGGACTTTATCAATCAGTGGGGAAGTAACCTCTCGTGTATCAGTGATAAGTATATATTTTATAATTAAATAAGTATAAATTTTGAGATATATTGGATTGAATTTATTAATATTTTATACCTATTTAATTATCTTTTATATATTTTTCTATCATTTAATTAATTATAGGATAAAAGGATATTTCGAAATAAAATCTGTTTATATCCTAATTTATTGTGCATAAGATATTATATAAAAGAGAAAAGACAAAAGGCATGGAGCTTGCAATTAAATGAAAGAATAAAGACGTGGACCCACATGCTAAAAAGTTGAAAGCAATCTTTGTCAAACTCATATGATATACTCTCTCCGGTCCTAATTATAGGAACACTTTTGTAGTATAATTTGCACTATAAAAGTGTTCCTATAATTAGGACTGAAGGTAGTATATTTTTTTGATATAATTGATATATATATATATATTTATTAAAGAGATTTTTTTTTTTTTGCTCAAGAAAGTGAATATATTCATAAAGCAAGACAAACAGAACCAGGAAAAGTCCAACAACAAGCCTACAAGAACGAAAAACCAGAACATAAACAGCAACAAAGCTGAGCCAAATACAAGGCAAAAACAGAAAACAACAGCAAGAACAAACGCTAACAAACCAGCACAGCAACAGAAGACAGAGGAAGCAAAATCAGCCCTCATTCAAAGTCAAACTAGAAATGCGATCAGCTTCCTTGGAAACACCAGCTTCTTGTAAATCTAAGGTTAGAAGAGAAACTAAAGCAGGTGATGGTCGTTCGACCCACCCAACCTAATACTGCCTCTTATAAAGCATGTCACTGCAAGCAAATCAGCCACTCACATGTGATTATAAAATAGGTGCAAAAATACCACCACTTCTGTTAACTTGCAATGTGAAAATACCAAAATGCCCCTAAACTAAAAAAAAAACTCATTTCGATCGCGTCTCTCTTCCCTCCTTCCACTCACTCCACTGTTTCGTTTCAATCCTCGCCGGAGTCAACTCCGATGATCTACAAGTTCGCAGAGTCCGCTCGGTTGTGTACAGCAACATGGGAATAGAGATGTACATCCAAGTCTGAAACGAACTGAAGTGTTCTCAGTTCTATCTAAGCAACTATTACTGATAATATGGACTTGCTAGGTTCATGTAGATCAAAGTGAGTTCTTACCGATTTTTGATGCCACTTGTGAGTCAAGTACAAGCAACTTCCATGGATGAACACCAGGAGGAAAAAACAGAGCATGTCAAGACCAAACTTGAAGAAACGCTCTGCTCGGGTGTGATTATGTGAACTGTGTAGTCATACCTTGTGGAAGAAATGCTCTACAGGAGGAGCAACAACGAACCTATTTTTTCTATCATTGTTACAAACTTCATCCAAATCAACAAAATCATCAACAAAGATTTTGAAATCCAAATTCAAAATTGAACTGGAAAAATGTGTAAGAACCCAGAAATATAGAAAAACCAAAATAAAACTAGAGCATAAATTAATGATAAAGGAAGAATAATAACCTAGAAAATATTCAGAAAAGTGTGATTTTCAAATCCAGGGGGGATGGCAACTTGAATGAGCGTGTAGCCTAATCCGGATCTTGGCCGACAATAGCGTCAAGAATTTCTCTCACCACACTTAGGCGTGAGAAGTCATATATCATACTTCCAAAGATTCAACTACGGAAAACGATGCCGTCATCCCACTCCATTCCCAACAAAATTTATCTTCTTCACAGTAACTTCTGATAAAGATTGCTCCCCACTCCTCCATTTTTTTATTAAAGAAAAAGAAAAACATGAGAATGAGAAATAAGCTCTCATCCAAAATCAAATAAATCGGGACAAAATCGAAGTATTTGCACTTTATTTTCTGAGTAGACCACCGATATCTTCAGACGACAACTCACCGACAGCCTTGCCACCTCCAAAGCACGATGGATAAAGAGGGAGGGGTAAGATCGGAAATTAAAAAAAATTGGGATTTTTATTTTTTTAAATGACGTGGGGCCCACCTAAAAGTTAACGTCAGTTAAATTAATTTAACATCATGTGATCGGATGAACCTCAATGGCGAGTGCGAATGCTCTAGCGTTAACGGTTTCGAAGGACTCTCAGGTGGCGAACTCCAAGGAGGAGGAAGATTTACTTGAAAGAAGTGCTAAGAAGGTTAAAAATGTCGTCTCTCAGGATGATGAGAATGGTTTATCGGGTCAATGGCCAAGCTAGGGAGTAACCGAGAGGGCCTACTGCCGAGGGCCTTCGCTTCGCTAATAAGCTCAAAGGTACGTGCGGGGATAAGGAAGTATTGCGTGAAGAAGAGGTAATGCGCAAAGAAAACCCATTGTCAGATGACTCTATGGGAGATTCTGAAGGCGAAGAGGTAGAACAAAAATGTAAGATTTCTGGTAGTGATAGGTTTCCTTCATTCTTTTTCTCGGACAAGATGAAGCAGAGACTAAATAAAGCATGGAACAAGGTCAGTTGTAGTCAAGCTCCTAGGTAGGAGTATTGGATCTGTGGCGCCGGAACGTAGATTACAAACGATGTGGGCGAAGCATGGTGTGTTAACTTTGATTAATATGGGACATGGCTATTTTGTGGTAAAGTTTACCAATGGAGATGATTTTACAAACGCACTTACGGGAGGTCCATGGTTGATTTATGACCATTACCTAACGGTGCAAACTTGGGAGCCAGTTTCACCTGGATCAAGCTATTATTGATAAGGCAACTTGTGGGTTAGAATTCCAAAGCCGCCATTACAAGATTATGATCATGAGGCTCTCACAACTATTGGAAACCAAGTCGGGAAGACTTTAAAAGTTGATATGAATACGTCGTGCCAACCGAGGGGCATTTTGCAAGGATATGTGTTTTAGTTGAACTCGGGCAAGCAGCTAGTGCAAGGATTTTATCTCGAGAGGAAGCGTTCTACCTAGAATATGAAGGTTTACACTTCCTCGTGCACGACTTGTGGGCACTATGGACATAAATTTGAAACTTGTCCTTCTCAAGACGAGGACCGAGGAAGGGCCAAAAGAAGGTATGGGACTGTCAATGAAAATGTGGAGAGAAGCGAGGGGCGGGAGTTGGCGGAGAAATGGAGAGTAGTACAGGCAACGTCGTCCAATCAAACCCAAGGAGAAAGCTAATGATGTGGCGAATTTGAAAAAGCGGATCGAGATTTGAAGTGCCGGGCTGGAATGGAGGGGTCTAATGAAGGAAACAATGGCGCTACCAAGCTTTCATCAAGTTTTAGTCTCCCGTTTGGAGGCCACTAGAGCAGAGTGTTTCGAGGAAGACGAAGGGAAGGGGAAAGGTACGGGGAAGATGGCGGATACGGATTCGGTTATGAAAATAGTGGAGCAGGAGCAAACGAGAATCGTACAACAAAGAGGCAAGCGAGTGGAGAAACGAACGCGCGAAGTGTCGAGGAGCAGAGTACGGAATCCTGAGGCTAACGATGGGAGATGATTGTGATATGCATGAGGGAGAAAAGGTGTTGGACGTTGAGAGGGATATTGAAGGGGATGGTATTATCAACAATGACTTACAAATGGGCCCTAGTAAGCCCACAACATTTGATCCAGGAGAGACTGAGGTGGAACCTCGGCGGGCCTAGGGACAATTGCATACTTATGGGTGATTATCCAACGAGATAAGGTGGTCAAGTAGTTTTGTGAGGATGGGTTGGGCCCTGGATGTTTCTATGGTTCCCGAAACCCGGATGTGAGTGTTTGGAGGGTCAGCTCTATTTTTTATATATTGGTTTTTTAATGGATAGTTTTTTTTATTGGAATAACAGGGGCTCGTGTGGATCGGGCTTGCTTAGAAATATGAAGACTAGTTTTAATGGGGCTAGACCCATTCTTGTTATTTTAGCAGACACAAGATGCCAAGAGGATTCCCGTCTTCAACATTTGCTATGTCTGGGATTTGACAGTATTTCGGTTATCCCCAGCGTTGGTAGATCTGGGGACTCGGTGTGTGGAATAGCAAGGATTTCTACTCTTATTGAGAAGGATCGTCAATTTTTCCATACGAGGTGCCTAATTTCGTGTATGCCGAGCTTCTTTCTAACCTCTGGTTTTCGGATCACAGCCCTCTTCTTCTAAATATGGGGTCTACGGATAGAAGCTATAGACAGAAACCATTCCAGTTTGAGGCTATATGGATGGAGCATGAAAGATTCAGAGACTTTCTTAATGGGCTATGGAATGGTGAAGAGGCTCTTGAGGGTAATATTGATAAGCTCAGGAATGCTCTGCCTGGTTGGAATAAGGACGAGTTCGGTATGGTAGAAGCTAAGAAAAAGGAGGTTTTGGCCAGATTAAATGGTATTCAGCGGTCTTCTGCTTATCCCTATTCGCGGTTTTTATGCGATCTTGAAATGCAACTCCAACAGCAATTAGAGGAAATCTCTAAACTGGAGGAGATAAAATGGTTTCACGGATTGCCCATGTGGACAAATACGCGCTTACCATACAAAGACAAAGATTAGAGAAGACGGAATAGAGTTAGTTCTCTCCAAAATTTTGTCGAACGTGGATAGAGGATGAGGAGGAGTTAAGGTGTTTGGTGGTTGATTTTTTCGAATTTATATAAGGAAGAGGTGTGAGGCGTCTTCATTATCCACCTGTCACATCTTTCCTCGTCATTAATCAAGATGCTTTAATGCCGTCTAACCCACTGCCGATAGTGAGATACATCGGATGATCAATATGATGGGGCCCTTCAAGGCTCCAGGTTGATGGTCGCCGCCAATTTTCTATCGAGGAACTGGCGTGTTGTTGGACCCAAGTGTCTGCAATTTTGTTAGAGGAGTGTTCAGAGGTGAGACGGACTTACAGGAAGCAAACCAAACGCTTCTTGTGCTTATTCCTAAGATTCAATACTCTGGTGAGGATTGATCAGCCTGCATCAATTTCACTGTGCACTGTGCATTATAAGTGCATAACAAAGATATTATCACAACGTTTGAGGGGGATAATGGGGAAGCTGACTTCTCCTTTTCAGGCCAGTTTTGTGCCAGGACGACGTATACAGGATAATATTGTTATTGGCAGGAGATCCACAAAATGAAGAAGATGAAAGGAAGGCGGGGTATTATGACCATTAAAATAGATTTTGAGAAGGCATATGATAGGATCCGATGGTCCTTTATTAGAAGAGTCTTAGAAGAAGTTGGCTTGGAGGGTAAATTCATCGACCTTGTTATGTCATGTATTACATCTTGTATGTGATTGATCGGGTTAAGAGTAAATTGTCAACATGGAAGGCAAATGGTCTGGGTATTAAGAGACTTAGTGTCATGAATTCTGCCTTTGGTGCTAAGCTCGCATGGGAATTAATTAGGGGATCTGAGAGCTTATGGGTTGAAGTGTTGCAAAAGAAATATATGTACAGGGAGGGCTCATCCTTGATGGAGGCTAGAGCGTCTGATTCAAGCTGGCTATTCAAGGATAAGACAATTAAGGAGTGTTGTATCAGGCCACTAGAATTAGAGGAGGAAGTGAGCACGGTGGCTGAATGGGTTTTGTATGGAACCTGGGATTTAGCTCGGCTAGCAACTGTGGTTAATGGGGAGATTATTCAGATGCTGTTGGCTATGATGCCCCCAGTTGCAGAGGCAGGACATGATATATTGATATGGAATGCGACTTGTGTGCCTATTGTGAGGCTGGTTCTGAGGATGAGTTGCATATTTTACGGATCGTGAGTACGCAAGACAGATCTGGCTATCCTTGCTCGAACCTAGGTATGTTTCTATGTTCTTTGGGTGCTCTCTGAAAGAATGGTTTGCTCTTAATCTTTCTGGGGAGATGGGTGTAGATAAGACTAATCCATGGTGTTTGATATGGGGTGTGGTATATGGTTTTTATGGAAATGGAGGAATAATTGTGTCTTTCATAGTCATTGTTGGAAGCCCTCTAATCCTCTCGAGATAATTAAACAATCATGGGGTTGTAACCGTCGCTGAACTCTTCGGCCAAAATACACTAGAACCATGCTTGGATACTCAAAGTAGATGGAACCCTCCACCCTTAGGATGGCTTAAGCTTAATGTAGATGGTGCTGTTATGATTTCTGATATGGTAGCAAGTTGTGGGGGAGTTGTCCGTGATTGTGAGGGGGTGGGTTATCTGGATTTCACATATGCTTGGGTCAAGGCAAAGGCTTATATGGCGGAGGAGTGGGCCCTGCTGCATGGACTTAGAAGAGCATGGGATGAGGGGTTTAGATACATTATGGTAGAATCTGATGCCAAGCTTCTGATTGACAAGCTTCATCGGGATTGTGAAGAGCCAAATACTTCTTTAGTATTCTTGCAGATTAAAAAGATGCTTCGGTTCTCCCGGGATGTTAAGTTCAATTATATTCCAAGAGAGAGTAATTTACTAGCGTGATGCCTTAGCAAAAGAGGGGCGCACAATTACCTCTTTGATGTCTTATTGTCCTCCTAGATTTAGGAGTTTGTCTGTTTTCAGATTGTATGGGACTCTGTCCTTTTCCTACTATGAGTAATATATGATGGCTGAGGCCTCGTCTTTATCAAAAAAAAAAAAAAATTAACATCATGTGTAATATTGCACCCATCTTGAAAGCTCATGTGCATTTTTGGTCCTCCAAAAAACATATGGTGTTGGGCGCTCTCGGGGATAAAACACATGTGTATTTTTGCTCCTTTATCCTAATATAAATTTGAATCAAAAGAAAGATCTTTAATCAGATGTGATTGAGAGCCGTGGGCCCAGGGGAATGAAAATAAAGGAATGCAAGCTATAACTCCCACGGCCAATTAGTTAGAGCGAAATTCTGGATACCGGATGAGCAACCCAAAAAAAATAGGAGGGCAGCAGCAAGACGCATCAGTAAAAACCAGAAGACGCAAGGATAACACGAACGGCACACCCGAGAGGGGAGAATTGGAACAATTAGAGAAGGAGGAGAGGCGCAGATCTGAGGCATCGGCGAAGAAGAGTTGTAGAAGGCGCAGCAGCAACGACGAAGCTCCACAGTTTTGCGACCTCGTCTTTCTTCTTTATCTTATTTCTTGAATCTGAATTTTATCTTAAATTCATGAATTTTGTTATAGCCATGTGTGGCTAAATTTTCTTTTTAACCTAGAGAACTTATGAACTTGTTTGGGTTCTAGATATTATTCCCACGAATTAGTTTTGATTAACTTTATTTCAATTTATTTAATCTTGTGTTTATTGCTATTGCTTAGTAATTGACCACTATTAAGCATCTATTAAGCATGTTTCGGAGATTTAGGGTTGAACTTGGAAAAGATAATCTTAAATTAACCATGGGATTAAATAATGTGGAATTAGGTTTGAATCCAATTTACGTCTAGGATAGACATATACCTAGAAGCTCCACATAATCAAATTAGATTGAGCTCAATCTAAAATGCATCTTATTTATTTGTGTGAGTCATTGCATAATTAATTAAGATAGGCATATAAATGGACCAAAAGGCATTTATATATATTAATACAAGTCAAAATTAATTTAGTGGGGGATAAAATCTAAGAAACAAATCAGGGATTTAGTGAGTGAAATATCTTACCGATATTGTGATTTGCTCACAGCAAAGTTTTGGCTATTATTAGTTTATTATTGAATTTATTTTTATTATTAAAACAATTTTGACTCGCTCAACTTAAACGGAATAAGGAAATTAATATCTAATCACTAGTTAGATTTCTTCATGGGAATGATACTTTTCTTATCATTTTATTACT